>CM035784.1:7564210-8286710 GCA_020466265.1 Siphamia tubifer
ACAAAGATAGTAGTAAAAAAGGACAATGATATATATTCCTGTCAGTGTACAACTGAAATATTCTCCATGATTCTGGCAGAGAACATCCACTAACAGTAATATTGAGAGGAGGATGTATGTGATAATGCAAGTAACATTTGATTTATTTTACATTTACTGAAGAAACATTTAAAAATGTTCAGCAAAATAAAAAGAAAAGAAAATGAACAACTGCACAGTAACTTACACTTTTATTTATTTATAGTAGTCATTTTTACATGACTCTCTTTGTACCTAAAATTTGGCAAAATAATACATTTATTGCTTTCTACAAAAGGATTCATCTGGCATCATCTCTAGCCATACGATGTTTATCCAGAGCGTTTAGGTTATTGCTTTTTGAGAAAAGACAGGTTTGCACATGCATTTAATGACTCTCAATAATGACTACAATATAAAGGCAACGTGTATTCCAACATCACTCTCTTAGAAAATGCCAATTACAGTATAATTTGTATTTCAATAAAAAGAAAATTCAACATCATAATAGTGTAAACATTTAGCTTTTTTTGTAATTAAAATGGTTCTACACCCTGACACTGATTATAATTTAATATCAAACAATCCCAGACATCTTTGGCATTGTTTGGTTTGAGCTCCACTAATGTAGTATATTAAGGAATGTTTTCTCTTTTTAGTTTTTCAGTAAAGGTGTAAACTGCAGTGACTTTGATGTTGTTCATAGTGAGAATTAAGCATGCGTTACATACTCCACCAAAACAAATTCAAAGCTGTGCTTCGCTTCATAGACATAGACATAGTTTATTGATTGACCACCAACATTACAATCAATAGTCATAATTTCATAAATATACATGTACAATACATTTTTTATAAGTGATGGTCGAGGAGCACAGATAAAGGCATGGTACGCCGCTGCATCGTGGTCTCCTCATCTGATTATTTACTATATAACAATGTTACATCCATTATAATATAAGAATTAGTGTTGACATTTGCATTGCATGTGCATATATATATATATTTATTTATGTATTGTGATGAAGCACATTGTGGATGGAACAAATATAAGTAAATGAATAATTAGATATAAACAAAAAATATATATATATGTTATTTAAATTGTACATAGATTCTTGCTTTACATTTTCATTTTGGTAGGATGGTTTTCATTATTAATTGATTTGGGAGAATGGCCAGACTACTGACTGCATATTATTATTTTTGCTTGAAAACTATTGACGGAGCTCAAGTGAAGGAACATAGTGAATTCTAAACCCAAGCAAATGACAAACCACAATCCGTAATAAGACCTCAGCAAATTAAACCCCAGAAGTGCTACCAAATTTCATGGTCCATGGACACCAAGACACGAAATGGATTTGTCCATTTGTTACTGTGGACACTACAGATGGTGTTAATTCTGTTGACTGGGCCTTACAGTGTCAAACAGACACATAAATCTGCATACCTTGATAGACGTACTGCTGTCAAAGCGAAAAGACTTAGTCTGCCCATTCTCCAGGTAGACCTTCAAGACATTTGGCATGAACAGAAGAGAGTTGTCCTTCACCGGGTTCTGAAAAGTAGGATTATGATCAGTCTTTGTGTTGCGTGGATTTAATCCTCCGCAAAATGTGTGAAGTTGAATATACTGTATGAGAAGAAACACTGTGTTATTTGTCTGGCATACACTGAAGTGGCAACCATCTGTCGTTGCCTATAGAGCAGGGGTCTCAAAAATGCGGCCCGGGGGCCAGATGCGGCCCATCACGGGTTCCAATGCGGCCCATGGGATGAATTTGCAAAATGCAAAAATACCACAGTCAAAGCTGTGGAACTGACTTTAGTTCAGGTTCCACATACAGACCAATATGATCTACAGTCAAATTATAGCAGAATAACATACAAACATGAATGACTCCATATTTTCTTCTCATTTTGATGTGAAAATAATTTACATTATGCCCATAAATAATAACAACTTAAAATGTGTGTCTTTGCTATAGTGTAAAAATAAGATTAAATTAGGAAAATATTTATGCTTATGAACTGTCCTGTAACAATAAAATGTGGAAAACCTGAGTAAATATGAAAAAAATGAAATTTCAAAAAAAAATGAATTAAAAAAAAAGCACAATTTTAACAATTTAGTGTCTTTGTAGTAGATCTGATCCAAAATGCACGTGCGTAAATGATAAATTGAGGCATAACATTAGAATTGCATGTATTTTTCTTGAGCTATTTCAGTTTTTTTCAGATTATTCACACCTTTGTTGTTGGATAGTTTTTATTTTAAAGTATTTTCACAAGGTAATAGGGGTTTGTTTGCAATAAAACAAAGACAAATTTGGAATTGTCAGGTTTTTTTCTCGGTTATTATGCTATTATTTTACTGGTAATGAGTTTGAGACCCCTGCTATAGAGGCCGTACATACAGTAAGTATGTGAGTGTGTGTGAGCATGTGCGATGGAACTCACTGGAACCTGGCCGTTTATAATGACCTCCTCTGCAAAGCGCACTTTGACCGGATTGGACTTGAGCATGGCTTTTTTGGCTGCACTGATGAACGCTGATTTAGGGGACTAAGAAGCAAGAGTCCAAAAAAAAAAAAAAGAAGCAGAAGGGAGAAAGAGGGAGGAAAGAAGGAAGAGACAGGCAGATGGAGGGAGAGAGATAAAGAACAGAGACACATGGGCATCATCATCATGAATGGTTTTACATGCAGTGTCATAAATATTCAATTTAGTGAATGACACAAATTACCCATGAGGTTAGAGAAGGACACGTTACTCAATAAACCTATAAAGACCCAAATAGCCACTGATGTCACATGTTGAGCCATTAATCTTATCAATCTATGTAAATAAATGGTGTAAAATGCAGTTTGTCATCTTTTCATTTGGATGTTCAGAGGCTCTGGAGTTGCCATAGAAACACTGTCATCTTCTACATCATTGATTTACCAGTAAAACCCATGGAGTTTGATCAATAACAGTGGATGGAGACTCTTGTTTTTATGTTTAGTCGCTTTTTTTCCCCAGTTTTCTCCATTTTTATAGAATACAATTTGAATGTACTCTGAGCTTTAATGAACATTTCCATTGAAATATAGGAAAATACATGATTTACACTGGAAAAAGAAGAAAAATGTCATAATAAATTGTAATAAAACACTCAAGATAGGTTTAATATAGAGAAACATTCATTTGAGAACAGCCAGAAAAGTAGCATTAGGTCTTTATGGGTTCATACCAGAGTTAAATTTCAGTAGGAGCTCAAAAACTAATGAATCACATATGAGTTTTTAGGGATAAAAGTCACAGTGTTTATTTATCTGACACTTAAAAAAAACAAAAAAATGAAAAATTACAAAGGCAATATTGTGTTAATCCCAGTACTCCCACCCTCCTTTCTTCCTTCCACCTCTACAAAGGATGTAAAACTTTAATCATAGGTTATAAATTTTTTACAGAAAAGGATATCAAATAGAAAGGTTTGAAACAAGAGTACTGAGAACAGTGCAATTGGGTTTCTTTTCAGCCACAAATGAATAATTGCTGCATGTTTTTCCAACTATGAGGTCATGAGATTTGGTTAAGTCTCCTTCATATGCAAAGACGAAAGCAAGAAAAAAGCCTAAAGAGTCAGTGTAGTAAGAAATGAAGACACAATATATATGATAATGTGAAATTATTGTGCTTTTTAAATCATCACAGTGGCATTCTGGGACACAAAAATATATCCAACAATATTGTATTGTACTTGATTGCAGGATTGTTTTTTTTTTTTTGGTGTTTCTTCCTTGCATACACACACTAAAAATGCAATTTCAAGCATTTTTATAGAATAACACTACAGTAAAAATCCCACACTGGCACTTGTTTTATCAATTTGCATCTGCACTTTCAGTATACAAAAGTGCTGATCTACTCACCGGATATGGCTGAACAACAGTCAACATAATGGATTCTTTGCAGCTCCTGAAGTGAAAAGACATGAAATAACAGAGTTAAAAAAAACACAAAACAAAAAAAATAATAATAACTACAATCCAATGGTATGATGGCAGATAAATGCTAGGAGTTTGATGAGCTCAACTGCCTCCAGTAAGTAATCTGCAAAGGAACAATGCAGCAATGTTTGTGCTGGTGTTCGTCTGTTTGTTAGCAAGATAAGTCAAGAAAATACAGATGGATTTAACTGATATTTTTAGGGAATATTAACACTGGCACAAGGAACAATTGATTACATTTTGGTGGTGATTGATGGAGGTATGTGTGTAATAACTTCTTTTATATTACTGGTTTTTTTTCCCCATTCTCGTCACTCATTTATTTTGCTTTAGCTGATGTAGATGATTTTGTTTCAAATACTATGAATTCGTGTATCATTCATTTTTCAAAATAAAACCAAAAATAAAACAAAGAAAAAAACAACTCGTTTCTTTATTATTTGTTTCCAAAACCCAAATGAAAAAACAAATAGCGATGCTTTTTTTTTTTCAGTTTTCCTTTTTGTGTTGAAATGAATAATGAAAATTGTTTTCCCGTTTTATCCAATTTTGACCTGGACCGGAATTTTTTTTTTTTTTTTAAATCATTGTGATAGTATCACCAGTTCAGACATTATGCCTGTTTTAAAACGGCAGACTGGGATGAACTGGGTGGAACTGGTCAGATTGAATGTAGATTTCATGTGGAAACTTTTGCAGGGAAATATATGGTTAATAATAATATGTTAATAATCATTCCAAGTGCGTCACATTCAACAGTATTTTGTTTCATGTATCAAGTTAGAAGGTAAAAAAAAAAAACACATTTGGGTATGTTTGGCTAAACTGCTCTCCAACCCTAACCCTTACTAAAATAATTTGTATTTGTTGTACAAACCTCAAATTTTTCATGGTAAATGTTCACAAATGGATTCATAATTGTCACATCTTGAGGCTTTAAATTGACTCTAAAATTGTATTTTCAATCTAGGCAGATTTTTTTTTCTTTTTCTGCTGTGTATTTAATTTGGTAACAAATATATGTTGATTTACAAACTTTCAGGTGTTATCTTCACACAGGTGAAGTTTCGTAGTTGTTTTAATTTTAGGAGGAATTTGCCAGAAAACCCCATTGGTGCTTAAGTGGTTCATCTTAACGACCAAAAGAAAAAAACACGTCCACTGGACTGAAAAAACATTATGGTATGGGATGACACCAATTTTTTACGTGGTCATATCTTCAGGCCTTAGGTCAGGGGTGTCAAACTGTGGTCCTCGAGGGCCAGTGTCCTGCATGTTTTAGATGTTTCCCTCTTCCATTGCATCATTATCAGTCTGATGAGGAGCTGATTATTAACTCCTTAAATGTCTGATGCGTTCTGAATGGATGATTTAGTTTAAATATTCTGAAAAATTCAACCCTTTTCCTTTTAATTTTGTGGATGGAAGAGGTATCAAAAAGCAATTTTATTTTATTTTTATTTATTTGCCATTTTGTAAATATTTATTTGTTTTTGTTGCTCATTTTTGTTTATTTTTCTACTTTTTTTTTTTAATTTTAGTATTTTTTCTTAGATTTTCTGCCATTTGTGTCTTACTTTGCTCATGTTACCAATTATTTTGTGAGTTTATTATTAATTTTATTTGTGTCGTTACTTAGTATATTTGATTTTTTAACTTTTTTTTGACTGATTGCTAAAATCTCAGGAGTTAAAGGGTTAAACTGAATCACATGGAAGAGGGAAATATCTAAAAACATGCAGGACACCGGCCTTCGAGGACTGGAGTTTGACACCTGTGTCTTAGGGTGACCTGAAATAGGACGTAGTTTTCCATCTTTGTCACAGTGGGATGTACCATTATCATAGAGGGGAGCATAAAACATACATTAGTTGTCTCTGTCTCTATTAGTTTGTTACTGATCAGTTGCAAAAATATTTGAAGCTCCGCTGTGAAATTAATCTCCACAGATGGTTGTGTTGATTCTGACAGATTACAGCGTCCTCTGGGTTTTTATGAATACCTGACAAGGTCGATGACACGTTCTCTTGGAGCCGAACTGACGGGCTCATCGTTGATCATGATGATCTCATCGCCTGGCAACAGCTTCCCCTCTGATGGACCGCCTGCACACACACACACACACACACACACACACACACACACACACACACACACACACAAATACAATCCAAGTTATCTCTGATGGAATTGCAGGGACAAAAAAAATCCACATGAGGCGTGTTTCTGAGCATAAATGAGTTGGTTATTTGGGAACAGACACTTTGTTTTCATGTGTGTGTGTGTGTGTGTGTTCTGTGCCATGTGTAATCAGTGTTTAGTGGGTGCTTTATTCCACTGCAATGTCCTCGTGCATGACTGCTCTCTTGGCCAAAAACTGAAAATAGAATATTCATTACTTCAATTGTCTGTTTGGGATTCAGCACTGATTGATTATTGAGATGCCTAATCACTGTGTGTCTGTGCAGCCACTGGTGCTGACAACTGATAGGAGTGTGGGAGCAGTGGTTTTGACACTCGTTTGGCAATCAGCCACTCAACACATACAAACAGTACTTTCTCCAAAGCATCAATTTGTGCTCGCTGACTTCTTTGTATGAGTTCAGAGTGACTTAGTTGTTCACGAATAGGTGGAAGACGGCAGCAGCACGATTCCCTTCGTAAACAATCACTGCGGCAACTGTTTTTACTGATAACACACTTGATGCAGTAAAGAGGAACAAATTAAATTGACGTATTTTTTTTTTTTTTACGATTAGCCAATATAGTCACAAGTGGAAAGACTTCTAAACAAATCATTTACGACTATTTTTCAGCTTTCAGTGCTCTATTACCTTTTATTTTTTTTATTTTTATGATCAAGTCACTGTCTGTACAAAAGTATTAGCAAAGATAATCCATTTTCATTACATGGGTTAATAACAGGACAATATAAGAAGGTGTCAAATAAATATATTTCATTAAATTAAATTAAATAATAGTAATGATAATAATAATAGTGAGAGTTGTGTGATCTCACAAAGACAGGCTAGATAGAGTAGAGGAAATGAATTGTAATTGTAATGTATTATACAGAATACAGTAATTTATGGGCTATATTTACCAATGCAAGTCTATTTGTTATGACTTATGTATGAAAATGTTCAGCTTTGGGATGACATCTGAACATTTTCCATGTTAATATGATCTTGGTTGTTTTTGGATACAGTAAAATACAAAGATCTCCAAGTCTTGGGAGGTATCAGATCCCACAGACATGCAGATATGAATCCATATGGGTAAGAATTTCTTTTTAAAAAAAAGAAAGAAAATGGAGTAAATGCATCCAGAAAACCTTCGTTCCAAACATGTTGACATGCTTACCAGGTGTGACCGAGCGGACTACCACTGGTTTCTCACTGCCTGCCACGAAGCCGAACCCCAGGACGGGGTCTCGCCTCATCTCCACCAGCCGAGGGGCGGGGGGAACCCCATCCAGGTGGACCTCCTCCAGGGAGCTGCTCTGGGACACTTGGCTAAAAAATGTTAGAGAAAAGAGTCACGGTGAGAAATACAATTTCAGCCAAATTGTCTATTAGCAAAAGCAGTAAAAGCAGTACAGATGTCATCTGATTTTCCTGACCTACTTAACCAGAGTGACTTAAATGAGTCAGCAGATACTTTTACTTTTAGAGGACATGGACACAGTGATGATCAGAGGGATCAAACCTGTCCAGCTGCTTATAGAAACATTCTCTTAATGATTAAACACATATTAAAATCCAATCACTGTGTTCATTCCTGCAGTACAACTCAGACAGATAACATTACATTTGGCGTGAACGAGTGTGCAGATCACTTATTCATAAATCAGACCTCTGGCTCGGGTTTGGGTCATTAGCACAAAATGTTAGAGTGTCCAGGTCCTTCATTGGTAAAAGGTTTTGATTTTTCAATCAGGAACCTATTTGCCCCGTCCATCGACATAAAACTCTGCACACTAATGCAAATAAAAGTCTGCTGATTACTTTTAATGTGAGGCCAACTTGTATAAACAGACCATCCTTATCTTTTATAGGCTGCTTTAGATTGTTATTGTTTTGGCTTTGCTGTTACAACCACAGATATATATATAATCTAATTAGTCAGTCATCCTTTTAATATTTACCTGATGCATTCTGAGGAACGAGGAGGAGAAGCCAGGACTTTATTTTCACGCAATTCATTTCAAATTGACTCAAGGTTAACTCTGGTGGCAATTCATCTTTACCTTAATACATGTGACTCCACTAAAATATAAATATACCATATTAAATGCAACCTTTTTGAATCTTTGATGTCTGTCTCGACCGGGACACTGAGAATGCAGACTGCCTGTTAATTAAGAGGTGATATCAAGCTTCAGTGGCTTTAACTCATTCCCTCTCTCCATCTTCTTGCTGGCTTTGCTGCAGCTTTAAAAGCTCCCTTGGCAGCCGTTGCTTCTTCCATGCACAATAAGTCCAGTACAGATTGTCTATTGTTAACTGGCTGACGTCCACTCTGTCGCAAAGAATGGGAACTTTTCTGCCTCCTACAGTAATAACCCCCAGAGTTGCAGATGTTTTATATGCTTTTAAATGCTGCTAAAATGGTGTCATTTTGGTATAATTGCATCTCCCCTCGTCGTCCTGTCGTTAGAGTGTCTATGACCTCAGAAGACAGTACAGTACAGGACAGTAGTCCAGCCATATGTTGTGATGGAGCACGGCCAAAGGCATCCACATTACAACCAATCCAGATCAATCTCTATTCCACCTCCAACCTTCTTTTGCTCTCTGTTTCTCATTATCACGTAGCTCAACATTGTACATACGGCGCTGAAATCTCAAAGTAAATCTGTTTGTAATGAAGTGTGTTCCAATCTGCGATCATCTACCCCCTGTCAGGGTCGGTGGGGTTTAATCTCGCAGAAGGTTCAGAAAAGCGAAGAGTCAGAGGGTGAAACGAAAGCTGAATGTGAAAGGTCAGATCATACAGTTTCCCCCCTGGATGAGGAAGACTAAGAAAAAGTGTACGCTGATAAATACTGCAGGCATCGAAATGAGAAATGGACCTCTTTTTTTTATTTTATGTATTCAACACACATTTGTTCACTGAATCACAATTACTGTGTGTACTATAATATTAGTGCACAGTGTACTTTTTATGGATTGTATCTTTCAGAACACATGATAAAATACTACTGTCTGTCTGCAAATATAAATATAAATATAAATCAGCAATATTTTTTATTTTTTTTTGTAACTTGATGTTCCTTAGATTTTATGTACTGTAGATGTTAATCCATATTTTGATATATAGAAGTTTTTGACACTACGATAAGGTACTTTTGGACATTTTTATCATTTCCCCCAAAAACTTTAAGGCAGCTAGAACATCACATATACTTTCCATAACCATATCTATTAATATGATCTCGTCTTTGCTGATTTTTTTCGTCAATTGTTTTAGTGGAATTATTCAATATATCATGCATGAAATCTTCAATATAAGACTATTTTGCGAATTGTAGTTTTTCTTCTACTTCACTGTGTGTTTATTTTAAGGAATTCTACTTAGCTTGGACTTGGAATTCACAAATTGACTTGGGTAAAAAAAAAAAATTAAATTCTGAAGTGATGAGCTCAGGTGATTCAGATGCATGGCAGCAGAAATGAACATGCAATACTTAAAATACAGACCTAAATCAATCCTCCTCATCCTAAATTCGAGTCATATTCATCATCTGAGGCTTAAATTTAACATGAAGAAAATTATTAACTAGGAAAGTGCAGACTCCGCCAAGGCACCACACCCCTTTCACTCTGTTACTTGTGCCAGTATCAATAAAAATAATAATAATAAAAAAAAAAATCAGTCCATAATTTTTGATGTTATCTTACTATCAGACAAACAAGCAAAAACATAACGCCGCTGTTCCAGTCCTGAAAACCTTGAGCTTCATTAATTATGTTGCCAGTGCTGATCCACAGGTTATTGGGAGTGTGACATTAGTATTTTATCTTGGTCTGATACCTTTTTTTTTTTGCTTTTATAAACCCAAGATACACACAAATAACATTATTATTATATTTGTCATTCTGGCTCTGTGTGCTGTGTATGGTTATAAATGGAAAGAGCCAAACTGTTAACATCTACTTTGTCTGAAGTATAATTTTACTATAATAACATACATTACTGTACATCCAGTTAAATCCATCTTAACCCATGACTTTTACAGCAGTTCCTAAATTATTTTTCTCTCTATTTAACTTTTCCTCAGTAATTTCTCACCAATTATTATAATATTATCCGACGCATTTTGCATTTTTTTCAATGAACATCTATTTTCCTAGATGTCTACCAAAGCTCAGAGTAAATTCAAAGGTGATTATATTAAATTAAAACAGGAAAAAAATACATCAAATATGACTTGTTCAGTAAAATATATCTAGTTTTCCATTGGGTTTTTACTGGTGAATCTGATGACCATTTTACCTCTCAATTCTACATGTACTGTATTGATAGGATTAATGGATGAACTGTTATTAACCTATAAAAACCCAAAGATCCACTGTTGAGCAAAAGCATTTACTGAACTAAATTATTGATTCATCCCATGTCCATCACATATCCTCCTATGTCAAGGTCAAATGCGGTTCAACAAAACAAAACTCACAATAAAGACAGTAGAATATCAAAGCCAGCCTCGTATACTGTATGTTATTCAGTTTTCTTTGGCAAAGCTCATTTGTTCAACACTGAAAGGCAGCCAGACGACCGTTCTACTGTTAGAATATTAAATAAAGACACATGAAAAAAACTAAAATAAACTGTTGATCTAATAATTCTATCATTATATATCGTAATCATATATAATTAGTGTAAAATTAACTTTTCATGGATGTTCAGAGGCTACTGTACAACATTGATTTACCAGTAAAACCCATGGAATTGGATCAATTACTGTGAATTGATCCCTTGGTTTATGTTCTGTTAATGTTCTGTCACTGTTTCTTAATTTTTTTTTTTTTTTTTGTATCCCCGTTTCAAATATAATAACCTTTGACTTTGAGCTTTTATGAGCATCTACATGGGAAAATCAAATATTTTCATAGGAAAAATATGAAAAAGTCAGAGGATAATATTGTAATAAATGGTGATAAATCACTTAAAAAAGGTTAAACAGAGAGAAAATCTGTCACACTGGATCCTTATGGGTTGAATTGTTTATGTTAGTAGATGCTTTTGGTGGATGTTTGTGTCTTTATGGGTTAAAATAATATTAATAATAATAAAAAATTCCAACATAATGCTTAACTGCTCATATATCCACTCCCCCTTCTCTCTCTTTTTTTTTTTTTTTTTGCTTTTGTCTCATAGAAATCCAATTTTAATTCTCATTCTGGGAACAAAGCCACATGGGAAGAGTTATTCTTCCTGTCATATTTACCTCCTCCATCACTACAAGAGGAAATAAGAGAAAGTAAAAAAAAAAAAAAAAAAAAGGGAAACAAAAGGAGAAGAAAATGAAAAAAGGAGGCACAACAATGACAAATAAATATGAAGGGCAAAAGGGGAGATGGAAAACAAAATAAAGGAACGACTGTTAGAGGAAGATGTCATTGAGTGGAGAATAGTTGAAATTTGTGAGGTGAAAAAGTTACCAAATGACTTCAAATCAACCTGCAGCTTTTTCCTGACAGCTATATTGATGTTCAACAGAAATATAGCAGCACTCCAAAACCTTTTGAAGACTCGGGTAACTTTGTACATTTGTCTAGTGACACCCACCACATCAGCATTCAGTGCAAAGCAGCGAGCAGTGGGTGACCAAGTACGAGAGAATTGGTGTCAAAGGGGTGAAGAGCGGAGGAAAGGCGGTGAAGACAAAGAGAGAAAGGTTGAAAAGAATATGGTGAGGACAAGTGAAAGCCATAAGAGGGGAAGAAGATCAAGAAAATAGATCAAAATAGGCAAGAATATAAGTCTGTGTTTACCTTCGTTATGGTCCTTCTTCACTATTGTAATTAATAAATTAACCCTATCATTGCACTGTAAACCCGAATAAGTTAGCAGAAGTCAAAAAAATTATTTTAAGTTGATGAAAATTTAAAAAAATTAAAATAAAAGTTTCTAGAAGTTAAAATTTTGATGCTTATTAAAGTGTAGTTAAATTAAAATATTTAGTATTCTGAGGTTCTGTCGGTCCTACACTGTAGATTTTGCAGTGTTCATTTGGAGAAGTTAAGAAGTTAAATAAACTCTCTAAGTGTTGATTTAACACTGCAACATTTACTGTGTACTGGGAGACTAAGTGTTTGCCCAAGGACACTTGGACATGTGGACAGACAGAGCAAGGATGTGAACTACTGACCCACAGCTACCCATAATAGTTAAATCTAAAATAATGAAAATATTAGTTGAATTATTTTGGATTTACTTCAGATTTAGCACATGTTGAGTCAATCCAAATCAATTTTAGGGGGAAAAACTGTCCAATATTTACTAGTTATCTGGAAAATATTAATTCAGATATACCAAATATCTGCAAAAAATGTGGAATTTTTTTTGGTGTGATAGATATTGGTGGTTATTTGGAGTGCTTTGTGTTATTTGAAACAATAAAAATAACAGTACAATATCATTCTCAGCATTTATTGACATAATTCCATTAATTCCATCTACGTTTTTAAGTTATGTTCACTTATATCCACAATATTAAAAAATAAATAATAATAAAAAAATTGAGGTTTACAGTGTGTGGTTTTTGAGGGTTTTTTTTATCATTATTACCCTTTAATGCAACATGTTTCATAGTGTTTTTGAACAACCTATTGAGTATGTAAATTAATAGTCATGCACCTCGTTTTCAATTCCACTTATTCTACTTTATCTATATTTAAAAAAGCAAAGTAATGGCTTCTGTGTGCAGTTGTTTGCATGTGTCCAGGGAAACACAAAATCCAAAAAGAGCTGAGTTCTGCAGTTGGGCATATTTAAGTAGGAAGAAACTGGTAAATATAACAAGTTAATAGGACTGATAATGTGGGAGATATTGGTCATTTTTCAGAATACTTTGCTTAAATACATTAAAATAATTGAATAGATTTAAAGTATTTCAACTGTGATTAAAAACTATTGATTTTATTAAGTAAACGGACTACACTTTTCCATCTTCATGGTGTTTAAAGTGCTTAACGTTAGCCTCACATTCACCCATTCATAGGTTTCTAAGGTTCTGTCAGACCTACTGGGAGACTAATTTAAGGTTCAATGTCTCGCCCAAGGACACTTGGACATGTGGACAGATGCAAACCGCTGACCCGGTTTACAAATAATGATATTATTAGTTGAATTATTTTGGATTTACTTCAGATTTAGCAGATGTTGAGTCAATCCAAATCAATTTTGAAGGGGAAAACTGTCCAATATTTACTAGTTATCTGGAAAATATTAATTCAGATATACCAAATATCTGCAAAAAAAAAGGTGGAATTAATTCATATTCTTAAATATCTGGATGATATTGAGTTATACGTTGTTGACTTTACTGATAAAATATATTTCATTTCTACTCAGTGATTTTTCAGTTGATATTATTCAAACAAAAATGAGCACAGTGCAATAATAAATAATTAAAATGTCATTAACTCAACATAACAATATAGCAAACTGCACAAAGTTTTTAGTCTTTAGGTTGGATAAATGCATGAATACACAACCGCATAAGAAGTTCCACATTTAGAACCTGCAATTTCCCATTTCCCATGATTCAACACGCTAGTATTACATGTATATATCCATTATAAAACAGGCTCCATGCAACTCATGTGACCCTACTGAGGATAAAGCGGGTTCATTTGAATAATTCTTGTAGTTTTATATTTTTTTGGTACAAATTATGTGATATTTTTATACAGTTTTTTTTTTTTTTTTTTACACGTGGAAGTGTTAAAGAGAGAGAAACAGAGCAGCTAAACAGATTTTAATTGTTCCTGTAACAGCGACAATAAAGTCCTATTCTTAAGATTTACAACAAACACACAGGTAAAATAAAGAACAGGATTTAACTGGGCTTTATTACATTCGTCTGAAAGCTTTAGTTAACTTTCAGATTACAGAAAGGAGCAAATATGTTGATTTTGGATGTTTGTCAAACATTGAGTGCTCCTTTATGAGATCAGAAAATTCCCCCTCCTTAAACTGAGTCAACTTTTCACAAAAACCCTCTTGGATTAGATAGAAATAACATTGTGTGATCGTGGGAAACTGACACAAGCATCAATGCTACTAAAGTATGAGGACACAAGGGTTGTAACAAGGGCAAAAAAATGTCAAAATATTGATTTTATATTGTGATACATATATAATTGCATTGATTAGCCTTGTTTAAATTGTTATATTTGCTTAAAAAATGCCTTAATTTCACTCAACATTGATTTATATTTCATTTTGTTTTATCTATAGCTATGTTTTTTTGTAAATAAATTGCTAAAAATATGTCATGCTATGACTACAAATAATAATTTGCGACCATAACGCATCATCTACTTTCTCCCATAGTGACGTTTATAGCTGGACGTGAACAAAAATAAAGGAACACATCATGGCTTCATGCTGATTTGAGATGGAAACGTCAGTATTAATAATCAATATGGTATTTGCAACACCTGAATTCAATGTGTCATGATACTTTTGTCCAAATTGTGTAAAGCAATCTTACAGAATCTGATGCACTTATTGTAAATTGAATTACTCCACATTTACCCATCATGCAGCAGTCCAACTTGAGGATCTGGCGTGAAGCACTCTTCTTACTGCATGACAAATTCACACAAACAAAAAAAAAAAGCTTGCCTCCGCAGGCAGAATACAAATGAACTAAAAGAATGGCTACTTTCTGTATCAGATGAGGGGAAGTGGAAAATGAAAAACACAGTATCCCCATAAAACTGACTTCTCAGATTACATTTTATCGCTGTGAGACAGTAAAAGCCAGTACTGACTCATTCTGCAGGGTGAGCATCTACTCTGTTTCTGTCGCTTTGCTTCCTTTTCAACAATATTCTTGCATGTTTTTCGTAATAAGCAGTCTGGTGCGTTACAATAACACAAGATAGAGCATTAGAATGTCCTGAAATGTACTGCACATAACTTAACTAAAATAATGTATATCCTTAATAAGAAGATATTTGTACATGAGAGAGAAATGGAAGGAAATTCAGATGGAAAATAAAAGATAATTGGAAAATTTTGTAAAATTCTCAACGGATATCCCAGAAAAATTGATGGTATAGATATTTGTATAATATATATTACAACAAATACTTCCAAATGAGATTTCTGTGAGTTATAGAGCATTTGTGTAATGATAGAGCAGCAGTTATTTTGTCAAAATATAAAAAAGATAATACGAACATCTGAATTAGACTGATATGAAGGAAGATGTTTCATCAAATGGAAAAATTTACATGGAGCAAAACTGAAACTGGAAACATGAAAGAGTGTTTCATGAAGAAGAATGAGTGTTTCTACCATGTGCTGTTTGAATGTATGACACAAGAATGAAAATATTTGGTAAAAAAAATTCCTATCACGACCATTTTAAAAGTGATCATAAAAATTTTTGTTCCCTTTTCACAATATTTTTAGATTATTATTATTATTATCATTATTATTATTATTATTAGATGTCTTCTGAAACTGGCTAGAATTGATCAATTTAGCCTATTTTATTATGTTTATATTATGTATTTATTTATAGAGCATGAATTAATTTTTTTTAACAGCAGAGACAGTTTTGGTTTTTTTTGTAAACTTTGCTACTTCAGTGTTTTTTCTTTACATATGAACATTACATGAGTTTGAAAGATTTTTTGTATTTTTTTTTTAAGTGGCAAACAAATCACATCTGAGCCAACACACAATGTAAAACAAAACAATATTAATGAAATAATGGAATGATTCCTTTACGTTTGAATGCATCCAGAACTTCCAGATGTCTACATTTGTGCAGGTTTTGGATTGTACGTACTTGGTGAGGTAGTCCTGTCCCTCCCTGGAGCTGTTCATGCTGTCCCAGCTGTAGGGAGGCCCCTGTAGACCCCCCCAGGACCCTGGACCTGGGGGTGGCCACCCCGACGCTTTGTTCTTATGGCTGAAAAAGAAAGAACGACAAAGTCAGCTGCTGATCGAAACAATAACCATCAAGTCATGGGCGTAAAATTGCATATGGATGTTTCTAAAATGTCCATACCAATTTTTGAATAGGAAATTACATGAGATTTGGGGAAAAAAAGGTTAGTATTTTCTGGACTATCAGGTGACACTTAAAAGCATTATGTCTTATACACTGTATGGATTAATTCTGGTTGTGCTTCATGACTGGGACTTTTGACATTTATCTCATAATTTTTACTTTTTATCTCATAATTTTCACTTTTTATCTCACAATTTTCACTTTTTATCTCATAATTTAGACTTTTTATCTCACAATTTTCACTTTTTATCTCATAATTTAGACTTTTTATCTCATAATTTAGACTTTTTATCTCACAATTTTCACTTTTTATCTCATAATTTAGACTTTTTATCTCACAATTTCCACTTTTTATCTCATAATTTAGACTTTTTATCTCATAATTTAGACTTTTTATCTCACAATTTACACTTTTTACCTCATAATTTAGACTTTTTATCTCACAATTTACACTTTTTATCTCATAATTTAGACTTTTTATCTCATAAACCAATAAAAATCAATAAAAATGTGGCTTAAGAAATAAAAAACACTCCTAAAATGTGTCTTGAGATGTTATTTTCATTCTTTTAGCCGTGTTCTTATCTATTAATTGTTTTATTTATTTTTAATTTTTTTGTTGCTGTCTCTCGTCAAATTATGTCCCCACCCATCTCACATGCATCAAGTCTTTAGTGAAACTGAAATCTCAAGTCAAGGTAAAGTTTTTGGTTTTTTTTTACAGCAGTTCCACAACAAGAAGACAGAGATCACAGCTAATACATAAACATCAAGCCCTTTCTTTTCTCTCGAGCTCTAAGAATAGGGGAATCAAAGGTGAATTCATAAATGGCTTTTTCTCTCATTGAATAAAGATATTCAGATCCCTCTTAGTCCAATTAATAAGCCTTCTTGTCAGTGAGTGTCCCGCAGTGTGAAATGGCTCTGCTTAGTGCAATCAACCGTGGTCAAATAATGGCTCTCCCGCTCCGTACAGAGGTGATCAATGGCTGCATGTGTACGGCAGCCTGGAGCTAGTGGCTCTATAAAATCACATTTGGAGAAGCACTGATGTGACAGCTGATTTGCTTACTGCAGATTATGCTAACAATGTTATAGAGGATTTCACTAGAGTGAGAGTGCAGAAAGAGACAGAAGGGAAGAATTACTGGCTCCAATGTGGAAAAGAAAAGTTCATCCTGTTGCGACCACCTTCATCCAGCGTAAAATTGTAGAAAGTTACCAAAAAAAAAATTAAAAAAAACAAACCCCCAGTACTATTCTATAACTGTACTCCATAGTGATAACTCATTCACAGGTCATAAAATACCATCATCCTCCAGTGGAATAATCACAAATGCAGTAAAAGATCATTAACCTGGGGAAATGCCACTGAATTTCCCACAGATTCCACGACTGTTTGATTTATTTCGGAGAATACGTCCTCTCACATCAATAAACCATAAAGACAGGTTTATTGTCCTGTCCTCAAATCCGTCACTGCCAGCTGATGTACAGCTACAGTACAGATGTAGAGTATTTCAGTGCCAAAATTCAGATTATTATCGGATCACACAGCACGTGTAACTCAACTGCTTTTACTATTGCTGCGATAATATCTCTATACCCACTTGGATCCAGGTTCAGATTTCATTTCATTCACTTATTTCAGTGTTTAACTGCTTATTTGTTGATCATTTCTCCATAAGATCATCATTTGAGGTTCGATGCTTGTCATTTTTAAAAAAATATATCTATTTTATTTGTGTATTGTTTTGTGTGTTTTATGTTAAAATAATTGAAAAACTTAATATAATAATGAGAAAAAAAAAAAATATATATATATATATGTATAGATTTTTTTTTTTTCAGATTATAATGGCACCTTATCACTGAATTTCTACAGCCGCATTGTTTCTTTATGTGTTTTCTTGGATTCGATAACAACTGTCACGCCATAAAATGAAATACACATGGTATTTAATGTATAGATTTATGACTGAATTCTGATCTATTGTAATTTTTCATCCAATTTTTTGCCACACCAGTTTGGCTTATGTTATGAAAAGCTTTGGAAATGATCATTAAACCTGTTATTTCGCTGTCAATTGATCTTAATAGTGGTTTTATAGTGGTTAAATAATTCAAGCACATTTATAGCATACATGATCACAACATACCCGAACAAACTACATTCAGTAAATTGTGTTTAGTAACAAAAATGACTTTATCATGTGCATCAGCTGGATAACACGACGACAAGACAATTTTGTGATGGGCAGTGGACAAACAATTTGGAATATTATGAAGACGTAAAAAAAAATATATATATATATATATATATTACATCTGGAAGAAAATAGAGTCTGAATTAATTTAGATCTGCAAAAGGAAGAGGCAGAAAAAACATTTTGAATGATTTAAAAATTATTTCCACAACTGTAGAAAGAAAGAGTTGAGATAAATTCTTGTCATTTAATCTTCATACACAGTAAATTTTGCAGTGTTAAATCAACACTTAGAGAGTTTATTTAACTTCTTCTAGAGTGTATTTGGTCCCATTGTTTCCAAATTAACACTGCAAAATCTACAGTGTATTAAGAGTTGTGAGTGCTAGTCTGTTTTTTTTGGTCGACTAAATCTTTACATTTAAAGATCTGATGCATTTTTCATTTTTTTACGGTCATCAATTGTTAAGTTTGCAACGCAGTATGAAAAATCTGTTTGTGTTTCATACCAAGACAAGGACAAAAAACTTGCTTTCGGTATCATAACCAAAAACCCAAAACATCAATCGAAAACCACTTTTTTGTGTGTGTCACGTGATCTATCAGAGAGCGACCAATCAAAGTATCTTTGAAAGTGTAAATCCATTATTTGTTCTAAATTAAAATCATAAACGACCATGTGATTTATTTTTTTCGACTTGTGAGACTTTTTTTTTTTTATTTAACTGTACCACTAAATATAACATTTTCTGCTTTTGTAAATAATAATGAAACAGGCTTCAGCGACAGTAAATGTATATGTACTGAGCATCTAATCTGATCTCATTTCACATCACAAACAGAGTAAAGGTGCATACTAGATAAGGACATCATCTCCACAAGAATCCAGCCGACTGAGTCCCATGTTGCGTTGGTGATGAGTTGAATACATCAGTGTGTCATCTCATAGCTTGCAGTATGTGAAAAAACTAAATTGGTTGCAGAGTTGCACTCCGATAAAAAGTGTGTAACAGGTTCCAGTATTGTAGCTGCATCGTGGGAGAGCTTCGACTCAACAAACTGCACAGACACTAACATCCCATCCAACTCCATCCCATAACTCCATCAACAAGGAGTTTAGACATTCTGTAGCCATTCACAGATTAAAGGCAGACCCTTGTGTTTCTGCTGATCTTCTGTCATCCGAAAGAAAAACAGATCCACTTCAGAATCCCAATCAGAGGCTCATGTAACAAAAATACGCCAAGACCGTGACGCTAACGGCTGTGCGGGTCCCCAGACTGACAGGCGTTGATCTGTGTTTGTCATTGTGCTGCTGCTGAGAGCCGCCTCGGTCCGAACTGAACTCAACTGCCGTGGCCTCGCCTCCTTTATCCCATAATCCCTCTCATCACAGAGAAAACAAATCCACGCTCCGTGTGCGTGTTTGTGTGTGTGTGCGAGAGGGAAAATGAGAGGCAAGGGGAGAGCGTGTGCAGCTGTGCATGTATATGCGGGTATACTTGGTTCTGTCGGCGTGTGCATGTGTGGAATAAGAGGATTTTCAGAGAGCAACAACGTGTATAGAAACCCCCTCTCCATCGCAAAGCCTGGACCTTGTAGCAGGAAACAGGAAAAGGAAACTCTTAAGTTTTACCTGATTTGTTTGTCTTAAGATTCCGCTTGTGGTTGTGATTGACAGAAAGTGTCCATGTCGTCTGTCAGTTACACCAGACACACTGCATCACAGTTACAGGTAGACCTCAACCTGAATGAAATACTTGCCTATTTTTCCATTAGAATTTTAGGTCGAATAAAAAAATAGGGTCGATTTCATGCAAAAACACAACATTTTTGCACTCTGAATGTAACCTTTCATTTAACAATAGTACTTGGTGCATTATGAAGCCAAACCACATGGCACCAGTTGCTCTATTTGACATCTTTCTTTTCAATGTATCAAGAAAAGAAATACACCCATTCAAAACAACCCAGAGACCTCTTTGTTCTTTGATTTGCCTTCATGGAAAAGGCCACTGTATTGACTTCAAAAACTTTCAAAGTGATCGATTAATGTCCACCTTACAACCTTTACCTCTAAGGACTCACACAATTGGAGGTAAAGGTTGTAAGGTGGGAATTAATCATTAAAGTATGTCTTAAGAGCTAGACTGTATCCGGAGATCGGGTCGTCAAGCCCCATGCCATCAACTGTCACCAAACCCACACTGAGCCCAGACCCTACAGTTCCCTTGGCAGGTGGTGAGTCCATCAGAGTTTGGGCCCACATCACCCTTTTGGGTTGAGCCTGGCAGGACCCCATCGGCAAAGGCCTGCCCACCAGTAGCTCGCTGAGGAGACCCAACCCTGGCCCTGGCTGTACCATACCTGGGCCATCACCCAGGGGTGCTACCAGGGGCAAAAATCCCAGGACAACATAACTCCTGAGGTCATTCCGTCACTCAAACTCCCCCACTACGGTACAGTGGTACAAGGGGAACCAGTAGCGTGAATTCTTCGAGGTAAAGAAGGAGTTTAAGTGTGGGGTTTTGTTCACAGCTGAGAGAAGAATGGTGTGGGAGATTAACAGGTGGATCCGTATGGTGTCGGCAGTGATGCAGATGTTATATTGGTCCATTGTAGTAAAGAAGAAGCAGAGCTAAAAAGTGATATATTCAATTTACCAGTCAATCTACGCCCCTACTCTCACCCATGGCCAAAATGATATCCCTACACAAGGTGGCTGGACACACCCTTGGGGATCGAGTGAGGAGCTCAGGTACAGCACCTGCTCCTGGGAGGAAGACTCAAGGAAGACCTAGGACACACTGGAGACACTATGCCTGTGGCCTGGTTGGGATCCCCCTAGAAGAGCTGAAGGAGATAAGATAAGATACGATATGTTACGATAAGATGCGATGCGATACGATACAATAAGATAAGATAAGATAGATAAGATACGATACGATACGATACGATACGATGCGATGCGATATGATACGATACGATACGATACGATACGATACGATACGATAAGATAAGATACGATACGATAAGATACGATACGATAAGATACGATACGATAAGATACGATACGATACGGTTTGGTACCATAAGATAAGATAAGCAATGTGAGCACACCAGTATACAGGTAGAAAGAGAAGAAAAACCACAAGTGATATAACAAGTAAAAATAATTTAAAAAATCTATGAATAAGGAAGTGAGAGAAATAGAAAAAAAAAAAGTTTAGAATGTGAAAAAATCAGAAACACACAACACTCTGGTGTTTTCCTTCACTCAGACCCACAGTAACTTGACTAAATTAGAAATCTACTGCTTGTTTACCTCTTGAAAGTTCCCCAGCCGGATTGATTTTCCGTGACTCATCCCTCATAGGATGTCATTGCAAACATTGATTCCCTGCTTCTTTATCATGACATTGTTTAAAAACCTAATAACAAGCATTGGATCACGGTGATGCATTGCAAACTCCGTGACAGAAACATCATTACGCTTTTCTACAGCCCACCTGATTCTATTTCACCACATGATGACAGATGATGATACGGTTACTGAAGCCGGCTTGTTTTATTTTTTTATTTTTTTATTTATTTGTGCTGCATCATATCATACGTTGAACCTCCCTATTGCACAAATCATCGAAGCCAGCTGGCATGATGCACCCCCCCCCCCCCCCCCCTCACACACTCCCTCCCTCCCCCTCAGCCACCACATGCTCCTGTCAGTAAGAAGTCAAGGCCCTGAACGCAGATCGAGCTTTGGCCGCTTCAACAAATGGAGCTTTTGTTTCTCAGATATTTTCACTCTGGATTGAATTGTTTCTGCACTAGAAAAGCAATCCATCACAGGATTCATGTTGGGTTATATCAATAGTGCCATGCACACATGAAGCTTGTATGTATGTAATACTCATCAGATTATAATCCCCCTCCCCTTTGCGCTTACATGTATTAAATTTGTAGGATGGGTACAAATTGTTGAGGTTGCAACAGAAGTAAATGTTTATGTGTAGTGATTTTTATTCTTTTTTTTTTTTTTTTGCTTATGCATACGTCTATCTCCACATCCATGTAATATACATGGCCCCCAGACATTCATCAGTTTACCAAAATGATGTTTCATGCAGCTTTATGCTGATTGAGAGCGAAGTAATTGACTGTTGTGAGGAGAAGGGTTAGGATTTACATTTACATTTCCTTCCGCTTCTTTTTAAATTATGCAAATTAAGTCATTATATATGTTTTCATGTCTTCTGTTTTGAACTATGCACTAAGGTAGACTTATTTTGTTTGCGTAATAATTAGAATAATTTGTCAAATATTTCCATGGACCACTGCAATAAGTTCTATGACCACTGAGTATTTATATACATGAACCTTTTTTTTCATTCTCTTATTATTTTCTCTCAGAAATATTAAGGTAATAGCCATTTAGTCAAGATTGTAAACCCTAAGTACAAAATTATATAAAAAATAATAAGAACAACAACAGAAAGAAACTTTTTAGTTGAATACACATGACAGAAAAGACATTATTGCATCTAAATGTACACAAACTTAATTTTAAATTAAAATCCTGAGCTGGACAGCATTATCAACATGCTTGTTCATGTGTTTTTGCCTAAATCTGACTGTTTTGCTCTATTGTTTTTCATGACAAATTATATTCAGCAACAGAAACTCATCCCTGATGCTAAAATATCAGCTTTAAAATGAGATGATTTTAGTATTAAGATAATGAATGGGTGAATAAGTACATTTCAGGACTTTTGCTTTTTTACATTTTTTTTCTATGATTTTACTTTCATGACTGTGAGAAAAACATTTCTAAAACTAAAACCAGCAGTGAAAAAGTTTTGTTTATGAAGGTACAAATACAAACATTAATACACAACCACAAAAAAGGACAAAACACATTCAGAAAAGGAATGAATACTAGAATAAAATGGTTTGCAACAATATGAAGGTTTATATAAACCGTAAACAGTTTATGATTCATTCATTCAATGTTGTTTAAAACTCCAATAATTGTCACTACTATTATTTTATGTACTCTGTCCTATAGATTTTCTTGTATCCTAGTGCAAAAAACTGACTTTGTATGAAATAAAACTATAAAAAATAGAGTCGCCATACCTATATGTTAAAAGTTTCCTCATAAGAACTAAAAAATTAAAATAAAACGACAACTAAAAACAAGCAAGAAGATAATAAATATTTTCCAAAGTAGAAGTCTGCCAATAAAAATGCAGAAATAAATTAGCATAAATCTTTACCAAAGCAGTGTTTTTGGCCTGAATGTATATTAATTCATTAAAAAGGACTTGTTGGTTCACTTCTACTTTGACCTCTTCTAACACATACTATCTTCAGATCAGGAATTGGATTAGCCGGATTTTAATTTCATCAAGATACTGTCATGTTTTTGCCCCTGTACTGAGGCCATTTAAAGGACTGTTTCTGCCATAGGCTTGGCTATTTAATACCGTGGACAGAGAAATTAATTTCGTTTGACCTTCCTTTTTGGTGTAGACCACACACACACACACACACACACACACACACACACACATCTTGTAAACCCCCCCCATGGTTTTTATCCAGACTGACTGAATTTGCACAAAAGGTGAAGAGCTCTCTCAAGACGCTTTAGCCTACATTACAACAATGCTCACAACAGCCAGTAGCATTACCCCCACTCCCACCCCCATCTTTATTCTGTGCGCCAATTCACACCACTTTACACTCTGCAGGATAACTAGGGTAATTTAAGACCAACCACAATTCTATAGTTTCTTTTTTTTTTTTTTTTTTTTCTCTGGCTTTAAAAGCTGGGGTGCTGTGTAGTGGAATGCCTCTCAGTATACAAGGACATCCAGCGTAAGTGAAGGGTAAAGGAAATGTACTGTAGGTACAAAATACAAATTGAGTTCGAGTCACTTCAGTTCCTCACTTTCACATGTCTTCTGAGATTGCATGGTACAGAATATAGTCATTCGCATTTTAATCTTTAGAAAATGACAACATGTTGTAAGATGATGATGATGCTTAACAACATATTGACAGTTGGGTTTTTTTTACAATATGCAATCAAGTGTAGCTTCACACTAGATGCTATGGCTATAAAACATGGAACTACTGTACAACCAGTGACGTCCAACATGGTGGATCTTGTGTAGATGAACTGATCACTGTCGTTTAAAGTCATGAAAACACCACACTTGACTCTAATAATTAATGCCTTCAACCTTCTAAAAACTCTGCCTGTTTTGCAAACTGGACCTTTAAATATGAAAAAGTTAAAAAAAATACGGTGAAAAACATCTGAAGAGAGAATGAAGACATCATTGTCTCAGCAGGAGACTCCATTAAAAGTTGAAATGTTCCACCTAAAATGACAGGTTACATGGTGCATTTGACTACCTAGTAATTACTTGTCTTTACTCTGTCGTAAGTAACTTTCACCCTGTCTCAATTTTTATATCAGATGATCTACTCATGCTTAAAAAAAAATCATATAATGAGGTCATTTAACAGGGATTACACAACTTAATACACTCAGAGCTGAAGTTACGAGATTTGTGCGATAGGCTTGTCTGATCAGGAATTGATCTGTCACTAGGAATTTCCTAATTGCCTTTGCTAATGGACATTCTTCCCTATTACTTTTCCTCAGTATGCTCATTAATGTTCCAACATAACATGCTCGTAGCTCCTAACTTGGCAAATGCAGCAATGGCCCTGACCTCCCTCCTGTCTAATCCACATCCGCTGTCATCTCTCTTTCCATTTCTTGTCTCCCCGCCTCGTTCTTCCTCTTACTCAGTCTTTCTTTGTACCATTCATAAATGAAACATCGGTGTATGTTGTTAAAAATTGGCCTGGAAGTGCTCCCACTTTACATGGCTTTACTATCTTAAGACAACATGCTTTGGCTCTCAGTGCACTCCACACACTCACGCATGTGTGCAGATACGCCAGCAGTACAAACGCACACTTTCTTTTTATGTACCTCCTTGAACATTTGGCTCTATTCCGCATGCTTGCTGAACACCAATGCGAAGCCAGGATGTGTGCTACACCAGCATAATGGAATGAAACAAGAAGTTAAAAAAAAAAAAAAAAAAAAAAACAGCAAGAGTTCCACAAAGTTGTTGGTTTGCAGCAAAAACTTTGGAAAGAAAAAACTTCTAAAGAACATGCCCAAAACAATCATCAATGCAATGAAAATACTTCCCCAGGAGTTATCTACTAATGCACACATGAAAGGGAAGCACCAAACCGCACACTGCAGCCACAGTTTAATGAAGCATCTCAGCAGCACTAACTGCTCAGGCTCCAACGAAAGAGAAAAGAACAAGTTATACATCTACCTTTGTCAATGATTTTACATAGAAGCAGTGTTAAAGTGTCACATCGACATGTAGTGAAGCAAAGAAATGCACCTTTATGGTCTATGAAAACCATTAGTCCAACACTGGACACTTGGATAATTCATATTACTTTGAATTTATTTTTTGCAAATGTATGATTGAGGCTCAAAATGGGTCAAGGGGTTGTTTTTTTACCAAATAGATTGTGTTGGAAAAATGTGATTATGTCATGTTAAAGTCTCGTCTCATCATCTGAACCCGCTTTATCCTCACTAGGGCCTTGGGGGTCACTGGGGGTCTAATCCAGTTTACAATGGGTGAAGGTAGGGTCCACCCTGTATGAGTCTCCAGTTCATCTCAGGCCTGAACATATATAGACATATATAGACTCTAGCTTTTTCCTGATTAAATAAATGTTTTAATAAATTATTTCGTCTTCCCACTCCTATTCAGGTGTAAATATTATTATTTCTTTTCTTATGTATGTGTGTATTCTGTGAATTGCTCGAAATAAACACATCAAATCAAATCAAATAATAGATAGGTTCATTGGTTCGTCTAAATTACCATATGTGTGAATGTGAGAGTGATTGTCTGTATATGTTCAGCCCTGAGATGAACTGGAGACTCATACTGTACAGGGTGTAACCCGCCTTCACCCATTGTAGCTGGACCCTAGTGAGGATAAACTGGGATCAGATGATGAGACGAGAGTAAAATAATAAATAATAAAAAATGTGTGATACGTACATTTAAGATTATTAAAGGGGATATGATTCCACTGTCAAAAAACACATCATTAATTTAACTGAATAAAATGATGTAGCTGATTTAAATTATAATGCATAAGCTAATATATAACAGCTTTAAAACTCTTACAACTGTCATGAATCCTTGCATTGTGCATTAGAAAATACAATACTGCATTTTAAGTACTGACTCAAGAACAATATATGAATATTTTCTTCTCTACTGAGACTCCAAACCTCCAGTTGCAGCCATGTTGCTCTTCCGGTCACCTCGCTGCTAAATCTAAAGTCTATCGGCACTAACTGTAATGACTCACTGCTGTTCTGCTGCTTTATGACTGAGCTTAAATGTGGCATTTTTTTTCATGATGCACTGGGCTGTGAAGTCTCTTCCTCTGCAAATTAACTGTCTGACATTATAATAAAGAGTGAACTGTACTCAAGCTGATTAGTAGGATTTGGAGGTTTATATCCCCTGGAGATGAAATGGACTTCTTACACTACAAACACACACTGTTCTCACTTACGTGGAAACATGCCAACAAAGTATGATGAAATCAATTAAAAGCTTGCCATAAAAAAATAAAATAAAATAAAAAAGCCACTCTTTAAAAACACGTTAAAGTTGTGGAGCTGGATTCAGGACCATGGACAGATCACATTTCCATTCGGCTTTGAATGAGCATTTTTCAGTCATTGCTGTGTGTCGAATAATATATGACCTCGACACAAATAGATATACCATCGCACATGGCAGACATGTCAGGGTTACGTCAATAACTACAAAGTCAGCTCCATCAGTCACAGCTGTCTGGCCTGTTAAACCCTAGACTATTGCATGAGCATTTTTATAAGGAATCTCCTGCAACATATCCTCAAAAAAACAACACTATTTTGACAATTGCAACCATTCTGTCTGGACTTTAGTCATTAAACGGCCACAGTCTTATCATTTTTTTTTGCACTTTTGTTCTCTGACCATATTGAAACGAATATATTTATATGCAGTTCAATGACTGTTCTTTAGATCACTGCAAACTGTATGATTGTTGAAACACCATCACCACAATTACATTTTTTTTTTCTGCAAAAAGAAAGCATTTGGTCAGACAGCTGCGTGCTCTCATTTACAACATAAAGTATGATCAGATATAACCTGTTAAAACACATTTGGTTTGAACAGACACAAGAAGAATACAAAGAAGTCAGAAAGTAGGGAAAAAAACCAAATATTTAGCATTAGGATATTAAGCATGGATCTATCTGCTACATATGGTCCCATAATGAGCTACACAAGTCCTTAAAAACACACATTTCTGTCATAAAATACACTCACATTACCCTGAAATTCAAAAATAATTACACAAGATCAACCCAAACTTTCAAACTGAGAAACTTGTCTTTATCTATACTACACTGTCTCTTCCTAAGACCGCTCTTCTGCACAAGTTGCCAGTGTTATCATCCATTGCATCTGCAGCAGCCGACCCAAAATAGCCTATTTTATATCATTTCTTTTCAACCTTTTGCAGCACAGCAGTTCGTCTCTGTTGAACAACACAGTCCATCACACAGCACTGCATTGATTCTCTGCAAATGTCACATAAAGTCCAGTAAAATCAAGGAGGCAAATCTAAATATATATATATATATATATATATATATATATATATATATATATATATATATATATATATATATATATATATATATATATATATACAAGGAACAGAATGAGCTGTAAACAAAATCTTGATTAGGCAATTGTGCTGTCATGGTTCAGTACATCTTAGATTTGACCAGAAAAGTCAAGCGGTTCATGATAAACAACAGCATTTTTCACTATGACACCAAAATTACTGAGCACAAAAAGCCACATTTTGTGCAATATCTCTCCAAAAGTCACCAAAGTCAACAATTCCTGTACTGTTTGTGTGACCATTAGGGAAAAAAGTCAAACTGAAACTAAAACAGCATACACTTGGCTAATAGTTAGAGACGAGGATTGATTACATAAGTTCCCAGTTAACAATACAATTCCACCGTTAGTCAGTTAGAGGCTCAATTTGTGATATTAAATGAAATGTAGAAGTGTTTTTTTCTCATTAAAGCAGGTTTGTTCTGTCTATTCTGGGTACATTATTCATCAATATTAACTTATCAAAAACAATAGTTATGCAAGTGTGTATCATCAGACCAAAAACATATCCTCATAACTCTGTTCCCCAAAACTACTGCATTGATAAAAGTGTTATTTCAAGATGAATTTCTGTTTGTTGCAAAGTAGTCAGTCGTATCAGCAGCCACATGGTGAGATGAGTGAACTGGAACAAAGTGAACGAGTGAGTATCTTATTTTATTTTATTTTATTTTTTTTTAGAAACTTCTCTCACTGTACGAGTACATTCTGTCATCTTTGACTGGACAGTGAATAAGGAAACCCATCTGTTATTTATGCTTTGGGCTATGAGCTAATCAAAAAAAAAAAAAAAAAAATCAAACTTTTACAGCAACATGCACAAGGATTCAGCAAAAATATTCACCATCTGACATGACTGTGGAAAAGATGCAATGGATATAACGACTAAAATAATCATAAAATATTCCAACCTACATCATTATTCACCATAGAAACCCTTTACATTTAGATTTTTGGTGTCATATCCACAGAGTCCTACTTTAACCCAGGTCAAGGCTATGGGGAGTTTCTGGTTGGTTGATTGCACTTCTGTGAAATATATGCCAACATAACATTGACTACCACAGTGTATTTGGTTTAAATCAGTCAGAAAGGTTAAAGAAAGAGCAGTGTGTAAGTGTGTGTATGTGTGTACCCATGCGTACCAAAACACACACCGACTAAAAAACTGATGACGAGAACATCTGCACCAAACATTGAAGCATAATTCTGTCAGCTAAAAATACCACAGCAGAACAACCGGCACTAAACGCTCTCTAAATAAGATTACACAGAAGGAAGGCGATCATTAAGATGAATGGGAAAACACTTATGCGCATGTGCTGCTTCTTGAATCATATTGTTGGAATGAAAATGCTTCTTTTTTTTTTAAATTGCGCACAAATACACACAATAGGACTGTATATGCTACAGATAAATATGTTTCCACAGTGATTTTCCAGCCTCTTAGAAATTAAATGAATCTAAAAGTACTTCAGTCTATAGTACCGACATAAGAAAACAAGAAAATACAGTCAGTCTTGGTAATGATGTGTTTCATTTTGCATAAAAAGAAAAACATCCAAAGTTATTCTGCTTTTTTTTGTCTCTCAGTATATTACCTATCAATAAACGTATCCATACTGATGGATTTGCATACATTTAAATAGTGTCAGATCAGGGTTTCCTAGGAACCATTGTGCCCAAATTGGTTTCTGGGGATTTATTTGTTTCCATATTGACTTTTTTGAACGCATTTACATGAAAGGAGTGACACTACAGTACATGAGTCTGAGAAAAATGACCTTAAAGTTCTCTTGTTGTTCAGCCACAGTAGTTGGAGGTAGATTATTGGACATGAGACAGTTATTGTTACTGTATATTAACTAGTTCTGCTAAAAAATAAAAATAATTTTGGTCATTTTACTTCATTTTACTGAATATTTTGTTAATTTTTGTTCATTTTACTGAATATTTGTATTCATTTTATAGATTTTTTGTGCAATATAAATACATCTAACTCTATACTGCACACTGCACTTTACCTTATTCAAAATCTGTACATACATGTATGTAATGTGTTGTCATATGGATATGTCTGTATATTATATATTTCTAATATTTTACTATATTTATTCTCTGCACATCTGGAGACATGGAATTTCACTTATTGTAATGACAATAAATGACAATAACTTAAAAACAAAGAGAAAAAAAAGACTGAAAAACACACACAAAATAGATTGTTGCTGAAAAAAAAAGTTTACAATCTGGGCAATAACTTAATGCAAACAAACCCAACATTTTCACTTTCAGTCTCAAGAGGCTAGGACACTGCTAATGTGATGAGACAGCCCAGATGAAATGAGTTTGGTGGGAAATTACCCAAAAAGTGTGAAAATTGGAAAATGTGTTGATTTCATCAATGAGCTCCTTAGGGATATTTCCTAAATATTATCATTACTATCACATTAAGTATGTAAAACTTGAGTTTTAAATCAAATAACAACATGAAGTGGACCAACTTTTCCACTTCAGAAGGTCTAAATAATCATCGTGAAAATCCTGTATCAAACCTTTTTAAGTGTTTTAAACCAGTCAAGCTCTTCTTCTGTCTCTTCCTGTTTGTTGCAGGTAAATGTGTAGCCCCTAAAATAAGCTCTTGACACATCTAGAGCTTTCCTCTGCTACGGTCAGATAAACATGGTGGTCAAACTGACGTGTAGTTTTTCAATTTAGGCTAAATTGAATTAGTCGATTAATTTAAGTCCAATTATGGGAAGTAATGATGCTCAGCCAGTAAAGGATGAGCTTTAGTACTCCTGTTTTGCATGTGTATTCTAGTATATCTATGCATGTGGAGGTTGTGGGTACAATACAGTATGAGGTTTTATACTCCAGTGTGTTGACAGTGTACAGTAGCTACAGTATGAATGCTCAGTGGCACTTACCGTAAGTATTATGTGATCATATTTGGGGCAGAACTAATTGCTTCAGTAGCCACTTTATCACACAGATGCATAAGGAGGATACATCAGACTGCACTAACTCACTGTGAATTCATCATCTTCACTTTTTTCTCATTCAGTTACTTTGTACTTGAGCCAGATTTTAGACTGTAATTAGTTAAATCAGGTTGAAATGTAGGGCTACACACTGAACAATTTGCTAATTGTATTGGCAGGTATGTAGCGTTGGCCAAAATCATTTGCTCCATTTTGTTTTTAGTGTCGTTATTTAATGTTGCTACTTTAAATTACTTCGCTGCAATCTGTGGTAATTGCAGTTTTCTTTCATTTGATGGAGCTTACCCGGATATTTTTTGACACCTACTGTATTTGTGTGTTCCTTCAGTATGTGCAGTACTTTAATATACATTAACTGTCTGCATAAAAGTAAAAAAAATATACATTTTGAAAGAATAAACACTCAATATACTCATATAGGTTGTACCTCGCCTTTGCCCTTTGTAGATGGATTAGGCCCCCAGTGACCCCCATGACCCTAGTGAGGATAAAGCAGGTTCAGATGACAAGACAGGATGAGAACACTCAATGTCATTTGTGGGAAAAAAACACACTTAAAATGAGTTAGTTATTAATTAGTTTTTCTGTGCAAAGTGAGTTTCCCATCTGCATTACTCTGAACTATATTATACATGACGATACAAATGTGTTTATGTAATTAAACGCATGACAGGGCTCAGTACTTACTTACGCATTGCAGTTGTTTACAAATGAAGACATTGGCGATGTCTGAATGATTGATTTCAAAGATAAAAAAAAAGATGTTGATTCGACGTTTTTGTTGGATTTGATAAATACGTTCTGCATCGCTATCATTTTTATTTTATTTTTTTTTTCTGCTGTGAACATCACCACAATAAGAGCGTTAGGGCAGAATAGGAGAATATGAAATGAAAGATACAGATATTTATAACGTTCCTTGTGTCCTACAAGCACAGAAGTGTGTAGTAAAACAGGGCCAAAGTCATCAATTATTAAGGATGCACTTGCTAAGAGGCATGTACAGTATGAAAGCATTTGTGGAACTTCTCTGCCCACTCATTCACTCAATCTGTGGTTACATTTCAGAGATACGTGTTCAGTGAGGATTCACTTTAAGTCACTGAGTGTCACTGAATTTCAGATGCTAAATTTACTCATGTGCTGAGAAGCTTCACAAAAACTGGACTGGACAGGTTGTGTTAATGTAAATGTCATATTTGTCCTGAAAGTTCTTACCCTTTCCTTGATGATATACTTCATTATGCATGTTCATTATGCATTAACCATTTATTACCTATTTGTTAATGACTTGTAAAGGTTCATACTAGTGTAAATGTAAAATTAGATTATTTTCAACCAACAGGTGCAGTGTTTACAACTGTTTCTTTGTTTACCTGTAAAGCAGATATACAAACACTGCACCTGTTGGTTAAAAATAATCAAAATTTTACATTTATCTTTAGAAGAAAATAGTATGAACCTTTACAAGACATTAACAAATAGGTAACAACTGGTTAATACAGAATGAACAACCATTTATAAATGGGTAATAAATGGTTAATACATAGTCAATTGTGTGTATGTATTATAAAGTGTTACCAACACATTATGGTGAAAACATGTATATACTGAGTGTTATATGTTTTAGTGTTGATACTAGAACAATTAACCCTTTAATTCCTGATGCGTCAGTTCTGAAAGGATGGTTTAGTTTCAATATTCAGAATTTTTTTTTTTTTTTTTTACTGTGATTTTTGTTCATGGATCTGATATATGGAAATAAATATTTTTCCAAACCTTTCACTGTGTTTTTAAGCCTTATTATGAAGCATATAATTCATAAAGAAGAAGAGTCACTGGAGTGAAAGATGCTTTTGTTCTCTGGGACTAGAACAGAGTTCAAGATGAGGCCAAAGTCCTTACATGGCTTATTAAAGTAGAGAGCAAAAAGATATGTTTTAATGTACATTTATGTGGTGACAAGGACGTGTTTATCAATATTTAACCCTTTAACTCCTGATGTGTCAGCGCTGGCACATTCTCAATGGATGGTTTAGTTTAATTATTCAGAAAAATTCTATTAAAAATTTATTTTTACTGAGTTTTGTTGATGGAAGTGAGATATGAATAAATAAAATAAACAGATGTCAAAAAGCAACTGACTGGGGAAAAAAAAAAACTAAAACTATTGGAACCAAATTACAATATAAGTTCTTTATTTTTATTTATTTTTTTACTCAATTGTTTTGCCAATTGTTTCATGCTATTTGTTCTTTTGTAAATATTCCTTATTTTGTTTTTTATTTTAGTAATTTCCTTCAATATTGTTCCGTTTGTGTCTCACGTTGTTCATGTTACATATTATTTTGCTGATTTATTCATTTATATTGATCACTTTGGCTGTTTTTTTTTTTCATTTCTTGCTTATTTAATTTAATGAATTGATGTATTTTTACTGGGGAACTGCTACAGTCTCAGGAGTTAAAGGATTATTAAGGAGTTGTTTATCAATTTGTGTAGCTCAGTGTCCCTATGTGTCATTAAATAATGCACTGAACCAAGCCACTTCCTAACCAAAAGTCCCATAAAATATACATGAAACATGAAGACGCTAACAGCTCCCTGGAGAAACACATGCTGTGCGCCAAACTCTATTAACATATACATAACAGTAATATAGGCATGAGTTTTTTGCATCAGTGATCAGAGGGGATGGTATATAACCAAGCTGTAAAAGTAAAGAAACACAGTGTAATTTAGGAGATGATGCCTTCTATAAAAAAAAAAAAAACATTTGGTTTTTGTGGAACGAAGACGAGGGAAGGAAGTTGAGATCAAAACAGAACAAGAGACAAAATGGGTTTTTCTTCATTTGCATAATTGATCAAATTTGTCTCTTGTCAAAGATGAGCGGAAGTATGAAGCGTTCTTGTGTTATCTGATGTGAGCGATGACTGGAATTATATCAAGTAAACGTGTTCATCACAACAGAATATTAACACCCACCAGGAAATGAATCCATGTAGAATATATTGGTAAGAATGAAAGACTGATTACACATGCCATTTTAAGAGCTGCTGTCATTATCAAAAAGAGATTGAGGGATAACTAATGTGTAAGTCCACGGAGCTGGAATTAATTTCACTGTAGAAATGCATTAAAGAGACAAAAAAAAAAAACAACAACACATATTTCCCCTTAAACTGTGTCAGTCACAATAGAAAAGTGGCATCACACCTATGAAGTTGAAATTACAAAGATGGATAAACAGATAAGTGGATGGATGTGCTGCCATACAAAGCAGATAGAGAGTTAAGGCATGAAGAGAGGGAGATTTGTGATGTGATTTCATATAGTGAATGAAACAGCCAACAGTGTGTTCACCCTGCCAGCCCCTCCTGCGGTGATCACCAACCAAATCCCTTAGGAGGATTATCTAGACTCAAATCAAGAAAATCGTGCAACTTTAAGGGTTACAGACAGAGGGTGAGAAAGAGAGAAATGGGAAGAGGAGGTGGTGTGTGTGTGTGTGTGTGTGTGTGTGTTTCCCTTTAGTCTGATTATGTTTTTCCCTCTTCAGCCTCTGATTTCTAGCATATCGAGCAAAGATAGACAACACTTTTTTACCAAGCAGGAAACCATTTGTGCACGTGTCAGTGTAGCTACAATAAAATATTAACACTGGATGTTGATTTTGTTTGTTTCATATTGTTTTGAACCAAGTGAAAGAGCAACATGTTCATTGTTGAAATAATATCTGAACCTTTTATACATTATTTAGTAACGAGTGTATCATTCAAATAACCTTTAATCAGTGAAATGACATTTTTATTTGTTGACAGACAATAAATGTTTTCCCTGATCTATCAACCAACCCCTGGTAGTGTTTTTGGCAAGAGAGTAAATATATATTAAATAAAGGAAACACAGTTTGTTATCATGCAATTTATGCTGACAACTCCATTTAGAACAGGAAGTGGCTTTCGTGACATTATCTTTCTTTTTTTTTTAGATAGATTGAGGTATTTTATCTTGACCTGAGAGCTGCTATTTTATTATTTATTTTGCAGGCAATAAAAATATGCACAATATACAATGGTTTATTAAAAAAATTAATGAAAATAAATTGGAAAAATATATATTCTCAGTTCAATTCAACACTTTTCAAGACTTTTTTAATGCAGTTTGAAATTAAACTTAAGACAAAGCTGACAATTAACAAAAAAAAACAAACATGAATTACCTGGGGGCAGTTTTACCAACTGTTTATTTTAAATAAAACATGACTTTTTGGTCCAGTTGCTGCTACATTAATGAACCAACATAACATAATTCTGAATATATAACTAACACACACATCATATAAACACATACTTGCAGAAGACTAAGTATAGTTAAAGGGATACTACACCCACAGAATGATGTACCCTCATTTTCTACTCACCCAAAATTATTTTTGTACATAGCCTAAATATGTCGAGTCAGTTTGTTTGTTTGTCTGTTTGTCTGTCAGCAGGAAAAAGTTCTGAACCAATTATGATTAAACTTTCAGGAATGATAGATAATGGGTCACGCAAGAACCCATTACATTTTAAGCAATGAAGGTCAAAGGTCAAGGTCACATTAACCCTAACACTAAAGGTAAAGCACATCTCTGACTGTGTTGTTTTAATCTTAAAATGTGTAGATGTGTTATTTGGGACAGACGATAAAGCATTTTATTCTATTCTATTCAAAAATTATTTGTTTGGCATTACCACAAATTCTTAAAAAATATATATATCAAAATGCATTGACCACAGCACTAATATAAAAACATGTAACCTTAATAATTTTTAAAAATACAAGTAACTGTAAACCACATAAACTTTCCTTTAATGGTGTGAAAATCATTGTAACTGACTGTTACTGCATCTACTTGTTTGCTTTACTCTAGTTTTTTTTTTTTTTTTTACTGTAAAGTCAATATGCCTTTAATAACATTTAAACTAAATCATATTTCTAACAATAACCACCGTGCCTGATAACTCCTGCCAGGTAAACAAACAAATAATTTAAGACAGTAGCAACATCTTGGTGTGGGTTTCCTCTTTTCCAACCAAAAATACACTATTGTTTTTGACACTGATGTAAATTAAACACACCTCTACCCATTGATATCATATTAACTCCAGTGGTTTTGAAACAGTTCACATTCATTCATTTTTAAGTTATGAAGTTTGTGGCCTTGTGTGCTCACTACCAACAGAGATTTTATCATGTACTACGTACAACAAATTTGCACAGTTAACTAAGAAGTGGCTGTTAGAAAATCAAGTTTGTAGTCACGTCTAAATTTAAATAAGTAAGCGTTTATTTATTGGATTTATCGGGGTGGAAAGTTTATATGAATTTCTTCTATTAAATTAATTTAATATGTTATTATGTAAATTGTGATCATGTAAATCATGGTCATCTGTCCATTTACATGTTAAAATCAGACTGTAACATCAACATGTCCTGGGACTACAGGTGGAAATTAGCATTTTTGCTATAACCTGGTACAATGCATCTTTCCTTTGTGGTCAATATAAAATTGTACACTGTCCCTGTATAAAATAAAATGAAATGGAAAAAAAAAAAAAACAACTGAATTTATCAAAACCATTCTCCAAAATCGTTCCAAAATTCAGTACAATGGAACTTTACCCTCTGAAGTAGCAGCATGCAGTGACATAAAGCAGAAGGCACTTTGGCACACATTACTATAATCTGATATTCAGAACACAAACAAGCCCTGCTGGCCAGTTTCTCTGCCAAATGTCAACACACTAAAGACGAGACATTCCTTCACTACGAACACTGATACAGGTCCTGTCTTTGTCTTAAGGATGCAGGGACTCATTCAGATAAAACATGTTCATAAATCAGGCCAAAACTCTTATTATGGGATAAGATTAACAAAAAACAAACAGAAAGTTCAAAGCTAGAGTCTATTCTACATTTGTACAATTTATTGTTCGCAGTTAAATGCGATAAACGATCTCAAACATTAAAGTTTATGAAGCAAATTCGGTGTGTGCACCATCTGCAAACAGAAGGCTCCCAAATTATACTATGACAGCTCATGAATACACACGGGCCATCTGGGCACTTGGAATGTGTAGTTATGTTGCCAACCATGAAAACACTCTCTTGGTGCCTGTTAGAATAACGGAATTATTAATTTGTATGATTTTTCCAGTTTATGGCGCCAAATGAGTAAAAGTAGCAGCGGCAAACATGATGACCGACTGGAAGTGTTTGACAACCATAAGGAGAAAGGCTCCCCAAGTGGGTCGGGTTCTTGGAAAACAAGCACCTTCGACACAAAATGGAAACAATTAATTTAAATTATACATCATAAAAATTTGATGACCTGAGCTATGCAATGCATGCTCAGAGTTACTACATCCTGGGGTGGTGTGTGACAAATGCATCTATATTTATGTGCTAAATATTAACACTCTTCATTTTTAGTGCTGCATTGGAATATTATGAAATGGAGCGAAAACGTTTTCTGAATTAAAATGAGTTCATCAGCTGAAGAACAGTGTTATGGACACATTACACTAGCATATTGAAGTAGAAATCACAAGGCTGTCTTACATTTGTTACAAGTGGAATAGGATAGAATAGAATAGAATAGAATAGAATAGAATAGAATAGAATACAATAGAATAGAATAGAATACAATACAATACAATACAATACAATACAATACAATAGAATAGAATAGAATAGAATAGAATAGAATAGAATAGAATAGAATAGAATAGAAGAGGTCGACTTTTAAACAAAGCCAGAAACATTGTTAAAAACTATCATCCTGCTCATTCACTGTTTTAAGTCTTACCTTCAAGAAAGTTCTACAGGTGTCTAAAATCTACAACATGTAGATTTAGGAAGAGCTTTTTTTTCCCACAAGCTGTAGATACTATCAATGCGAATAAAATAACTGCATAATTCATATATTTTAATCAAGGAACTGCTATTTTTTTATTTACATTGTTATTATTGTATTTATTATATTTATTATATGACTAAGTGTCTAATGTGGTGCATGTGTGACTTAAGCATTTTACTGGAGCAGCATTCAATGTTATTGTATTTTACATGTAATGACAATAAAGGCATTCAATAGAATAGAATAGAATAGAATAGAATAGAATAGAATAGAATAGAATAGAATAGAATAGAATAGAATAGAATATCATTATAACAGGTTCAATGAAATGTATTAAAAGTGCCATCCAATCTTTACATCAAATGCAATATGTATTCTATTCTATTCTATTCTATTCTATATATTCACATACAATAAGATGTTCGGCTTGAAAAAAAACCCAAAGCTAAGCAATGGCCAGATGTAAAAGTACCATGTGTGTTGTTTGTTGTTTGAAATGACTAATCACCTGTGCATTTACTGCAGCTTTGACTTACTGAATGTATAATGTCCTTCCAGGAACAGCCAAATTTCTGCAAAATCTAAACCTCAATTTAAGTCTTTTTTTTTTTTTTTCCCTCTAACAGTCATACACATGCTCCAGATGCTAACTTCTGTTTGTGTGTGTACATGTGTGGGTTTAAAAGATTTCGATGAGCCACGTTTAGCAGGCTTAGAGATATGAGCGCACATGAGTCAAGGATCATGCAGACACGTATTTATCGATGCTTATGCGCGTCTTCACGTGATGTGATGTCATATCATATATGTCAGTATGTGCTGTTACTCTTCTAACTCCTCTGTCTTAAGACGTCTTGGTGGATTTTTCTTCTGTTCAAATAAAAACCACCTTCTATTATGTCTCACTCATTTGTGTCATATAAGCAAAGGCAGGTCTAACTGTTCTATGATTGACTATGAATGGTTTTCACTTATAGGAGAAGTGACCTGGATAAATAAAGCTTTCATGAAGCCACGATTTGTATTACTTTTGAAGTAAAAACTATCTTTAAAGCTCACTTCTTCTGCCTCTATGCTCTAGTGCACAGGTGTCAAACTCCAGTCCTCGAGGGCCGGTGTCCTGCATGTTTTAGATATTTTCCTCTTCCATGTGATTCAGTTTAACCCTTTAACTCCTGAGAACTAACAAAATAATTGGTAACATGAGCAAAGTAAGACACAAATGGTAGAAAATCAAAGAACAATACTAACATAAAAAAAATAAAATGTAGAAAAAAAAGAGCAACAAAAACTAATAAGTATTTACAAAATCACAAATAATGTGGAAAATTTGGGGGGGAAAAAATGACGAAAGAAGAAAACTAGTATTGAAATTTGGTCCCAGCAATTTTAATTTTGCCTTTAAAAAATGTTTAAATAAAATAAAATTAAAATAAAAATCTTGCTTTTTGGCACCCTTTCCATGCGCAAAACTAACAGGAAAATAGTGGAATTTTTCTGAATATTTAAACTAAGTCATCCAGCTCCTCATCAGACTGATAATAATGCAATGGCCTCCAGGTGTAATGGAAGAGGGAAACATCTAAAACATGCAGGACCCCGGCCCTCGAGGACCACACTTTGACACTTGACACACTTTTGTAGGGACGGCCGTGGCTCAGTTGGGAGAGCGGGTCGGGTCGTCCATTGACCGAAGGGTTGGCGGTTCGATTCCCGCTCTGTCCTAGTCAGTCCGTTGTGTCCTTGGGCAAGACACTTTACCCTCCTTGCCTCCAGTGTCACTCACACTGGTGTATGAATGTTGGGTGGTGGTCAGAGGGGCCGTAGGCGCGAAATGGCAGCCACGCTTCTGTCAGTCTGCCCCAGGGCAACTGTGACTACATATGTAGTTTACCACCACCAGAGGGAGCATGTGAGAGTGAATGAATAATGGAACACTAATGTGAAGCGCTTTGGGTGCCTTGAAAAGCGCTATATAAATCTAATCCATTATTATTATTATTACCCCTGTTATAGTGTTAGTTAGAGATACACTGATGAAACTGTGCCAGTGGGACATTTTACAAACCAACACCTTTGTCTAATATTCAGCTTCTACCTAGAAACAAGAAGAATCAAACCAAATGATTAAAACCACTCCCATCTAGGTTGACTTTTACTTGCTGACTGCTGATAGTTAACATATGAATCAGTAAAAAGCTTGGCAAATGTGACTCAATGACAATAAATTTAATGTATGTGAGTTTAGAATCAAGACTATTTTCTGATATAATTCTCAGGTCAAATAAATCCAAACATAATTGTTCATGTCTGTACAGTCTCACATCTACTTATTACTGTAATTACTCTGTGTTTAATCTTCTGTGACTCATATTTATTCATTAATTGTTCAGCTGAAATGAAAAATAGAAGTTCATTTCACACATTGATTTGACTTGCAAAATGTAATGAGATGAGAATGATACTGTCATCATCATAATTATTAAATGAGCCTTTAAACATTTTTGAATTCTCTTCAAGGTAGAAGAATAGAGTACAATAGAACTGACTTTATTGTCATTGCACACAAGTTACGATGAAATTGTTAGTGACATTTTTAGTGTCCATTCCTTGTATTTTCTATCTTCATCTCTACATATTCTCTCATCTTTTCTTAACTTAACTCTATGTTTGTATTTGCTCTTCAGTCTTCCAACAAGACCCAAGTCAATAAATACACAAACAATAAATGCAAACAACAGAATGGTTTCAATCAGACCAAGTTTCCAATATCTTCTTTTCATGTTCGGAAACACCTTAAACCCTTCAGGTCTGATGTCTTCTATATCCTTGTTTCACACTTGAAATACTTATTACCTCAGGAGTCATAAAGTATATTGGGTGAATGCACAGATATGGAGAAAGGGAATATAAGGTCACCTTTATGACAGACATCACAAAACCTGCTTCTTTTTCACAGTTTCATCTAGAATCAATGATAGTTGATTAACTTGGATGGTTATGTTAAAAATATGAAACATGAATAGAATAAGCTTTACTTGTGTCGCTCTCAAAAAGTAAAATAAAACAGAAAAATCATAACAGACCTAATGGGACAGACTTAGACAGCAATGAAAACAGATGTTTAAGACAGATTTGATCTCCATAAACTGAGAAGTTGTTGAAGTCTCACTGTTGAAATAATAATATCTGTTGGGATATTATGAAGACTATTAAATAGTTCAATTAAGCTCAATATTGGCTGGTGAATCTTTTTTAAGAGGCATATATTCTTCGTATGAAATGAGTTTTCTTATGAAAAACCTGGTTATTTTTTTTCTTTTTTCTTCAGAAGCATTGAATTAAACTTTTTTTTAATTCCTTTTATGCAGTGAACACACACACTGAATAGATCCATGTACATATATATATATATATATATATATATATATACATCCACAGGCAATGCCATAGATGACTTGCACAACAAATATGTTAAAAAAGACAACTCAGTGAAATAATTCAGACACACACTCACCCTGACATCTTAGCCATCTTGGAGAAACCAAACATGTCCATGTGGTCCTGTTACAGAGCGCTACGTCCCAAAGCTCAGGTGCTGCTCATCTGCATTCTAATCCACTTCCATATAAAACACAGTTTCAACCTGGATCCATATCAGAAGTCAACAGAAGCCTTTCCAAACCTAAAACTCAACACTCTTCCGGTTCAAAGAAATTCAGATGCCAGCAAGTATCACGTCCCGTCTGGAGTCAGTCCAGTTTCTTGTCTGTCCACAATCTTACGTTGATAAAGTCACAGGTCACCTCCCACCCCTCTGCTCCCTCTGGGACGACTCAGCCCTTTGCGTGTCTCTCCATCTGATCTAGTTGGGCTACAGGAAGCCCTCTGTGTGTGCGCTTCCCATCTCATCACATGGAAGAAGTGCAGTGATCCCGACCACGGCAAGCAGAAGAGAAAAGAGGAGGGAGGGAGAGAAAGACAGAAGAGACGAGGGAGGGGGAGGGAGGGACAAAGGATGACGGATGCTCTCTGGCTCCAGCTTTGCCCTCCGTGGATCAGGGCTGTGAGTCCCTTTGCGGGGCAGAGGAGAGGATGGAGTGAGGATGCAGAGAAAGGAGGAAGGAAAGAGAGGGGGGGTTGGGAGGGGGGGGGGGGGGGGGGGGGGTGAAAAGAGGCAATCAAGATGAAAGATGGAGGAGGAACAAAACTGAGTAAAAGTGCTTTGGTTGTAAAGCGAACTGAGAGACACAGAGAGAGAGAGAGAGAGAGAGAGAGAGAGAGAGAGGGGTGGGGGGGCAGTGATGAGCCGAGTAATGCTGACTCTGCAGAATGGGACGCTGATGGGAGCAAGACCCCGTCTCTCAGGATTTTTTTTGCCCCCCACCCCCACCCACCACCACACCCACCCCCACCCATCAGTTTAACTAAGTGGGGTTGTGAATGTGCATACTCATACTTAGCACTATCACCATAATGTAAACATGCATTAATCTGTTGAGACACCGACGGTTTCCTTGATACTCATCCAGAAGCAACATTTGGCGGCGTATATTTTTACGTCTGCCTGCATTTTCTGTAAGAGAGGAAGAGATTATAAAAACCCTGACAAATATGTTTGCTTAAGAAGAAGGACCTGACTGAAATTAAATACATTTTAAAATCGGGGTCAGTTTCACAGTCTGACTTTTCAAGGGCTTTTGTTGTTGTTGTTGTTTTTTTCTAACGCATCCCATCACACAGCCTTTCATCAAAACCTGACAACTGCGACTGTGTGTACATATATACATATATATATATGTGTGTGTGTGTGTGTGTGTGTGTGTGTGTAACACGTGTGCACATAAACAGATGGTTGAGCCATAGCAAGATGCTGCCCCTGCTAGCCCTTTGCCACAGGGGCCAAAGATGAACCACAAGTGGATCTCAGCACTGAATGCAAATGCAGAAAGCACTGTGTGATTACGTTATTTAAAACTAAACTGAACTGGGCATGAAATACAAGGAGAAAAAAAAAAAGTCAATAAAAGTCAAATTAAAAATGCTAAATTGTAGATTGTAGTCCAGTAACCAGTACCAATGACATAAAAATATCTTTATAGTTGTGGGGCTGGGATAATACATTGATATAATTGATTAAATTAATTAAATCCACCTCATGAGGGACTTTAAAAAAACAAAACTCAATCGAATTTGAACAGAAACCTAATGTAAGAGACTTATGCAAGTATATGGTACTGTAACTGAAACTGCTGAGTCAGAACAATCAGCCAGGATACACACTAATAGATGATGTAAGCAACATTTATCCAGTTAAATAATGACTAATACATAGAAAATAAATCAGACCTGAAACTATCTGTGGTAGAACTCTTTATCATCAAGTCTGCAGTTCATAAACACATCTGTTAATGTTGATCAGTTTGAGTTAGGTTTAATATATACCCTTAGGTGTGGTTGGATAGAATGTCGCAACACTTGACATAAATTATTTAGATGTATGGATGGAATCAAAAGAGTTTGGAGGGCAAAGGTCAAAGTTAAAGGTCACATGATGCCTAATGATCACGTTATCTCAGAAACAGCAAGAAGGCCTTTCTTCTTCTTTGACACTTGGTCTGAGAGGACGAATTAACAATATTTGGTAGTCAAAGGTCAAAGGTTAAGGCTATTGTGACAATGTAAGGAGATTATGATGCAAGAATAATGCATACAGGTGACAGAACAACCTTGTTTTATGGCAGGAAATTGAATTGTTGAATAAAGCGCTGTATTTCAATCACATTTCTGGTAAAAATGGTGATATCTGTATCGATTTATTCTAACACTATCATTTCATTTTGCATCACTGGCTATTGTCTGAGAAAAAATATGACTTAGGGATTTATACTATGAGACTAAAAAATGTGAAAAGTTATGAATAAAAGACAAAATATTCATAGTGGAAGTGATGGTTACTAGTTATAAGTAAGTTAAACAAATTATTAATTAATTTACGGGGAGAGAAAAATGTCAAAATTGTGCAGCTTTCACATTTACATCCATCCCTCTAGTTCTTTTAGACCTTGGGTTAATTTAATGAATGACCTTTACCTACATGAGTTCATTGGACAGACATGATATTACACTGACCTTGACCTTTGACCTTTGGCCATTTCGCTATTTGAAGTGTTAAAGGAAATATTTTAGGAAACATTTACAATAGGAACCAATGAACAAACTCCCTCACATCTAAAAATAAATAAATAAATCATTATTTTCAATAAAGAATCACATATAACCTGTTTTCACTCAATGCCGTATGGTGAGTATAATCTTTTTAGACAGACGGATACTTGTTAATTCATATGACTACCAGAGGATGCACAAAATTCTGATCAGTGAAAAAGATTGGAGGATCTGTCCCTCATCTGGATCTATCCCAAAAGTTTAATGAGTTTGTCCTTGGTCGTGCCCTACCCATCCACCAAGACGGTAATAATTCATGTTAATGAAGATGTAATATTCGTCAGATACTGTAATAATACACCAGAGTCCTATTCAGTAGCTTTCGCACACAAGCTTTCGTTATATTTGCAGCTCATTTAAACTGACTTCATATTTTTACAGTGTACGCGTTCATCATTTACTTTAATGAGAATCTCAATAAAGACGGCTATTAAGTCCTACTTATTTCAGCTCCCTGTGCATTATACACTCCACTGTATCACTAGACAATTCAGAATGGTAATAATTACTGTATTGGATTTTGATAACTGTCAAAATTTGTAGTTTTCCAGCTGTCACATCAAGACAGAAACTGGAGAAAACAGAAATACCACCTAACATGTGTAATGAGAGGAATGGAAGTAGAACCTCAAATTGAATGGCATGAGATTTAAGAATTTATAAAAGTTACTCTGATGGTTTGGGACAGACTGATCACTATTCATGAGCATGAATACATATTTGATTACATTAAAAGTTTGACTCGTTGCTTTTTTTGTATTTTAACACAGAAGTTTTATTTAATTTTATTTTAAATATTGCTTAGACTTTCCTAGAACAGCCAAATAACACTAATGCAAATGATGTATATACATATGTAAACATTCATTTGCAAGAGGAAATTACCCACAAAAGTATATCTGTCATTATGTCCCAAGTACCCTCTGTTTTTGTCTGTACAAAACCACAGTGGCAGAAAGTGGCAGTCTTACATCAGGCAGCTTTGAAGCACAAAAACCCTTTGATGACCATCATCCACCCTGAAGCTGCACACACAAATGTGTACATATGAAGACACATGCATGCACACACATCAAACGTACTTTGTTGGTGGCCGCGTATGAAAGGCCCTGTTGCTCACTTGTAATTTCATACTGGTTTGGTCAGACAAGATGAACATAGGCTTCTTTATCTGTCATAATATACAATTTCCTGCCCGTGTGTTAACAGAAGCTATTGCAGGAACTTTATACTTTTATTCTAACATTATGTGACTTTTTGACATATGTGCAAAATTAATATGTCTCCATAAGGCTCATCTCTAACAGAAATAAAATGTTACTATGAAGATAATGCAATTATTTTAAATACAACACACTGAGATATAAAAGCCAAGAACAACTGGTATGAATAAAGCTATAAAGGCAGAAATATTAGACTGTGTTTCAATGGAAAGAGGTCACACGGTCACACTGAACCTGTTTCAAAGTGATGAGCACAGTGTGGTGAGATGAGAGGCGAGTGAAATGACTACCAATCATGCCTAGTGCTTACAGTACAATTCTGTGGGGGCAGTTACAATGTAAGATAGCTTTAGCCGCTAAGGTCTAGGATCAGCGTCATCATTTTTTGATAACATGAATGACTCGGTCTGAAGATAAATGACATAGATGATGTTGACAAATACCAGGAATCATCAAGATGAAACAGAACAGAACAGAATGGGGAGGCTAAGTGACGCCCTTCTACTTCAGGTCCATGGATGCTAAGCTAGCAAATAAATTGAATGGGAGTGAATGGAGCGAGTCAAGCTAAATTTTGATTCTGTATGACAAGTGCTCTGAAATTCACATATGATAGCGGTTAATAAGAAATATTTAATGTGGCATAGGTTAGGTTTTATGTGGGTTTAGTAAGAGATGTGACGTCACATGTCATCCAAATTATTAATGGGTTTTACTAACAAATGAATCAGCCGTTGGTTAACAGAAGCAGTTGAAACGCATATCAATAATTATCATTTATTATGATGTGTGTTTTTCAGGACACATGACAAACCAGTTAGTATTTTATTTCCCATTGAAAACCATTCATTAATTTTCTGATCTCAGGCCCCATGAGTCTCCTGGAAGGGGCGGAGACTTAAGGTCCCCGTAGAATAGAATAAAAGTACTTTATTGATTCCAAAACTGGGAAATTGTTTACTACTGTAGCACAAAGTCTAGACATGAACCCTGCTGAGAGTGTTTGGGATTTAATGAAAAAGTTTTAGCCAACAGACTCTCCCATTTTTAGTATAAGACCTTCAAAAGAAAAAAATTGATGCAACACTAGACAGAAATAAATTACATTTATTTGAATACTGTATAAAAGTACTGTGCAGTACAGTGAATGTGTCCTTTAATCAAGTCTAAAATAATGAGTATAGTTTTTAACAGAGCTGATGATCTATAATCACTTAAACCCTTCCTTTATAATGATCTATTTACTGAGAATGGTTAGTTTTTTTACATTATCAAGAAACAAGGAACATTATTTTCTCATAATAATACAATATTGACACGGCATACACATTTCTTTATATTATTTGTCATGTTACAGACAACAGCTGACACCTCTGCTGTCCACCAGCTACAGAAATGCTTAAGAAAGTGACACTTGGGTGGATATTACTGCACTGTTTGATCAATATACTGCACTTCTAAAGACTGAGAAGTGATAAATGTACTTAAATTACTAATCAACTTCTCACCATCAGTATGTGTTGAAATAAAAACGTAAATTGTGACATTTTTTTTCAACCCATAAGGACACATCACTACACAAAATTAGCACATTTGAAGATAAATATGTTAATTGAACAGGACGAAAATTAAAAACACAGCTAAAGTGATCATACAAGTGGAAAAAAAAACAACTGCCAGTCAAGTGAAATAGTCACAGAAAACAAAGAGTAAGTCACTGTTGGAGTAAATAAAGAAATCATCTTAACTTTCTACAATGCCATTCTAGGTAGCTTGATTAGATATGTTTTATTAAAATGTATTTATTTATATTTATGTATATATTTTTGCACTCTTTGCACTCTCTCTCACAGTCCAATGGAAATCTATAACTGAAAAAAAAACGGTAAAAAAATAAATAAAAAAAACCTCCATGAAAATGATTGGCAACAATAATTATCTGTCCCTTCAATATACCTTCGAGCAACCTGTAATCAAACAAACCAAGCCGATCTTCAACGATCGTTCACATATTCTGCTGTCAAAATATGAACTCTTATCATCAGGAAAAAGGTACACAGTCTGCAAAACCAACACCAATCATTACTGTTATCCTTCTCAACATGTAACCTGCTCAATCCATTTTATAATCAGCATTTTATGTTTTTAATTGCACTGTATATTTATATTGGTTTAATATAAGTCGATCCAGCCCTGTGGCTCTAGGAAATTACTTCTTGTATATTTATTTTACTCTGCCACAGATGTCTTTATTGTTTTAACTGTATCATTCGTTCATTTGTTTTTCAAAATAACACCAAAAATATGATTGTTTCTTCATTATTTGTTTCTAACAGATAACCATTTCTGCAGTGACAAAGATGGAAACCTACATCCTATTAGGGTCACCCTAAGACCTGAAGATATGACCACAGAGAAAATTGGTGTCATATCATACCATAATGATCTTCAAGTCAAATAAGTTTCGATTCATTTCTGATTTATTCAATTTGCTTCAGGGCAAAATTGGATAAAACAGCAAATGGCCGTTATCCGTTTTTTTCAATTATTCATTTAAACACACAAAGGAAACTGTTGAAAAACGAGTTGTTTTTTCATTATCTTATTTTATTTTTTAATGAACGAATGATACACGTATTAATAAAGTCTAATTCTAATTATAAAATGTAAGTCTCTGTTGCAAAACTAACAGTGTTTTCAACATAACTAACTCTGAGACAAAGTATATAGTGTATACTGATGTGAAATTCAGCAGGAAGAAGCTTTGAAAAAAATAAATAAATAAAAAAATTGACCATTTATTTATCTGTTATCATCCAGGGGACTCCACATAACACACATGTTTCCCTACAGGTCATTTAAATGGCCTTGGGAAAATCTCATTATGATGCTGCTTTATTGGACATGGCATGTGGTGTTCTTCTAAATAAGACAGAAGAGATGTGGACACACACACACACACACACACACAGATACAGGTTAATGCTTCACTCCATGCGTGTGTGTCAGTCATCATAGACTACAAGGTGAAAGAGCACTGAATGCCAATGTGCTCCACGCCAATGCAGCATACAAGTGCTGTCTTCCCCATCTCTGTCTGTCTCTCTCTCACACGTACACACTAGAATGTTAACCTTGGGCTATATTGTTATTCATTAGTGGACGGAGGCGGGCAGGCTGCCTCTCCTCCTCTTATCTCTATGGGACACCAACCAGTAGAAGGATGCCAGTGGCGTTCCTATCTGTCCTCACTGTAATAAGCATCGCTGTTTTAAATCAACTGAGCGCAGAGATCAGACAGCAGCCTTGGAAGATAAAAGAAAGGTCCTGCTGTCCTGTCTGTCAGGTGCTTAACACTTGTATTACATGGAAATATTATATTAAGCAAAAAAAAAACAAAAAGAAAAACATAGACTTGCTGTGCAGCCATGTTTTAATTATTGAATTTTCCCGGACTATAAGGCGCACTTTAATTTTTTCCAAAAATTATCCAGATTTATTGTGGATGTACTAAGTGACTTGGAATTTTGACTTTTTATCTCATGATTTTTACTTTTTATCTAATCATTTTAGCTTTTTATCTTAGAAATTTAGATTTTTTTCTCATCATTTTGACATTTTATCACGTAATTTTGACTTTTTAATCTCATGATTTTGACGTTTTATCACATAATTTTGACTTTTTATCACATGATTTTGACATTTTATCACGTAATTTTGACTTTTTATCTCACAATTTTGACTTTTTATCTCACAATTTTGACCTTTTGTCTCACAATTTTGACTTTTTATCACATAATTTTGAGTTTTCATCACATAATTTTGAGTTTTTATCTCATGATTTTGACTTCACTTAATTCACCTTAAACTCCAGTGCGCCTTGTTGATGAAAAAAATTGTCTAGTGCACCATATAGTGTGGAAAATACAGTAATCATAGAGGAATAATTGTTGGGTTCTATAATTTGTGGCATATTATTATTATTATCCACATACACACACAGTCACACTGGAAATTATTTGGTTCTTACCAAGATTTAAAAAAAACAACAACTTAGTTTGAGAAATGTTAGATAATTTATATTGTTTTAAGAGTTAATTTCTTGTTTTAGGTGTTCATACATCTATATATGTGCTTATAATCAGAATTCAACAAATGTTATCAATTGAAATTATATTTTTCATGTACATAATCATCACTTCTTTGTCACACTTTTTATAATGTGGTTCTTTTTGTACGAGTTGCTTTTTAAGGTAAAGTTCTGGTCTAGTTTTTCTGAGAACCTGTAAAAGTTGAATGTCTCTGAAGTCGTGAAGCGATGATCCTTCATGTCTGTCACACGCTCAGACAGTTAAGAACGCCAGCGTATTTAATAAACCATCACTTTTCTTGGATATTTATTAAGCCTTTCTGCATCGGTGCATGCAGAGAAGGTTTTATGCCCTGAATAATGCCCTTTCGTGAGTTGACCAAAAATAAATAAATAAATAAATAAAATAGTTGATACACAGAAAATGATTTGGTTTCATTGACCCTCAGCATCAGCTTTGGAAAATTATGTTTATTTGTGGGAATATTTGGATTTAAGGTTTGATACCATTTGATTAATCTGTCATTAAAAATAAACCTTCTCCTCTCTGCATTCTTTCACCAAATCAAAATAAGTTAAAGTACCCCTCCTCACTTATTCACACACTGAATCAAGCCAAGTGAGAAATATATGTGTATATTTTATTTATAAATTAAATAGAAATGACTTTCTAGCTTGATGATGACCTGGAATTGTATCACTCTTTTGAGTTACAGGCTGGTAATATAAAGCGAGATTTTTGTAAGATAATTAAACAATATGACACTTATGTATTTAATTTTGTGTGTGTGTGTGTGTGTGTGTGTGTGTATAGCATTTTAGATAATTCTGTGGATATGGAAAAACTGCTTAAAAACTGTGAGAAAAAAAAAAAAAAACACCAGCGAAAATAATGTTTTGTATATGTATCTGAAATAAGATTATCCATCCATTCATTCAAAACATAAAAATAAAAGACTAAATTAAGTCATTTATTCACAGCCGTAAGATTATGATGAATAAATAAATTGGATTATCCAGAATTAACAAATCTCCAAGCTCATAAAAAGTTGATATTTTACAGATACAAGTGTGACAGTGTTAGAAATATGATATTATTGAACATACTGTAATCCATTTCCAGTAGATTAAAGACAAATACATGAAATATTTGAAATAGGCTCAGTAATTCTACATCCACAGGAGTAAAATGCATTCAAAAATATAATATAGAACATAAAGGATAATAATAAAAAAAACATTTTACTACATTTGCATGGACCACACAAGTGTATTTTGTTGGAGAATCTTAAATATTTATACATAACTAAGGTTTTCAATGCAGTTTTACTCATGACAGAGAGCTTATTATACATATTTACTTGTCTTCATACTGGTAAGAAGAGGTTAAAACAATATTTCGGCCTTTTTTTTTTTTTTTTTTTTTTTAAAAAAACAATTCTGTTGGATTTTTATTAGCATGATGTGTGTTTTCAGTCAGGACGGTGATATTCTGAATAATAAAGGTGTTTCATTAAACTCTTTTTTTATCACCTCTGAAGATAAAGTCACAGTCTCCCATCATGCAATGCTACCGCACCAGCTCGCAGTCATTACAACAGATAAAGCGGGCGCCACCCTTTGCATCCACACACACACACACACACACACACACACACACACACTAACTTTATGTGACTCATCTAAACAATGAGATCATAGAATTTCATTCCCTCACTGCCTTAATCCAACCAGCAATCTCTCTCTCTCTCTCTCTCCCTCTCTCTCTCTCTCTCTTTCCTTATGACACAGGTCTAATCTGATTGGGTGGACAGCTCTACGGTGACGGAGGGCAGTTGGAGGCAGGAAGGGTGCGAGAAAGAAGAGAAATAACCTAGATTGTTGAAAGAAGGGGGGGTGGGGGGTGGTGAGGGAGGGGCATGACAGAGAGATGAGGGTAAATATAAGATGAAGGATGATGGATAGAAAGAAAAGAAAGTGGAAGTTTAGGATGGACAAAGGAAAGTGACAGAGGGATTGTACAGTATGAGTGTATTAATATTCAATATGAGGGTTTTATACAGAGGTGGAAAGTAATGCAGTAAAAGTACTTAAGTAGATTTTTTTAGGTATCTGTATTTTACTTGAGTATTTATTCTTCTGGCAACTGTTTACTTTTACTCCCAACATTGTTGCATGAATATTTGTACTTTATATTTGTTATTTTTTCAAACTAAACAGATTTGATTGTATGAAAAATAAGTGGCTTCAGAGAGAAAATTAGTGGAGGAGAGAAACTGGGACTTTATATGTTATAGTTATTTGACTATTATCTTATAATTTTGATGTTTTATCTCATAATTTTGACTTTTTAATTTCACATTTTAGACTTTTTACCTTAGTATTTTGACGTTTTATCTCATAATTGTACCTTTTTAATATCACAATTTTAACATTTTATCTCACAATTTTCACTTTTTTAAATGTCATACTGTATTTATAACTTCAAGATTACTTTTTTTTAATCTCAATTATTCCTTTTTTATAATTTTTCCTAATTTTTTTTTTCCTACTGTGACTTGATCAAACACAGTAACTCACTTTTAACGGCTTTATTTTGGGTACTTTTGAAACTTTTCAGATTTTTCCTGGTTAATAAAGTATTATTGCATTCATGTAAAAAAAAAAAACAACAACAAGAAAACAAAACATGCAGCCCAAATAGGCAAACTGAGCAATAATACAGATCATTTATGGTTAAATAAAGAAGATTTTACCTGTTAAGTAAAATCAGTAGAAGGAAATCTCAATAGTTTCATCTGCTGAATGTTACTGATTGTATAAAACATGTTTCTTTCTTTTTTTTATTAAAACTATGAGTGTTTATGATAGTAAGTAAGTACATTTTATCCCTATAACACATTCCAAAGTGCTTTAATAGTAGTCATGAAGCTGACCTGATCCAACTTACTGGATCCAACATCAGTTTGAACGCCCTCTAAAACTCCCTCACTTATCTTCTGAACCCGCTTTTATCCCCACTCGGGTCACGGTGTCCTCTAAAAATTCTGTAATATATTTTGTAATAACTAAAGTTCAGGCGCATTCCCAGAAGAATTTAGGAATTAAAGTGTGATTTATTTTTTTATTTTTTTATTTTAACTCACTCACTAACCTATCAGTGTGTTTATGGAAAACGTTTTCAGGCTTTTCTTCCTCAAGATAATATCCTTAAAAAAAAAAAAAAAAAAAAACATCCCATGAGACCTGTGTTTTATATTAAAAGTTTATTTAATATCTTACCTGCTCTACCTGGCACCAACAAGAATACATGTGACACATAAAACCCATGGAATACTCTATGGGGGTTTTCAACAAATAAAACACTTTGTTTCTGCTCCTCCATCTCTCTCTTTTAACTCACACCTCCTGCTGTCAGCTTCCTAAACGTCCCTCCTCAATAACACAACCTGTCTCGGATAGTTAGGAGATAAGGAAGAGTGGGGAAACGATGGGAGCTATTTGTCACCTCACAGCGTATTAGTAAACCACCAGCTGCCCTGCACACTTTGTACTGAGACATGCTGTACATAAGCTGTAAATACACCCAAAAAAGAAAACAAAAAGAAAACAAGCGCCCCTTCCTTAAGAGTATCTGTATTCTTTCAGAAGCTTGCATCGTGGGTACGCTGACATCAAAATGCTGAGATGGAAACCCATATGTAGACTGACAAATTGATCAAATGCTATTAGCTATTCTTCAAGCCAAGCCTGACATTTAATTACACACACTCTCTCTCTCTCTTTCTCTCTCTCTCTCTCTCACTCACTAAGCCTGAATGCTGACGAGAGATGTGTTTTTTTTTCGGGTTTTTTTCGTGAGCCGCATCTCTTGAGGCAACCAGCAGAGCCAATTCTCCGACTGCCAAATACGCTCTAACACACACAAATAGGCATGCAATCACAAGGAGGCAAGTGAGCACTTACTCATGTCCTTTTCAGTCTGTCTCATGAGACAGAGAGAGAGAGAGAGAGAGAGAGAGCGACTCTATTTTTTAATTATGGAAATCATTAAACAGCACATTTCCTTACGCAACTGTCAAATAAAACAAAAACACCAATGCAAACAGGACTGATACTAAAAAATATGTTCAAAACAAATAAAATTACAGCGCTAATTTCAGTCATTTCCATCTTAATAACGACCGCAAATCTACCGCTTTGTTAATGCATTGACCAACTTTGTGATTATTAGGCTGAGGACCAATAATGCGTGATAACAAAGGGGGTCTGGGATGGCTCTAGTGTCGGCAGCGGTCCCAGTCTTGCTGAGCATAACTGGGCTGCACTCCCAGTGATGAAGGAGGATAAAAAAAAAAAAAAGTGCAACAGAATAATGTAGGAAGTGTCCTGGGCGAGTGGAAGTAATAATAACTAACACTTTTGTCTTGTTGTAGAAGAAGAAGAAGACAGGCTGCATTGTGCTATTTTCTGTGTTGCAATTTTACTTGTTGAACTGGGTTTGGACTCAAGTGGTGCATAGTGACAGCAGATTATGGGATGTTTCCATAGTAATTACATCAGATTGTTAAATGCACTTGGTCATGGTGGTGGTTAATTTGGTGTTTTTATTTTGTGAAACCTAATGTGAACTACAGTAAAATCAAGAATCCATCTGTGCTAATAATGTAGTTGTAGTAGTACTAGTAGTACTAGTAGTAGTAGTAGTAGTAGTAGTAGTAGTAGTAGTAGCAGTAGTAGTAGTAGTAGTAGTAGTAGTAGTAGTAGTAGTAGTAGTAGTAGTAGTAGTCCTAGTAGTAGTAGTAGTAGTAGTACTAGTAGTTCTAGTAGTAGTAGTAGTAGTAGTAGTAGTAGTAGTAGTAGTAGTAGTAGTAGTAGTCCTAGTAGTAGTAGTAGTAGTAGTACTAGTAGTTCTAGTAGTAGTAGTAGTAGTAGTCCTAGTAGTAGTAGTAGTAGTAGTACTAGTAGTTCTAGTAGTAGTAGTAGTAGTAGTAGTAGTAGTAGTAGTCCTAGTAGTAGTAGTAGTAGTAGTTCTAGTAGTAGTAGTAGTAGTAGTAGTAGTATTATGTGAAAAGAAACAGCTTGTTGATTCTGCTTAACATCTATCTGAAACCATTGTGTTGTGACTGGGTTGATATTAAAGGGTTAAATTGTGGTTGTGACATTACAATAGTGGATATATTACCGGCTCATCTAAAAAAAAAAAAAAAAAAATCAATAAAATAAACAAAAAAAGGAAAGGTGACAGAAAATCTAATCTCAGTGTCACTCAGTCGTGTTAAACATGTAAATAAACACCACACAGATCAAACACCATTATCTAACATATGCTTAGACATGCAGATATAAATATCATGCGATAACCAGCCTGAACATAAATGTAGCTTAACTTGCAGACTCGCTGCCATATCTGCATTTAGTCATTAACGGATTGTGGATTTGTACATTAGCTCGTGTGACATTTATAAAAAATAAATAAATAAATAAAAAATGTTTGGAAACAGATGATGGATTTGCACTGTAAATCCCCACTTAGCAACACACACCAACATGTCTGTTCTACATAGTGTGTGTGTGTGTGTGTGTGTGTGTGTGTGTGTGTGGGAAACATTCTCAGCAGAATTATGCTAATGCACTTCCATTAGCTCTGTGTTAAAAACAACAGTAAAGTCCAATACAACAGTGGAGAATAACACACAAACACCTCGGTGATGTGTTGTCAATATTAGCAAACATACAGAACCAGCACACAGACATAAACTGGGTTTTCAGCTGTCACTGAAGTATTGACAATTGCGCTTGTTGGCTAATGAAGAGGTCAGCTTTTTCCACTCTGTCTGATAAATGGACACAAACCTGTCAGCAAAACAGTGGCATTTACGTCGGCTGAAGTGCACACTGGAGGGCAGAAGCATTGACAGGAACAGACAAAGAAAATACCAGGAAATATTTTCGTGGAAAATTCCAGTGCTTTTGTACATCAACAGCCAAAAAAAATGTAAAAAAAATCTTCAAATCACACCGGCTTCGTTCTCCCAGAACAGGCGTATATACATGTAAACTATCAGCTCACACCAATTTAATCAGCTGAATTTGCAACTATGTGGCAGAAATTTTAAAAAACAACAACAAAAGACATTTTTAAAAGACACTTTCATTTCAAGGTCTTGTTGAAGATTGTCATTCCTGCATTCCAAGTCATTTATTTTTCCTTTTGGGGGAAAAACATGTTATACATGTTTTCTTTTTTATATATGTTTTATAGTTTTTAATGAATATGCGATGCGAACATGTGTGTGGTATATTCTGGTTGCCAAGCAACGACATTTCATTGTCAGATTCACTGTTTTCTGAGTTTCTGTACAATGACAATAAAGGAAATCCATCCATCCGTCCATCCATCCGTCCGTCCGTCCGTCCGTCCGTCCGTCCGTCCATCCATCCATCCATCCATCCATCCATCCATCCATCCATCCATCCATCCATCCATCCATCCATCCATCCATCCATCCATCCATCCATCCATCCATCCATCCATCCATCCATCTATCTATCTATCTATCTATCTATCTATCTATCTAAATAGGGGGTGTACATGACTTTGCATGAGTCAAAAGAAGAGGAGGGTTTCAGAATAAAACTATATAAAACTATACACAATTAGATTTTGAGGCATGTACAGCCTAAACTAGCCAATACAAATCAAACATCTGGATTATACACAATTACTCATTGTTCAGGTATAATTAGCATAGCAGCCAGCAACTCAGAAACTAGTCATTATAATCAAAGTAAGATGCAATATAAGCAGCATAAGCAAATTCCCTACACATTTTGGTCTCAAATTTGATCGTCAAGTGTCCAGTAGCAATGAGACTAAGACAAAGGTATAGGTTTGGATACACAGAACAGTGAGGGGTTTGTTTTATAGCATCACAATGTAGGCTTTTTGCATTAAAGTAAATGTGTTTGTGCTTTTCTTTGCAGTCATGGTAACAAAAAAAAAAACAAAAAAAACCAAGCAGGCAATGTGTGGAAATTTCCTACACGGCAACAGGAAGGAGAAAAGCGTCCTTCTGCAACTACTGATTCAACATTCAAATATTTGGACTATCATTAGTTGGGAAACTAGGAACAGCAGGTGGGGGGATTGAAAGAAAATCGGTCCACACCTGCCTGTCTGTCCGCCTGTCTGTCTGTCTGTCTGTGACTGACTGGCACAGCACGGCACAGCAGACTCGGAATCTGAATCAAATTTCATTTATCCGTTTTCTGGGCCACATGTTTCCAGGCCAACGACCTATCACCTCATTCCTGTAATCCTTCGACAATGATGCTGCGATCTGGCGCTTCCTCAATCCCACAGTTCAATGCTGACCGAGGTGTCATCAGTTAGACAGAAGAAAGGACAACGACATCTGATATATTTTAAATTGGCATTTTACTTTTTCTTTCCTTTCGTTTTTGCGGCATTTTATTCTGATGAATAAATGATTCTTGTGTGACTTTTACACACGTTTTTTTTTTTTTTTTATGTCATTACAATGTAAATTCCCAAGAGAATTTCACCCTCATTCATATTCAGTGTTGAAAAGCAGATCCACTTTTCAAATGATTTATCACAAATCTTACTATTTTTTTGGATTCCAAGCCTGGGAAATGTTCTCCCATACCATGACACATTCATCTTTCATTCTGTTGATCTAAAGACATCAGGAAAATCACACATTTCCTTTGACTCTGTGACAAAAACGAAAAAAAAAAGGAATTTATTTTCTATATAATACACAACAACAAATTGTATTTTTATATATATATATATTGCTATGGCGTGATAACTTAAGATTAAAATTTGTGTATATGTGGATTAGTGCTCCACATGATAATTATCCAGAGTAAACAAACTATCAGGCTGTTGAAGAGCTTATATGAAAACAATTAAACCTGATAAATCCCTCTGTTAACCTCCATTTACTGAGAAGTGTCTCTTATGTCATATAATGTAAGAAATAGACATATACATATAGTTTATGCCTGGCTATATATCTCTATATAAGTTGCAGGGGTACATACATGTGTGCAAATTTAAAGGAACGCATACATATAGCCACATTTCAACAGCCAGGAAGCTAAAGCCCCTCAATCCATGATGTAATCTCCAAGTGTGTTCAGTAATTACAAGGTCCTGGGTTCCTCTGCTGCTTGGAGCCACCTCGGTCTTACGTAACAGCCCACTCACGTGCCATCAATTCATGAGGAAGATTACAATATAGCTCAAGTTAAGCCTACCACAAGACGGTCCTGTGTCACATCCATGGGCTCATTTAGATCCACTACGATGTTCCACGGGAGACGATAAAGAAAAGCCAAAGACGATGATGAAATGAAGTATAAGCGTGAGTGTTATCGAGATGAGAAATAAGCAATGATATTATTATAAAGAAAGATAACTGCAGTGTTTTTGCATCTCATTTGTCCAACATTTTAAGGTCTGATTATTTGTTGATCATGTTACAATGATATGTGATTGAGTGTTACATGAATGAATGACACAATAATATATTCAATCAGCGTCCATTTAGTTACATTTACACTCGTACAAACACGGCTACAAATCCACTTTTGCAAATGTGCAACAGATTTAAACCAGTTCAATTTCAGTGCTGATGAACTGTATATTATTAAACATTAATTTAATGTACATAACACTAATATGATCATTTTCCATTCTTATATAAGTTACCATCTGATATTAGAGTTTGCATAAAATAGCCCTAAACACAAACAACTCAGGTTTAAATATGAACATGATACTGAGTTAAGTCCAATCATCAGTGTGATCATACAACACATTTTATGTCTGACAAAAAGTCCCTCATGCGTGGACAACTGTCTCGATCAGAGCGTGTAACTGTCAATATTTTTGATCTTCGAACAGGGACATCTGTTTAACTATGCGCACTGTGACTGACTGCAACTAAAAACTCAGGTTCGGTAGTGATTAAGAGACATTTGGAGACATGACCCCATGATTTCAAATAGACATAAATGAATGTAATCAGCATTAAGTGAACTAAAAGCATCCTCAAATAATTAGCCTGGAACAACACAAGGATATTAATACATCAGCTGTAACCATAAGCCACAGGCCTAGAACACACTCCACACTCACAGCAGCCTCTGTGTAAACCTCCCAAGGAGTTTCGTCAACAATGGCTTCACTAAAGAGCTTAGACAGTGTGTAGGAAGTGCAAGAATGAGGCAATGATGGATGAAAATGTACCAGTAACTCAAAGACTTTCTACAGTTCAAATAAATGCAACATGAAAATGCAGCTGTTCTGTCAAACGTCCACACAAAGAGGTGTCAAGAGACTTACTGAAAAGAAGTTAAAAACCCCAGTTCATCATCATCATCATCACACGGCTCCATCCTTTCAGACAGACAGACGAAGGAAAGAGCAGGTGGAGAGAGTGGGATGGACGCCCCGGTCCCACCACCACCAAAAGGCTCAGAGCGTCGCAGAAATACCTCCTGTGTTGCTCACTGAGTCATCGGCAAAAAAAAAAAAAAAAAAAAAATCTACTTCCTCTGAATCTCTTCAAAAAAAAAAAAAAAGAAGCTCAATATTCTGTGTATGTGTATGTGTGTGTGTGTGTGTGTGTGTGTGCCTGAGTGTGTTCCTGCCCTTTTTTTTTTTTTTTTTTTTTTTTTGCTTGGTGCCAAATGTTCCAGCTTAGCACCGCTGTGCAGCACCACTGGTGATGGATTTAGCCGGGGCATCTGGGCCAGCAGGGATAAACTTCATTCACACACACAAATGTATGGACATTAGCGCACACACACACACACACACACACACACATGCAAACAGTGTCAAGTGGTGTAAGATCACTTGGGACAATGTTGGGAAAACCGCCCCCCCCGCCTGCACTGCTTGTCATCAGAGCGATGACAAGTTGTATGATATACAGTATGTCCGGTGCACAAACACACTTCTCCTACACACACACACACACACACACAGCTTTCACAACAGAGCGGGTGGATCAATGCATGAACAGATGTGTGCCAACTTTAGAGCTGCCACTAAGCGCAGACATCAGCAGCTGTACTTACAGGCACAAGTGCGTGCATGTGTGTATCTGAGACACAAAGATGTCTGAGGCCGTTTTTAAACCCATCAAAGTAAGGATCTCTGTGTGACATACAGTAAGCAGTAGTGTGTGTGTGTGTGTGTGTGTTAATGTTTTGGAAATAATCGTGAAAAAAAAATGTAATCATTGATTGTCAATGGTACACTGTAGATTTTGCAGTGTTCATTTGGAGACAATGGGACCAAATACACTCTAGAAGAAGTTAAATAAACTCTCTAAGTGTTGATTTAACACTGTAAAATTTACTGTGTACCTGTGGGCAAATAGACGGTGACAGATTAACCCAACAATAATGCGAATATTCACATTAACTATGAATATTTTGATGTACTTTCACCACTTTCACCACAAACTAATGCTTTACCAATACTCGTACTTTAGTTGATCATATCAGATTATATGAAGTGAATTGTAATTAATGTGTATATAAATGGTTATGGATGTTTCTGTGCTAATGATAAAAAGGACATAAAGTATATTGTGTGTTAGAGCAGTATATTTGAATTTTAATTTGTAAAAAGGGGGTGGGAGTTTCTAAGTTTGACTTCTTCCCACTCATTTTCAAGTACAAGAAAAAGAAAGGTTGACTATTTCATTGTTGTTTTGATGATTATTGTGTGCTCGAAATAAAACTGAACTGAACTGAAATGTAGATAAGAATGATCAATTAAATACCTATATACTATGGAAGTTCTTGTTTCTTTATTCTAATACAAATTTTAAATGCTTATTTGTCTGCATTCTTTTCCAAACTAAGAGAATAGCTATAATTAAAAACACCGTGATGTGATCATTGAGTCGGGTCATCTGACAGTGACGAGTAACACAATATTTATTTTGTTTTATCTGTGTTTACTTTTCTATTGCTGACTCTCATTAAAGAAGAGGATGAGCATAATAAAAATTAAATCACTCCAGGGTTTGTGTGCGGTGCCATAATGTGGGTGTCCCTTTTTCACATGTAGAGTACAATTCAAGGACATAGAATAGAAAGGTTTACGGATTTGCAATGAATTTTAAGGGGTTTATTGAAAACTTAAATGGTGAAATGCTTTTTTTCCTAAATCTTTGCTGACAAACAATAACTTTACAACTTTTTTACAACTTTTTTGCGAAGCAGAGTAATAAAAGAACATAACTCGGACAAACCAAACCAATATTTAAGTGAACTTAACAAAGTTTACAGTATTATTATTGTATCAAGTCTGACAAAAAAAACAACCATTTGTCAGAACATTTGGTTTGTTTGTGCAACAGATACGCTCACAGATATTGTGTGAAATTAAGGTTAGAATAAAAGTGCTCTATTTAAATGAAGGAGGGACACATCTGCTTAAAAAATAAACGATTTATGATTAGATCTATGATTAGTTTTGTCTGTTCTTATTGGATTAATGGAAAATAAACTTTGACATTATATCTCACTCTCACTTTTCACATTGTACTACATATATATATGTAGAATTCCCCTGTAAATGGTTCATTCTACGGCCATAAAACAACAGTAATCATAATTCCTGTGTGATCAAAACACAATTATTCATATTATCTTTCATTTCTGCAATTAGATCCTCCATAGTCCCCTTAAATCTTACACACTGGGCCTTAATTACATAACATCATTACATGTAACTTGATACTCCCCCAGTGGAATGAACATACTCTATATTTGCAGTGGTTTCGCCGCACAAACACTGGCCGTGAGCGTTGTTCAGACTAGTGACATGATATGCAGAGTAAACTGAGGAGGTCCTGTTTTCCCAACGTGCCACTGTGGTAAGAAAGCCATGGAGATATACAGTACGTGTCATGTTTGTGCTGAAGTATGAGATAAAGTTAGAGGATAAAAGACGTGCGCAAAATAACTGAGTGATAATGTAAACGTTAAATCTGCTCATATGCATTATTTATTTTTGAGAACGCCGCGTCACCTTCTTTCCTGAAGGGTACATTTTCTCCTATCAGGATCAATAGTGTATGATTTAGTGATGTATGAATGACACCTGAAGGGGAGGGAATCATTTCTGTGTAAAAAAATCACATTCGCATTCGGCTGTGATTCAATAAAACGCTGGACCGGATTCAATAAAATGACTGTGTTAGTGTTAGTGTTATACCTATAGTCTCACATACTCAACTCTCCACAGCATACAGCCTGTCAAACTATACTGTATTTATAACTGCATGGTACGATGTCCTCTACAGTCACCCTGTACTGGGGTGTAAATCATCCTCCTGACACTTAAATCTGACTTGTGCATAACATAAGATGCTTTCCTTTATTTTAGAATGTAAATGAGTGAATTGCAGATGTTCACAATGGTATAAATCAACCATAACAGGAAGCATCAAACAATTTAGCTCACAGTTTGGAAAGGCACAGACACTTATATGTTTGTTTTATTTAACACAAACTAAATGAATATAAAAATATGCTCAGTTCAGTTGAACCTTGCTGTTTTCGACTTCCCCTGAGATGCCACCTGGTAATGAATTTTGGCCAAATAGCTATGTATAGTCACGTCTGTAGAGAGGATGCACATAAATAGCAGTGTCCAAATAAAGATGGAAAGCTATCAGATTCGCTGATTCAGTGTATTGTGCAAGATATGCAATATTAGACATCAACCTCCAAATGTTTTTTCAAAGCGCTTTGGGAAAACTGCAACCAGATCCATTTTAGCGGAATATTACATTTAAACAAACGCACACACTGTCCTAAAGATACAAAAAAAAAATTTGATTTTAGATAAAAAAAGGGCTTTTATGAAATTAATTAAAAGAGTGCAAAAAGTCAGGCTTTTGAATTGAGCAGAGGTTAAGGTTATCATGAAGGTTAATAAGGCAGAAGCAAAGGTAAGTGTGAAAGAATAAAGGATTACAGAAGGAAAATAAGCTCCTAAATGCCTGCAGCTTTATAATACGGTAACAATACATGTGTGTGTGTGTGTGTGTGTGTGTGTGTGTGTGTGTGTGTCCTGCTCATGTTGTGCTGAAAGTGACTCCTGGCCAAATGACTGGACCTCAGTCGTGTCCATCTGGAGGCTTTGGGCTTTGTGGACTTTATATAACACAGTCTGGTTACTAGGAAAAGCAAGCTAAAGAGTCTCCTAAGTAAAGGCCACTTATTTAGATTTCTTTATCCACCTACTACATGAGTTGCTTTTTATGTAATATTTTTTTGGTGTTAATATGTTTAAAAAAAAAAAAAAAAGAATTTAAAATATAGTGACTGTGGGCTACTACTTTTCTGAGACGCATTAGCTTTAGCCTCCACCTAATTAAAGGTCAAATTTGTAACAACAGAGCATGTGGTGCCTCATTTTCTGACATTTGGCATGTTTTGGTTCATCAGAAATGTAATTAAATGCTGAGATGTGTCATATTGATAGGTCATAACCCTCAAGACACAACCAGGTATCTTCACATTTAACTAAAAAGACAGGATTATGACTTAAGGTCAACATTTAAAACTCAAGATTGAATGAATCACAGTTAACTTTTATGATTCTGGAGCAGATACAGAAAAAAAATATATAAATATAACATTGTATGCAGGAAATGTGCTTAAATATATTTTCTTTAAGGTTTCTGATTTACAATTCCTAGCTTAGTTGCACATTGTATTCATTTTTTTTATTATTATTATCTTATTTGGTATGGAAGGACATTGTACATTAATGAACATTTCTGTAAATGCACCCAATTGTATTAGTAATTATAGTGTATTAATTACTGTTTATGGTCTGACCATAGATTATAAAGATATTTGATTGTGTTGTTATTTTCACCACTGTTAAACTAAGTCCCATTATTATATTTGCATGTAACAGCATGATGGAATTACCAACATTTACTGGTGCCTAAAATCAGAATGGCTTTAACCTTACTGTAGAGATGTCAGCTCTAACAAAAGCATATAAAGTTTTTTTTAGGATGATGTCAGATAGAATAATTGACATTTCTATTTTGTTTTGTTTTATGAAGTGCACTGTTCAGCTCACCTGCTGCTGTCAGAGTGGTATCAGATGAGAAAGTGTGTGCTTTTGTTTGTTTTCCCACAACATAAAATGATGAAAAAGATAAGTCACAGTAACATAAATTCAGTATAGCACCCTGTGAATTCAATTATATTTGTTAACAGGTTGGCTAAAAAAAAATCAATGTGACTCTTCATAGTGTTTTTAAAAAACACAGGAAATTAATCTTTTTACATTTCAGAGTGAATCATTTATTCTAGACCTCCACAATATGAGGACAATCTGTGATGTGTGATAACATTTGTCCAATATTGAGAGTCTACACCAATATTCCAGTTCATCTAAGGGAAGTTGATTGACCAATATGATGTGAATTCAGGGCTGCAACTGATTATTTAAATACAATAACAGAAACATGTAAATTAAGTGAGTTTCCACCAGTGTATCACTTATTAGCTCTTTTATGATGTGTTTACTGAAATGAAAATGTCAATTACTGATCAATTTTAATTATAACCTCCAAAAAATTCCCTTTAAATTGTTGCTGGAATAAATTAGTTCCTGACTTTTTTTTTAATTTAAAAAAAAAAATTTTTTTTTAATAGATTTCTTTCGAATATGAATGTAAAAAAAATAAAGAAGTAAACAAAATAAAGAAATAAAAATACAGCCGAAACAAATTTTACAAAAAACAAATACAAAAATAGTACACATAAAACATATTCGAAAAGGAGTGAGAAGAAGCATAGCTTATGAACTCCCACCCCTTTTCCCTAGAAATTAATTACAATAACAATCTTCCAAGTCCATACATATGTAAACACACATTCATACATATATACATACACATATATACATACATGTACACATATATCTTAGAATATCTTAGAATAATATCTTATAATAATAATAATAATAATATCTTATAATAATGTACCACGATATACACTTGTTATTTAAGTATTAAATTTTTATACAATTATAATAAATGGTTCTTATTAATGAAACCATATATTATCTTTCAACTGAATTATATATTATGACATATTATAATAATCCATATATATTAGCTTACATATCCTAACATTTACAATAATTGACAACACCATTTTAGCGATTAAACACATGATCTTTGTCCTCCTCCATGTATCGTGACAGCATTATTTGTTTCACAGTGGCCACTTTTCTTCAACATCTTCCTCATGTGGTAAAGCTCAAAATATGTTTTCGAAAGGGTAATGAAAAAATGAGGTGTTGGACTATGGACGTCAGGTTGTGCCATTATACTAAATATGAATGCAACATGGGATTCATAAACACTATTTTGAAAATTAATCAGGTCTTAATATTTCATTGTAGATAATTAGGATTAATGACAGTCTTAATGAAGTACTTAAAACCATTGAGTGGATGTAATTGGTGATGTCACTGAATTGTTTTTGAGCTATTTTTAATTCAAGTCATGTGCGGTTTGACCTGTTGAGATATTGACTTTTTGGGCAAAAGATTGAACTAATGATCAATTTATGTTCAGATACTGTTGTTGGTCTTGATAATCTGCACGACTGCACCTCACCAACAAGAGTTATTTGAAACAAGGTAAATTGTTATATATTATTTTTTACTGCTCATGCACCAGCGTCTGTTCAGGTGGTTGTATTAATACTTAAAGGTTAACTGAGTGTTAACTGTACATGTGAACTAAAGCTATGCAAGGTGTGGATGTAGCTTTATTTTTTTCATTATTTTTTAATGTTTCTATTTTTATGAATGAACTTCTTGCCTAGGGACAACAAATGTTTTATTTACATTCACAGAAATGTTCATTAATGTGTACTACTCTTCCTGCTAAATGGCAAAATAGTAAATGGACTGCACTTATATAGCTAAATAAACAAACATTAAAAAAAAAAAATAATGTCCATTCTGTAACTTCCCATGTGATAAGGAGTCAAGGAAATGGATGAGGTGGTAATAATAAATAAAAAATAACAGAAATGGCACAAGCTAAGATTTCAGCATCAACTAAAAATGTATATTATTAATAATTGTTAATTGTTTTATATTGTTTTGGCTTTGTATGGCTGCTACGTTGGCCAATCCTAATAATAATGGGACTTCCTGGTTAAATAAATGAGCAAATAAATAAAATAATTGCTTAAAAATACTGAAGTGGTTAAATATCAGTAGCAGTGTCACGTTTAGTAACAATGACCTTCCCACTATGACTGCTGTTGAGGAAAAATGGCTGCCTTCCAAATAAGATCTATTTTCTCTTGAAAAAGACAAAAAAAAAAAAAATGGATGTCCCATTTCCACACTGAGCAGATGTCAACTGTCACCAGCATCCATTTCTCTTTTGTTTTTCACACCTGATCAATCTCACTTCATTATTCCCTCTCTTTTTAGTCATGTCTCAAACACCAGAGCAAAAAAGACCAGTTCCTAAACTTATATTGACCTGGAATGGAATGTTTTCTTCCCTTTTTTTTTTATCAATTTGGTTTGTAAAAGTGCACTGTATATATTCAGTTTGGCAGCGTTCATACAGACCGCAGTATAAAACCTAACTGTAAATCCTCTTAAATTTTATGTCGAAAGTACAGAGCTTAAAAGAAGGAGAAAATTCAGTTACTACTGTGGGATAAGTGGGAGGGCTGAGATCAGAAATGCCTCCATTCGACTGTGAAAGTATCTGACTGTACTCGCCTGAGAGAAAGAAACAACTTTCTCTGAAAATCGGAGAGCTCGACATTTGCACCTTCAGCTCAGATGAAATGAGGTAATAAATGCACTGGAGCATAGAAACACAGTGGGATTGATATCTGGTAGTTTCACTTTGCTTTAGGGCAGCATGGGTCTCAAACTCCAGTCCTTGAGGGCCGGTGTCCTGCATGTTTTTGATATTTCCCTGTTTCCCATGATTCAGTTTAACCATTTAACTCCTGAGACTTTAGCAGTTCCACATAAAAAAAATAAAAAATTACACTAAGCAACAAAATTAACACAAAAAAAACAGCCAAAGTCATCAATAAAATGAAGAAAAATGAAGAATAAACCAATAAAATAAGTTGTAACAAGACAAAAATGGAGAAAAATTAAAGGAAAACTAATTAAATACAAAAAAAATATAAAACATTTCAACAAAATTAACCAACAATATGAATAAATAATAGTAACATGGAAAAATTCACCAAAAAAAAGAGAACTATTATTGAAATTTGGTCCCAGCAGTTTTAATTTTGACCTTTTTTTTTTTTTTAATTAATTGCATTTTGACTCAGTAAAAACACAGTAAAAAAAAAAAAAAGGAAAACAAATTTTTTTTAGGAATATTTAAACTAAACCATTCATTCAGAATACATCAGTTCTCACACTTAAGAGTTAATAATCATCTCATCATTCTCTGCCGAACTTGTTCATAATGTAATGAAAGAAGGAATTATCTAATAATTCCCTTTTTTTTTGGCAAATTTTTCCATATGTGTCCATTATGTGGAATTGCTAAAGTCTCAGGAGTTAATGGGTTAAACTGAATCATGTGAAAGAGGGAAATATCTAAAAGATGCAGGACACCAGCCCTCGAGGACCAGAGTTTGAGACCCCTGATTTAGGCGAAGTGAAAAAAAAAAAAACAGAGGGGGGAAAAAGTGATTAAAAATAATTGTGTATGTAAAGCAGGACATAGTAATATAATATATACCAACTCCACCTACAGTACGAAACATACACTGGACCATTATTCCATCATCATACCTAAAAATATCATAAGTAAATGTCTTATCTTACCTCATGACTCAGTCAGCCATCCTGCAGTGTCTCTTGTCCAACTATATCCTAATCCTCCAGTTGCCACCACCAGAGGGGCAGGTTCCAACCACAAAAGCAGCAAAAAAAAAAAAAAAAAAAAATGACTCAGTCGTAGTGGAATGTTTAGAGATCACTAATAAGCCAAAGTTTCTGAAGCACGGCAGAAGCAGAAGAGACAAGTGATGAGTTGTACTGACACAAAAGACGTAGAATCAGGGGGGATGAGGTCAGTCGATTCAGCAGCAAATTTAAGAATCTATCATTTTTCTGTTTTTTTTCTGGGGTTTTTTTCTGTTTTTTTTTTCATTCCATCTCTGTAGCTTTCCCGTCGATGGTATGATTTTCTCTTGACTGCCTCTCCTTCTTATCTCCCCTCTCCCTCCCTCCGTTCCCTCTCTTTACATCTGGGGATATGTGTGTGTGTGTGTGTGTATGTGTGTGTTTTTTTATTATTTATTTTTTCCAGAGAAATTACACACAGCTTCAGCAAAACAGGAAGACATATAAAGTGTTTAAAAATTGCAATTATCGTTATTACATTTATGTCACCATTACGTAAGATATCATCTCACTCCAGATGGTTAAATGACTTCCTAAATATCCTAACTAATGAGGTTTAAACGCAGCAAACACAGCAAACCTCTTCAATTCTGAACACTGCGTGACAATATCAAGCGCTGCACTGCATATTATGAAGTCAGAGAAAAAAGAAAATGACACAAATGGAAATTTGAGGATAAATAGGGATTCATAGGACTGGAAGATCAAATAAAACGATGATAAATATGCTCATATAATAAGACGATATTCACATTATAACAATTGTCCTTGGGTGGATGTGTTGTCCTACTAAATGTATTAAAATTGTAATTGACACAAATAACACCAGGTCATTTTCATCTCATTAAGTCTTTTATGTTACTTTCACCTTGAACTTTGATCAAAATAATGTGACATTTATGGTGATAATTACAGGAAAACCATCAAAGAGAAATACCATAAGTCAAATTGCCCATCTATGCTAAACAAGATGTATTACTATATGATAATATATTCATAAATTACATACTTACTTTGTTACACTATGACTAACTCTAGATCATATTTGCCTTTGTTGCTGCAAAGACGGAAAGCCAGTTTGGATAAAGACGAATGTAAGACGACAAAAACATTTATATTCCACAGCGTGTAGTAAAACAGTCTGAAGTCAAAGCTTTAATCAGTCTCAGTGTAAAGGTACGGAACAGTCCGTGGAGAGTTAAAGGTGATTTAAAGACACAATGAGGGTGTCACCCGGCAGTAAGTGTGCGCAGAATTTTGTCAGTCAGGGTAATTATATGAGAGCACGGCAGATTGATAGAGAGCCAAAAGGAACATAAAGAAAGGTGTCGGGGGTAAAAAAGAAAAGCTTGATGAACAACACATTGGCTCTGCCACTTGCCAGGGACAGAGACTCTCAGCAGAATTCAAGGAGGAGAAGTGATTTATGGTCTCTATCTAAACTAATGCGGGCCTTGTTTTATCCACTCTCACAGTCCTGCTACTGGGAATCCGGCTCCCGTTAGAGCAAGCACTTGTGATTAAAAGCAGATGAAACAGATAATCATCACCACTGTGCGCTGACTGTTGCATTTGTGTGCTATTGGATCAATTCTAAACCCTCTCTCTTCCATCTTTTCAATAGAATGTAGGGTCATTTCTCACTGCACCAGGCTAAAACTGACAAAATTTAGCCCATGAACAAACTAAATGATAGACTGATATAGATTTAGTAAAATATTAAGCCCAAAAAAAACACCACAGACAGAGGAGCACATACCGGGACTGACATCAGGACTCACTTTTTTCCACTACAACCTACAGCACTGGTGTAAATAATACTGAGATGATGCACACTGATAACTAATAGATTCAGTTGACTCGCTGTTTATTGATGGAAACTGTTGGAAATAATGTATCTCAGACCAACATCCAGCTGTGACAGGACCAAGAGAGTCGATCCGGCTACAGGTCGCGCCGTGGTGGCACATTGGACTCTGGCAGGTCTGCTTTGAATCCATTAAGTGAATTCTGTGAAATCTATTACACATAAGTGCGGACGCTTTTACCCACAGGAGTCGCGTGAGGTGAGGGAAGAGATGTTTCACCGGGTTTGTGGATAATTTATATTTTTTTCCTCTAAGTGCACACCACATTCTAATCAATTTAGACGAGCATTGGAAACATGAACATGAAATAGTGTTGATTATTTACTCACGTCGCTAATTTACCCATAAGCCACTTCAATACAAACAGCAATAGTTTCTTTGAACCATGAGGAGGATGGCATTTTGATGAGTAATCAAGGTGCAAAGTACTGATTATTTTGTATTTTTCACACATTTTACGCTGTGAGAAAGCAAAGCACCTTTTTCTGGTCAGCCATTAAAGTGCATTTCAACACATAATGTTGTTACTTCTGCTTGTCCATTTACAGTCTGGGTAATGACTGATGGCAGGAGTGTACATGGTTACGTCTCAATCGTTCAAATGTCAAAGGTCGTGGTCTAAAAATTTAAAATTGTTACCAAATTCAGCAGTGACTTCCTGTTTCAGTGTCACATGACTTCTCTACTGTCCAATCCATTGAGGGGGATAGCGGCAGATTTTGACCCATTATTTGATCAAGTCTCAAGATCAAGTGTGTCCAAAAGGTTGAAAGGTCAGGATGATTTTATCAAAGTCACCAATTTTTAATTTTTTTTTACTTTAACTGAGGTATCATTGGACTTTCTTTGGGTTTTTCAGACATCGACAAAAAAATACTGAATTAATTTATGTCAATTTGTATAGTCTTGCTGTGAATTTAGTTTATTTTCACAACCCAATGGTGCCTTAAATAAAAGGTTAAGATAAAGTTAATGATATTCAAATATAAATAATTCTCCCACGTCATTCACTGATCCTCTTTAGCACATTTTTAAGTGTGTCTACATTGATAAAATCCATATCTTTCTGATGGGGACAGAGCTGGAGTACCTCAGGCCATTTTAGCTAATTAGCTTAACTGAAAACAAATAAAATATTGTTGCCAGTTTGATCAGATACCTCCCATTTATAAGAGTATGAACTGGAAACCTTCAAATAAACATGCAATATGTCATTTAATATTTAACTTGCAACTTGACAAGGAGATGCAAGGTAAATACAAAGAGTAATTAGAAGATTAAAGTGTTATTTTGGTGCACAATGTAAATTTTGCACACAATTCAGAAATTGAAAGTAGGTCGTGATAAAGTTTAAGAGTGTAAACTAAAAAAAAAAAGAACACACATGAACATAAATGTACTCCATGCCTGTTGGAGCTGATTAAACAGCATGTTTCACACACTGTTGGGTTATCATTAGTCATTTTCACCTGTTTATTGTTGTCATGTACTTACTCATCGTCTCCAAGAAAAGATGTTTCCCTCCATACGACCTCCCTGAGCCGCTGTTCTGGAGAACCCATGACGCTCTTTTGATGCTGATCCTCAAAAGGTTTAAAGTAGCAGCCGTCAGCCGTCACTGGTGTCAGGACTTGGTCGGAACTGACAGATGTGAGTTCAGAGCTGGGGACAAATGACGACCAGGAAGAGTCAGAGGAGGCAGAGGGGCTGGTGTCCACTTTCACCTCACGCAATCCTCTGAAGTCCATGATGCAGGAATGAGCCTGGAGAGAGGATAAGCGAGGGTCAAAACAAGAGAACAGAGGCGAGTGGCGGAGGACAAGTGACAGAGGCTTGGCTGGAGATAGGTCAGAAGATGAGTACGTTAGACAAGTCTTGATGATGTTGAAATTAAACATGGAGAATGAAGATGCTAAACGCTTCCTAATGAGAAAAAATAAACGGATGATTTATCCTATCCTGGTGCCGTGCAGAAAGAAAAGCATCTGCATGAACTGCAAGGAAGAAAAGACCATTAAATAAAAGAGACAATGATATGAATGTGAGGACTGGGGGGGGACAAAACCACTTAAGAAAGTAACGAAAGTCACAAATGGAAGAGCGAGTTGGAAAGACAGGCTGCTCATCCAGATAAGACAAGCAAACACAAACAAAAGAAACGGTGAAATCAGGTGAAAGGTGCGGGGCAGCAGCACTTATGAGGCGATAGCTCACATCTCATTACATCTCACTTTCCACCAACGTAACAATTGAATCACGCGGTAAGAGAATAGAGACGGTATGGGACGGGAAATCGATTTGAGATGCATGGAGGCGCTTGAACTGGTGGCTTCTGCGGCTACTTGATAGCGGCAGTGAAGAGAGTGCCGTCTTGGGTTGCAGTGATAAGCGGTTCATTACAAGAAGTCTGACCCGGTCCAAATAACATTAGGTCTAACCACTAAAGCCCATTAGGACCCTGATATGAGGAGGCCACGTTAACCGACCTCCCATAGGAACTCAGGAAAGAGAAGGAGATCATATAGGTTCGAACTGAAAAGATAAGGTATGTAGGTTTAGACAGGACTTTATATACTTCAAATGTACAGTAAATCAAAGTTCTATGTAATGTTTATGGGTAAATGTATCTGACAGCATTAGCACTGAGACAACATGTATTCACAGAAGGCCTAATCTTGCCCCTATTTTGTGCCAATGTCAAATTTCTTTCACAACCCGTTCTTGAAATAGAGCCAATAGTGTGATTTTGACCTTTAACCTTTTGCAATATTGATCATTTCGTTATATGTATATATGCGTCAGTGTGTGTAATATTATGATATATATGTATTATTACGTTATAGCGTGATACGACTATGTTTGACACGCACAGTGTTACAAAAGTACATTTTGCGACATGTCACCTTTGACCTCTAGAGATCTTAAAAAATATTGATCGTAGGTGATAACACTTGTAGAAATCTTCATTCCGCATCGTTTGGTACCAATCTCAAAGTTCTGTGACCCTCCGTTCTTGAGTTATAATCGATAATGTGACCTTGACCTTTGACCTTTACTCAAATGGAGCATTGCATCGGATGCGCATTAGCTCTATGTATATGCCCATTTAATTTCATGGCGATATCTCAGCTTTCATTGAGTTATAGCGTGATATGTCTCTGCGGACACACACTGATTACAATAATTAATTAATAAAGAACAAGTAATACTGTACAGTCCATGTGATAGCCAATAAAATAAGTGTATTACCGTCCCAAATAATGTTTATCTTTTAGAAGTCTAGCATCCCCAATTTTGGAAAAATCACAAATTTTGATGACAGTGACTATAGACATTCAAGCTCAAAGGTTAAGGTCTGGAAACATGTTAAGGAAATTATTCTGTATTTTTATTATAGTGAAGAGCATTTATTTTTAGATATGTATTACAAGTTGTCTTTAAAATGTTCTTATTACTGCTTGTATCTTATGACTTACTCTGATTGAATATTTTATTTAATCTTTTATACTTTTATACTCTGAAAGACTTCTGCATAATCATACTTATGTACTTGAATATGTACAAATGTCAAATACACCTATATTATCTAACATGGGGCAAACATTAAAATCTCTATTTCATTTCAAAGTCATCTGATTTAGTTTTAATCCACCATATACATATACATACATGTACAAATCGTGGTTAACATTGCACGGGATATAGTATATAGTGGGTTTTTTTATGAATTGGCTTTCTTATTTTAGGTTTGGTCTGTAACCCACCATGTCCACTTACATTATATGCACAAACTGCACAGTTAAATTTCTAATTATTTTCCAACAATGGTCAACACGGTCTTGAATAATTAATTCAGTTCCCAAAATGCTCTTCTGACTACTATAATATAGTAGGAGTAAAATAATAGCATGTCATTTATGTGTGTTACATGCAGCTTTTTGAATTAAATATAATGTAAAACGACATAAAATTGTCTTTTTTTAAAATCTGAGGCCATATTTATTTTTAAAATTGACCTAAAGTGCTTCCAAACTTGCTTCATAACATTCTACATCTGAATGTTTAGCCCCCCCCATAAGCTCTTTTTCATAGAAGCACTAACCTGAGACACCTTTTAAATCATCACCTTCCAGAATGGACAATTTTCTAGTAGGTATTTATTTGGCTGCCTCAGAAGGTTTCACTCTCATGCTTTTCAGTTTCAAATAAAGCAAACCAGCTGCAAAGTATAATCTGTAATGGTTCTGCAGATCACATATAAATGCATACATTTTATATTACCATTTCTGAATCCATGTAAAATTACAAGTGCATTTTAGGGTTTGAACAACTCATGGTAGTTTTGGACTCGATCAGAAACTTCCCAGTTGATACGTGCATGGTTTATGAATATATTTGGACTCGTTTTAAACCAGAAGACTGACTACTGTACATCAATATTTTAATAATATATTTTCCTGATCTTCAGTTAGTTTAAACTTATGTTTTTAAAACTACAAAGATTTACAAGTGAAAGAAATATACGAGTTAGCGAGCCTCAGCTACACATTGATAAATGCTCCTATTTGTAGATTATTTTCATCAGCTGATTATCATTAATGACAGGATAAAACTCAGAGAAATCCAAATAAATACTGATAGAAAATAAGTGTTTGTGTACATGACAGTAAGAAGACACATTTTAGAAAAACTATTTATTCACTTCTAGAAACACCAAAAAGGGTGAATAAAAGGTGAAAACAAACAATGCAATATCAACCTAAACCCCTGGAATCACATTTTTATTCCATTTAATGTTACAATCCACAGATTTAATTTTATTCTCTTTATAAATATTTGTGTTCAGGTAGTTAAAACTATGTCTGCAGAGCCTTGTAAACTAAAATCAACCACCCATTCAACACAAAATGTACAATAACTGTATATAAAGAGTGATCCAATGGCAAAAATATGATATTCACACTTTTATATTCACATGAAGACCACATAGAATGATCGCAGCTCTTGCATAATTGTCACTTATCCTATCGTTCTCTTACATAAAGCTAAAATTACACTCTAAACACTGGTGCCCAAGTGCATTTTCAATTAACAACCCCATATGTAACTATAAATCAGGTCTACCATTACATTGTGAACTAAAATCATAGTGCCAAGAATGTTACAAACGTTTTATTTTTCTTAATATCTGATGTTATTAGCCATTTGTTAACTTGCATTTCCATCAATGTTGAAATAGTAGTATGTCTTGTGTGTTAGAAACTAAACCGATATGCTTATAACATCAAAAGCATAACAAAGCCGGAACAGAAAATAAATTAAGCGAACAAATTTTTTAAAAAAGGACATAGATAGAAAGTAAAAGGTAGAGGAACAAATATGCTCCATTAAAAAATGTTAAGCAATGACGCACTCAGCAACAGCAGTAGAAGCAGCACGTCTGTACTGTTGATTCATGTGACATGCATCCAGAAACATTACAGCCAGTACTGCAATGAAAGCAAATGGTGCTGTGCTATCAAACAGGACAACCAGCTACAAATGGCAGGTGTGAAGGGGGAAAAAAATACATACATATATATATATACATATATATATATATATATATATATATATGTATTTACTAGGTGAGAAGAACAATTACAGCGGCTTGGATTTGTCCTTTTATAACTTCAGCCAAAAAGCAAAGCCACATAGGCTTTGTCAAACAGTATCCGGTTCCACATCTTTAGTGGTGCAGATCTATTTTGTCTTGGCCAGCCTCAGATATTTGAGGGGAGCATGTTTTGTACGCTCCCACAGGACATACAGCTGAACACTCAAGCTTGTTGAAGGTGAACTGTCTGAGCTGTAAGAAGAGAAGAGGCTGGATAGAGGAAGCTCTGTTAATGAAAATGTCTCCTAAGGGGTTGCATGTAGTAAGCACACAGCACAAGTTAGCACTCGCAATGCCACAGAACAGTGAAGCAGAGCTGCACTGGGTGGTTGGACATGGAGGACAGTACCACAGCAGAGCATGTGTTAGTGACAGATTAGAAGCAACTGGTTCCACAACAGCAGAACACTAGGGTTGGAGAGAAAGACAAGAGCTGAATCCTTAAGAAAGGCTCCATTTCTTCTGCTGCGAATGAGTCCAGACAGGTGACTATAGATGAGCCAAAAAGAGACCGGGGGTCGGCCGAGAGACAAGGAAAAGAAGGACACAATGTGGCCCGTGTCCACCTCAGTAAATTGGCCTGGGCTGTTTCATGCTGTAGTGGGCCTCTGATGCAGACACATATGCAGACTCAGGAAAAAAATCCTCATGGAACTCTGCCAGAAACCTAAGAGAGAGGGCGGGAAGAGGAAGTACAAAGAAGAGAAGAGAGGAAAACAAGTGAGATATTTCAACTCCAATGAAAAGGCATCTGTTCACCATAAATATTCACGAAAACCAGTTTGTCGTCACATGGCAAAGAGTGCAGACATGATGGGGCTTACATGAAGCAAGATGCAATGACCGGACCTCATCTCACATGTCACGTCCCAGTTCAAGTCAACTTCTGGTTTTCCTAGATATCCCAGGCTCATCTTACATTAATCCCACACCCCTTTGCCCTCTACACATGGATATATATGAGAGACAAAGCCCCTCATCCATCCCCATACCGCCATCATCAACGAACCAATCACTGTGACAGAAAGACTGAGAACATGAGAGTGACCGTCCAACAGTCAGACAGGCAAAGAGTGAAAAATCCCCTCCCCTCCCTCCCATCTAATCAGTAGAGGGGAAAACTAATCCGGAATCTTCTTAGTATCCGCTACTCGGCCAAATCCTCTAAATCTTGCCATCTCATCTTAGCTCCACCGGCCTTCCTAATCTCAATGCAAACAAATTATCCTCATCAGAGGAGAACTTAAGAACGCTTTAACAACGTATAACAAACAACTTAATGGGACAATACAGAAAATATGCAGAAATATGTACTTCTGGCAACTGGATTAAAAATTGTTTAAATCTACATGTTGACTGCAAATGTAGATGGTGACATAAAAACTAACACATTTAGGTAATTGTAAGTGGGTTTTTTTCTCCCCCCTCCCTGGCTTGTGCGACTGCATCATGCATTATAAATCAGCATAATGTGTGCATACATGTGCACACTTTGTCATAATCATTCTTGCAGAGAAAGGGGGAATGAGAGCAGAAGTGAGAGACCAATTGTGGCCAAATCCCACTTCAGTCTCAGCAACATCAATCAGTATCTGCCTGTTCGGCACAATCTGCCACGAGACTGATTTCAGAGTAAAAAAATTGGGAAAGGCTTTCCCAGAAGGCACCACTATTTCGTTGGCGGCCAGTGTCCTGCCGTGTCCTTATGTGTGACAAAACTAATTACCGTCTCAAGAGAAACGTGTTGCGTTCATGTACATTTTAAAAATAACATTGTCAAGCTGTTCATGGTCGTCACAGAGATGATGAAGATTCGACACTGTGATATACAAGCAACTTACAATAGAGGTTCATCAGTGGTATGGAAGAAACCTCCCACTTCCACCCCCAGTGTTAAAGCAACAACTATGTTTGTGTTCATAAATGTCATATGTACTCATCTGTCATTGCTTCTTTAAATCAAGGCTTTGCACATAATATATGAAAAACTAAAACAATTCCTCAAAATAAAACTGAACAGACAAAAAAATAACTTAGAGGGGGTGATTTCACACTGTACTAAAGCCTTAGATAATTATAATGTTCTATGAATACAAGAACGTACTCTCTCAATCTGGACACTACTGTCTAGTTATTTTCACAGACCCCCCCCCCTGATGATTTCATGGCATCTGATACTTATCTCGGGTTTGTTTATTTAATTCAGAGGAACTGGGATAAGGTAATTTTGGCTCCGTGTTGAGTCCTGCTGTTGCTCTGCAGTGCTGCTTAGCGGGAGGAGGTAGTACTGCATGTATTTGATTAGAGAATGAGAGGACCTAAATCCCCCAGGTTTGGGACCGGCTGAACTGAAGATCGCTTGGGAGGATTTAAAGATTAGACTCCCGCGCTTGTGTAACGCCCACTCATCACCCTCCCTCCAACACATGCTCTTTCTCACTCCATCTCTCTCCTATGTTCTCATTTCCTTCCTATTCCTTGCCATTTTATTGGGATATTTCACTGCTATTTTTGATGCGTTGACAAGTCTTGCTGATCTCTATATTTATCTTTTCATTAAATCTATTGTTGCCTACGTAAGTTTCATTAGTGGAGCAGGAAGAACTGCATTTCCTGGATCCTAATATAAAAAAAAAAGAAAGATTGCTCAGATAATTTCCACAGTCTGCCCTTCTCTCCTTGTGAAATGTGAACTTTTTTTTACAGCTCTCATCAGAGCTTATGCACTTTGCTAGGTCAAACCTTGGTTAATGAACCATGCAGGTTATTAAAAAGGTACATTTAAAGTCAAGTGCTTACCAAGTAATCTCCCATTAATTCAATGCAGCCCTACATCTTATTAATGATGTATCCTGGGGAATTATCCCTAATGTCACACAGAATCTGTCCAGGTGATACCCCGATTTTTTTTATTTTTTATTTTTTTTAATGGAGGGGTAAAGATTTCAATAACATGCCTCAGTGTCTCTCTGAGGAAACTTGAAGCCTTTGGGTACAAGTAAATCAAAGACAAGAGCATGACCTGTTATTTAACCCCTTGTCTTTAGTGTTTAATTCAAATGGTTTTCTAAAGGGCCCATCTTCATAACGTATTAATGGTATAGGTTACCTGAGAAAGAGCTCCAAATGTTTGATCAGTGCGCGGAGATTCCTCTCGGGGATCTGCATCTTTCCCAGGATCTCAGGGAGCTTCACTGGGAAAAGTGAACAGGATCAACTTGTTATTGAAGACTAGAATTGAGAACATGAAACCCCAACCGAACCAGTAACATCCACATTATCTAATGGTAGGCGTTACAAAAAGTAGAAACTAACCAAAGAGCCGCAAAAGGTGCTGGGACCCGTACAGGTAGGAGGGGGGAGGGGGCTGGTCATTCATCGGGTAGTTATCGGGGGTCAACTTCCAGCTCAGGACCTAGTCAATGAAGCAAAGGAAAAGCAAATTAATATGCTGTATTTTATATTTAAACTTTTATTATTGGTATGTTTCTACAGAATAAACTGAGTTTTCAAACAAGGTCAAGTTCTAAATGCAGTCTTAAACATACTGACAAGGCAACAATTTGTTTAATATTTTTAGAGGAAAAATGTTAATAATGCATCACAGATGGACACAAAAAAAACTGCAATGTTTTTTTTTTTTAATAATGCCAAGGTTCTCAAAAGTGAAGTTCCTTGGATTTTCATCCCAAAATGTATTCAGTGTATATCATACCTAAGTAGCCAGAGTTTTGAAAAATTGAACCAATAAACAAAAGTAAATATCAAATGAAACATTTATTATTTATCATATACTTTGACTGTATTTGCAAAATAATATAATCAAATGTATTCTGCATAGATATATGCATTTATGTTAAAACTGTGTTTAGCATATGCCATAAATAACATAATAGTCAAACAATATATTTAAAATACATTTAGTTTATCTATGAAAGATTGTAAAATTAACTCAGAATTAAGGCAAAAAACACCTTATCACTTTCCCAACATTCACAGTCATTGAACTTGAAAAAAATCAAATTTTTTTCATGATTTCAGAATATGTTTTCCTGAAAATGTAAGCATCTACCTATCCAAAAATATAGGTTTGGTGTAGACAAATACAATTATTTTTTTTTTTAAATCAGATGTAAACTTTCCCTTGACTTCACTCAGGAGCTGATAGGTGGTCACTACAGTAAGTACTCTAAGCACATTCAAATACTGTAACACTTTTTATCCGTTTTATTTGTCAACTGAACTGATTCATACGCCTGATTTAAACTGTAACCTCGGACTCAGGGAGGCCATTCATTTCAACTATCCTACTGTCCTTTGGCAAGATGTTATTCCATTTCCTACCTATAGCTAATAGTACTTTAATCACACATGGTTGCATCACCTCATTAAGTTCGTTGTTTCTCCGGCTCTCTAGGCCATAGAAAGGACCACTACGTTCTTTGCTTGGCGTCAAGGGCAATGGCGAAGATGACCCACTGTGCACTGGCGTTTCTGGTTGAAGAGAAAATAGATGTCACAGATATAAAAAAGACAAGCTGCTTTTGTGAGAAAGTTGATTAATGGACCAAAATAAATGCAATGATGCCATCTACTGCACTGAACTGGTTATTACAAACAAAGGTTTTCATGTTTTCACTGCCACCATGTTTCAATATTAGCCCAAATAACACACTAAGCTGTGTTAACTGTCAATACAAACTGTCTAAATACACATGGAATTATTACTGTTCAAGTAAAGCAAAGCACAAACAGGCTACATTTAGTAGTTGTAGTAAAATATTAAAATCAAATTTCTAATTACAGATGCAGATTAATATGACAGAAGGCTTTGATGTAAATATTTCTGCTTACTCCTTTCGAGATTGAGGAAGAACTTCGGCTGTGATGAGCTGTCGACCAAACGGCGTTTAAGCTGAGGAGATGCTGTAGCGCTGCCTCCACCTGAAGTATAGATTCACATTTGCATTAAAGTTATTGTCTTTTTTCCTTTACATTTTCTCTTCTGTTGTTCAAACATCATCCTTGTACAGTGTGTCTGTTAGTTTATATATTTATGTCGGTTTCATTTGTAAATGTGACTTAACTTATGGGAACAAACTGTACATGTTTAATGTGCATCATGAACATCCTGTAAAAGCTTCTGTCAATAAAAACTAAAGTTAAGGACAGTGAATCTGAATAGATTTTAATTGACTACAAATACCTCCACTGCTCCCTTCAGCCGGCCGGTCGCCTCCAGACATGTTCCTGGTGGAGCGTCTTAGGGACTGGGACTGAGACTGGTATGAAATACAGTCCATATCAGGGTGGCGCCGGCGCTTCGGCGTGGGCGCTGGAGCGGTTGTGGTGGTGGCGGAGATGTCACTCAATGCCGGCTGGCTGTCTGTGGACTGGGGAGTGGCGGGGTTGTGTCCGAGTGGGCTCGGGCTGCGCTCTCGTTGGGCACTGACACGTGAAGATGATATAGAAAATAAAAATATTTTTTACAAATGTTTTTAAAAATCCCATCAGCTGTTTAAGACGCAGATTATGTAACTAATATGAACAGACTTACTTGCTGGAACAGGGGGAGCTCTCATTGATGGCCAGGAAAAGTCTGGAAGAGCTGACCTTTTTGAACTGAGCTTGTTCACATGGATAGAGGAGGATCATGGGTAAAGTGAAGTCAAAGGTGATCCTCAAGCCATCGACCATTTCTTTGCATAACTCCTCACTTAGGGGGGTAAAAGAAGGACAAATAAAGAACTGCTACAGGTTTAAACAAATTCAATTCATTATATACATACACACAGACACACTAATGTCCTATTTGCACAGGATAAGTATTTCCTACTGTATGGACCACTGGTAATTCAGAATTACAGAGAATGTCTGAGTTCTTACTCCTGTGTGAATGCACCATGTCTGTGTGATTTCAACTGCGCGCCTCTTTCTCTTTTTCTGGAGTGAATAATGGAGGAAGCGGCCAAAATAGTGTGGTAGCATGTGGTCAGGAAGATATGGTCACACTAACCCACATGTACACAGTAATATTTATAACTATTTGAAGTTGTCTACAGTTTCAGTGGGCCGTTTATTAGAACTGTCTATTCACTTCCATTGTAACTCGGAAACAGTTTCATCTGTACTGACCCTGCTTTTATTTTGAAGGCGTGGAGCATCCCTATGAATGGCATTTTCACCCGTTATTCTGATGCACACTATCTTATCAATGTATTTTGATGAAACCGGATGTTGTGAACTTACAACATATCGAGTTATAATGTCTGTAATTTGCATGACTTTTGTTTATCCCGTCCAAATGCGCCACACATTAACACAGAGGTACGGGGGTAATTGCGAATTACTGGTGGTCCACAAATACTTATCTCATGCGAATAGGGCATAAGACTCATAACTATACATTTGTGAGTATGCTGGGGGAGTAGGGTTAGGCATACGTTACAGTTGAAAACCAAGCACATGTCAGTTTTCATCCTACTTATTATACTATAGGGTATCAGGGCACTGCAATCTTGCCCAAAGACACTTCAACATGTGTCCAGTCAGAAGTAGTTAGATCAAAGTTAAAAATTTTCGGGAACTTTTAAAAATCTTCCCATTTACTTATGAGTGAAATATATGCAAGGGTCAGGGTTTGTTGTGCCTGGCAACACTTGTTTTACATCTCTTAATATGTGCACAGACTTACCTTTTCTCTGGAGAGATGGGCGGCGGGCTACTGCTCTGGGTTGTGTTCTGCTGTCGTCTGTATCTCTCATTAGCCATGAATGCCTTGTTGATGGCAAAGTGCTTTACATATGACTCAAGAATGTGCACGACATTTGTCTGACAAGGAACCATCACCAGCTAAGTTGGAAAAAACGTAAAATTGACATTGAGCACCATTAAAAAAAAAAGAATAAGAGACAGAATTTAGTCAAAACTTAAAGTGTTTAAGGCTGATTTGTTTTTTTTTTACCTTCTTCCTCTTGTTGATGTAAAAGCAGTCATCTTCCAGTTTCTTCTTCAAAATATCAGGGATGCTAATGTCAACATGAACAGTCTTCTCCTCACACTCCCTCTTAACATTAATATCTGGCTCAACTCTCTGAAACATACCAACATTTAGTCAAGTTGATTTTATATTCACTCAATTTGTACAAACACGAGGACTTACTAAAGGTAATAAAAAAGTTCATGTCAACATCTAAGACAATAGGTTCATAAAAAGGATTCTATTTCGGTTCAACGTCACCATTTTGTTGATATCCTCAGAGAAGGTACTGTCCCCACTGTTTGAAGATTCAGGGTCAGAATCGTCTCCGTCACTGCTCTCTGAAGATGAAATCAAACCTGCAGACAAAAGAATTAATGAGGAGTTTAATCTGATTGCTGAGGGACGCTGGGAGCAAAAACATAAAAGGCAGAGATCACTTTCTCACATGCGTCATCACTGTCGTCCTCCTTAGGGAGAGTCTTCAGAGAAGATTTAGTACCAGACTGACGACGCCGCCTCTTCACCCATCCTTTTTTCTTCCTACACCAATAAGACAGAGGGATATAATGCTGTAAATTTCAGAATACAGTATAGTACCAGTTTTAAAAGGTCAATTACAGACTTTCTGAAGGCCTATTAAGGTTACTGTTGACACATTTTAAGACAGATTTCATATACATAGTGCCAAGACAGAGCAAGAAAAGGAAAAAAAGAGATGCAGATAAAAACATTAGATTCATTTTACTTCGATGCCAGTGTGTGCAGGAGTAATTTGTGTGTGTATACGGGGTGATGACAGGCCATTGTACTGCAGTTTCATGTTTTTTTTTTCTGACTTCCCATATCAGTTTAATGACTTCACAGTAAAGCATTTACTTGAGTATATATTTTTTGCGCCCCACGCATTAGCATTAAAACCCCTTGTCATCAGCACTAAATATCTTATTCTTGAGCCAGATCCCATTAAGTTTTCACTTCCAAATATGTTAATATAATCTGAACAATACAATTCCAACTTAGAAACAGCCATTTCTTTTCAAAGAGGAGAATCAAAATACCTTACACCAGCTCAGTGTCTCAATATATTCTGCCACTCTCATTATAGGTACTGCTTTGGCTTTTCAAGTTGCTTAAAGTGCAATTAATACTTTATTATAATACATTTTTAGAAATTAAATCCTTACCCCATGATGCAATATATTTTCATTTCAAAATCATATTAACCATTTATTTATAATATCCTTCATGTTTTATCAGTATAGATGATATATTTTCCTATCCTATATTTCAGGGGTCATCAACCCTGATCCTCGATGGCCAATGTCCTGCATGTTTTCCTCTCTTCCAGCACACCTGAAGGTCATTATCAGATTTCTGCAGAGCTTGATGACAGGCTTCTGATTTGAATCAGTTGTGCTGGAAGATGGACACATCTAGAATATACAGGACATGGGCCCTCAAGGACCAGGGTTGATATTGCCGTTATATTTAATTTACTGATTATGAGGGTGTTGACGAAAACTCAGATTAAGGTTAAAGGTTATATCAATTATAGAGCAAAGTGAAGAAAAACTGACTTTTGAATTGTCCCATACAAGAAATGTGCTACACAAATACATTTGCCTTGCCTAGAGAGACACTATCCTGCATGTTTTAGATGCTTCCCTCTTCCAGAACATCTGACAGTTGTAACCAGTCTTCTGCAAAGTTTGATGATAAACTGATCATTTGAATAAAATGTGTTGGAAGAGGAATACATCTAAAACATGCAGGATAGCAGATCTCCAGGACAAGGGTTGCAGACCCTTTATGTGGAAGATGATAGTGTTTCCACGTTCACTACGAAGCCCCTGAATGTTCAAAAGGTTCAAATCTGAGGACCATAGAAAGATGACAAACTGAATTTTACACCAGTTATGTAAATGGGTTGATAAGATTAGTGGATCGACAGGTATTAAATATTTCATATCAGTAGATGTTGGGGTCTTTATGGGTTCAGATACTGTCAAGCCTACAATCCAGATTACTGGAAATACTGAGTACTTTTAGTATTACTGAAACAGTTTACTTACTCCACAACAGTAGTTCTCAATTCAAGTCCTCATGGTGTAGTATCCTGCATGTTTTAGACATTTCCCTCTTCCATCACCCCTGGAAGCCATTACCTCATTATCTGGCGGCTACAGAACTTGGTGATGACTGATAATTAACTGAACCAGGTGTGCTGGAAGAGGGAAATATCTAAAACATGCATCACAGTGGGCCACAAGGACCGGATTTAAGGACCACTGCTTTATCAAAACACTAAAGCAGGGGTCAGCAACCCTGGTCTGAGAGTGCCGCTGTCCTGCATGTTTTAGATGTTTCCCTCTTCGAGCACGCCTGACAGTCATTATCATTCTTCTGCAGAGCTTGATGATAGACTGATCATTTAAATCAGGTGCATTGGAAGAGGGAAACATCAAAAACATTCTGGACAGCGGCTCTCTTGGACCAGGGTTACTGACCCCTGCACTAGAGTTATGACTAAATATTGTAGAAAGCCACATAATAGAAGCATTTTATTTATTCCACAATTGGAAAATTGTTTTGTAACAACATCCACATACTAAGTAAAACAAAGTGACGTATAAGTGCAATAGCATAGTAAATGAATCAAAATCAAACTTACATGCGACCTAAAGCTTTGCGGGCCAGTTTACGTTGTAATTTCCTGTTTTCCTCAGTGTCTCTTAGGACATGATTCTCTGCAGCCCAACGATCCCAACTACAAAAAAATAAAATAAATACAGAAAAAAGCACTGACGATCACATATACACACACACCTGCAGACCTGAGAGAAAGGTTTCCAAAATGTTGTTCCATGAGGAACAACATAACATGCTTATGTTACCTCCTGTTCCAACCATTGAAATGAATCAGGTACTTTGGAATTCTCCTTCCATGTTCATCTGAACCTATCAAGACATCAAGAACCTGTAATTTAAAGACACAACACAGACATTATGCAACAGGGTAATAATTGAAACGGATAATATATATTCTAGTAATACATCTCACATGAACCCCTTTGCTTTTTAGAACTATACCACTCCAAGGAGGCATCCGAAGTAATGCCTTATATTATGTTCCATTAGCGTGACCATATGTCTGGACAGATGGTTGTAGAAGCCAGACATCTGTCACGCGTCCTCACTTTTTACATTTCGTCCTTAGGTCCTTATGATGACATGTAAAAGGTGCAGACGTGTGACAGACATCTGGACAATCCGGTTTTAGAGCCATCTATCCGGACAAAACCCAGACATATGGTCACCTTATGTTCCATGCCTCATATATACTGCACAAGTTAACTAAATAGTCAGTATGACACCTCAAAATCTCAATAACTTGATAGCCAATGATCAGTAAATTGATAAAACTAAGCTGCAATGCTTATTTTAAGAGTAAGCGACCCAATACATTCTCATAAACTCCTCACCAGCGCTCCCCATAAAGCAGCCTGGTAATCAGGGAAGTCATTTCAAAGCTGCAAAGACCATACTCATTTTCTAAGATACTGTATGGTTTGTTCACTCACAGACTGGCCAGATGTTGTGGAAATCTATGCAACAATACCGGTATTTACATACCGTTTCTAGTCTTTTATTCTTTGACTAAAACTGTATTGATTCATAGGAAATTTCTATCCACAGCTTAGTTTCAAGATGTACTAATCCTGTTGTATTCATGGGAAAGATCTTTACAGAGTTTTGAGCCATTCAGATATGTAATTATTTTAGTTGAATATTTAACCTGGATACAGAATGTACCCACAGTTGTTCCTATGTATTACACATGCAAATGAATGTAAAGGAAAGGGGCTTGGGTTGGGGGTTACAGTATGTGCAAACAAACAGGGAAGGTCCACTGTATAACACACCTCAGACCAGTGTCTGCGTCACATATGCATGGAGAGTGTATGTGGAAAAAAGGCTAATAATAATTTACTTTTCTGTACTATTATACGCTCAATTCAGAACAGTCTGCACACTTCAACTAATGGGCATCTTAACTTTAAATAAAAAATACAATGACCTTGATTCTGAATTGTTGTACTTGGTGGTACATTAGCTTCTTAGGTTTACTGCAGAAATTACGTTGATTCTGGGCAGCTAATAGTTAATGCTAACTGAATGCTAACTTCGCTAAGGCTACCAACATGTAAACATACTCTTAGCTTCCTGTCAGCATTTAAGAGCCAGTCAACAAGTTAAATAAACATAAAACAGAGACCAAACGAAGGTTTAACTCAGCTCCTTTTTGAAGTTATCTTCTTTGTCAGCATCTAACGATACGCCATGAGCTAATGCTAGCATAAATTAACAAGTAGTCGACTGTTTAGCTAGTGTTTGCCGACGATGAGTTACCGGGCTAATGAGTAGCTAAGTCTGCTGCGTCTGTTTATAGTCACTTAACAATTCGGTTTTAGCAAAGTTAAATGGAGTTTAATTGTACGTCCAAAACAGGAAATTCGTATTTTGTTATGACACTTCAAATGTTAGATATACTGACAGTGGTTTTAGCCTAAATGTCTCATTCAGGAGCCTAACTGTTGCTACGTATCCCGACTTGATTCATTGTTTTTAGAAAACACGGAATAAAACCGTAGTCAAATTAACTCGGGAACGCCTAGAACGGGACAGCTAACATTATTCTGAGTAGGCCTGGCACTGACTGGCCCTTGCAGTCCTCTGATATTCCCACAGATAATACAAACGACCCTTTTCAACATCTAAATTATTCGTCTGCGTAAAAGTGAGAAGCGCTGTAGCAACATTAGCTTGCACAACCGTTACCTTAGCGTCATACAACACTTTAGCCTTGGTGGGATCGGGTTCAAAACACAGCACTCTTTCCCCTTTGTGAAACTGATATTTAATTCCCCGCGAATTCATTTGTTCATGGCGACTTGTGGGAAAGAAGGCATCGATCTCGGGACCCTACAAACTCCTTAACCCTTTCCTGGCCAAATCCGTTTCCGTCTGGGGTGTTCCACTAAAACATATGTAGGGAAAAGAGGGCGCTGTTCTTTCTTCTTCTTCCTTATTTCTTCTTCTCCCCCTCCTCCTTCTTCCTCCTCCTCCTTTTGCGTCTTCCTCCTCCTCTTCTTCCTCCTCCTCTTCTTCTTCCTTTTCTTCTTCTTCTTCTTCTTCTTCTTCTTCTTCTTCTTCTTCTTCTTCTTCTTCTTCTTCTTCTTCTTCTTCTTCTTCTTCTTCTTCTTCTTCTTCTACTGGTATATTCACGGTTAGCAGACTAACTTAGTGGCGCATTACCGCCACCATATGGACTGGATGTGGAAATAAAAACGTCATAGAAATATCCAAGAGATGTTTGAATTGAGCCAGAGTCAGTACAGCTTCAGAGGAACCAGCATTAAAATAAAATAAAAAGCGACAACTAACTAACAACTTTTTTTTAACTTATGTGTAAATATGTATACATATATTTTTGATAGGGATGTCAAAATTAACACATTACAGTTGTTTTGTTGAAACTATTGAAAATGTTGAATAAACATGTTAATTGCATATATTTTTTATATTTTATCACATTTTAGTGTTTTTTTTCCTCCTGTATTATAAGTTTTGAACATGTTTTGGATATGTCATTGCTTGTTAGTGTTAGTTAACAAAAATGTGTGCCTGTCTGTGAGTTAAACAGAAAACAACTGTATGTGAACACATAATAGTAAATTAAACACTGATGTAAATATGTATTGTATTGGTGTTTTATATAATGTGTACTGTGTAGATGCACTCAGGAAATACATCGTCTTTTGTTCGTTATTACTAGTAGTAGTAGTAGTAGTCATTACCATAGTTGTTGTAGTAGTACTGTAAATGTACATGGTAAAATACTTGTTTATAAAATGCAAGTATGTAGTAGACTGATAACATGGTTGCTCTGCTTGCAGATGCAGATGATGGGTCATCTACCACATCAACCATTCCAGACACCAGTGCCACACAGGCCAGGGAAACAGAACCCACAGCAAGTAAGGCATTAGTATAACTACAAGTATATTTAAATTATTATAGCAAGTGATTATTAAATTGTTTACAAAACTGACATGGCTATATTCTGTGTGGAAATCCAGCTCCTGATGAAGGTCCATGCCAGACCATTAGCAGTCTAAATATAATAGTGACAGTGAGTGCACTGAGACCTGGACTGGACAGTGTAGCTGTAAGTTAAAGGAAATAAAAGCAACATACAGTATATATATATATATATATATATATATATATATATATATATATATATATATATATATATATATATCCACCATAAAATGTTTTATTTCATAATCATAATAGTTATTTTCAGTCACTGTACCATTGAATACAGACACAGATGAACAGACATCTACAATCACTGCAGGCACCAGTGCCACCACAGACAAGAGTCTGCAGCAGCAGGTACGTCCTTTCAATAGTCTTTATTGTGTGGTTATTTTGATAGATTAGTTTCAGATACATCCTTAAAAAAAAATCAATGTACAAGTGTTGTCTCATGTGTACTTCAACTGGTCCACAACTCGCATCATCACAAGGACTCCTGCTTCCCAACACACCGACTTACACGTTCATGTTATTTTTATTTAATAAATATTGTTAATATGTAATTTTGGTGTAGTCTCCCCTCTTTCTTATTGCTTGTGAGCCTGAGTAGTAGTAACATATGGCAACTCTAATCTTCATGCCAGTCCGTTGGAGGTGGTCATAGTAGAGTTGTTAGAGGATGGTCAAACCAAACATGGAGAAGGACATCACAGCAGCCAAACACTATGCTTGTATTGCACGTCATAGTTCTCATCTTCCTCATAAGACGAGGTTGAATAATCTTAATGGGTTCCTTTGTGATTACAAACACCGACAAATAATTATCATACTCATATTGTACCTTTGTATTTAACCATACAATGTTTCAGTGAAATAGTAAGTCAATATTCCATGGAAGGGTTCCATGAATGAATGAGTGACCATTATTTTGGTTGCTTACATACAAAAAAAACCCATCTTATATATAACAATAATAAAGCATGAAGACCAACTGCTGCATATGTCTGTCCATAAGATTTTTTGGTGAGTCTGGGTTTCTAAAAGGTCCCTTTTAGCCCTTCTCACCCACATGGTCCCAAAAACTGAAGGTGGAAAAAGTGCAAATTCATCAGTATTTGTTCATATGACAGTTTTTTTTTAACAGCAATGGTGCCAACAAGCAAACAAAATTACATTTTTACCATCAAGCTACAGAAACAGCCTACCTCTGCAGCCCCTCTCCTAATATTTCAAACCGATCCTCTGGAAGAACACAGTACAGTACAGTACATGTCATTTTCCTCAAGTGTCTGCTTGTGGCCCAGGCGTAGCAAAGGAGTTAACCAGCTAAAACAGTGAATAACACACTTATTAGAATGAACACAGATGCTTTCTGACTAATGACTTTTTCTATGGACTGTGACATGAACAAGCGGTCATAATTATTCATTAATTAATGCATCCATTGTGGACTGTCCTGTATACATTTGGCCTCATGTAGGTTTGTCAAACAGCCAAATTCATTTATCTATTAGTAGTCTGTACTGCTGAATGTAAAGAATGCTGCATTCATTACTTTGACACAAAACAATAGTAAATCAATGTATAATCATATGCAACTGCTGCTGTAAATACACACCTCCTTTAATTATGAATTACATGCATCAGCAACACACTAGTCTTATGCTCTTCTGCAGTTATTATTGTAGGTGAACTCAGCTCCGTGGTTAAAGTGGAAGCAATAACTTGGAGAAGAGCCAAGAGAAAGCTGGTGTTTTACAACGGTACAAGTTGAGCAATTAAACCATATCTATTTAATGCACTATATGGATTTAGATTTCACCTTTCTCGCAGAAGTCTTCAACCCTGGTCCTCAGGGTCGACTGTCCTGCATTATTTAGATGCAACTATGTTCCAACGCACCTGACTCACAGCTGTGGGTCGTTATCAGGCTTCAGCAGAGTTTGATAACGAGCTGATCATTTGAATCAGGTGTGTTGGAGCAGGGTGACATTAAAACATGGAGGACAGTGTTTCTACAGTTTATTTATATTGTACAGTAGAGTTTTGTAAGACATTAATCATCATATCCTTTGGACTAGAACAGTGGTTGTCAAAGTTTTTACAGTGAAGTACCTCCTGAAATTTTTTTTTTTTTTTTTTAAGTCAAGTACCTGCAAATTTTGTATCAATAATTTTGAGTCAATCAATTTGGTTAAATTAATTCATGAGCCAAAATTGTGCATTTATTTTCAAACTTTTGCAAACCTTAAATCATTAAACAACAAATCTATGCAAGCAAATTTTGTGAGCAAAATATAAACTTAAGTGCCCCCCCCCATCCGTCCAGCTGATCCAATTTAATATCTACCTATAAATCGGTAGCACCAAGGTAGACCATCATGCAACTGGGTAGGCCTATGGTGTCTACCCCACCCCTTGAAAGAGAAGAGAGCTATTGGTTTTGGTTCTTTTTTTTGTCTGTCTGCAACTTTATGCAAGAAACTACTGGACCGCCTTCAATGAAATTTTCAGAAAATGTATGAAATGGGCCAGAATACATCTTAATAAATTTTGGTAAATGTAGGTCAAAGTTCACAGTCACAATGACAAGTAAAATATTTGCAAGGGGTGGCCGATCTTAGTTGTCGTTTGCCTGCAAAAAGCCTGAATGTTACGTTCTCAGGGAATGTAGGAGGGAACAATAATTATAATCGAGAGAAATAACTGTATTGTTAAAGAAATTAGAAATGTCAAAGAGAAAACATTTCCCCAAAACAAAATGAGAACCAGAAGTTAAGTAGGACTACAAGTGTACTAGTTTTCCAGATAATAGCATTCACTCTCAGTAACAAAGAATAAACAACCAAGAGCAAACTAAGGGAGTCTCCCACAAATGGAGCTAGTATTAATACAAAAACCACCGGATCCACATGGTCTTCAAAAGGAGGGTGGTGTGCAGGTTCACATACTCTACATGGCTGTAACTCACCAGCCTCTATATTCTTATAGAGTGGATTTAACACAAGAGAACTTGAAGTTGGATTGAGAAACTTAAGAGTAGTTTCTAAAAGCCACCACTAGAGGGAGCTAAAAGCTCATTTTTGTTGAGTTTTACCATGGTAAAGCCAGTGACAACATAATTGTTTTCATTAAATTTATTTTAACTGACCATTTCCTTCAAAACTCAGACTTTGATGGACTAAGCAAACCAACTCTGCAATTCTACAATTTACCTCAATTCTATTCACTGACTGTGCTGTATTCAGGAGCACAAAGGTTTTTCAATTTGCTTCTGTTGGCTCTCTTGGCATCAGCAGTGGCTGCTGCATCCTGGGCCCCAGCTGTTGCTGTGTCACATCTTGTTTACACCAGGGGCCAAGGCTATGTTTGACCTAGTTGCTGAAAAGCCCAAGAGGCAAAGTCATAAGCACACAAAGATACAGGAAAGGGAGAGGAGGAAAAAAAAAAATACATTTCATCATTCATTAGGAATTGATATTATTTGGTCTACTGCATAAAAAGGAGGTATTAAATAAACAAAACATCAGAGAGTATTCCATTAACAACTGAGACTTTGAAATACGGAGGCTACAGTTTGTCATGTTCAGATGAGGATAGTTTATTTATTGTAATATGGCAATAATGACAGGATATTTTACTTACACTAACATAGCCATCCTCCAGATTTGAGTCAGCACACACTTCTTACAAATATGAAGATGAAATTAGATCCAACTGTGGACCTAAAACTCAATATTGTACATTGTCCCATGAAGTCATTTTGCTAAATAACTTAAAGGTGTCATTTCATTAATATTACTGTGTTCTCCCCATTGTTATAGAATACATTGTGTGTTGGTTCTATTTAAAAAAAAAAAGTCCAGATTGTTTTGTTTCCAGCCGTTTTCTCACAATAGAAAAATGACTTGTGTTTTAACAACAGAATTTACCGGTACTTCCTCATACATGTCCATGACGCGGTGATGAGGTGTCTCTGATTGGCTCAGAATGTGTGAAGTAACACTCCCACCTCCCCGCCGTCGCTTGTTTTGAAAATGTGCAGGGGAAAAAAAACAGGCTTTATTTCCACAGAGAGCACATGAACCAGTTTGCGCTGCCATTTTTTTTTAAGTTTGTGCAGCAGCGACTGTAGATGCTAATGCTAATGCTAATGCTACTTCAGATTTGCTGCAATGTTGGATGGGTTTAACCCCACGTGGGTGGTGTATTGTGGGCAGGCTTTTTGTGAGTGGCTTGTTTCTCTGTGTTGTTTTCTATGAATGGTAAAAACAGCCAGTAGAGGTGACACACCACGCAGCATGTGTTGGTAACTCAGGGTGATCCATCAGATTCCAAAAGCAGCGTGGAAAAGTGGTTTTCAGCATAATGAAAACACCTTTAAAAACACAGGCCATTTTAAAGTTTGTAATGTAGCTGTTGAATTTAATCTTATGAGTTAAGATAGCAGTAATACTTGCAAATTATTAATTTACCGTGGCCAGAAACCGCAAACAAATGGGAAATTAATTATTTAAATATTACAGAAACTATTTTTCTAACTAACCTGAAAATGTGTTGAATAAAAGGCATGTCATGATGTGATTTTTGGTGGTGGGGTAACTAGGCATGACCTCTTATTTGCAATTATATTATTTATTAATATCATTTACAGTGATATTATTGTTATTTAAACTTGCTTTTCTTGGTATCCATTGAACAGATCAATCTGTTGGTACAAATGTATGTTTCCTGATGTGATGAAGTGTGAGAGAGGTGAGCAGTTTAGTCCAGACAAATGCCTCTTTTGTCCTCTCAGCTGTCCCATCTCCAGTGTCCATCAGGACGTAAGGCAGCGACTTATTGGTTGCTTGAGTCTTGCGTCTCGTTGCATGGTAAACTGAGCAGCTCCTCGATCCTTTGTATGTCTTTTTTACTTTCCTCTGGCTGACTGCTGATGCTCAGCTCTCCAATCAAATCGTCTGTTAGCTGCATACGTGCTTCCCTGGTGTTTTACACAAACTACATGGTTATCCATTTGCTTCAAACAAATGTTTGTACTTAAATGCAGTGACAGAAAGTGACTTTCTTACCATTCTGCAAGTCTGAGCTCATAAATTTCTCTACGTTCTCTTCGCCTCTTTTCCCGAATCTTTTCTCCTGCCATGTACTGCATACCCATGATCAAAGCACCAACAGGAAGCCTGAGCAAAAAATAATATCACAAGCATGTTAATCAGATTTCTAGAGACTATAGTACTATTTATTACAGGACTACTACCTGTACACCTCTGGTAATACGCAAATCTACCATGCCAGTAACATGTACAGTAAGAATTACACAGCAGTATAATAATGCATTTTCACCAAACTTGTGTCCTGTGGTAAAATACTAGTTGCATATAAATTTGCCATCTCTGTGGTTGATTTTTTTTCTTCCCCATGCACAATTCTCCAATCCATTTCCTGGGTGAGAACTATGGAACATGATAAGTAATGATAAATGAGAGTTTTAGACGTGATTTTGCTGGAAATTCAGAAGTCTTGTGTTATGGGTAAAAGAACAAATTTAAATTATTCGTAACTGCATGGATAACATGTGCAACAGTTAAAAGTACAGTAGGGAAATTTTTTTCTGCAAATGGTGACAGAACAGGGGAATAATGTTAGTGAAGTACAGTAGAATGCAGGCTTTGCTTATTCTACATGAATGTGCACACAATGTACGTTAATGTTAAAATTACTGTTATATTATAGAATAGACTATTTGTTATTGCATAGATGCAACAAGATTACACTGTGCCATCATGAGTGCAAACAAAAGTATAAACAAACAATTACACACACATGCATAACGTCATTTTATATGATTAAAAAAAAGCATAAACACTGACAGAACAACATATGATTTAAAGAAGTGGCTCAAAAGTGTGGTATTGTGTGTGTGATAAAGCCTATTTATTCACATATAAATAGGCTTTATCACAACACTGAATATCTTTTGCATCACAAAGTTTGTGTGATGCACCAAATGCAATTTTCTAGGGCCATGTCCGATTTCTTTGAGGAACCATATCCTACAAAATACAAAAACCTTTTTGTTTTCTTTCATGTGAAGTTCAAATATGTCTCTTATAGACTGTTAAATAATGTTAAAATCTTCCTCAAAACATAATACCAGGTTACAAGGCCTTTCCATTGTCAGTCAAAACGATAAAAAAAAAAAAAAAAACTGGCTGTAGATTAATGAACAGGTCATTCCCTTCACTGTAAAATTAGGAGATTGACAGGCAAAATTATATAGTGATGGTATGTATGTACTTTCAGTGTCCATCTGCTTCTTGCAAGTTAAAAAAAAAAAAAAAAAAAGTGGTACCACGCACAACAAAATCAACTCATTTTACTTTGTCACTTTTAATAAATGTATTTTGTGTCTTATTCATTTTTGGCTAAGAACTTCTGCACCAGCCAGTTTGTGTCGCCCTAATACTGTAGTTTTGTGTAATGTGTGCACCATTGGAGGTTATGTCTGACCACATATAATCTGTTTGATCAAACTGAAAGCCAGCCAGCTCCAGTCACCAGCAAATTGAGCATGTCCACTTCTACTTGTTGAAAACTGTTGCTTTACGATCACAGATTGCGAGACAAAAGTTATTAGAATGTATATAGGACATGTCAAACACTTCCACAACATTAATTTTATGAGATGCATTGTGGCCACGAGTATGGGACAATCACTGTTCAAAACCCCTCCCAGCTGTCTCATTCCAAAGTCCCGCCTTCCTCTGCAGCTCCAGTCTTCCCATCACACCTCAGCCACGTGCTCGGACCAGAGGACGATTCTGGGGCGAGATCTGGAGCATGATGTGCTTTCCGATTAGCTGCCTGCTTTCATTTCACTCCCTTCTGCCCTGACTGCACCTGGCATTGCCGGGGCTGTTTGCACACATCAAACGCTCCAGGTGGCTGGTCAGTCAGGCAGACAGTGAGAGGAAGAGGAGGAAGAGGAGGAAGAGGCTGTAACAGTATGAAGCCAACACGAGTACTAGGGCAAAGCCAACACCAAGCTGATGATCACAGAGACTATCCAAACCAGCCCCTCGAGTCTGTTACACCATCAAATACCTCACACTCCATCTCCATTATATGATCAGATTCAAATGTGTTGGCTGTGTGCGCTCAGCGGAAAGTGGCCAGTGGGGAAAGTGGGACAGAGTGGGTCAAAAGGACCGAGGAGAAGAGTGGAGAAATCAGAGTGAAGCTTCAACTGCATACGAGGACACGTTACATGGCGACGAGAGGCTGGAATAACAGACATGGTCGAAATGGAGAGGGACAGCTGCTGCCTTGGCCAGCCTCTTTGCTCTCTTACCAAAAAACACGGCCCTCTGCGGTGCACATGAGTCCCTCTGGCACCCAGCGCAAAGTTAGGAGGTGAGGGTGGGGGGGGGTGGGGAGAAGGTTCAGCTGGGCGACAGAGGGTTGCTGGGAGGGGGCGCAGCTGGCTGCCAGAGAGCTCGCTGCTCTCAAGCATACGTGCATAAACGCGGACACACACAAGCATGAACGAACAAGCACTGGAAGGAAATGCAGGGATGTTATGTACCTCAGTGAGGAGGGCTGAAATAGTTGAAAACTGGGCAGAAACACTCAGTAAACACCTGAAAAACTTTTAACTGTGTGGGTGGTCATGAGATGTGACCTCACAAGAGCCAGACTCACCCCACAACTGCACCAATGATTGAACCAGCCACCAGCCCACGCAGACCCAGGTTCAGTCTGAAGAGTCCTCCCGTCACAGCTGAACAAGCACAAAGAGCCACAATTCAACTTCATTATTACCAGTACATATGGTATAATGCACAGATATATACAAAATGTGAACCATTGTCTCGTATATCTTGTAGTGATGAGTAAACCAACTGGTCTCTGTAATAATAATGTTATTTTATTTTCACAAAATAAAATAACATTCCAATAATATATATATATATATTTTCTTTTTTGTCATTTTTCTGTAAGTGCCTCGCTGAAACAGACACGATAAAGAATATCATCACGTATGAAGCAACATAATGTATAAACATGAACATCTTTGTACTTTTTTTCTTGCTCTTGTTAAATGTTCCAGAGGTTTAGTTTCAAAGTACCAATGTGTGATCAATTTTACCCATTTTTAATCATCTTTCGTTTCCTAGTTTGTATCCAAGTCTTTCCATTAAAAATATGTTATATACTAAGAAAATCTATGTTGGGACCTTTTCTTTTTTTTTTTACACATTTTATCATCTCAAATAATATCCTTAACATATTTTTACCTTTTTCCTGTGCTAGTTCCTGTCGATGAACCATGTATGACAATTTGAAGATCATGGTATTATTGTTTAAGTCAGTTTACAGGATCTTATGAAGTTACAACCAAACACAGATATCATGTGGTTCAGCCTGACCCAATAGTAAAGCTCATCTTTCACTGAAATAACATTGAGGGATTATTTACTGTAAGCAGCAGCTTTATTGAGCAGCTTGTTATTCATAATCAACAGCTGCTTTATTCTAACAATGAGCCTGATTAGAGACACATCCCATAACTGTGCCATGTGTCAATCACACTCCCTGGATAAACAAAGGTAAAGTAATAAAAACAAAAAAAGTGTTATTGGTTCCCATTGAAGCCCCATGTGACTCACCTCCAGCTGCAGTGTAATGACTGAAGGTGTACTTGTCTCTGTACACAGACAGTCCTGTGCTGATGGAACTTGAGTGGAAGTGGGAGGAAAAAGAAACAAAGTAGAAAGACAACCAAATTAGCTGTCTTTTATATTAGATCCTACAATATTCAACTAGTAACCACTCTATTTGAGCTTGTCCATTCGGTACTAGTAACACAAGTGTCCAGATTTAAAAAGCAGAAAGTCTGATTTCATCATGTTGACGTGTTCTGGATGAAAACTAGCTAAAAAAAAATTAATGGAATGTTCATTATTTTTGCTTACTTGAACAAGGTGACAAATGCAGACACTCTCCAACTCCACCTCCATCCGTACCTCAGAAAACCCCGGACTGCGGCATTATGGGATGAACGCTGATACAAACAAACACACAAAAAAAAAAGAGAAGAAAAGTTACTTCACTTTATATCATGAATTACATAAATACTCTGATTTACTCACTGCATTCATCCACGTACCAGTGCTTCCACACGACTTGAGTAGATTTCGGCCTGGCTAAGTTCAATATACATCTGCCTGGCATGGCGTGCAGCTGGCAGGCCTCCATAGATGAAGCCTGCTACAGCGGAGAACACACCACCCTTTACCACATTGGTCAGCTCCTCTGCATATTTGTGTGTGACACTGGAGACACAAGAATGGGTGAAAAGAAAGAAGTACATCTCTTACATAAACAAAGAATAGGAATCACAACATGCAACAAACATCAATGACTATAATGTTGATTATGTACCTTTTCTTCACTTAGACATTAGGATAAACATTTGACTAAGATATTGAAGAATATTCCAGAATTTGCCATTTAAATGACTAATAAAAATGTATAAAAATATTGTGGTTGATGCTGAATTTAATGTAGATATTCACAGAAAATGATGATAAAGATCAGCTTTTTACAATAGTTATAAAATATAGGGAGATTCTGTTTGTTTCTGTGTGTTTTGGTTGTAATTACAAAATACAACAGATGTGGGTGCCATTATATAATTGTTTTGCTGCATTTAAAGTTCAGCTAAGAGTGGGCTTGACCCTTGGACCTCCCACCAAAAGAATGTTAAAATATATTAGAATGTATGTGTTATTAGAAATGAGATAACTCTTACAACAAACATCTAATTTAATGTAATAGTTCTCCCTATGTACAGATCAAGTCTCCCTTGAAAAAAAGATCCTTCATCTCAATGGGATTAACCAGGTTAAACAAAAAAAGTAAACTGCAAAAATAAGTGAATAAAACATTTAATTCCCTCAAAATCAGTCATTCCACCTTAGAATGAGCCATCAGTCACTGTCAGAGCCAAATCATTCCGATACCGAAACGTACACAACATTCTCACATTCTCTGTGTCAAATTAATTATATTTAAAATTAAGTGTTTTATGTTCTTCTTTGAAGTACAGTAAAGCTGCAGACAAACACTAACTCTCTGTCAAAGAGGTCCTTGATGCGGTCCCATCCTGTGTCTGGGAATTCTGGCTTGCCAAAGATGTTTGGCATGGTACTGGAAGAGTTGATGTGTGCAAGACTGGTAGAGGAGGAGGAGGATGATAAAGCTGAAGATGAATGCATCTGTGCAGGCTGGGCAGCAGCCACATCAGCTGCGTGGACCCTGGGGAACAGAAAGCAGAAGGAAAACGGCCTAACACTCTGGAGGAAGCCCTGTAGTATGCCGGTGCTCAGTGCACCCTCGGGGCCCAAATCTGCCTGCTGCCTCTGCAGGGCACAGCCTGTTACGGGCTGCTCGGGGTGCATCACGCTTCAGCTGGCGTTAGACTGTGGCAGAGAAGCAGAAACACATGGCCATGGGTTGGGATGTTGCCTTATCTTAAACTCCATCCCCAATATAAATAGCCTTAAGGCAAATGAAAGCCTGGCAATGCTACACAGGCTCTCCAACTCAGCAGCTGTTAAACTGTCAAAACACACTGGGCACACTGTCCACTCTCTGAAAGCAGATCGCTTTCATCATTTCAGACTGACTCACTACAACCCTAGCCCTCTGGTCCTTTGGGTGCTCGAAGAAGTATCACCAGGGTCAAAGGAGAAGCAATTCAGCAGAATATTTGTCATCAGTTAAGTGAGTGGAGGAAGTAGTAATGACATTCTTTAATGGAGTGAAAATAATTCTCTCCAAGCTCATATTCTGTATTCAAATACTTAATAGTGTCTAATAATAAATATAAAAGTAAGAAAAATTCAATATACGATTATATACTTTATAGTACTACATAATATGAAACCCGTATACAGCCTATACATGTGTGTTTGCACTATTATTTCTACGTTAGTGTCATAGTATTGTGAAAACTTTTTTTTTTTCTAAAAGGTCATCTTTTAACGAGCTCTGCACTTAAGATCATCCTTCATCACAAGCATCTAAAGTTGACAAATTTGGAAAAATGTGATTTTTACTTGAAAGAAACTGGATGAAAAAAACTGCCTTAATTATGGAAAAAATACTTGTAGCTATCTGTCCTCTCAACGACAGTAACTGAGTAAAGTAATGGAGTGACATGCCATCACTGACAGAAGCAAGTTAAGTGTTTAGTTAAATAAAGCCACCAGTAGAGGGGGCTAAGAGTCCATTTTTGATCATTGTCGAGAGCTGTACTTGGACTTACTTGTCATTACTGCATTTCTAAATTATTTTTACTGACTTGCTACTTTCTAAACCTGAAACAAACCAATTGAGCAATTAGGTGGATGTAAACTGTCGTTTAAGGCAAGGCAAATTTATTTGTATAGCACATTTCGTATACAGGACAATTCAAGGTGGTTTACATCAATCATAAGAAAATTAAAATGCATTACAAGACAATTCAACTGAGTGACATAAAACATTTAAAAGACAATTAAGAATTTCAGTAAAAGCTCTGGTTAACTAACGTTTTTAGGCCTGATTTAAATGAATTAACAGTTTTTCCCAGACCTCAGGTATTAAAGTAGTTTGTTCCACAGGTGAAGAGCAGAACTGAATGATGCTTCACTTTGTTTCTGATGACCTATGACCTCAGGGCTCTGGATGCTTCATAGGGAATTAGGTCCAAGGCGAACATCTTTCAAAGTCTGCAGTTCATTTAAGCTTTAATTCACGTGATGAATTGCACGTGATATCATACTTTCGGCCGTGGATACTGTTAATATCCCCTCCCTAAATTAATGTTATTAAAATTAATTCACTGTCAAAATGAATTACGGGGAGGGGTGTGAGCACTTACCTTAAAAGGTGAGCACATATTTAAAAATATTCAGCTAATAGTCCAAAATCAAATCCAGTATGTTTTATCATTTCTACGTGGGTTTACGTACATTACTTTTACTCTACGACAACGGTGTAGCTGCAGACATAATCTATAACATGCCTGACTTACACTTGTTATTGGACGTTAGCTGTTAGCATACATTAGCATACTGTTATAATTAAGCTAATGTTAAACACTGTCTTACCAGCACGTTGTGTGAGTTTCTGAGTAGAGAACCTTACCTTTCTATAAAACACAGCAGCTCTTGTCAATATAGATTTAAAAAATTGTAGGTTTACATTTCTGTTTCATGACTGCCCTTGTATTTGAAGCTTGCTAGTGACTTTCCACTCTCCAGCCGGTGAGTCGACCTTTGACCTCATCCGTTTACGTTACAGCATCGAACAGCGACACCTCTGGTTGGAGGACTCATCTTCGGCGAATAATAAAACATCCTGGTTTAAAAAAATTAATCTAATAATCCTAAAATGACTGAAAACCTAAGCATGTCTTCTCATCCAAATTGTTTATTTAAAAATAAAAGAAATTAACAAAGAAAACATTCAATTTTGACTTTGACCAAACACATTATTGGTCAAATAATACACTGATGTACCATTTCTACTACAGTAAAATCTGAAAAAAACTGTTTGTTTACAGCACGATGTGAATATTACAACATATTCAATATATATATTGTACACCATCACCATTATTATTATTATTACTACCAAAATAGACTTCTTTCAAAAGGTACAATCCTGGCACAAAACATTTTTTTCATAAAATTGTTGGCACCAACGCTTTAAAATGTAATACAACAGTCATTCTTGACATATGCTGGCATTGAGTGAATTCATAACTGATCGATAATGTAATGTAATGTTGAAAAACTGTATTGAAATCTAGTTATTATGTACTTACATGTAATGAAAAAAACAAAAAAATATAGGTAATGGCTATTGTTATGAAAGGACAAGAATACATGCATGTTGCATTCAGGAAATTCTTGAATTACTTGGCACAGAGCAGGCAGTGAAACTCAATGAGCATAACTGCGATGAAATTAAAGACAATGTAAAATAACAATTGACCCCAAAAGACAAATGCAATCACAAAGACCACATGAACTTTGGATTAAAAAAATGTCCCTAACTCTTATTTGCCTTTGAGCTGATTCTGAAATGTAGAGCACAACTTAATTAAAACCACGAAATGAAACTGTATGTAAAGTACAGTTATACAAATTCACATACACTTTTTTCAATGACTACTGATCCATAACCAGTCTGTCATGTTGTTGAAAAGGCACTGAATCACTGCCACGTCAGTATTAACTATTGCATAAACTGAAATTCTACATTTTATCAAGAAAGCAGCACAGTTCAGTAGTTTAACATGAGGCCTGACTTTTCAATACTTCCAATATGATGAACAATGATTTTTAGCTTTTTACGTTAAAAGACTAATAAAATTAATAAAACTACAAAGTGAATGGTAACATATTCCCTCATTGTGACACTCCGCGTTGGCATTTACTTACATGTAAAGTTATGGCAGTGTTAACAAAAGTGCTTGATCTTCTTTGAATTTAAAGTGAGGTGTTCCAGTTATTTGAATTGAGCACATGCTGGTGATAAATGACACTTGCAAGGACTTGGAATTTTCTCATAAAAATATTGGAAATTTGTCCTGTTTCCTTTTGCATGTATCAACAAGAGATCTAAAGAAACCAATCTGTCTCTGTCATACTCGAAATGCCACATTTAAAGCTAATTTACTTTTAATTACCCAAACATGCAGTGTCCTTTCTTGTAGGGAAGATTCACACTAGGCACTGTAGCACTGCACTCCTGTTGAATAAATCACATGATGGGAGTGCATTTACATTCTAATACTATGCCTGTCCTGGTACAGCACAACCACTCATAGTTCCGTCTTGCTGCGTCTGTGGATAATCTGGTTGTAGTTGCTCCTGCGCTTGGGCTTGTAGTTGAGAAGTCTCCCAAATTCAGTGAGGAGTCTCTCCCAGTAGCAGGAGATGTCCTGCATTTTCAAGTGGTTGAGGATGAACTGCTTACCCCTGATGAACAAAAATTATAATTTGTAATCACAACACTTCACTGTACATCTAATGCATTTACGTTGTAACGGAACCCAATCAAAAGTCTGATCTATTACCTTACAGCGATCTCCTGTGCAATGGCATCATTCTCTTTGACAAATTCAAGCAGCTCTCTGACGTCAGAGAGGTCTTGTTTGACGGGTATGTAGTGGACCCATGGCTTCAACTGTGGGTAAAAAAATTCCTGCCACTCCTCACCCACATGAAACACAAGGGAGCCACAGAGGAAGAGATGTTTGAAGCGAAAGCTAGCTGCTACCCCCCTGAAGTTGAACAAATATCTGCAGAAATAATGCAAAATATATAGTGTGAGATCATGTTTTTTTTTTTAAGTCAGTGAAGTGATTAAAATGAATCGGATTTACTTTATTCATGATAAATAATCTAATTTACTTGTATTTGCAGTGATCAACAAGTGGGATTTCTTTGGCTGGTCGTTTCCCAAGTGTATCCTAAAGCACAGAGGAAAGCATTGGTCAGTTCATATTAATGTACGGGTGCAGTAATTCTGACAATTATCTAATGGTTACATATTTGGAATCATTTGTATTATTTGTATGACTAACCCTTTCAGACTTCCAGGCTTGGTTCTTTGTGTATTCTGCATCTACCAGTTCTGGTTCTTCTCTGGACAAGAGGATGAGAGGGTCACGCTCCGGGCTGGTTCTGTTAAAGACACAACAAGGAGATGGGTTTAAAAAAAAAAAAAAAGTTCTTTAAATTCAAGTCTGTATTAAAAATATACCAAGGTTGTATTTAATATTAACATTTGCCTGTAGTAACAGCTAGAGTTTGAACCCAATTATTCACTTTAGTTCAACTTTTAAGAAATGCACCAGGGTCAGGGTTTACTTAAACAATTCATTATACTCCCTCTCAGAAAATCTCTTTCAAAAGCAAGATTTTGGTATTTTAATGGAAATCACCATGACCACAAAAATCAAATCTGAATGAGACCTTGTGAAGTAGAACTGAAGTTATTTGTGAAATTAATGAAGAAAATTTAACTCATAAAATTGGAGGACATGAACATCCAAATGAACTGACAAATGGAGTAATATTTTATCAACTGATTGAAATCATTAAAATCACATCAGACTGAACAATGATTCAACATTTTCTTCCTCTAAATAGGATTTCTGAGCACTTCAAATAATAAAAAAAAAACATACCTTTATATTAAAAAAACATTTCTATACATCTATCTGATGAAGTTCTCTCCAAAATGAGACAAGGAAATTGCACTAGCGTCACTCAAATTTACACCATGTAAATTAATAGAACTGACCTGGAACCTCTGAAAAATCCTTTGGACTCTTTCTTCTTCCACGGCCACTGTGCTGCAGATCTACCACGACACATTATGAGTTAAAACACGCAGTAAAATCATAGAATTTCAACTAAAACCCAAAAAAGACTTCTTTACTTTTGCAGGTCATCTATCATCAAATCCCATCTCCCTAGTCCAGTGGGGTATATTGGCCACACAGCAGGCCCACCCTCCCAGAACGTCCATGCAGGATACATGATATCCTGATAATCCGCTGTCTGCAAAAATCAAAGACAATCTAGAGTATTTAATTGCTCAATGCCATTTTGAAGGTTGTATAAAGTGTGCATTAGTAATTTGCGGCCCTAAGTCTAACCTTACTGAAAGAGAAGACAGGCAGGGTTGGTTGCACCCAAGTGGGTACTTGAGGGTAGTCTCTGACATTTACTACCATTTCTAAGTCAGGTAGACGGTCAATCACCTCGAGGATGAAATGCTCCACCCCACTACACCTGAAAGCACATAAAACACAGTTAACGCAACCAATACCAGGGAAGAGGTTAAATATATATATATATATATATATATACATACATATAACATTTCTCCATACCTAGCAGGGAACATACAGTTGTGTTCTCTGTATAACTTATGTCCAATGATCTGGTAGTGGGTGCCCACTCCTCTTTGGACAGTAGAAGCCATGAATTCTTCAGAGATTCCTCCTTCAAATGGCCTCAAATCTTGCCAAAGGACACTATTCCAGAAATAAGGAATAATAAAAAAAAAAATACAAAACTGACTTGGTCTGTAGCATTTAAAATACTCTACTGCATTTATAAAACATTTATAAAGTATCTAAATACAGTCAGGAAATGTACTTTAAGGACAGAAAGTAAGAATCACTGTGTAATTAAATAATCCCTGATTTACTACTATGTATGATATTTTGGATTAATTCTGCTGTTGCATTAATACACATTGCATTTTACAACTATAGAAGTCTGATGCTGTGCTTATTTCAAATTATTTTACAAACTGATGAGTAGTTCAGTTAAAGAACATGTTGCTGTTGTACAAGAATCATACATGCCTACATTAAAACAACTTTTCAAAACCTAAAACAACAAATAATTTCCATCTTTGTGTCAATAGATTTTCAAGCATTCACAATTGACACATTGGGAGATGAATGGTTTTCAATGCAAAGGAAGGGGAGAAAAACTACAACTAAAATGAAAGTTCTCATAGAAATGTAGTATTCACAAAAATATTTGGATCTGGAATGAATTAGAAGAGGGTGAAGGTAGTAGGTACATTACATTGACATGCTCAGTTAATGTATATGTATGTGGTTAGAACGCATATGAGAATAAGACAAAACACCCACCTCAGATGGCAGCTACAGTTGACAGGGTTGCAGGGAACATAATCTTTTACACCCTCAGAAATATTCTCTTTAATTTTCTTCCACGTCTTACCTAAAGCAGCACCAAACCAGAAGAGACACATCATACTAAATTACTTTCAAAGCACAAAACTCATATGAATGTTGTCTGGCGATAGACTGCTTCAAATATTTTTTCAAAGAATTAAATATTTATAACTTCATCTCTACTGTTGGCTCCACTTTGCAGATCATGACTTTAGCCTTAAGCATTGTAAACTATAAGAGTTCGTTCACTTAGTTTAATCAATTTGCGGTCGTAGACATGTCTCGAATAAAATTAATTAACCTAATAGAAACACCGAGGGAAGTTTTATCGGAAGGTTCATGGTTTAACTTCTAAACAAGCTCCACACAACACATAAAGTTTGCATGAGTCAAGTTAGCAAGTCTGTTAGCTAGCATAAAAGCTAATGAATGACTCGAACCAAACTCAAGAGGTACAGCGAAACAAAATATCATCCGGTTATTAAACTATATTCAACAGCTTTTCTTGGGTGATAATATGCTACCTGTTGCTCCAACCAACTCTAAATCACACGCTTGCAGCAGTATTAAAACCCCCAACATCCACAGACACTCCATTTTTCTCCTGATCATTCAGTTTAGTCTTAAGGAGAAACAAAGCGGCGATCTGTGAGCTATTACTTCTGCCTGAACACATTACCGTAAAAAATCCCTAATACGCACAATACTTTTCATCTAAACGTAACCTTGCCGTAATGACTATAATATGAACGCCTGTGAAAAAGATTTTTTTTAATGATTTATTACGAATATGGAAATGTACAAGCTTCTTGGTCGTTACTAATTGACTTATTTGCACAAAATAATATTGAAAACCAAAAAAAATTAATATATTAAAAAAACGAAAACAAATATTCATCTTGCTGCTTCAATGACCATTTTAAAGCAGCAAGCGAAACAAATATTCGAAAAGAAGTCTGTCTATCGCGCGTGCGCGTACACAGACAGACAGACAGACAGATAGATAGATAGATAGATAGATAGATAGATAGATAGATAGATAGATAGATAGATAGATAGATAGATAGATAGATAGATAGATAGATAGATAGATAGATAGATAGATAGATAGATAGTGTATCTTTACTTCTAAATTAATTTAAAAAAAAAAAGTATTTTAACATTGAATTAGTTTTCTAATAATAATAAGGGTCTGCATGATTCTCCTTGATTGCTGATTAAAAGTCTAATGAAATCCCTAAAGCTTTTCTGCTCTGATTTCAGAATTTATTTCAAGAACATGAATGACCCCTTGAAAGACTGCCCTATATTCTTTTACAACCAGGGAGAGTAATTGAATAGAAAAAAAAAAAAAAAACGAGACCCTCTTGAGACTTTGCGGAGTGGAGGAGGAGACAGAAGACAGGTAAAGAGGACGACACTGTAAATTGGAGCATAAGGATGCAACAAAGAGAGAGAAAATACTGATAGGGAAAATATTATAGGCAAATTTCCATGTAGTATATATATATATATATATATATATATATATATATATAGAGAGAGAGAGAGATAAGAATAAAATCAGTGGATGTATTTGATTTTACTTTTTCCGCAGTCAAAGAGGTTCCTTGAGTGTTTCCCACTTTTGGCTTGTAAAAAATAACTGAAGAACAATGCTGCAGATGTGGTTTTCTCTTCTATCTGGCTTCTGTTTTCAGTTGATTTTCTTGTGCAGTGCTGAGGAAGGGCTGGAGTTCCCTAATTTTGATGGAAAAGACAGGGTGTTGGACATTAACGAGAGAAACTTCAAGAAAGCTTTGAAGAGATATGACCTTCTGTGTCTGTTCTACCATGAACCTCTGCCGGCCAACAAGGGCCTCCAGAAACGTTTTCAGATGACAGAGCTGGTGCTGGAGGTAAGATGGATAAGAGAGGGGAGGGTAAAAAGATGACAATGGAAGAGTAAATGTGCAGTTAAGGCTGAAGACACTGGATTTAGGTGAAGGTCTTGGCTGTGATTAGTATTCATTTGCATTGATGTAATGATAAACCAATGCTTGAGATAACATCCTCAACTGTCTTGTTGGATCCAGAAGCTACTGATGATGAATTCTATTAACATTTAAGTCACTGATATCTGAACATTTTGACATTTATCCATTTATTCATTCATTTTCTAAATTGTTTTGTCGCTAATAAGGGGATTAATTAAAGGGTTCCAAGGGTTTTTGTCCTTCTGAAGGTCCACATATTAAGCCAAAATTGTCATTAAAGCAGCACGTTTTTTATGTTCTTGTAATAAATGATTATTTATGCCACCAGGACAACTCTACTCTCAAAAAAATTATTAATTTTCAGCAAATGATAAGCCAATGCTTGTGATAATACACTCAACTGTCTTGTTGGATCCAGAAGCTACATATAAATTAATTAAACATTGTGACTAAAGATGAAATATATTAATATTTAAGTCACTGAAATCAGAAAATGTTGACTTTTATCCACTCATTCATTCATTTTCCAAATCATTTGTCCCTAATAAGATGACTCATCACATGTTACAAGGGTTTTTGTCCTTCTGAAGGTCCATTAAAGCAGCAAGTTTGTAATAACTACAATAATCTACACTCAAAAATCATTAATTTTTAGCAATACATCACCATCTTTGGCCTGAACAGTGTCAGAAAGCTGTCATTGTGGATCAGGGCAGTTCAGACTTGTATCAGTTGTGACATATATACATATATCCTGTGTCACTGATAACATAGAAACATTTTAAGCTACAGCTGACATCCCCTCAGGACAGACCGGAAGCTTCACTTGCTGTGCTGATTTGACTCCAGCCTGTCACAACACGTCATGAATACCCTTATTCTTCCTCTGTTACCGTGACACAAACACCGTCTCCTTTACCATAAGGTGAAGTGAAACATGCTTTATGGTGTCACAGTTTGACAGACTGTTTTACCTGCACACACTGTGGGCTGACAGCCAGTCATTTTAATCCCTCTGTGGTTCACACACCTTGGGATTGTTTCTAGGTCAGTCTCTTAATTATCACTCGTTCCCAAAAGTCTCTACAATCTGAACTAGAACTATGAAACTCTGCCAATATGCTGCTGCATCTGCGCTTTATTATTTATCAGCAAAAATAAATAAGTGTATTGACACCCTGGCCTTTTCAAAAGCAGAACAAAATTAACCCATTGGAATTTTTTGTGCCAATTCCCAAATGATTTGTCACCTTTCTTAAGTGATTTATCACCGTATCATCCTCTGCAATTTGCATTTTTCACTGGAAATAATGTGTTTTCCTTTCATTAATTCACGTGTTCATAGAAAAACTCAAAGGTTATTCTGTCAAAACTGAGGAAAAACTTGATTCTTTTCAGTAAAATAATTAATTGAACATAAAACAAGCTTCTCCATTGTCTCCACTGTCATTTATTCAACTCCATACATGGGTTTTACTGCTAAAAGAATGTTGCAGAAGATGACAGTGTTTACATATTCACTACAAACCCTCTGAACATCCAAATGGATCATGTTTGATTATCAACAAACTGCATTTTACATCCATTATTTGCAAGTATTTATAAAATAAGCAGAGTATTAACCATGTTAGATCGCATATGCTTTTGGTTGACAGTATATGTTTGGCTCTTTATGGGTTAACCCTTTGTTGGTCAGCTCAACCGTTTGGTAGATGTAACTTTGAACCTTGATATCTAATCTAAATTTAAGTCCTTTGACACCAAACTTCTTAGGTAGTTTCCCCCTTTTGTAAGAAGCTTTAATGCACAAAAACACCACTGGGTGGAACTGTAAATGATATATTCGGGTCATACTAGTATACCACCAAGGAAAAAGATGCTAACCGTGACAACACCTTTGCTAAGATCTTTTCTTTTGGACACAAAATCACAGGAAAGTTAGATTTTTTCTTCATTTTATTAACTTTTACAGAGTCTATTTTACATAAATAATAAATAATTCTCATTATGTTTCAGAAATACTTTAGTATTCATGTAATAATTTTTGGAAAACATGCTCAACCAAACGGTAGAGATGACAGTAAAGGGTCATGAAATGCTAATCAGTAATGATAAAAACATGTTAATACATCTAATTTCACAAATTATCTTGGTAAGATTGGTGAAGGTGTAATGTTTGAGTTTTAATACTTCAGTTAAATTTAGGGTCAGTAAAAAAAAAATTGTTTTGTTATAATAGTCCCTGTGACACTATGTTTTTTTTTTTTATTGTGATTTTTGTTGTGTGACCAACAAAGGGTTAAAGAAAACCAAATGTAACCCTGCGAGTCATCTCTAAATGCTTTACCTGGACATGTTAAAGCTGAGTCACACTGCAGCTTCTAAGTCCATGGGGGGTTTCCATCACACACTGAGCTCATGAATAGATATATTGATGAAGACAACGGCAGCTGTGAATGACATCTGAAATAAAAAATGATTCAAATTCATGACAACAGAGTAGATATTGAGTCAAGTGATTTGATTTTTTTTTTTTGTCTGCAGTGGGTAATACAACTTGATGCTCTCGTACTGTACATTAATTATTGTGTAAAGTTTGATTTTAACTGGTGTGTGTGTGTGTGTGTGTGTGTGTGTGTGTGTGTGTGTGTGTGTGTGTGTGTGTGTGTGAACATGCAGCTGACAGCACAGGTTCTGGAAAACAAAGACATCGGGTTTGGGATGGTGGATGCCCAAAAGGATGTGAAAGTAGCCAAAAAACTGGGTATGACCATCAAATACTAGCATTAATAGACAACATCACACTCCCCCCTCCCCAGTCCTGGTCTCCCCCCGTCCCTTTTAGAATTCATTTTACAATTTTATTGATCACTTTTAAAGCTTGAACGGGCTTGGCTCCTCGCTATATAACTCACATGCTAGTCAATTACGAGCCAGCGCACAGTGTTAGATAGGGAAGCGAGGGGGAGGGGAGGGGGGGAGGGGGGGAGGGGGGGAGGGGGGTGTCTTCTGGCTGTTCCAAGGTCGAGGTGTAAATCTAAAGGTGGCTGCGCCTTCTCCCCTTGACTTTGGAACGGCCTGGTCGAGAAATAAGGCTTGCAAAATCAGTAGCATCTTTTAAATCACGTCTTAAAACACCTTTTTATAGACTGGCTTTTATGTCCTGTTGTGTTGTTTTAACCTTTTACATTTTTTCATGTTTCCATTTTACTTTTAGCCTGTTCTTCTGGTTGACATACTGACAGTTACATGATGTCGTTTTAGTCAATTCCTTCGTTTTTGCATGGATCTGACACTATCATGTTATGTGATTTCTGCTATCTATACCACGATATATTCAACCGTAGTCATGCTTTGTGTTCTGTTTTTATTGTTTGTACTGTTTTATATTTATGTTTTATTCTGCTGTCACTTTGTACATTCCCTTTTTAACCCTTTAAATTTCCAAAGGTCCACATATAGACCGGAAATAGTCGCTCAAAAATGTTAATTAATCAAACCACCCAAACCTGTCCTAAATGTCACATGACCTAATGTAGTTTAACAATGGATTCTCACACATCAGAAGATATAAAACACTGTCAGATCAAATATCCACAGCAGGTACAATCACTCATTTGTTCAAAATACAAATGTCAAACAGCGGATTTGAACATTTATGTCTCATAATTATCCACAGAGGAACCATAGTCCAACAAACGTAGTCGTAGTCCAATAAAAAACATCCAAAACTAACAAAAAAAAAAATCCAAATGTAGTCCAAAACACATCGAAACATCAATAAATATCCACAAATGTTTTATCTATTGCATCATTTAACAGGACCTGCTTCCAATATCCCAGTTTTTATCTGAATATTTTCATTTATAATATAAGCAAACACTAACTGCATGTTATTAAAATGGTTTAAGAACAGCATTTAATTGACTTTATTAAGAAATTTAGGCAAAATTGAGTGGAAGTTTAAAGGGTTAAAGGTACTATATCAATAAAATTATTATTTTTAATCAATATCACTCTCATCACTATCTCTGATATGTAATGGAGAGGCTATGTCATGCCCTTCTGGGTGTTTAGCTCACACAAAAAAAATGAATGGGAGTGAATGGAGCATGTTAAGCTAAATTCTGATTCTGTTTGACAAGTGTTCTGAAATTCACATATGATCGCAGTTAATAAATATTTCAGACCACCTGTTTTTGATGGGCAGCAAATGTGACGTTAGGTTTTATGTGGACGTCACACTCTGTGGTGACGACACATGTGCCCCAGGTGTGTAGTCCAAATTATTAACGGCTAATGAATCAGAAGTAGTTGAAACGCACCTCAGTAATTATTTATTATGAGATACAATCAGAGGTGAAAAGTAACTAAGTAAAAGTACTTCATTACTGTACTTAAGTAGATTTTATACGTATCTGTACTTTACTTGAGTATTTATTTTTCTGGCAACTTTTTACTTTTACTCCCTACATTTTTGTATAAATATCTGTACTTTATACTCTTTACATTTATATAAATATATGTACTTTATACTCTTTACATTTATATAAATATCTGTACTTTATACTCTTTACATTTATATAAATATATGTACTTTATACTCTTTACATTTATATAAATATCTGTACTTTATACTCTTTACATTTATATAAATATCTGTACTTTATACTCTTTACATTTATATAAATATCTGTACTTTATACTCTTTACATTTATATAAATATCTGTACTTTATACTCTTTACATTTATATAAATATTTATACTTTATATTTATATTCATTACTTTTACAAATAAAACAGATGTGACAGTATGAAAAATAAGTTGCTGTGACTTTATATATTATAGTTATGACTAATATCTCATAATTTAGATTTTTTTATCTCACAATTTTGACAATTTTTTCTTAAAATTATGCATTTTTATCTCACATTTATAACTTTCTTTTCAAATCTCATGACTTTTTATCAAAATTTTCCAGCCCATATCCACTCGATCAAACATATCTACGCAGTAACTCACTTTTAAAGGCTTTATTTTAGATACTTTTTTGACTTTTCTGATTTTATTTTCTGAAATATTATTGCATTCACAACACAAAAAAAAAACAGTTTTACTTTTTACTTTTGTAGTTTATTACAATTGAGAAGTTTTACTTTTGTACTTTTACTTAAGTATAGGAGTTAAATCAGTACTTCTACTTTTACCAGAGTATTTTTTTTCACACATGTAGCTGTACTTCTACTTAAGTACAGAATGTTAGTACTTTTAACACCTCTGGGTACAATGTGTGTAATTCAGGTCACATGACAAACCAGATACGATTGTAGCCCCATGACCCCGCCCCCCCAGAGGAGGCGGAGACTTAAGACCCCCCTAGTATTTTAACTTGTACCAGATTAAAAAACTAACATTTTAACACTGTTCGCTGTTCTTCTACTTGACTTTTGTAATGTTGTCCTGGTAGGGATGGAGGAAGTGGGGAGTCTGTACGTCTTTAAGGATGACCGCGTCATTGAATTTGACGGGGAGCTGTCGGCCGACACCTTGGTTGAGTTCCTGTTGGATGTGAGTGGTGATTCTGAAGAAATACTCCTGTAATAATCCACATCAGTCATTATTGTGAAGCCTTATACAACATGTAATGAATAGAGATAGCACAATTACAGTCTTAAATTTTTCATTATTATAATTTTTTTTTTTTTTTTTTGTATTTGGAATTGGTAGTTTTTGCTGGCACTTATAAAAATAAAATCAAAATACTGTACATGCGTCGTATAAAGTCCTGCTCGTTCCCCTGTAGGTGCTGGAGGATCCAGTAGAAATGATCAATAACGCCATGGAGCTGCGAGCCTTCGAGAGAATGGAGGAAGACATTCGCCTCATTGGTTATTTCAGGGGAGAAGATTCACGTTAGTTTACACACAGTGTGATGGATTATGTCTGGAACAACAAGTGATAGGCAGTGGGGTACTTTTACTGAAGTACTGAGGTACTTTTCTTGAGTATTGAGATGCTATACCAGTGTACACTTAGTTAAATTGTCCTCGAGGGCTGTTTTATTACATTATTTATTACAAATTAAAACTGCTGGGACTAAATTTCAATGCTAGTTCTCTTTAATTTTGTATTTTTTTGGCAAATTTTCCCATTTTATTCATAATTTTGTCAATATTTATTAGTTTTTGTTCTTTTTGTTGCTCATTTTGCTTTTTATTTCATTATATTTTCGGTCATTTTGCACCATTTGTGTCTTACATTCTTCATGTGACTAATTATTTTTTTATCAGTTTATTATTCGTTTTTGTTCGTTTTAATTGATGACTTCGGACATTTTTGTCATTTGTAATTTTGTAAATATCATTTTGTTTATTTTTTTTAATAATTTTGCTCCATTTGTGTCTTACTTTCTTCATGTTACTAATTATTTTGTCAGTTTATTTTTCATTTTTCTTCATTTCGTTGCTTATTTCAAGTGGAACTGCTGAAGTTTCAGTAGTTAAAGGGTTAAACTGAATCATGTGGAAGAGGTAAATATCTATAACATGCAGGACTACAGTTTGACACCTCTGATCTAAATGGTAAATATTACTCTTTTTACTCTACTATATTAGTCTGACAGCTTTACCTCTCAGATTTACAGTGTTCCATCCCCTTCATGTCCAGTAAAAGTCACGCTTGGATTTACAGACTTCCAGTGTTTGTGGTAAAACGAAGGAATACGTAATAATAGGAATACTTAATGAGTTGAGAAAATTCTCGTCTTTCTGAAGAAAAATAACTGGAAAAATTAACTGCCATAAAGCTGAAAACTAAATGGCTTTCATGATATATAGTTGACTTAAAAGATCTATTGAAACGTACACATAATTATTTTATAGTGTATGATACATTATAGTAGATTACCATATTTTCTGGACTATAAGACGCACTTAAAAGACTTTAACTTTCTCCAAAAACGACTTTAATGATTTATAATCCAGAGCGCTTTATATATGGATCAATTCTGGTTGTTCGAAGTGATTTGGAATTTTGACTTTTTATCTCGTGATTTTGACTTTTTATCTCGTGATTTTTACATTTTATCTCTTAATTTTGACTTTTTATCTCATGATCTGAACATTTTATCTCATGATTTTGACATTTTATCTCATGATTTTAACATTTTATCTCATTATTTTGACTTTTTATCTCATGATTTTGACTTCACTTAATGCATCTTATCATCCAGAGCACCTTATATATGAAAAATCTTCAAAAATAAACCATCCATTGACAAGTGTGCCTTATAGTCCAGTGTGCCTTATACTGTAGTGCGGAAAATATGGTAAACTATAATCAGTGCATAAAATAGTTCAAATGAGCTAAATCTTAAACATGTGCAAATGTTAAAGGCTGTGTTCACATTAAAACACCAACATTTATTTAAAAAATCATATATAATATAAAAACATGGACCTTTTATTCCAGTACATTTTGATAATAATATACTTCTATTTAAGTAAAGCTTTTAATTGAGAACTTTTACTTGTAATGCAGTATTGTCAGTGCGGTATTTGTAATTTTTTTTCTGCTGTCAAGCTTACATGTGATGCACTGAAAATCATGAAGAAACCACACGCTTTTTACTAATATATTGTAAATACAGATTGGGGTGTTTAAAATAGATTATGGCGCATTATTATTATTATTATTATTTTAAACAACTTTAAAATCCTGTTTTCACATTACAAGAATATAAAAATTGCTAATAATAATAATACTAATATAATAAATCACATGTAATAGAAACAGATAGACATTCTACTGATACTTTTATTTAAGTAAGCTTTCAAATTGAGTACTTTTACTTGTAATGGAGTATTTTCAGCATGGTATTTGTACTTTTTTGTGTATAATTTTTCCATTTCCTGGTGATGTGTGTGTTTGCACTGAAAATCCCAAGTAATCCACCATCTTTTTACCAACATAAAAGGCAGAAATAATAATAATAATAATAATGCAGGTTAAGAGTCCTGCAGTGTTGATCTGTGGTCCTTATTGCCTCATCGTGTCCCTAAGACACTAATGGGATGTTGAGGCTAATGGATCTACATCAACATGAAGCTTAAATGGCTGCTGAAGGGAAACCTGATTCCAGACTGTGGCACTCTCACAGTCTCACGAGAGCCTTTAAATAGCTTCTACTTCTCAATCTAATAGGTCAAACTGCAATTATAGTCGCTCTCAACACAGAAAAAGTCAGACAGGGAAGATGCTATTGTGTCCAGTATGACAGTAGAATGGACTTTCATTATGGAGCCATAGATAGGATGGTCCTTTTCGCTGACCTTGTTGGGATGGAGCCTGGAGCGCTGCTATAAAATTGCATTAAAGCAGACTTTGGGGTGAAGACAGCAGAATCATTATGGGACGGGTGTGTTTAACTGCTTGACTTTCTAATCACATACTGCAGGTTTAGGTGAAATATGACCCGAATATGAACAATGAGCCGACCTCTGTAATATAAATCTGTCTTTCCTCCCTCTCTCTGTGTGTCTTTCTGACGATCTTTTTTATTATTTTTTTAATCGTCTTGTCAGATTTCAAAGCTTTACAGGAAGCATCAGAGCGTTTTCAACCCTACATCAAGTTTTTTGCAACTTTTGACAAATCTGTAAGTCTAATTTTGACTTTTTATCTCATAATTTTGGCTTTTTATCTCATTATTTTTACTTCTTATCTCATTATTTTAACTTTTTATCTCATTATTTTAACTTTTAATCTCATAATTTTGACTTTTTATCTCATAATTTTAACTTCTTATCTCATTATTTTAACGTTTTATCTCATAATTTGGGGTTTTTATCTCATAATTTAAACTTTTTATCTCATAATTTTGACTTTTTATCTCATAATTTTGGCTTTTTATCATATGATTTTAGCTTTCTATTTCATAATTTTGAGTTCTTATCTCATAATTTTAGGTTTGTATTTCATAATTTGGGCTTTTTATCTCATCATTTTGACTTCTTATCTTATAATTTTGGTTTTTTATCTCCAAATTTGGGTTTTTTATGTTATAATTTTGAGTTTTAATCTCATAATTTATTTTTTCTATCTCAGAATTTTGCCTTTTTATGTCACAATTTTAGCTTTTTATGTCATAATTTTGAGTTCTAATCTCATAATTTTGCCTTTTTATCTCATGATTTAACATTTTATCTCATAATTTTGACTTCGTTTAATGCACCTTATACTCCAGTGCGCCTTATACATGACAAACCCTCAGAAATAAACCATTCATTGACACTGCGCCTTATAGTGTGTAAAATACAGTGATATTAGTGTTCATAACGTCTTTGTAGTCTTGTCGTTTCTCCGTGTTCTCTGTGCTTCTCAACAAAACGGTTCCTAAAACCACAGTCTTTCATGTAAATCCAAGTCCTCTCTACAGTACATGTCAAATAAATAAACAGACTTAGTGATTTTGTGTTTAATTATCTTCAGCAGCTCATTAAAACTCTTAATATATTCCATTCGTTCTGTTTCCATAATGAAGTCCTGGCACGTTGTATGTTTTAGGTAGCCAAACATCTCTCCCTGAAGATGAACGAGGTGAATTTCTATGAGCCATTCATGGAGGAGCCGGCCATCCTCCCAGGCCGACCTCTATCGGAGATGGACATCGTGGAGTTTGTCAACCAGCACAGGAGGTTCATTTGATGGATTGTATTCTTAAAAGCTGGCGAAGCTTTTGGATGTGATTTTAACATCAATAATGTGTTCTCTGTAGGGCTACATTACGGAAGCTCCGGGCTGAGAACATGTTTGAGACATGGGTGAGTAGTGACACGTACTGTGGCACTGATTAGAGGCGGTGTTGTAAATGAGATCACATTTGTGCTACTTGTGCCTTTTCCAGGAGGATGACATGGATGGAATACATATTGTTGCTTTTGCTGAGGAGGAAGATCCAGGTCTGTGCTTTGTTTTACAGCTAATTAAGGCCTGAGCACTGCTGGTGCAAAGGCCCATTTGGAAGTAATAGGCCAGTTTACAATGGGTCAAACATGTACCGTATTTTCTGCACTATAAGGCACACTGGATTATAAGGCGCAATAACTCCCAACCTTGTTAAGATGTAACACAGGACAAAACACACTCTTATTCTGCTAAATCAACCTTTAAAAATGTCCAAATTATAAGATAAGTTAAGATAAACTCCATTGATCCCACAGTGGTTCACTGTTACAGTGCAAAAACACAGTGCAAAAATGCAGAGAGCACTATTTACATTATATATAAACACACAATAATAATAATAAGAAAATAGTAATAATAATAATTGCACATGCACAAAAAAGGGATGAGATCAAAAGTGAAAATTATGAGATACAAAGTCAAAATTCCAAGTCTCTAAGCACAACCTTGTTGAGTTGTAACACAGAAGAAAAAAACCCCTCTTATTCTGCTAAATCAAACTTTAAAAATGTCCAAATTATGAGATAAGAAGTGAAAATTATGAGATAAAAAGTGAAAATTATGAGAAAAAAAGTTAAAATTATGTGATAAAAAGTCCAAATTATGAGAAAAAAGCCAAAATTATGTGATAAAAAGTCAAAATTATGAGATAAAAAGTGAAAATTATGAGATAAAAAGTCAAAATTATGAGATAAAAAGCCAAAATTATGTGATAAAAAGTCAAAATTATGTGATAAAAAGTCAACATTATGAGATAAAAAGCCAAAATTATGAGATAAAAAGTCAAAATTATGTGATAAAAAGCCAAAATTATGTGATAAAAAGTCAAAATTATGTGATATAAAGTCCAAATTATGAGAAAAAAGCCAAAATTATGTGATAAAAAGTCAAAATTATGAGATAAAAAGCCAAAATTATGTGATAAAAAGTCAACATTATGAGATAAAAAGTCAAAATTATGAGATAAAAAGTCAAAATTATGTAGAAGTTAGTGTGGCCAGCGTTTTATTTTTGTAAAGAGTAGAGTTAGAAGAGTATATGCACCAAATGTGATGCTTGTATGACAAGCATCACAGTTACATGTACCTGCTCCATTAAAAGGCTGAAGTGTTTTTATTCCTGCAGATGGATACGAGTTCCTGGAGATCCTGAAGGATGTGGCCAGAGACAACACTAACAACCCAGAGCTCAGCATCGTGTGGATCGACCCTGATGACTTCCCACTGGTTCATACAAAAATACTCTTATGCTCAGAGTTAAAATAATAATGATGGGGATAAATAACACTGGTCCACTGTGTTTCCTCCAGCTGACCACATACTGGGAAAAAACCTTCAAACTGGACCTGTTCAGACCTCAGATCGGTGTGGTCAACGTGACAGATGTGAGCACAGGTTTTTTTTGGGGGGGGGGGGTAGATATTATAGAGCGGGGGTCTCAAACATGCAGCTCCTGGGTTGAAGAGCATAATAACCTTAAAAAAAGGAGGTTATATTTTTGCTAGTTTTTCTGTCTGTCTGTATGTTAGTTAGCAAGATAACTTAAAAAGTGTTGGAAGGATCTTAATGAAAATTTCATAATGTGTTGGTGGTGTCACGAGGAACAAATTGATTAGATTTTGGTGATGATCCGAAAGAGATCCTGGATCACTTTGAAGTTTATTCTCCGTAAAATTTCAAAGTGATCCAGAATCTCTTCCTAATCATTTGTTCCTTATGACACCCCAACACATCATGAAAATTTCATCACGATCCGTCCATGACTTTTTGAATTATCGTGCGAACTAACTGACAGACAGACAGACAGACAGACAGGCAAAAACATAACCTCCTAGGTCGACCTCTCTTCATTCAGAGGTCGGCCTTGGCTTTTATAGTTTCTTCACAGTTCAAATTAATGTCTTTGTTTTACAGTGTTATGAAGATATTTCCATTTACAAACTATCCTGTAACAATAAAATGTGAATATTTAAGACTTTTAAACGTGCCTCATGGTCGTCAAAGGGTTAATATAGGTTAAGGACAGTTGAATAGCTTTAGTTTTTTTGCTTACACTGTGATGTCTGTTGTTTATATGGCCATGCACTACTGCCTACAGTGACATTTAAGTCCATCTGATGTTAAAATGAGACATTCACAGACCGTTATTGTTTTGTCTTGCAGGCGGACAGCGTATGGCTGGACATGTCCAACGATGAGGACCTCCCCACGGCAGAGGAGCTGGAGGACTGGATAGAAGATGTCCTGTCTGGAAGGGTGAACACTGAGGATGATGATGATTTTGCAGATGATCAGGATAACACTGACGGCTACATGTCAGAGGACAGCGGGGAAAGTCACGACCCAGATGAAGAGGACAGTGACGACTGAGTCTTTACTTCTGATCCTGGGTCAAAATAAACAAATTAGAAGCAGATAATTTCTGAAAAGATGCAAAAATAAATGATGCGTCTGATAAAATGTTAAATTATAAATAGATATAAAGTAGAGCTGATTGTGATGCATCATGGGAATGTTATTTCTGTCGTTAGCACAGTGCTGGAGGCCTGTAAAATAGTCCACCAAGGATTAGAAAAAAAAGTTTCTGTGTCAAATAGTTCTATGTTAAGGCTGATGTGAAGAATTTAGACTTGTTTTGTGTCGAAAAGTAAGTGTATAAATTGCAACTTAACAAGATTAAATGTTAAAAAATAAAGAAAGCTGTGTGCAGGAAACATAGATATGGTATTAAAATCATACAATTTCAACAGAGAAACGTCATGAGGTCAAACTGTTTCCTTGTTAAATGTTTGAAGTGTGATGTTTTTTTAAGTTCTGCTGTAGGTCAAGGGTCGGTACTAGATCATATACGGAATCGGGACGGAAGTAACAGAATCTATAAATAATCACATAAATTCATTAAAAGTCAAAATTAACATTGACAATGCAATGGGTTAATGAAAACAACAGTGAACTATTGATAAAGATATAGTTCTGATTTACGACTTATTTTTCATAGTCTATTGTGAGAATGTAAAGAGTATAAAGTACAGATATTTATACAAAAATATAGGGAGTAAAAGTCAAAAGTTTCCAGAAAAATCTCTGAGGACTAGGATTCTCATCTCCACTGAAAAAAGTAAAACATTGAATCAACTTAAAAATTCTTCTTCAATAGGTCACGCATAAAAACATCTAGTTAAGTGAATCAAATTAAATAAAAATAACCCTAACCCTATGCAATTTAATTTGGTTCAATCTACTAGATTGTTTTATGTGTGACCATTAAGTAAAAATTATCAGATAAAAAGTCACATTTATTAGATAAAAAGTTAAAATCATGAGATAAAGTCCAAATTATTAGATAGAAAGTGGAAATCCTGAGATAAAAAGTCAAAATTATAAGATAAAAAGTCAAAATCATAAGATAAAAAGTCAAAATCCTGAGATAAAAAGTCAAAATCAAAAGATAAAAAGTAAAAATTATCAGATAAAAAGTCACATTTATTAGATAAAAAGTTAAAATCATGAGATAAAGTCCAAATTATTAGATAGAAAGTGGAAATCCTGAGATAAAAAGTCAAAATCAAAAGATAAAAAGTAAAAATTATAAGATAAAAAGTCAAAATTGAAGAAGATTTTTTAAGTTGATCCAATGTTTGACTTTTTTTCGGTGTACCTCTGCTTTGGAACATGTACGTCAAACTCATTTCAGTTCTGGGGTCACATACAGTACACACCTGTTTGACCTGAAATGGGCCGAACCTGTACAATTATAACATGTGTGTGTGTGTGTGTGTGTGTGTGTGTGTGTGTGTGTGTGTGTGTGTGTTCATGTGCACTCACACTTTCTCCTCATTAGAAGCTTCAGTCCAACAGATTGGCCCTCAGTCAATGAGCAATTTCACCTTGAATTATTCATACATGGGTGAATAATTCAGCATCGTTATCACCCCTAATGGGAGCCAGGACCTGGACAGAGGATCGGGGGAGGTCAGCGGTGGGAGAAGCCCCAAAGGCAAACCCGCCGGGGGCCCACCAAACTGTATAAAGGTGTAGACACGCTTCTGCTGAGCTCATACCACCGGCTATGAATTAATAATACAGGGTCATGCAAGAATCATTGTTCCCCTGGAGGTGGATGTGATGCGGTGTGTAAACAGGATGTTTGTATTACGGTATGGGATTTAAACATCATCCCAGGTGGAGATGAGAAATGAGGCGCATGTGAAAGAAATGTGACCCCAGGCAAAAAGACGTGTCACACTTTCTCCTCAGGACATAAACAGACGGTGTCATGGTGTAAGTGTTGAACAGGGAGTTGACGTTACATCATCCTGTGAATATGTCAGATGTGATGCTGTTCTACACGACGACACACTTTTGACTTGACTGTACGAAGACGGAAACAGGTTATAATGGAGCAGATAGAGTTGAATGTACACGTTAATATCCTGAAACTGAGGGGAAAATACAGTTATTTTTTTGTATTACACACATACACACACTCGTTTCTGTGTCTTATGAGGACCAAGTATGTAATTTTTTTGGGAATAAAATGAAATAATAAAAATTTAAAATTAAATTACATGTGGGGAAAATTTTAAATGAATGAATAAGTCAAAAAATAAATAAATAAAAAATAGAATGCATATATTGCAAATAAATAAAAATGAACAAATAAACCATTTAAACACATTTTCTTTTTTTAAATAAAATTTAAAAAATAATGACATGTGAAAAAAAAAATGAGTGAATGAATAAATAGTAATAATTAAAATAAATAAATAGAAACTTGTTTATGGGGACTTACTGAAAAAACTAATGTATTTATAGAGACACATCATTTCTATTCTACTATTGGGAACCTTTATTTATATTTAAGCCTGAATTTTGGTCAATGGTGTGACTGTGTAAACATGTTCATGTCCCCATAAAGATAGAAATACAAACACAAACACATGCATAATCATTTCCATGTCTCATGAGGACCAGGTTTTTAATCCAGTAGCCATTGGGTAGTGAGTGTAAACTTTTATCTTTGTTTTTTTTGTTTTTTTAAATGTAATTACATTAAAAAAAATGAATTAATGAATAACAATCATTAAAAAGTTCAATAAATAAATATGAATAAATAAATAAGAATTAAAAAATAAGAATTAAATTTAAAAAAATTATCAATAAATACAAAACAATAATTTAAAAAATAAATGAATGAAAAAGTAAAAATAAATTAATTAAAAAAATACATCAAAATTAATCCTTTTTTTTTTTTTTTTTTTTTTTAAAGTAAACACATCTTCAAACCTTTGGCTTTGCACCCGTTTCCCCCATTAAAACAAACAATAATATTTTAAATAATGATGCATCATTTAAGAAAATTTAAATTAATTGGGAACTTCCAGAAAAGTAGCACTGTGTATTTATATGTTAAAGACAACACAAACATCTAATGAATGTATGTGTTCAACCAAAACTCCTGCGGTGCACATTAAAGGGATGTGGAGACGAGAACAAAGACCAGACAAAACAAAGACGCATTGATGTTGAAAGCTGCTGGTGGACGCAGGAGGAGCGTCTCCTCGTGTCTCTATCTGCACATAACCAAGTCATTACTAAACAAATGGAGAGGAAGGAGCAAGAGGAAGAAAAACTTTCCATTTAGATGCAAATTCTCCTCCTCCCCTCCGCTCTCTCTCTCCATCTCCACTCTCTATAACAGTCCTGCGAGGAGCAAGCGGCGTTTGGGAAGGCAGATTAAACCAAGGACAGATGAGTTCCGACAGGCTGAGGTTTGCAGAAGGATGAGGTTGTTCATTTCCAGCGCCGGACACCGACACTGACATTCATTTCCCCCATGAGGCCCGGCTGCGCCTTATACCCACAGGCTGACGGCACAGCCAATTACCACCCAGCGTCATGACAACAAAAAGCCACCGAAAAAAACACCAACGAAAAGCTGATATTTTTCCTGGAGGATGTCAGCGAGTAAAAGCCTGACATGTAATGAGCAGTGACAGAGGAAGATGTGGTGATCAATGAACACTGGGAGCAGTTTTGTTCAGCCCAATATGATCTAAAACCAGGCAATATAATATAAATAATAGGATAACAACTTATAAATTCATCATGACACACACACACACACACACACCGGCAGAAATTGTCTTCCATAGAAACACTTGAAGAGACAAAGTTACTTAAAAACAGTGATAAGTGATGGGACTTACATTATTTTTTTTAGCTTGTTTGGTGCATTTTACCTAAATCTACAACAATGTACGGTACAGATGATATCAGACAAGACGTCAGCTGTGATGGGGAGCACAAACCCCACCCTAGACCCTCCCACAAAAAGCCAAAATGACCCCTCTGTGACCTGAGATTAACTCAAATCAACTACATTAACTTCTGTTTTTGGAAAAGAATCCAAAAAAATGTCAGTTATTCCATGAGTGGATTGTACCGCACTTTATCTATTTACTCTATAATGTGACGTAATGGTATTCTAAAATTAGCAGTGAAGTAGTTTTAATCCCTTCTTTATACCATTAAACTGATACTGCAGTGTGTAAAAACTGTTGCACGACTGGTCAGGTATTCAAACTGGGCGTAGTTAATGTGGTTAAAGTGTCAGACTGAACTTTGTTCTTGTTTTTACCACCTGAAGAAGACACATTTTTCTGTTTTAATAGCAAGCCATAGTTAAAATAACACAGTAAATGTTGTGTTGAATGCTTCACAAACAGACCCCCCTGACAAACTATTTGGTTTTAAGTATTCATATTATGCAAACATGTACAAACAGAGTTACAAACTCTACTACCTTGAGTAATAACTTGGCTTTATATGCAAATTACTTCCTCCAGAATAGAAAGAGATTTGGTATTTAGGCCAATCTTGTCAAATTTACACAATAAAACCACAACAGAACCAGTAACGAGTGAAATATTCTCTTAAATATAGAATCACTTACTGCACATACTCAACAATTTTACAAATATTCATAAAAATGTTTATTTTATTAAGGTTTTTTTTTTTACAAATACTAATGCTGTGAAACTGCCGTACGTGTTACATTGCAACGTCATGTCAATATAAAGCTGTCCAGCACAAACCAAACCCCCCCCCCACCCCCCCACCCCCTCGACAGACGACCGTAACTTGGCAACACTGCAACAGATGGTGACAGAAGAAAACAAAAAAAAAAAAAAAAAAAAGAGTAAGAGAGAGAGAGAGAGAGTGAGAAGGCTGGTCATGTGAACCGGAATGGTGTACGTACACACATGCATGTTTACATAAATAGATACAGTGTAAAAACAGGAGGCACAGTCACATTGGGATCATAAGTTCATACAAAGTTCATCCGTCAGTAGGTACAAAATATGACCAGTGGCAGGTGTTTTCAGAAGAGGATTTGCTGTTACCATGTCACGAAGATGCAGCAAAAACATCTGGGAGGTGCACAAGTTTACAGTGAAATAGTGTTTCTGTAACAGTGAACAGTATCTTTATGACACATTAATACATGTTGCTGCTGTCTGGGAGGCAGATGTGATTGTTTTTTTTGCCACCAGGGGGCAGTATGGGACAACCTTCCATATGACCACAGAAGATAATAATAATAATAATAATAATAATATATTTCTGTTACTACTTAAGCTCAGACTGATTTTTCTTTTACCATTTAGAAGATCAGTTGTGACTGTGGATTAAAGGAAGATGCCACTGACGTAACAGGTTGGAGTGATCAGAAAAAAAAAAAAAAACAATCTTCCAGTGAAACTAACACAACACTCAGGATTCACCATGAGCGTCTGTCAACAAAGGTGTGACGAGGCTGGAAATGAAAACCAGACGGCCCAGTTAGGAAGGAGGACCCGCCCTCCCGCCTTAACATACACAGTTCTGATAACACATTAGCGTCAATAATGGATTTTTTTTTTAGTAACACAAGCAAAACCCTGCGAGTCCTGAAATTAAATCATACTTTAAATATTTCTGCTAATTCTCCCACAGTGGGGCGAATTAGAAAATAATCAGTAGTACTTTTTAAAAACGGTTCCAATAATTGTTCGACTCCTGTTGCCAGCTTTTGTATCACGTCACGCAGACACAGCAGACAGACACGTAAGCCCTGAGAAGGTCACTGAACCGACGAGGCAGGGCAAATGTTTTGGGCGTTTATCTTGGTATGTAAATGTCTCTCATGATCCAGTTCATTCAGAGTTCAACATAGCGTGTGCACGTGTTCCCGACTGGATAAGAAATGTTGGATTTTGCGCTCCATTGCACCTGAAGAGGGACTATACCCTAAAAAAAATAACATTAAAACACAACACAAGATGTGCCACTTTGCCAAAAAATAGCACTCAAGGGTATGAGGCGAACTGTGGTTTGACATGTGACCTGTCAAAAGAAAGGTTTGCACATGTGGACTGTGATCTCCGCACATGTTTTCCAGCCTGTTTTAGTCATATTCATTTAAATTACAAACATAAATGTGCATTCGATGCAAAGATTGAGTGATTTTTCTTTTTGCCAAATATGTTTAATTCGGTTTATTTCAAAGGAAGCCATTTTTTTTCCCCCCGATGTAAAAAAAAATGTCCGAAAGAGAATCCAGATATGTTTAGATGACAGCAGCACAGGTGGGATATTTCCATCAGGCTTCAGAAAATAAATCCATCCATCACTATAATCTCAATCCTTAGTGGTTTGTCTTTTTATCGGATGGATAAAAAAAAAAAAAAAAAAAACACAACAAAGTCATGTCTCTACAGGCGTGTCAAAAAAACATCAAAAGCTCCTTGTTCCCATCTCGTCCGGCTTCGGCATGTCAGAAAATCTACGACTCCCGTGACACAAAATGGCACACATGCGTACGAGGTTCACACACATAAAGTTGCACGACCATTTTTAAAAATACGGAGTGTTTGAATCGAAAACGTCATGAAAAAAAAAAAAAAAAGTCCTGTGCGATTCCTCCATTTGTCCTTGAAATCAAACACAAACAATAAAAGACCAATATATTCAAATGTTATATATATATAGAATCATATATAATATATAAAAATTCCAAAAAAGTAAAAATAAAAACTGCAAACCCAAAAATGAGCATGAAAACAGTGTGATGAAATTTGTTAAAAAAAAAAAAAAAAAAGTGTTTGGAGTCCTACACGGACGTCTCCGACTGTAACCGCAGGACAAATTTGTGTGACTTGGGGTCAATGTATTCCTCTGACATCTGAATGTAAGGGATTTTCTTTGCAGTTACCACCAGGCTGAAGTCCACGCACTTAAGCAGGAACACGGAGCCGTCCTTCAGGCCGCTGGTGACGGACGCCTCGCTGACCAGCGTCCACTGACGGGCCAGCCAGTGGTCCCTGCTGTACTGGAGGGTTGGACCTGGGGTTAGGTAGCTCTCTAGGAACGCCTGGACAGAACACAGACAAAACCATTTATTTCACCTCACCTTTTGGGTTAAAGCTCAGTTCAGTTCAGTTCAATTTATTTCGAGCACACAAAATCATCATCATTCAACATAGTAAAATAAATATATAAAAAAAAATGATGTACTTGAAAAGGAGTGGGACGACGTAAACTTATAAACTCCCACCCTTCTTTTACAAACCAATACTCCCAATAGATTCTGCTTCCTACTGTACACCCCAAAATACCTCCATTAACACAAACATCCATAATCATTTATCAGCTCATTGTCCCCTCACGCAGCAAATTAAATTGATGGTGTGAATCAGAGCATGCATTTGTGTTCATTTTCTTCTGTGGTTTTCCTTTACTGTGTGTTTCAGGGTCAAAACAGGGTGGAATAACAGAAAAAAAAAACAAGGACAGGAACTAAAGTTTTGCAGGTTTTTACAAAATAAGGCATTAATGTAGCCTAGCCGCGCTAGACCCTCCTAGCGGCAGCAAATCTAATGTGCTACAGTAGTGGTCTAGTTACGCTCAATGTAACTTTTAGCTAGATTTCCCTGAAACTGGCCGACGAATCACAGTGAAGTATAGAGTCAGAGGGCGGGGCATAACAAAATGATGCTAACTACATCATCCTAAAGATTACGCCGATAGTACCATCCTGTTGCATACAGAGGATTTGAAAGACAACCTTTTAGCCCCGCCTCCCCTGCCTTTATGTTTTATTAAACAGTTCATATGTTAAATAAGAACTGTATTTTGTTTTGGGACTCTCTTTCTTCTAAATCTCATTTTTGACACCTCAGTGAACTCCAAAAAACAGTTGCAAGGTCAAAACCCAGTAAAACACAATAAAATAATTAGACATGGAAACATGGCAACAGTGTAAAGAACAGTAAAGAACAAAAAAAATGACCAGTAGAACGGTATATATATATATAAAAAAAAAGTCAACATTTTTACAGTGAGTTCCTCTCACTCACTGATGTGTTTTGCCCCCCAAGGGTTGCACTGAGCATGCTCAGATGGCTATGGACAGCTGAAGTTGGTTGCACAGTTGAATTTTTAGGAATATTTTAAATAAATCATACATTTATCCAATCATACATGTGAAGCATCATTCAGTTCTTCTGCTCCTTCAATGTTTTTATGTCTCTTATTTTATTTTAACTGTCTTTAATGTCTTTATATCTTTTATGTAAAGCACCTAGAATTGTCCTGTACACCAAATACATTAGTCTTGCTTACATTCAGCATGTCCACCACAGACGCATCAGGAGCGAAAGGGTTAAAAATAACACGCAGACTTTTAGGGCTGACCTTGGGCGTCATGTTGTTGGTGATGCAGAAGGCCAGGTGCTGCTGGATGCTCTCCATACTGTGACAGTGCTGCTGTTTGGTGGTTCTCAGGTACTTCTGCAGGGCACGAGCCATAGAAGGAAAGATGGCCTGAGCCGCCTCACGTGGGTCCATCACGTCTCCTGGAGCCTTTTTTTGCTCCTCTTCCTGCATGCGCTTAATATGAGTGAACGCCTCTTCGACTGCTACCACCAGACTGGAGGAAACATGCATTCAACGGGTTAGCAATGACAAATTATAGGGTTTGAAGTGAGATTTATCACTCTTTAAATTGACATTTCTATCCAAGCCCAATCGTGTCCAGTGCGCCATCATATTTTAAAGGGTTAAAACACACACAAAAAAAAAACCTAATTTCGCTTCAGATTAGGGCAAGGTTACTAATCAAACATCATTTCAGATACAGGGGGTACATTAAGCCAACTTTGATCTTGGCTCTGGCTGTCCACATGTCAAAGTGTCCTCAGGCAAGACACTGACCCCTGACTTAGTCTCCCAGTAGGACTGACAGGAGCTTAGAAACCTACTGTATGGGTGAATGTGAGGCTAATGTAAAGCGCTTTGAGCACCATGGAAGTGGAAAAGAACTATGTAAGTGCAGTCCATTTAGCATTTATGAGTCTCCCACCGTTTGAGAAACACCCTCTTAAAGTGAGCTGCTATCTACTTACACTTTAAGTTATTGTTAATAGTTGACCCTGTGATTTTTACAGGAGCTTCTACAGTACATTTGAATTGATATTATTGAACCTTTATGACTTAGATTTATTTAATTTAATTTTTCTCTGGTTAAATAGGTTTAAATTCAAGCTCCACTTGTGGTTGCCTTCACTACTGCCACTTAATCATACTATGTGCAATTAATATATATATATATATTGTTATTCTTATTTATATTTACATCAAACTGTGCAATCTGTCATGTGCAATACTCCACTACACTCCATTCATCTCATCTTCATATAGTTTTATCCTTTCTGTATATATTTTTCACTCCTGTTTATTCTGTAGTGTACACAACATATAGCCGTCGTTGGTATACATATATTATTTATGATCTATATGTTTCTTCTTTTTGCTGTCCTCCTATTGCAGTACATTGCTGGCGACTGTGACATGTGAATTTCCTAGATGTGGGATCAATAGTTAAGTCTTATCTTACTCCTGCTAACCCTCATTCACATACAAAACTAATATTTCTATTCCCATTTATTAACTTTATCTGTTACAGCTGTTGTTATTGGCATTGTCATTATCATAACAAGTAGAAAGTGCACATTACACACCACCACTATACCGACTAAATGTAAATTACTGTTTAATATTGTATGTAATTTTCTTTGTCACTTGGTGTTGCTTCAATAAAAAAAAAAAAAAATGTACACGACCTTCAACCTTTAAATTTAAATCATTAGATAATTTTCCCAAGGAGTTGCAGAAACACTAAAAGCTTCGTTTTGACTTACCGGGCTTTGCGCTTGCGGACTCGCCTCTCGTGCTCAGCCTCCTCGTAGTATAACTCGTTGTGACTGGTGTCCCTGCGACGGGCGGCGGCTGCGATCATCGCTCTGGACTGGGAATGGGCCAGTCCTGCTGCTGCGTTGTTTCCTGGACCTGGACAAGCAGAACAGACATAAAAAAAAAATAAAATACAAAAAAAATAAAAATACAAATCGTAGCGTCACAGAGAAAAGTAGACGTGAGGGAGTCTTTGGTGACGACATCAAGCACAATAAGGGGGGGGGACTGGTGGATTATGAACATGCATAACCATTGGTCTGTTTTTTTTGTTACTGACTGTCAAACATAAGGCCCAGGGGCCAAATGCGGCCCACCAAAGGGTCCAGTCTGGCCCCTGGGAGGAGTTTGTGAAAAGCAAAAATGACACAGAAGATATATTTAATTTTAGTTCAGGTTTAATCTCCAGTGGGTCAGATCAGTAAAATACTCTCATATAAAAACTCACAACTCCAAATGTGTCTATTTGTAAATGTAGAAATGTTCATGTCATTTATCATGTCACAAAAATACAAGTAACCTCAACAAATATGAACATTTTTTAAACATCTCTGCCTGTTATTAAATGTTTTATGCATGTTTTGTTGCTCTACTGTGATCTGTAAATAGCAATTTACATGTGTAAATGACAAACCGAGATATAATATTGTTAAAACTACACCTAGTTTTCTTAAGAAACCTCAGTTTGTTCACATTAGTCACATTGTTATAAAGGATGTAAACATTTTCATGACTTTTTTTGCTCTAAAACACAGAGGAAAGTTGTGAGTTGATCTAATTTTGATATTATTATATTGTTATTATTTCAAACGTTGACGCCCCTGACCATAAAGAACAAGTTTTAATTGTTCCGAGATCATTCGAAAGCTTGAATTCTTGAAGTCAAAATGTGGGGCTCACCCACATATGGCCATTGATATTCAAACATTCCCATTACTCTGTCACTTGGTGCCTTCAGGAAGCACAGGACGCCCAATTAAATGAGCATCTCAAGCAACTTCAAAAGTTTATGTTTCAGAGCTTGGAATTAGGAGAGGGGTTTCAGATGAACTCTGCCTGATGGTAATGCGGGTTAAAAGAAGGCAGAGGTCGTGAATTATTAATGTGGGGCAGGGATCACACATGAACAGAATAATTCATGGACAAAGAGGGAGGTTTTAGCACATGGTTGAAACAAGCATGCGATCGTTTTCGGAGGGAATTTATGGGTGAGAAATGTTAGTTTGGAAACCATGTAGAGACAGAAAAGCAACAATTCTGCCTTTTTTTAAATTATATTTATTACACATTGTACTTCACAAATACCGTTCTCCACTGGGATTCACTTTACTTTCCTATATCTAGAGTGGAGAAAAATAAAGGGACCCAATAGCAGAGGTGGTCAAAGTATTCACGTTCTGTACTTAAGTAGAACTACAGCTACTGGTGTGAAAAAATACAAGTACTGATTCAGTTAAAAAAACAAAAAAAACAACTTCTGTATTGTAATAAAATAAAAAGTTAAAAAAATACATTTTGCTATGGATGAAATAATACTTATTTAACCAGGAAAAAAAACAGAAAAGTATCAAAAATATCCAAAAAATAAAATGTTAAAAGTGAGTTACTGTATATGTGTGTTTTATTGGGTAATGGTACTCAGTTTAGGAGGTATGGACAAGACATTGAGGAAACATTTTAAGCATAATTTTGAGATAAAAAGACAAAATTATGAGATAAAAAGGCAAAATTATGAAATTAAAAATCCAAATTATGAGAAAAAAAACTCCAAAAGTGTCATAGTCTACATCAGTTCAAAATAAAATATAAATGATATATCTTTATACAGTATGAGGATGAGATGTGGGTGTGAAGGTTTTCTTTGTCTGTGATTAATAATTCTGTATTTATTTTGTTCACAGTGGGTCATTTTGGCTCTATATTACATTATTAGTGTCAGGTTCATTCCTTTTCATTTTGTCTTTCTTTTTCCACAAATATATTATTATTATTTCTGTATTTATTCTTTATGGTATGTATCAGATATAACTTCATAAATGTAGTGTTCTTTTTCACCCACTCCTTGTATTGTTTTTTTAACTGTACGTTTTTTTTTCCTTTTCCATTTTTTAATGTCCAAATGAATCAAATCAAATCACATAATACTGTTAACATCATCAAACTTTACTATACTAATAATTATACTAATACGTGTACTGCTAGTTTCACCAAACTCAAAAGAATACAGTGCAAAAAAAGACAATGTCATTAAAAATAGATGACATTCATGGTTACGTAATCCAGTCACTGTCCATTGAAATAACATCCTGACCAACCTAGTACAGAGTTCTTTATAAACATACAGTACGGTGTGGCCAACATTGATTCAGTATTGTTCTAAATGTGGTGCACAGTGTTACATTTGTATTTATCAGCCATCACCCACTCGCTTCTGAGAAGGACCGGAGGGAGGAAGGAGAAGAAAGGAGGAAGATTAATAGCAAGAGGAAAAAAGGAGGGAGCCATGTTAGTGCGCGTAAGTGAAGCTTGAGTACACTTGAGGGAGCGCAATAATTTAATAGAGGGTTTGTGTTACATTCTGCCAGCTGTGGAAGGACGACTTTGAACTTTTGCAACAACCTGTGGCATGCAAAGAGTCAATCATTAGTGCACCAGTGAGTCTGTGTGTTTAAGGATATATACTGTGAAGGTGGTGTAAGATGCAAGGGGAGCTTTTATTAAGTGAACACCAGCAGCATTGCATGTACTTACTGTCCAAAAGGTAGGCTTTTAGTTTAGCTTTAAACACTTCTTAGCATGAATGTAAAGAAGGAGAAGGTTAACACAGAGGCTGAGTATCACAATTGGGATTCATTAATGGTATAAATATCAAATAACCAGTCTTGCGTTTTTTGCAACAGCTACAAATCACCCATGTTACTTTCATCAATTTTTTTCCCCCCATTTAAACTACATATGTAGATCGATTTTCTTCCTTCCAGGCAGCTATTTGTTTCAGCACATTCCAATACGAGGAGAAAATGTACTTGCAGAGGCTTGAAATTAGATGAGACGGGTAATCTGTCAAAGGAAACAACCTTTTTTTTTTGTTGAGAAAAGGTCGCATTATTGTTTCGTGACAACAAAGATTGAACAATAAAGGGGCATTTGAGTCTGCCGCAGTGTAGGTTTCTTATCATGTTCTGTATTTTCATTTCACAGGGATTCAGCACAGTGAGGAAATTACCAACGCTGTAAATGTACTGTATGAATAGACATTATAATGAGGGTTCATGTTGTCTATGAATAAACCAAGTGTGGTCTGGATGCTGTAGAAGAAGTGAGACTGTAAACACAACATTAAAGATAATTAAGAGTCAAACAGTACGTAGACAAAACGACAATTATCGGCCAAAGCACCAGCTGTTTTCAAATTACAGAGGAAACACTGAAGAAAAAGCAACACAAACACAACAAAAAGAGGAAGATCCAAGAAAATTAAGGTCGATACACACACAGAGAAGAGAAAAACAACACATAAAGCAAAGATGGTCCCACTCACCCTCAGCTGAGGCTGCTGGGAACTCACCATCCACATTGTAGACCTTTAAGCCGGCCAGGTGTTTGGCTGCTCGGGATTTGGAGGCGGAAAGTAGAGCAGGGTTGTGGACGGGGAAGTGGCAGTAGTAGTGTTCTAAGATGGCCAGGGCCGCTCTCTGAATACTGGAAGAAGAGAACATAGAGTAGAAGAAGGCTTTCAACATTTTCCTCTTTTACTTTCCTAAACTTGGGCAGCTTAATGATCCTGTGAGCAGCTTAATACTCTTACCAAATACAAAGAAATCCCCCCAGTAATGCCCCTGAGTGAACTACCTCTGCTGAATACACAACAATGATGACATTTAGATCTGTTTCAGGTTAGAGCTCAAGCAACGATATTTAAAATAGAAGTATATTTAAAGGATTGTTTCTGTAATGTGCAGTATAATGGTGGATCATTGTACTTACATTATCAGGGCTGTAATGTAATGTGAAATCTAAAAGATACTACTGTACTATAAGGCGCACTTAAAAGGCTTTCATTTTATCCAAAAATGACAGTGCGCCTTATATAGGAATTAATTCTGGTTGTTCTTAGTGACTTATCTCATGATTTTGACTTTTTATCTCATAATTTGGGGTTTTTATCTCGAAATTTTGGCTTTTTATCTCATAAATTTGACTTTTTATCTAATAATTTTGGCTTTTTATCTCAGAATTTTGACTTTTTATCTCATAAATGTGACTTTTTATCTCATAATTTGGGGCTTTTTATCTCAAAATTGTGACTTTTTATATCATCATTTTGACTTTTTATCTCGTGATTTTGACATCACTTAATACGCCTTATAATCCAGTGTGCCTTATATATGAAGAACGTAAAAAAAATAAACCATTTATTGACAGGGTGCCTTATCATGCGGAAAATATGGCATATGAACAAAAGTATTGGGCCACACAAATTGAATTCAGGGAATACACCCAATAGCTTATATCACAGTATAATTTTATACTGTGATAGATAATTTTACTCAGTGTTGGAGATTTTTGACCATAAACGATAATGTCAAAACACAAACTATCCTATAAGCATGAGAAAAAAAGAAATATTGATTTGATATTATTGTGATAATTATCAACAGCAACTGGCATGGATACGTCACAAATCCTAGAATTTTTTGTAGATGTGACCGTTTGGCGTCTCAATACTTTTGTTGTTGTCGTGCATGTGGTTTTAAATAAATAATGCAACGACAATAATTTCAACAAGAAAACCCAAGGACTCAGTAATCCTTAAATTAATGCCTTCATGGGAAATTCCCAAAACAAAAAACACATTACGAGAAACCATCATCATTAATCATGGACACTCCCGCATACATGGAAATTCAAAACACTTGTCACATGGTGTGACAAACGAAAATAAAAGAGGAGAGAAAGGGACAGACAGAAAATCAAAGTCATTAAATAGGGTGAGAAAAACATGATTCACTGTCATTGTAAGCAACATGATCAACTACTCAGCCCAACTTCATTAATTTCCTAGAAGCTGTAAAAGGAAAATCCCATTTCTGTTTTTGCCTTGAGGATGTGATTTTGATGAATAAATAATGGGTCCCTCTAGTGACCATACCTGACTGATTTTTGATTTCTGGAAGTAACTTAAAAAAACATCCATGTGCCCTGTTGAGATGCATTTTGTAATAAATGTCCAAAATGTAATAACTATTTCATTTTGTAATGAAGCCACATTTTGTTCTAAACTGCCCCAACACATTTTTTAATACATTTGGCCAGATTTCTATTTCCAAAATATATTCGTAATTTCTAATATTACCAGCCAAGACATAAACCACTTTGAATGTTTCCCAAACAGCTCCTTGAGTTTTAATACCACACCACCAAAGCGTCCTGCTGCTGCACAATGTAAAACTTATTACATAATGTGGCAACATTTATTACAAAATGTGTTGGGGCAGTTTATTCCAAAATAAAATGAAAAAGTTATTACATTTTGGACGTTAATTACAAAATGTGGCTCAACATGCCCTCATGTAGTGATCACAGTCAGATAATTTCGTCCAATATTATGGTTATGGAAGAAACACTGGATTTAAACTAAGCAAAATAATGTGACACTAACTCTACCCAAGTTGTTTTTGTGCCTATACCATGACAACACTTACCTATGACATGTCACAGCCGAAACACAACAGCTACGTGCTACTTTTAAGTTTTTTTCTGTCTGCAAATATCATCATTTTGGGAGTTATTGCCTTGTATAAAGACAAAAAAGAGACCAGGAAACCAGATACGAGTGTGTCAAATTAAATACCATGCAAACAATAAGACAATTCTTCTTTTTCTGAGGCGATGGGGAGAAAAAATTCCAAAAGAAAAACAACAGGAGGAGCAGAAAACAGCATGAAAGAGAAAGACTGAGTGCAGCCATATCCCAGATTCTGATCCTTTACACGGTGGATCAGAGAACATGCCGGGTCTTGTCCTTTTTTTACACATTACTATTAAACCAACTGTACACACATGGGTCGTCTTTACGCGTTATATAGCTTCCACCTGTCTTCTGATTGTGTTCGTATGGATTTAAACCTGTGTGAGACCTTAGTGTTTCATTGTTTCAGCCATGTGGGACACTACTGTAACTTAATATAGACAAACATTTGACATTATCTCTACAGAGGATCAAATCATGACCTCTGACCCTGATAAAAGCCCTCTACGACGCTTTCCTCCGCTTGTAACACTCCATCCTAAACAAAGGATAAACCACGCAGCGAGCACACGGTTAACTAGACGTCCATATTATGCAGGCACTTTTACGGCTAAAGCTGCGTAGTCAAAATGTCATTGGCTTCGGTAACGTTACCATCTGTTGTCAGTCACATGCATGAGAGCTGACAGCAGCAACAGGACAGACCGAAACAGTTGCAACGCAGATGTTTAGACTGGTTTAAAAATAATACGTGACTCATGAAAGGGCGACACAGGTCATCTGCGTATCCAGTGTGATCATCTATGGGTGGATTGTCAGGACACAGGAGGTAATGTAAAGCAGCTTTACACTTACACGCCAATGAAATATTCGACATTTCCCCTCCGCTGCACTTGTCTGGCAGCTTAAATTTAAATTCACAATCTTACATCCCGTTTCCAGTTCAGTGATAACTATATAAATTGAAGGATTATCTTGGCACTCTAAATAAACTCCTCAAAAATGCACTTAAATAAATGAGCTGGAAAATATAATGTCTGAGCTCGTCAAAACTTGACTATTTCAGACCGGGCCAGATCCTATAAACCTAAAATGAGCTTGGTTTAACAACAAAAGAGGATAAAGTTGTTCAATTGGGCAACCCTGAGTACCTACAGAAAAAAAATCCTATGGTTCGGTGCACATGTTTAACTCGTCAGGGATTTTCCCATGACTATAAGGTTTAGGTAAAACACCAAAAACAAATTTGGCTCCACCTAAGCCAAATTAATGTAAAGTAAATTTGTCAATTATCTCTCTTCAGTTTTTCCTTTATCATTTTCAATAGGTTTTGCACTTTTGCGCTGCCAAATCTGGTGAAGAAAATTACACTACACTTACAATTACAAAGTGATTATGTTTACTGACAAAACAGAACCTCTTCATCACACACTTATTAATGAGTCCTCAACAAAGGTCTGGAAGACAGACAGCACCTGAAGAGCTAAAGAACACCCTGGATTTTGTAGCTTTGACTCAGGTTTAATGTTTAGTCTGTATATGAAGAAGAGGGAAAGCTAAAGAGGTCAGATTGTGAACGCAACAATTTTCAAAACCTCATTAAACACTGAAAACATGCAACATGCGACAGTCAAATTAAGAAAATCCCAATTTAACCTGCAGTTCTTTGATTTGCCATGATTTCCCTGGGTGCCGATGTACTATTATTTGATATGAATGACATAGGATACAGTAACATGGTGGATAAATTCTTATTATTATGAACTTTTGATCCTTTTTAAGGTCTCTTGAGAGGCTAGTCCAGGTTCACTCCATCACTTTCCAAATCAAACTCACTCTAGTCGAATGTGAATTGAATTTGTTTTAATGGTTTAAGGCAGATTCATGTTGTTTCAGTTCACAGAAGTACTGAAGAAAAGTAAACTGAACAAAAGAAACGGTCCAAAATTGTGGCTACTGAGACTGGCCTTCCTGAACTCACCTCCCTATATGATTTTGTGGGTCATCCCTGTGGTCATGTGACCCAAACCCTGCATATCACTATGGTTACCAGTCAAAATAAATTCAAGAATAAAAATAATAATAATAATTCACCTGTGACAATATATGGCTCCTACACTTAGTTTAGATTTGCTAGATTAATTTACAATGAACGATATGTTTAATATTCATATAAAAAGGTGACATTTTTAAATAAATGTGAAATAAAAACATGAAACAAAAAAAATTTGGCTGTTTCAAGAGTGAAGTACATGCATCTGAACATTACATAAATGCCTCAAAACTGTGTGCTAGTAGAAACACATAACAGACATGCTCAAGACATGTTAGATTTAAATAAAGATCAGTATAAAGAAAACGTATGAAAAGCACACCGAGTTCCAAAGCCTCTGAATATCATTTCCCTCCACCTGCATCAGTATGTAAAGGCTGTTCCATTCCAATACAAATAGGCATCACAAGAACATGGTGTATACTGATCATTTCCTGAACAACAAACAAGTCATTGTCTTGATTATCTCCAACCATCAGCAAAAAGGAAACAACCTAAGATGATTCCAGTGATATACCATATATATGGGAGCACAGTTCAGCAAAACAAACACTGTAGGGCGTGAACAGGCCGCTGTCGCTACTCATATCCGCCACAGAGACAACAAGGAGTGTGATAGGAACTCCTTTGGTTCATATAAATGACCCCCAGAAGGTTCGGACGTGCATTAAGCATCCTGAGGAGTACAGACGAGACCATTGTTTAGCAACGAGTTGTACCAGTGCTGAGTCAGAGTCCCTGCTGCTTCCCAACTTTGATCAATTATTAAGCTAAGCAAACATGACACAAAACCATTCAAACCTGGCAGCTTGACGCAGCATCAGGAATGTAAACTTAGCCCTGATGAGGAACTGAACAACCACAGAAATAGAAGAAATAGGCTTATGTCTATATAGAAATACACTCAGGATGGTGCTGGCATCTACCAAATTAGTGTTAACATGGTGTTTTTGCCTTGGATTTTTAACATTTTTATGTATTATGACATAAAAGTGGACTATTATTAGTATCCATGTGTGGTTAATGCACATTGCACAAAGGTAATTTAATCATTATTTCACTTCCGAGTTCAAACAGAGGCTGTGTAATACTGTCAACTTCACTCACTTTAACTGACATTACCTAAAATAAAGCATATTTTCCCAGATAGTGTCAGGACTATGGTGTGTAGGACCCAAATGCAGACCCCTGAAGTGAAATGTAAAGGCTCTTTATTGTGAGCACAACTCAGGAAGGGTGACAAAATACAAAGACTCAATAGTAATTACTCATTAACTCATTGACTGCTAGCTATGTGCAGAATAAAGAGCTTTTTGGGTTATTTCACTGAACTTTCAAGACCCAAAAAATAGGTGTCCCAACACCTTGTTCATGCCAGATGTTCACAACTTTTAGTATGCACCAAACCAGCACACATGCACACACATCAACAGCAATATGGCGTTACAGCGCTTATATATATTTACGTCTTTGGCAGTCAGTGAGTTAAGAGATGAATATTTATAACTGATTGGATAGGTGTGATACATGACATATATGTGATGGAAAAAATGACATTCACTAGAAATCCAGACTGAAAAAATGTCTACAATTTGGATCAACTAGCACTAGATATATGGAACATATAAGAGTGGACTTCTGTTAGATGAAGGGGTTATATTATCCTCAGTCATTTTTTTTTATCCACTACACCAATTTTTTCTTTATATGTACCTATTGAAATGGTGCAAACTCCCCATGTTCATATTTTTTTTCTCGTTCCCTTATAATCAAAAACCTTAGGCCATATTGTAAAATGACAGTTTCTTGCCGTAATGTATAAATTTAAATGCCTCAATAAAAAATAAATGTAAAAAAAAAATGAGTTGACAAACCAAAAAGTGTTAGAATTAAGAATTAACCGACAAAGAGCAGGAAAAAACAGAACTATAATAGTGTGTAGATTTACCAAAAAATCTAAGAAACACCAAACAGTAGCTGCTACTGTCAGTTTATTTCCTATCCTTATCACCATATACAGTACTTTCAGCATGAAAATACAAATACTTGTTGTGTTTTCTGTCTGCAAAACTGTAATATTGACTTCATGCTCATCAAAAGTTATTGATTAAACAGTTGTTTCCTTGACACAATAATGACAAAAACAAAATAAGCAAGTGGGGGAAACATTTTTGTAATTCAGTAAATCTTGATAAATTCATTAAGCGGTTACTTTAAAATATCAAAACTCCCAAAATCCCATGGTAAAAGAATGATCAACAGAAACTACTGTCCACATCAACTTCAGACATCATGAAACTGAGATAAGTGATTTGAGTAGGTTTATTCAGAAGTGACTGTTCCAGGAATTCCTCATTGGAAACTCCTGAGCAATTAATGCATTTAACCCTGAACTCTGCTGCAAAAATCCAGGCTGTGAGGAATGCATTTGTATTTAACGTGTCTGGTCTGACATGGGTACAAAAAGGCTGCTCTGTGATTGGCATCAAAGGCCAGACGAACAGAGACAAGCCTTCAGGACCCTGGGGCTGAGGCAGGGTCTCCTTTATGATAAGGCATAGGATGGATGCCAGAGAAACAGGAATGTCAGCGGCAGGAGAGATAAAAATCCAGCTCCTGTTTCCTACATTGTTCATATTTGCGGTTAAATGTGTCATTTATATGTATATGGTCCAATTACCCGTGCACATGTGTGTGTGTGTTTGTGTTTGTGTGTGTGTGTGTCGACCTGACCAGATGCTGCGCTCCAGTCTGCAGGGAACGCTAATTAGCTATGTGTTTACAGTCACAGACGGACAACAGAGCGAGGCCAGGCCTGCTGCTGGCCAAGCAGGGCTGAATGGCACAGTTTACAAAGGACAACACCCCCAAGGCAGCCAGCAAACACACCAACCAGACCATAACACAGACGCACAAGCACTTGTCTGACCTGCTTCTAACAATGCAGTTCAATATGAAAATCAATAGCCTTTTCTCTGAAAAAGCCCCGTCAGCAGAGTAAATGCATTTCCCTTATGTCAATTCTGACTCAAACAAACAAAACACATATTTAACTACTTTAATAACTCCTTACAAATATATCGACAAAGTCTGGACACATCTGTCACATAGTCAAAAACAGTATATTATGTAATGATATGACATTTCATGTGATGCTTCACCCACATATTTTTAATTACCTGCTGCATTTGGTTATAGTAAACAGCCCGAAGGAAATGTGCGATAAATTTCCCCGAATATTAATCATCCAGGTCTTTGCTGAAGGCTGAAAATAAGGAAACAACCTTTTGCACAGTTTACCTGAAGAACCAAGACTAGGAAATTCACCGCCTTTTGTTCTCGATGGTTATTTTTTACTCTTAAGTGAAACTAGAACAATTTAAAACCAGATCTAAATGAAGACAACAAAGGTTCGAAGCTTAATTAAAAACAGCAATTATTAAAAAAAGATATAGTTTAGGCAACATGTCATCTCAATTTAAAGGTAATTTTTTTGTTGCTGCTAATAGCTCATCAATATTAGTTTATTGTGATTATATGAGTGTGAATTACTTGAGTGAATCATTTTGCTTTGGTTTCATTTTACTTTTTGACACAGTACTTATAATGATCATTTGATTTTTCACTTATTATTGGTGAAAAATGTTTGAACACCTTGATTTATTAGTTTAAGTCTGAACTCGACAAGGAATACTTCAGAAATAGCCAAAAAGAATGCTAAGTAATTAAATAAATAATCCATAATCCAATAAATGATTCTTTCCTTTATTACATTTGACAGTCTTACCAGTTTCCTGCCTTCACTTATTTATGATTGTTTTTTAAATAACGGTTCCATATTTGTAGCAGTTATTATACAAGAACACTACTCAGCTGTTCTGTGAATGAGCTGTGACTTTTTCTGGTGGTCTTTTTCTGGTGTCCCTTTGCAAGTGTCAAAGACTTTCCACAGGTCGGCTTTTGACATGAAGTCCTTACACGTAAATATTTCTTTTCTGTAGCCATTTTTTCTAGGTCCCCAGTCATCTATAAAGACAACCTACCTGAACATTTACCAAAAACACATTTATTTTAATGATAATTATCGCATAATGCACAGTTTTATTATATTATACATGTGTATTACTTCATGACAAAAGGTGGTATTACAAAAAAACCAACATTACACAATTAAGGAAAACAAAAACATACATACTACAAACATATCCAGTCCTTATTATCTGTTCTCATGCAATGTATAGTTTTCTCCTTTTTTAAAATAATCACAGCCAACTATATTAATTTATTGCCGATTTATCAAGCGATTATTTAACGCCTCGTTTTCCAGGCTGCCTTCAAATTTCCAAAGGAATGTAACAGCTGATATAGGATTACATTTCATCCATCCTGTCATAAAAGATGATCATCTATAAATCCTTCAGGTTTTATAGTTAGCCGCCAGAGGGAATATTTGGGAGACTGGGGGCTGCATATTGATACGGGGGCGCTGCTGTGTTTGAGCTATCACAGCTAAAAATGGGATCCTCCTCTTTTTTTTTTTTCCCTTAAAGATACTAAGGTCATAAAAACCTGGTTGGTCTCGTCTGAGCTGTTCTTTCCTGTTAGCACACACACACACACACACACACACACACACACACACCGCTCCTCCTTTTCATTCTCACATACATTTTAGGATTCTTCAACACCACCCCCCTATTAACTATTAATCCCTCTTTCTCTATTCTCTATTCTCCCTCTCTCTAGCCTCAGTCTCCTGGGTCTTTCCTCTGTTCTCCGCCTTCTACTGTCTGCTCTTTTCTGAGGAGTTTCCTCTCTGAAGTCTTCCCCACCCTCTCCTTTTTCTCCTGGCATGGTTTCCTCTCACTGTCAGCCACTTTGTCTACACACCCTTCTTAGTCCCCTCTTCCTCCACTCACTCCTTCTTTCTCCTAAATCACCTTCCTTCCTTTCTTTCTTTTTTCCTCAGGCACACATCCCGTGCTTTATTGACTTCCATGAGTGTCTCCTGTATGGATTTCTTACTTGCACGGCAGAGCATGAAACCAGCTCCATCCCTCTCTTTTTTACCCCATTTCTTTCCCTTGAATTGTCCCAGTTTCTATCTTTTCCACTGCTGTCATTTCGCCCACGAGTCCTATATTCCCCTTCCCTTTCATCCATCCACGTTCTCTCCTGTTCTATCCCCCGGTTGTTCACATCAGACAAGCACCGCCATCTATCTTGTCCTGTTCTCACTTTTTCTACCATCCATTCATTCACTACTCTCCAAATGGCAACATTTTCCCTCAGTTGTCTGTATGTTAACTAGTAAAATCTGTAGAAAGAAACTGTCCATTTATTCCATGAATACCCAGACCTCCACTAGTAACCAAAAAGCATCTGTAAAATGTTAAATCACTAGTCCTACCAATACATGTAAATAATTGGTGTTAAATGTAGTTTGTATACAAAAGATAAGACCAATTTGGCTGCGTCATACAGCGTTAATTCACCAGTAAAACCTATGGAGTTGGATCAATCGCTTGGTTTATACTCAGTTATTTTGATATAATAACCTTTGAATTGACTAAGTTTTCATTTTGCAAGTTTAAGTGTATGTGTGTGTATGTGTGGATTTTATTCCTTCTCTCTGTAATGCAAAAAGATTTTTAAGAAAGAAAAGAATATATGAAATTAAATATAGGAAAATATGTGAATTACAGTGAAAGATGCAAAATACAGATGATAATATTCTCATAAATAATGATAAATCACTTAGGAAACATTAACAATAGAGCACAAATCATTTGGAAACTGCCATAAAAAGCAGACTGTTAACCCTTAAATAATAGTAAAGACACAAACCTCCATATTTAACACTAACAGACCCAAATATTAACCTGTAAAGACACTAATGGTATGTTGTAATGTTACAACACAGGGTCTCCTGGGGTTAAATGCGCACACAATCTGCATCAATATTTTGTCATTTTAGATAGTAGATTAAGTCAAATTATTTAAAATAATAAATAAACATGAAGAGTGGTCACCAAAGACCTTTTGTATAAACCAAAAAGATGAGAAAAAACACTGAAAAACCTAAAGCAAAATAAACACCAAGGTCTAAACACAACTGAGTCATTAAACCTTCTCCAAGAGTACATCATCACACACATGAAAGGAAAATGGGAGAAAAGTTAGAAGAATAAAATAATAATAAGAGCAATGAAACAACAACCTATTAGCTATTTGAAGCGTTCATACTCAACACACCAACATCAGATCCAGACCAGCTACTTCTCAGTTATTATCAGATTAAATGATAGAGTACAAGGCTAGCTTTGTCTTTTATCACACACCAAATGAACACAAACAACGCTATCACAAGACGTCGAGAAACTAATCATTACGTGCAGCTCACCTGAGTTGTCCCAGGTTGTAGTGCCTCGTTTCACCGTCGGTAGAACGTGTCACGCACACAGAGAAACATGGCTGCAGCTGCCGGAGCTCGAGCAGGACGATGGCCAAGTAGTGGATGAAGAGCAGAGCGTCCACCAGAGACACAGCGTACTGAACTATGCCCTGGTAGTTCTCATCCTGAGAGAGTAGAGAGTGTAGCGGTAAATAAGAGTGAATGACAAAAAAGGAAGAAAAAAAAAAGTTAATCAGCTGAGGCATGCTGACCTCGAAAAAGCTATACATGCTTTTTTTAGCTCAAGGTTGGACTGCTGCAACGCCCTTTACACTGAAATAAACCACCGTCTCCTCCATAAACTACAGCCTGTCCTTCTGTCCAACATGTCCAAATCACCTCAGTTCTCTTCATTGGTTCCCAGTACAGTTCAGAATACAGTCAAAGTTCTACTGTACATCTTCAAGGCCACCAATGGTCTAGCCCCGCCCTCCCTCACTGAACTTATAACCATCCATAAACTAGTCAGGACGCTGTGCTCTTCAGATCACATCTCTTTGCTTGTCCCCAAATCCAACCATAAAAAATATAGTGATCATTCATTTGCAGTTGTTGACCCAAGGCTGTGGAATATGTTTCCAGCACAATTACAATCAATGACTGAGCTCGCTGTTTTTAAATCTCAGTTAAAAACACATTTATTTCAGCAAGCGTTTGACATGTAGTTGACTGTCCATGTCTTTTTTAATGTTGTTGCTATGGTTTTATAACTTGTTTTTATCTTGGTTTTATAATTGTTACTTGTTTTTTTATTGTTTTTATCTCATTTTGGAAAGCACCTTATGCAGCTTTTGATTGATTGATTGATAGATTGTGATGCTGTGGATCTCATTTTAAACAAAAAGGTATGAGATGCAAATCAACAGTCATAAATATTCATTGACTTCGATGATAACTTCCATAGTTCAGGTCAGAAGTCATACTCTGTGTTGCAAAACCACTGAAGCCCAACAAACTAAAAAAAAAAATAGTCCATTAATTCCAACTAGAGGGGCTGATCCCTGATTTGAACCCAATTGATCTAGGGCTGTTTGTACTTGGGGAATACATGTGGTGTTTTTTTTTTTGTGTTTTTTACTTAATTTCTCATTTCTAACAAACAAAATCGTCAGAGACACACATAAAAGTACACCTGCAGTTTCTTCCTTCATGATTCAGTGCTTCTCATTCAACACGATGAAAAACATAAAACAAGTTGATGTTTCCAAATTAGAAATGCAGCTGCACCCAGTAAATCCATGTCCTAAATCAAATTAGATGATGCTATAAGTGACAGCAAAAAGTCTAGCATTTACAAAAGAAATACAGTTGTTACTATGGCACTGATATAAACTGCTTTTCCAAACATTGCACACAGGCGCATTAAAACAAGTTGCGTGTTTTGTGCTCATCTGGTAGCAAACCTTTGGTCTGTGTTTATAGTTGTATAAGTTATAAATATGTGCAAAAGAATGGGGGGGGGGGCAAAAATTGCTCCTGCAGGGATAAAAGGCGTACACATGTAAGACAAGATGTAGAGCATGTGAATATTTAGAGGCATTTCAAAGGACTGAAAGCTTTTTAGCTACAAGCATTCTGAATGAGAGACCAACAGGGACTTTAAATTATGACTAACGCAGTAAACACATAGCACTGGGGAAACTAAATATCTACTGCTTTGGTTGTTTGTGATTTTGCTGAGCTCCTTAAGGCATTAAAAATGAACACATCTGCAAAATATGAGACATCTCTCGGTGGTATTGGAAATATTTGATTCACAATGTGTGTATGTGCTTGTCTGGAGGATCACTAAGTGTATTTTTAGATGAGAGTGTGCACCATGTGGGGTCAGTGTGTGTCTTCAAAGTTTTTTTTACTTTATTTTTTTTAAGCAAGAACAGAAGCAAAAACAAAAAAATAGAGAGAGAGAGCAGTTTTCAATTGAAATCATGATTCATTTAGTTTTCTGTAAATTCTGTCTTTAATAAATGGGGAAAATTAAGCAATGTAGTACAGAGTAGCTCTGCACTGAACTGGTGAGATGTCCAGGATGCACGCTGCCTTCACTCACAAGTAGCCAGGATATGCAACAGTAAACCCCACAACCCTCATGAGGGATAAGAAGTACTGTACAGTATACAAGGGGATAATTCCAGATTTACAACAGCAGAACATGCAACAGCAAAATCAAAATAAAGACAAATACAAAAAAGCTACATATTAAGTATTCAGAAAATGCCTAATCTCACCCCTATTTTGTGCCAATCTCAACTTTCTTGGGCAACCTGTTCTTGAATTAGAGCCAATGATGTGATTTTGACCTTTCTGCAAAATGCGACCTTGACCTTTGACCTTTTGCAATTTCGTATAATATTCGTGTAATATGGTGGTAATATATCCAGTATTGATTAAGTTATAGTGTGATACGACTATGCTTGACACACACAAACAGTGTTACAGAAGTAAATTTTGTGACATGTCACCTTTGACCTCCAGATATCTCAAAACCTATTGGTTGTAGGTGATAACACTAATTATGAGAGTTGTAGAAATCTTCATTCCGCATCATTTGGTATCAATCTGAAAGTTCTGTGACCCTCCTTTCTTGAGTTATAACCAATAATGTGATTTTTAACTTTTAGTTAATTGTGACCTTGACCTTTGACCTTTACTCAAATGGTTCATTGCATCTGATGCACATTAGCTATATGTATATGCCCATGTAATTTCATGGTGATATTTTAAGCATTCATTGAGTTATATCATGATATTACTGACCTGTGAGTCCAGGATCCTCACTCCATAAAACAGCCAATAGGAAATGACGAACAGCAGCACGAGCACAGCAAGCAGTGCCCGAAAAACAAAGACCCGCGGGAGACCAGCTCGTGGAGGCCGAAAGAAGAGTGCCCAGACGGCGAGCAGCAGAATAAGCAGCTTGAAGGCCACGGAGATGAATAGACCCTCGCAGGCGGTGCCACAGCTCTGCAGCTTCTCAGGCCAGAGGAGGTGGGGGAGCACGAGGAAGGCGAGCGGCGTGAGAAACACCAGCAGACCCAGGATCACAGCCAGGGTCAGAGTGAAGTAACGGCGGCAGTCCAGTCCCACGCTGTCCTCCAGGTCCTTGGTGATGCGGACGATGTCCTCCTGAGACAGGCTGTGCTCCGACGTGCCGGTGACGGCCGTGGTGGTCTCGCCCCAGTTGTCATCCTATGAAATGATTAAGACAGAGAGCGAGTTAAGGGGATGACCATACACGAAGCAAAAAACGTGGAGGGTGTCAACGCAGGGGAAAATATGAGAAGGGTTCAGAGAATTGAAAAATAATTTAAAAAGAAAGAAAACGCTGGTGATCCAAGAATATTAGTAACACATTAAACACAGGTGAATGACTGATCAGCCTTGGAGAGTCCTCCATATTTGGGGCCACTGATCCACATTCAAACTGCATTCTCATTAAAATGTCAATTGAAAAAGAACTTTCGTCTGTGTGTCTGTGACAATGGAAAATGGTGACTTTAGTAAATGATAAGGTCACACTTCAACATTCGTGTTCCCACTGTTGCCTCATGTGAACAACAACTGCACGACAGAATACAACAGAATAGAACAAAATAGATTACGTTGATATTACACAGGTTGTGCAATGAAATTTCAGGTAGTTAATTAATTAAAAATATTAAAAATACACCATATAAGTGGCTGTTAATATCCAATCTGATAACATGTGATCACATCATAGTAGAGTAGCACAGTAATCATTTTATAATCTAGATGGTGTTGATTTGTTATTCAGACAAATTACACAGATTGCAGATTTAAATAAATGAATAAGGGCACTGTACAAACAATCAGGCTCTGAATACAATCACTTAAATCACGGGTGTATGAGTGTAATGGAATATTTGTATAATTAATGGTGCTCAGTGGAACATAAATTACACATATATTTGTCACTTTCACAGATAATTTTACAAGTCATGAAAGTGTCTGTTTGTCCGGAAAGAATCAGACAATGAAAATATGGAAACAGAAAGATGGTGGAAAGTGATGTCATCAAAACTTTCTCCCTCAACAATTTGTTCTTAGTTGCTGAAGATGTCTGTGCAGCTTCAACATGACCAGACTTGTACATGTACAGATACAGATACACTACAATGCCAGACAGCAGGGAATTGTCCAATGAAAGTGCTCTACATTTGCATGTGACCAAAGCATCAGATCAACATAGGAAAGTCAGGTTGTTTCCAAGCATGTGAGAAAGAAAGGAATAGAAGATAGGAAGTGGAAAAAGTCAACAGAGAAAACTGCCAACTGGGCCACGTTGACGTCTGGCTCTGACTGCATCCGCAGATAATGAAGGTCAGCGGTGTCGAAGCAGAGCCGTTAGAACAACAAAGATAAGGACTCTTTACATGGTAGTCATAACAAGCTGCTAGCGCGGCTCTGTGAGTGGCTAAGCGCTGCCGCTGCCAACGAGAAAGTGCAGATAATGAGCTGCCATCAGCAACAGGAACATTCAATAGTAGTTCTTTTTCTCCCCTATCACCCTAAGGTGATGTTAACAAAATGCGATTAATTTTGTGGTAATTTGATTCTCTCCGACATCTTTCTTTTTTAGTGACATTAGCTGCACAGAGAGATGAGGGAAGATGGTGTGCGCTTGGGTAGGCGGGGGGGGGGGGTACATTATGATCAGACTAAGGGGAGGGGGGTTGGGTAGTTCAGTAGGAAGATGTTGCATTGGGATGGAGAGTGTCCCACTGGCCTCAGGGTTCAAACAGCAGCAAAAAAGAAAGATGAGACAGAACAATGCGAGGTTCCCGGCAGTATACGCAGATCGACTTTGAAGCTAGGAAGAATCTCCTTAGTATACACATGTTCTAACATTAGAAACTCACCACTACACCCAAAAAAAAGGGGGAAAAAAACACCATTTACTGTACAACAAGGCTGCAACTAATAGTTATCCTCATTAATTAAACACTTCTTGGTCTATAAAATGTCAGAAAAAAAGACCTAGATTCATCCTGAAAATGTCCTGTTAAACTTGGGTCACAGGCAATACGTAATTATTCCTTTTTACTCATCAATGAATCACTGCAGCTCTAATTATAGCCCTGAATGGAGTTTCAGGAGTATTATATTTGTTGCCAAATTGTGACTTTACTTTCCTAACGCCGCCGATTCATTTTGCAGATATCCCAAATTGGCCAAAAATATGACTTAAGCAATTATGCTACAAGGCTAATCATCTGTCACATGTCTTCGAATGACTCAAGACATACAATGTTGGTAATATAAATCAGGGAGTATATGTTAAAGCTGCTCTTGACAGACATGAAAATAACCATTCATTCGGCAATGTAGAAAAAAAAAAGATTAGGACTGAAAAGTTTGAAAATGGAGCACCAATTCTAAAACTTTAAGCCTTTAAATTAGATCTGAAATAACATAAATCACACAAAAAATCTGTTGAATCAAGTCAGTAAGGTAAAATAAAATATTAGGTTGTTATGGGTCATAACTGTTATAAGACAAAATGTAATGAATAATGAGAATGATGATGATGTAAAAGGTTAATATTAGCACTGAATCATTTATTAAATTGCATAAAAACAGCAAAGTGTCTAAATTATAGGAGCTGCAATGTTTTAATCAAGCAATCAAAGAAAAGTCACAAAGTACTTCACAAAAGACAAGGGTTAGGGTTAAAAAGGTATAAAGAGCAAAGAAAACCAAAACTTGATAGACATAATACAACCCTTAATCTACTGCTGTTAAAATGAAAATAAAATTTGTCGCAAAAAAGCAATGGTACAAATCCCAGTAAAAATTTGCCTATGAAAAGTAAAAGCCCTGTGTGATGTATCTTATTCCTCCGTGAGCTAAAAACAAGAGTAAACTCTGTCTATCTATAGCCTCAATGTCACTGGAGACAACGACATGCTAACTGTTCACTTATCCGTTTAGGTTTTCACGTCGGTGTCTCTGAAACTCCAAACTGTCTCGCTTTCACCTGACCTTTGACATGACAATGCGGTCGTAAATTCTCAACTCTCTGTCGGCGCTGCTCCAGAAAATCCTCGAACATCACGACTGGCCGATCCTGGCGAGCCATAAACCAGGCGGAGGAATGCATGACCGGAGTTCAAACATTCAGAGAGTGAAGATGTTACCACATCGCTGCAACCCGATCTTAAAGGTGTGCTCGTGAGTGGCATCTCATTCACTCATGCAATGAAACAAAGCTAAATAAAAACACAAGAATGAGCGTCGTGTTTGTGCGGAAAAAATCAGATTGATATAAATAATACACATCTGAGTCCAGTCAATTGAAGTAGAGATTGTTTGTGGAATAGATAATTAATAATGACTGAGACCCTCGGCTTTTCCAGAGACTCCTGCAACTGGCCATGCTCTCCTACAGGGAACAAAAGTAAGCAAACCTAATTATTTTCGCTTCATAAGAACCAAGCCACAAGTGTTAGTTACATGGAGATTTACAAATCATCAGGGAGTGACAGTAGTGCACGTGTCGCTAGCTCGATAACCTGAATCTAAATGGGAGATATTGAAGGGACTCGAACAGTAAATATAGCCCATGTGAACGAGTTGATCCCTGCCGAGTGATGTAGTGACTATCTTTCCTGCTTAACTGGTGACAGACACACAGGTCTTAATCCTGTCTGACCGCCGTCGAGCTGGTGAGGACAAGCATGAGCTGTTTGAGTATGTGAGAGAAAGGAAATCAATAGGTATTAGATGTAGGGAAGAGTGCCAGCCTGACCACGGCGTACCTCACCGACGCCCAGGGGAGACGCGAATCACAGCTCCTCGTGCCTGGCGGCTGGAACACACTCATCAACACTCATCGCTCGTTGGCCGCATTGCAAAGCTCTAAATCACACGCGTCTGAGACTCCATCACATCTTTATCACTGCTTTTACATGGCGTCTAGTTGATCTTCAAGGGGACATGGGCAGGTTATTGAGATGTAATTAGTCCATATCTAAGCAAATGTGCTCAGAAATGGGAAATATATCGCATTAAGATGATTGATAAAGGGTTTTTTTTTTTCAAGACTTTTAATCAAAATGAGAAAAAAAAATCTAAATTCATTTGGTCTATAGAGACCTTGCATTGTTGTGTAATATATTCATTGTAAATAGGCTTCTCTGCGTATCGATACCAGCTGTGCTTAAATATATAAAAAATTCTCAGTCCAAATCAAATGAATAAATATGAATGCAGATGTTATGGAAATATGGACTCTTGTTTTCAGCTTTAATATGGAGCCATGGAGCAGAGCAGTGGATTTGTACCCAGGTTGCCTCTGACAGAATCTAATGAGTGTCCTGTAATCACAGCTGTCAATCACATATACAACACTACCTGCATGAAAATGTCCACAATTACACAAAATCTGCAAAGGCACAGAATAGATGCATGGGATCTAATGTCCTCTCAGACCATATGAAGAATGGGAATATGTAGGCTTTATAGTTTTAGTAAAGAAAAATTGTGAATTTAGCCAAACAATCAGGTAAAGGTTTCATCTCTGCTCTCAAGAATTACAACTTTAATTGCATTACAATCACATAGTCAGCCTATGTAATGGATATAATCACAAAAATATACAATTTCACAGTCCAGTGATGGTGACATTTTTTTGACTCAAAGACACTGAGCAAAGACAGATACAGTCTATTTTGGCATTTCTATACTAGTTCTAGTTGGTTTATTTTACCCATTAAGACCCAGTGCTTCTGTCGCGGCAGTTTACAAATTAATATTTCTCTACATTTAACCGTTCTTGTTGTAATATTACTTACTTTATTTGATTTCATTTGTCTTTTTTTCAGTTAAAATGATGTATTTTCCTATATTTAGTTTAATGTAATGTAGATGTCCATTAAAACTTGGATTAAAGTTAAGAATTGTATCAAAAACAAAAGAAAACTGAAGATAGAAATGATTTTTTTTTTCAGCAAAAATCTCATTAACTGAAAAAATAAATAAAAATCAATTGTCTCCATCCACTGTCATTGATCCAACTCCATGGGTTTTACTGGTGAATTAATATAATACTGTGGTTACCAGTGTTTCCACGGTAACCACAGTAACCTTTTCAACATCCAAATGGGTCATATCTGATGACCATGAAAAGACAACAAACTATTTTACACCAATTATTGACATGTATTAATATGATTAGTGGATGTATTGAACATTAATGAAAAATAATAACAATAATAATGGATTAGATTTCTATAGCACATTTTAATCCATCCAAAGAAGCGCTCTGACATTCTCACTCTGGTGGTGGTGAACTACATCTGTTGACGTGGCGATTTTTTTTTAAACTATAAAAAAATCCTCAGGGGTATATAACAACTGTCGACGCAACATATCTTTCCGTATTATCCTTCTTGTATCTCAAAAAATTAAATACAATTAATAATTAAAAATAAAGAAATAAAAATAAAAAGACAGATGAATTAAAATAAACAAATAAATACATAATAAATAAAAAATAAAGGAACGAAATAAAAATAAGTGTCAACATGGTAACTATGATATTATAATAAAAGGTGAAGAAATTAACTGGCCATCATCATCATCATCATCATCATCATCATCATCATACTAAGAAAATTCAGGACAGTGTTATTGCCGGATCCACTCTACAGTACCTGGGCTTTCCCTCTGCTCGTAACACTAAAAATAGACATTAAGTGACCCACATTTCCTCACGGGATTAACCAATCACCACAGGCTGATCTGGTTCAGTACCAGCAGCCTTGGAGGAGCCCCAGTCCCATTCATCACTTGAGGATATGTGTAAGAGAGCGAAGCAAAGAGGTGAGAGGAACAAAGGGGAGAGGAGAGGACAGTGGCAGAAAGGTTCAATCACAAGACAGCCAATTAGAGGGAAGACAGAGATCGATCCAGAGGGGAGGGGTAGTGAGGGCAAAGGGCTGAGGATGATTACTGCACAGACGAGGCAGCATGTGAAGTCCTCTGCTCTAGACTACATGTGCGTCATGAACACATTCACTGTGACTGAGAACACCTGTCAGACTTACTCTTGTCTTGTGTCTGCGCTGATTTATTCGACTCGGAGACAGTTTTACAAGACATTCTTTGTCTCGGGGAGGGGCTAAGCCTTTTCAGAGGGAACTAACGAGACGAATTTGAGAAACAGAAACACCCACGTGACTTGTCTGCGACTGCAACTCAAAGAAAAGAAAGGTTTTAAGAACTAAAATCAGACTTGGCATCGCTAATTATTACATAACATCATTACATTGAAGTGATAGTGATTGAACTTGAGTGTCTTTTTACTCCCTCCTTTCCCTCTGTCTGTTCCATCTATATTATATTCTTTAATTATTCTATAATGTCAGATGTCATTATTCACCCTCTGTTTCTTTTTTTTGCTCAGACATGGACATTGTGAGGATATGGGAATCAGCTTCTAAGCGCCCTGTCTCAGCTGTATACTGTATCTCTGAACATGTGATTACATAGTCTAATTACATTAAGTAAAATTAGTTCAAGGACATGCTACTTTAATTTAATGATTTCATTTTGGAGACAAAACAATCAGGAAAAGAATCTTCAGATTATCTAACTATTGGCTGCTAATATAAAACCAAAAATTAGGTTTGTCCCGTTTGTATTTATCTTGTTATCCTACTGTACACTGTCCACACAGTGTCATATTTCTAGTGGAAAATCTGCACCTCTTTATGCAAATAAGCCTTGTTGCAAAAAGAGCCTGTTTCACAAAAGGCAAGTGCAAATTGCTACAAGCAGTTGAGTTGGTGATATTAACACCTGATGAAAGCAGGCGTTAACTGACTCTCCTGTTTCACTGCCTCACACTATAACCGACTTTATCTTCGCGAGGCTTGGGCAGTATTTAACTAATGCTTAAAGGAGTCATTCCATGGTTATTTCATTAATATTACTGTGTTCTCCGTTATTATTGAATGCATTGTTTGTTGGTTCTATTTAAAAAAAAAACTTCCTGATTGTTTTGTTTCCTGCTGTTTTCTTTTACTTGAGGTCCACATATATGTCCATGACACAGTTATGAGGTGTCTCTGATTGGCTCAGAGAATGAATGCGTCTCGCTCTGTGTGTGTTTACCATCCCAGAGTAGCGTCCAGCTAGGTTTTGTGTCGTCGCTTGTTCTGAAAAAAAAAAAAAAAACGTGCAGGGGAAAAAAAACAACGCTTTATTTCCAGCAACTACTGTTCTGTAGCACCGTCTTCTCTTGTAGATGCTAATGCTAATGCTACTTCAGACAAAAGTGGTTTTCAGCCGAATGACACCTTTAATAAAATCTTTAGTCAAATATTGAGAAGATGAAGTCGATATACTGTTATCTCAGAGTTTTGGTTATTTTAATTTGAAAGGTGCAGCTCATCAGATGGCTTCATTACATCCATATAAATCTGTATAACAATTACAGACAACATATACAGTATGACCTACTGATTGAAGTTCTGACACACAGTTTCTGTAAAATCCCAAATATCTTAAATGACAACATTGTTTTTAGAGTTAGACATTAACCAAATGTGGTTCAGGATCAGCGTGAGAGTTATTAATTATGTTTTGCTAATAATTCAGTAGGCTGGGTTATAGCCATGACATACTATAGAAAAATTTTACTTGATAGTGGAGAGCTCTGTGTTTATATTTAAGACATACTTTTTTTTGTTTCATTTCATCAGTTTTTATAATAGAGTAATACTGGCTGACATGTACAGTAGAAAAGCACCTGAAATAATAGAAATTCCACGAGGGAGAATCACAGTCACACCATATCATTAGTGCAAAATAATTTGTAAATAGAACCATAAAATGGAGCTAAATGCGGGTGTAAATGTTGCATAGTTCCCTGCACCGTTAGCATGCCCCTTTTTAATGCCTTATTCATCCAAAATAAACTGTTATTTTTTATTTCCTACACTTAATAAACACAAAAAAACCCTGATATCATCCACTTTTGCTTTAAACAAACAAAAAAAACCCCTGTACAATTGGCATCTCTTCACATAGAATACCCCCAAATTGCTCCAGAGTTAATTTGTTCAGACTCATTCAAATTCCAAACTAAAGCGAGCGTGAAGTCAGAAAAATTAGAGCAAAGAAAAACAAAGCATTTAAAACTGCTGCAATCAAGCGGCTATAACAGCAGCCATATGCAGCTGAGGAAAGATTTTTCCATCCATTTCCATCCACCAACAGATACAACAGTGTAAAAACGGGAGTCATTTAGTCAAACAGATTAGTGCCATTCAAATATTTCTTTGATATAAATTTGCCAAGGGTGCAAAGTAAGAAAAGAAATACGATATAGGAGCTGCTGAGCTTTAAACACATCACTGGGCAGGACATGTGAACTCCACTCAAGCATATGCAACATATTCGATTACAGGACAGCTTGAGAAGGGACTTTCTAATCTTATATCTGTTGCTCAACAGTCATTTTTAAGGGGGGGGGGGGGTATTAAAGGTTAAACTGCTTTTGCAAAACCCCATTGTCAGAGCATAAAGCTTCACCTTTTCACAATAAAAACACACACACTGCTCACTACAGGCTGTGATGCTCATGCTCATTTCCTTCCACTGAACACAAACAGCTGATGTATTTACTTTAAAAACATTCCATGAACACACAGTATTTGTATGAATATCTGTGTGTGTATGTAGAGCACAGCATGCCATGTCGGGCAGATTGCATTTAAAAGGCTTTCAAAGCAGTGTCTTCTGTGTTTTCGTTTTCCACTAGAGTATAAACAACAGCCATTGTCTCTCACAGTAAATCAGATATCCACTAATGCCTACTTTTTTTTTTTTTTTCTGTTGTTCTGCTGCTCTACTGTAAGTGGGCTGCGAAACAAAGCCCCTTGCTCAAGAACAAGTGCACTCTACTGACTCCTGGGAGGCAAGGTGTGTGTAAAATATAGCAACTGTGAACGCGCATTCCCAAAGTGCTCTTCACAGCCATTTAAAACCTCCTTTGTTCCATCTACGGACAACGTGAAAGGTTGCCAAGAACTTGTCAGGTCAAGGAAGGGCAGCACTGAAAACAAGTTTCCACGGCTAATTCAAAGGCTGGGAGAGGCGATCTGACACAATACGAGACTTGGCACATACAGTAAGAAGCATTTGATTAAGTAATAAATTGAAATGGATCCATACAGATACACCTGTATGGATGAGGAAAATACAACAGTTCTCATCTGTATTATTAGGTGCTGATGCAGAATCCTAGCATGGCTGTACAAGTGTCATCAAAGACCTGTCGAGTACAACTTAACATTTTCATCAGTCACGCCAATGCATGTGACATTTTACACATCTGTCACGACTGTACAAGTGCAAATCTGAATGGTGCTGACTGATATTCTTCTTTGCTTCGTATAGATCAGGAAAAAATGGCACGTTTGCGTGTATGAAACTGCCTTTGGGCTTCGTCAAGAAATGTCATAGTTTAAAAGCAAACAACTGAGTGGACTAGTGAGTGTTTTTTTTTTTTCTGAAAAGGATAAGTAGAGTCAACCTCTTTTGTTTTAAGGTTGACTCATTTTTATCAGGGGTGGGGGATGAGAGGGGATTAAGGGAAGGCCAAAAAGGAATTTTAAGAAGTATAATTATTGGTCAAGTTTTTAACATAATTAGTGAATCAGTTTAGAGTGCACGTGTTAATGACAAAATATAGTGGCTTGAATATTTTACTTAAAAGAGTCAACTGTCCTCGCAGTGTCCATTACATTTTTTTCGGAGGGTTTAGCTCAGACGATGGTAAATTACCATCTTCATCCAGGACTGTCGTGTCACTGCAGCTATTGTCTTTTTTTGTGACTGACACGTAGCCACACAACCTGCCCTAATTTTAGTGCAAGGCAGGAGCTCTGTTGTGCAGACAAATCACATCAGAATGCACATGAAGTGTCAAAGTGTGAAACATTTTCTGACGTCTGACTTTCTTCACTTGAGTTTTGAATTAATGTCTTATCTGTTGTATTTATACAGTTTATGCACATTTCTGCCTGGGATCCATTCTTTGTGACTTCCTTTATTTTAGGTTAATATTTATTTACTTTAACTGAGGCTCATATGAGAGAGGGTGTTGAAGTTTTACAAATTTTAGAGTCCTTTTACCCAAAAGTGTGACTTTAGAAATCCATATTGTATCGTGAAACTGTTAATATTTGCCTCATATGACACTAATGCAACGACAAATTTATGACTCAATTGTGAATTGGCTGAAATAGGACTGAACAATTAATCAAAATATGATTGCAAATGCAATACTTCCCAGGCTAATATCCAGATTTGTAAGGAGATTGTTTTTTTTTTTTTTTTTATATAAAAGGTAGTGTGTCACAAAATATAATTATAAATGAAGCATTGGGGTGCTATAGAACCTGGCCAACAAATAATTTCCTCAAAATGCTTTTCACAAAAAATTAAATGCAAAAATTAAAATCACCTCTCACTCATGCCACAATATCAACTCCAATAAATACATATTTGCAGTGTGACTTTTTTTTTTTTTGCAATTAGCTCCGCCCCTTACAGATGAAAGATGCACTAAACTGTTCATCAAAGACAACAAGAAGCATTTTAAGAGACGTGACATGAAGACTAAGTTCTCCCTCTCTGCAGCAAAATAACACCCTCCAGTACTGCTGAGATTAACAGCACAGTAAGCTCAATGCATTTAATCATTGGGCTCTGTCATAATGTCACAACACACACACAAACAATGCATATAATAGTGACTCATGTTATGTAACGCTTGCTCCAGGAGGCCTGTGTCTTGGGTCGCATCAACACTGACACATCATGTCAAAAATAATTCCCACTCCGAACATCTTACCTGACTTGGCTTTGGAGCAGATGCAGAGCTCACGACCGGAGGTGCGTTTATTTTCGGGTGTTCTTCTATGGTGGTGACAATCAGTTCTTTTATCTCCTCTATGGTCGCACAAACCTCAAGCACCTGCAGCACTTCTTCCTCCCCTTCCATCACCGTTGGCGACTCCATCCCAGAACCCTCTGCCACTGAACTTCACAGAAAACTACGTCCGCTTTGCACAAACATGGTCCCAGTGTTCAGCTTTGCATCCCTGCCTGTGCCAGTGTGTGTGTGTGTGTGAGTGTGTGTGTGTGTGACCTCCCTGACGCCCTGCTGATTTGAAGCCCAGCCCTGCTTTATCCAGCTTTATATCCCATGATGCCTTAGGAGATATCGTATGGGACTGCGCGCTCACTTGCCACATAATGTAAGGGGCTTTATGGACAAAGACACAGAGTGAGAGAGAGTAAAAGGAAGAGGGAGAGCGATGATCACATGGGATGTCCTGACAGCAGCAGGGAAGGAGGGGGGGGGGGTGAAGATATAGATGGACAGAAGAAGAAGAGGGGGAGGGGGTAGAAGTGCACAAAAAAATAAAATAAACATGCGAGTCCAGCTTCCTGTAAACAAAACAACACACCAATTAGGTGCCATTGCCATCCAGGCAGAGATGAGTTTCTGTTTTTCCCTCCCTCTTTTCCTTTTATCCGTCTTTCCCTCTAGGCGTCTCCTCTCATTCTCGGTTCACCTCTTGCCTCAGCAGCACTCTGTGTCCATTGCTTCTAACCCAGTGAGCACTCTGGCATTGCACTGCAGCCACTGGCAATGCATACTGCATGTGTGTGAGTGTGTTTGGAAGATAAGTGTAAACCTGTCTGTACCAACTGGTCAGTGGAAGACAAACGTACAGTATTGGTAAAACTGTACTGGAACTAAAAAAAGATGATCATCAATAATATTAGGAGTTTATGATGGCGCACAAAAGCTGTCAGGACATATCCAAGTAACTTTTGTCCTACTTATTCAACAAGCTTTTTTTTTTTTGCTTTTTTTTTTTTTTTTTACTTTTTGTTGCATTGCCTTTGGTGTGATATTTCATTGGTTTGTTTGGCATTTACGTCATTGCAAATGCAGGTCAGTGCTCAGTATTGTCTCTTGTATAAATAAAGGTTGAGTGACCGACTGATGTGGAAAGCTTGTTTTACTGCTTGTTTAAATGTAGCTCTAGATGACGTCTTTTTTTGTGTTTTGATTGCAGGGATAATGTGTGAATCATGGAAGGATGAATAAGGAGAAATGGCTTCATCATACAGAGATAAAAAAGTTAAGAAATAAAAAAAAACACTAAAACGGGTCACGGCTATGCATTCGAAGATGTGCAAATTAAACAGGACAGGCCAAGATTCATGTGAAATAACACTTTACCATTTATCTAGTTAAAAATTAGACAAGCAAGACTGTTGTCATATGTTTTCCAATTAATCTTAGCAAAGTATGAACATTTTATCTGTGAGGTTGCCAATTAAAAAAAGAAAAATAAAAAGCAGACCACTGTAAATGAATCAGTTACATTTCAACACTGAATGAATAACAAACCATAAGTCATGTCTGCGTAGTACGACATAATGTATAATCTCATTAGCACAGGCTCGAAACCAAAAAGGAACTGTCCTATAGTTAGAAACGAGGGACTATTTTTCTCCTCTCACACTGACCTTACCTTATCTTCATCCACAGATGCAAAAATCGCCCCTGAGCTCTATTACGCATCCTCAAATCAACCATGAAAAAGTGCTAAGAATATCTTTTGCCCTCTGCCTCTTGGTTTTCTGCCACCCTCAGAGTGGACAGCGTGGTCACAGCATGCGGCTTACAAGAAGCAGAGACTCGCTCGTCGTCAAGGTATCAGGATAACAGCGGAGCTCCGTGGGATTCAATCTGCAACCAGGACACACTCACCGTTGGGTCAAGCTCCCAAATCTGAGAGCAAGAGCTTCGCATTCTCCACGAGCCTGACATGGCTGTTTGTGGAGCCCTTTCCAGTTTGGGTAGTGAAGCTACCTGTGTGTACCGAGGTCGGCAGAGGAATGCCATGAGCAGCTGCTGTTAAAATACCGAGGTCTGGCTCATGTTGGCCAGCGTCCGACTTCACAAAGCAGCTGAATTTAATTGGGTTGAATGAATTGAGCTGCGGGGACGCTGAATGGCACAGCAGGAGGGTAAGGGCCATAAGTTCACAGAGGAGAGAAAGAAGAATGGACTTGTTTCATGTTTTCTTATGTTCTGTTTTTAAACTAACACTGTCATTAGGGGGGAAATTACAATTACTGTTTCCTTTACTTAACTCAACATTAATGTATTTCTAAAAAAAGAAAAAAGAAAAAAGACTGATATAAAGAATGTTTCGAGCAGGGACAACCCCCCCAAAAAATATTCAAAGCATTGTAAATGAACAAACTTTGAGTGTCGAAATACAAAAAAATAAATGATCTCCAGCTGATCAAGCATTAATATGGATCTCAATGGCAAATAAATGTTAAATAAAAAAAATGTACCCATGATTTTCCTACATCATCAGCACCCTTCAGTACCTCTATGCTACAATCAGAGCCAAGTTCTGTTGATACTTGTCATCAGTAAAACTTATTTCTAATGCAAACGTACAGTAACACCATCAAACATGACAAAGAGCACTGCACCCATATGCTGAGTTCATACACCCAACAAATTTAATATGGAATGCTGGGAGTTTTGGGCTTGAAATATAGCAGAAACCACCCAACATCTGAAAATAGACACAAGATTGACAGATACTTGTTGGGGATGATGCTCCACCTGGTTGCAAACAACAGGACAGCTGGACGTGTAACAGTTGCGTTTTATTTCAGACAAAACTACAGTTGAAACCAAAGCGCATAGCATAGTGCTTGTCTTGTCAGAGGTATGCAAATTGAGACACTGTGAATATTTTCTCTGCTTGTCATCAGTGTTTTTTTTTTAAATCATGTTAAGACAGTGTCACAACGTTATCTGTGTTACGAAAGACTTAAGATACGAATAATATAAACCAGGGCTCAAGTATCAAATGTCCTGACTTTGGAAATAAGTGAGTAAATGCCAGTCATACCAGTCACAAATAAACAGCCAGAGCCAAAACATCTTATCTCAGAACATCAAACACAAGCAGTGAATGTGGACGTAATACATAGTGCAAAACGCATTGACACACACAAGCTTTAAACTTCACCTAATCATCTAAAAATAAGCCCATCTCTACTTTCCTTCACATGTAAACCTCTACTTGATAGAAGAGGAGAGGTGCTAATGCTCAAAGAATGCTTTCTGGTTTAAAGATATCACATTTCTCATGTTTGACACCTCATACAATGCACACTCCTAAGCCGCAAAACTGGCATGCTTCATTGACCTGGGCTACTCCAATGCACCTCTCACTATCCACTGCCATATCCAGTTACACACAACAATAATAACAGGATAAATCGACCCAATTACTAAGATGATTTAGTGCCCTTAGACCTATAGACAGTGCGTAGCTCAGTCCAGGCCACACACACCTCCATTATTCTTTCCTAACACAGTCAGAGGCAGACTCGTCACAGCCATCAAATGATTCCACACTGTTCCACCTAAAGGTTTCACTGCTGAGTGAGCACTCGCAGTATATTTTTCCACATTTAACACATGAGTGTACTGCCTGGAGCTTTGGCCTGCCTCCTGAAATTGGAGGAACCTGCTGAAGAGCTTTGTTCAAACATATCAAGCAATCACTGGGAACATAAAGACATGTTTATGATGAGCCGCGCTTACAAGTGGCACCGAGATCATGTTGGAGATAGTGAGAGAAGACAGGTTCTGCGATGTTTTCTAAGAAGTCTTTGTTACCGGACTTAACATTTTCTAACATTTTTAACAGGAGGCAGATTAATGCGTGGTTTCGTTTTGATCTAGTTGTGTTTTAAACCAAGATGTAATGGACGTGCATAACTACAAACAAGCCAAACGTTCATACAGATCATTTTCTTGAATTAATTAGTAAGCTCATTTTGTCCAGGACATTTCTTAAAACAAACACACACACACACACACATATTTTACCTGATTAACTCTATTTCTTATCATTGTGAAAACACATTTTTGGTGATTGTGGCTGTGACCTTTGACCTACATTCACCCAAATTTAATGGGATCTATTATGAACCACCTCACACCTTTCCTAAAAATGTCATGGCAATTGGTCCAGTAGTCTTTGCATAACAATAATGACAGACAGACAGACAGACAAACAATCAAACAAACAAACAAAAACCAATATTCCTTTCCCCTCCAGGGGCAAGATAATGAAAGACTATAGCAGAACATAAAACTAAAAACCACTGACAATATTGACCAACGCTGTGCTTATTATAAGCAATGAGGATAGTTGTTTAAGACATTCTTTACATGAGAGGTTTTACAAGTTCTAACACTTAAAATAAACAAAACAATGTTATTCTTCTACTCAGATTAGCTTGGAATTGATTGAATTTTGATTTTAAAAAAATCAACTGGACAATTAAACAGTGCTAAAGACAGTTGACATGTAATTAAAATGAAAATACTTGGAGAAAAGGTACATGTCTGCTTTAAATTTTCTTTGAATGTCTTCTTTTTTTACTACTATACAGTCATATATACTGGTGAAATTACAGATTTATAGATTTATTTTCCACATGAAGTTAACATGTACATTTTATGTTACAATCTGTGTATTCATCAAACCTGAAAGAGTAATTAAAGCAGATTACTTTGTAAATATGACAAAACACTCTTATTTTTGTGTTTCATATCTACATTGTATTGTTAGGACACACTAAACTGCTTCCATCCTCTGGTAAAACTGTTTTTTATTGCATGTTTTTGTAATGAGTCATGGGTCTTTCATTTGTTCACCCAGTTTTTTTCACTTTCTTCTCACTGATAAAGGCCGGCGATTGATCTGCTACAAATAGAAACAAGTCAGCAACTGTGAACACTCAAAAGCCACTGCTTTTTGTTCATGAAGAAATAAAATTAATTGGTTAGTAATTTCATAAAAGCAGTATTGTCATCAATACCGACATCCATCCATAGTTTTAGCCACATTTCCATGTAAACAGATCCCTGTTCTTTTGTAACTCCTACACCGACATATCATAGACACATCAGAGCCATGAGAAACTTTTGTACAGGATTGTGAGGACATCCCTGCCTGAAGCGACGCGTTGCTTCGTCAGCCAAGACTCTGATTAAGTCCCAGCAGCAGAGTAATGAGTGCAGCACAGTTTGACTCTGAAAAGAGACTGACGCATACAGACACAAAACACTCACACAGGGCAGCATATGCTCGACAGCAGAGTACACACGCTGAGCACACACACAAACGCACACGTGGCTTTAAGCTGAGCCTCTTTCTCAGTGGAATTGGTGGCCCTGATTACTCAAACTAAAGCCAAATACTCCCCACCCTGTCAGCAGCACTACTGCAGGCCACGGCATGAATAAGATATGAAGAGCGGAGAACACTAAGGATGGCGGCGCGCTGTGGCAAATCCTATCATGTGTTAAAATTAGACACACAAGCAGACAAAAAAGACGAGGAAACAGTCCCACACACACACACACACACACACAGGAGCGCGCGCACTGCTAACGAGCCTCGCCACAAGGAATAGTGCGCGCCAAGTAGGTCAGTAAGTGAGGATGAACGTCGGTTTTTAGTCTGTGTGTGTGTGTGTGTGTTTGTATTTGTCATCTTTTCCCTTCGGTGGGTGAAGCCAAACACTTGATGAAGGCCACAAAGCCAGACGGTTGTTTGGCTCAAAGAACGGGTCAGTCTTGCATAAGTCAAGGCCGCCTGTGCAAGTTAAAATCTCCCTCTTGCTTTATTAAATGCGTTTAACCCTTGCCAGCAGCAAGTGTTGAAACGCAGGCTTTCAAAGCACGCTGGTCAAAGATGTGCCCGCGTTTCTCAAGTCAGACAGTAAATCAACTCATCATAACCTCATAAAAGCAAGCTCTCAATCTATTACCAGAATGCACTGGCACTGGGTGGTGCCATGAACCGGAGCTGCAGAAATACAGGCTTGTTGGGTAGATACAAATATGTACTGGAGCTGCCTGCAAGGAAATATTAGAACATTTCGGTTTGCAAGAATAAATACAAGGATTTTGAAAGAATAAAGCGCTGGTGAATTGTACAAAAGATGCCATTTCATTCAAGTGTGCTGTTGTAAAAATTGCACCCAGTCGAATCATTTATCTTCATTTTCACATTAAAGTAAAAAAAAAAAGAGACTCCTCTGATGCAAGTTTGGTGCTCCTCTGTGCAAGATAGCTGCAATAATCTATTCTGTTGTATATTATTAAACTTCCAGGTGAGATTATGGTTTCAAACAGCTACAGGTGACAATATAAAGAGCCGGAACAGCTCTGAGATCATGTTAGGTTAAGAGTACACCACGGTAAACCTGAAGAAACAAATTGGCAATCACTCATTTTCTTTCACGGTTATTGTTATTGGACAAGAACTCTTGTATCCCTCAAGTGCTGTTTCACGTTTTAACTTGCCAAGCTGTCGTGATGCTATCTAATCCACTTTTATCTTTTATCCAAAGCCAAGCATCATAATCAGATGGCTGGTATATGAAATCTAAATAAAACCATATGGTTCTTGACAGCACAGGCAACATTATTGACATCACTTTTTCTGCACTGATATGCAAACAACTTCTAATATCCTACCTTGTATTTCTCTCTTAACAAATAATCCATTACATAGTCCATTTTTTGAGCATTCAATCACAGACACAAATATGTGCATGATATCTTATGGTAGAGTGAATTATAACTGACGGCTAAAAATAGATAAACTGCTGTTTAGGTTTTGGCCTGGTCCATTTTGACAGGGGTTTTTGAAGCTGCCACTCTACCTCGGAGTGACCCGAATCAATACTTGACCCCTTCGCTGGAGCAAAATACACCACCTGACTCTGACAAAAGGGGATAAAGTCAAGTTGTGATGACCAGGGAAGCAGCCTTCTGCATCCATATCCCATCTCCAGTACTTGTTAATCATCAAAATCCTGAAAACTACTCCTCAAACCTTTACCCACAGTGGACCGGCCCTGCTGGCTTTTTACCCTGAAATAACAGATGGGCTGTCCGAGCCAAGGCAGATAAACACAATTATCATTCCACTTCATTTTGACTAGTGGTTGATAAATCTGCTCTGTAAATCCTTCATAAATCACACAAGCAGGACTATGATGGCATCCAAAAAACAAGGGGGTGTGGGTAACTCATAGCGTATTAGGATTAATGCAAATAAACTGGGAAGACAAATGACTAGCCTTACCTGGACCTGTTCACCACGGACAGAAGAGTCACCCAATAGCGGTTCTGCAGGCGGTGTGTTAATGGTTACAGACTTTTCCGAGCGGCTGTCTTTACTGCGGGACTTGTGGCGGTCTCGGCTTCGTTCCCTGAAAACATGAAAAAAAAAAAAAAAGAGTTATTGATTTTGAATTCCCCATGTTACAGTGACTCTGTTCAAGTGATGCTCAGAATAGTCAAACCCCTGCTGTGCATGAGATTGATAGCTTTTTATTAAGTACGCTAATTAAACTGGAGCAGAATGAAGAGTCTTGTAAGGCCATCTTATTCTGTCCTTAGTTTGATCTCAAATAGAAGCAGCGCCTCCAATCTCAGCTCTTAGTTTTTATCAGTTCATGCAAAAAGAGGCCCAATATTTCTTACTGTGAGCTGCAGCATTAGTGATGATTGATATTCAATTCCTATTTTTAATATTAAGTCAGGAATGGGTGGAAATGAGTAGATTAATGTTGCCTTTCATTCTGGTTTGGACATTTCCCAGACATTTAAACACAATACAACAACATACAGTCATTTATATCCATATTTTACGACCCACCATATTCAATTTAAACAATTTGTATGGTATTTAATACAGTTTTATAAATTCAAGACTTTTAAGACTCCATGGGAACCCCAGAAACTAGTATTTAAAAAGTCAGTTTTCTGAGTGTTTTACCACTCTAGTAAAGTGTGCTTTGAAGTGTAATGAATTAAAGGATGGGTCTCACAGTATGTCATTGTATTGCACAGAACTTCTTTGTGATTTCTCAGCAGTGCACAAACCACATAGAAAACCATTATAAACAGACACAGAGATACAATACAGGGTTTTCCCCCAGAAATGTGGTGAAATACGGTGGTAGGGTTTGCTAGTGAAGCCGACCATGTTTTTTACAAAATGATATCCATTATGTATTACTGTACAACATTTATTAACAAGGCAGTCAGACCTCCACCAAGGCTTGATAAGGCGTCAAAAGGTGACGTGATGCAGCCACAGCTTTTGACCCATGTGACGTCCAAAGGTGAGACGATGTGAATGAAAAAAACGCCAGATTCTATCTTGTCTGAATCCTGAGATATTACCACTGATGTGATTTAGCCGTTTAGTGTGACCTTCACCTTTAACCTTCATTTCTCAAAATCCGATGGGTTCTTCCTTGACCCATTATCTATCATTCCTGAAAGTTTCATCAAAATCCGTTCAGACCTTTTTGCGTAATCCTGCTGACAGACAGACGGACAAACGAACCCGAATTTAATATTACACCAACTGCACACACTGAACTACACCTTATTTGCCTTCAATAATGAATATATAAATGTCAGAATCTACAAAGAGGGATAAGTAAAATAAAAATGTGTCATACTGAGGCTTGAGTATGATTTATTTAGCTACATTTCAACATTATTATACACGTATTTAAATCTATATCCAGAGTCGAACCAGACTCTGACATTACATTATTACCATTGAAGTTAACATTATGGTTAGTATCACTAGTTATAATGTGTATACTTTTCTTTAAAATAAATAAATGGTTACACATAGCCTGGTAGGGCGGAATCAAAGCCTGGTGGTCCGCTAAGTCTATAATACACTAGGGGAAACACTGCAGCAGATATACACAAGGGAAACCATAGCCAATATGGAAAAAAAACAGATCCTGTTTGAGGCAGATAAGACCAAAGCTGCTCTCTGTGTGAAAGTGAAGAAATTAAACTGTGGCTCCTTGCTTCTAATTTCCGATAACTGCAGATGGATGTATAGAGCCTGTGTGAACTCTGCCCCACATACTGCACCACCCATCCCACCTCCTCCCCCTTCTTCTTCGACCACTCTCTGCTCTCCGTGAGGCCCTGGGTCCCTGTGAGCTCCACCATATGAGCTCCATTAGATGGAATGACCAAGTGCACTTGCTGCCCTAATCCCGTGTAGAGCATGAACAGTGGGTCTCGGCATCCTCCACTCTGCACCGCTGCAGCCACATGGCACAGTGCCCGCTTTGCTGCTCCATTACCACAGAAAGGCTCAGCAGCGCCCGGTTAATCCTTCATCTGTTTCCTTCCCCTCTGGCTGACATGTTGGATAATATACATATTGTAAATTTTTTTTATCACAATTGTAACACAAACATTTGTCTGATGTTGAACACTGGAATTTGTCTGAAACCTGACAAAAGGAGACGAGTCCAAGTAAAAGAGCAGCACTGGACAAAAAAAAAAAAAAAAGAGAATAATAAATTTACTTCCCTGCTCAGTTTTCTAGCTAAACGCTAATTAAATTTCCGACAGTCTCTAAGCTTGTTATTTAATGGTAATCACGTCTGTTGTATGAGCAACATTATAACACAATCTAATTTCCATGACGCTCACTTTACAAGCTTCATTAGGACTCTCTTAACTGCTTAAGCACAATCAAGAAAACAGGAATATAAAAACCACCTGACTGACAAATAACTCTGGCACATAAACAATAACTCTAAAGTAACCATTGATTAGCCTTTCACACAATTCATATCCATAAAGTACAGGATATCCTGCCGGCTGACTAATGGAGGAAGCAGTATGATGGACAGGAGTGGAAATGCTGCAGTTGAATAGAATGTATTGGATCCAAGTGTTTGGATTAAAGGGAGTTAACCTGACTGTTTTCCGCCTCTATTCTTGCACTTCCTTTTCAGCCTTGACTGCAACTCATGTTCCAATTCAGCACATGGTGTAAAAACTCCTCTCAGCTCACACGCACATTACCAAACCTTCATGAACTACACGTTAAAAGTGCACGTCAGAGCAGTACACTATTGTTTTAGTCCCTATCCCGGTGCAGTGAGAGAAAACACATTTTCCATTTCCAGCTCGAGAGCCTCAGGCAACTTTCTCCAATGACAGAATGACTGACATATTCTAATCGAATAAATCCAGGGGATTAGGAGTGCGTAAGCCTTCACATAACAGCCTTGCTTATTGCTTTAAACACTACTAAAGCTATTGTCATTACTGTCGAGATAGTTATTCCGTTGGGGGCAATCATCAGTCAAATGTTGTCTGACTGATAATTGCGAAGGAAGAGAGGAGGAGGAGCAGCAGGACTTGAAACGCAGCGATCCTCCAACAAAGTCATGAGCAGAATAATAAGATGCACTCGATAAGTAAGAGAACAGCTGTTGATATTCAATGAAAGGAGTGAGGATTGCGATGAAAAACTCATCGTTATAAGTATTGGGATTCACTGAATTTAAGTGTTTAATGGCATTAATGACAGTTAAGTAGGGGTAACGCTACACTCATTTGTACTGGACTGTTTCGATTCAGGGCCTGTGATACAATCTGGAGGTTTACCCCATCAATACATGAAGCCTATGTGAAGAAAATAAACAGGAAAAAAAAGGGTGAACATGAGGAAATAAAACATAACGTGACAACAGAATTAAACAGAGGGATAGAAGTTTCACTATAGGTTTCCACAGATTCCTTCATAGTAAAAGTTTGCTTCTTATTTTTGTCTATATTGTGTGCTAATATTAAGATTATTTGCTAAATTCTCCCAACTTTGGGCTATGATAATGGATGTGTATCATAAAGAATTCAACACCTAAATAATAATACAACAGGAGAACATGTGTTAAGGCAGATATGATGTGGGATATGAATTCATGAAGAACAATCAGTGCATAAAAAGAAAAAGATACAATAAACTGAACAAACTATAGGAATAAACCAGTTTTGTTTCAACAGAGGAATCCAGATCCTTTTACAGTCTCCTTTCTGTGTGGAAATATACATTTTGAACATAAACATACAAATAAATATTCAGTTTAATTCAATTATATTATATTTTACATATCTGTGTTCATTACTTGTTGCTTATTTAACTTGTACCTATCAATATCAACCAGCTTTGACACAATAACATCAAGTTTTTCCAATATTTCTGGGGGTTTTGGTGGACAGGGGGATGTGTGATTGATGATTTTAGAGGGTTTTTGTTGTTGTTGCTTGCTCTTCCACAAAAAAAAAACTTGTCTGACTAAAAAAACCCACTTATTTTCACGTTATTATATACTATTACAGTTTGTGGATCATCCTGCAAGAAAACATGGCCTTCTTTAAATTAAAAACATATTTATCATGTTGTATTGTTTTAACCAACTCCTATACCATTATTATTACCACGTATGACACTTAGAAAAGCTATCACAAATAATACATATCCAAAAAATGGAAGGACAAAACTCACATTGAGCCCATTAGGTCTTAAAGTTGATGCTCTCTCTATTGATCGTGCATTAAAACTGGCTTATGTAATACCCAGAATGATTAGATGATGCAACTCCTGATCATATTTGGCTGATTTTGCAAATATGTGAAAATAAATAATAGCAGAAATAAAAGAAAAAGGTGTGTTTAGGAGTAGTATTATGTTCAGGTACAGATCCACAGCGTCATCATTGATGCTGTGAAGTCATGATGCATTCAAGAATAAAAGTAAAAAGTAACACCTGGTCTATGACAAATGGGAAAGTGCGAACCTGATGACTCTAGGACATCAGCAAAGATCCAAAGTGTGAATAACAGTGTGCGGTGTAAATACACACAGACAAAAATGTACACAGCCATGCAGACCTGTGGGCATCCAGGGAGTGGTTTGAACAGATCAGCCTCTGTCTACCAGCCCCTCCCCTCCCCCAGCCAGTTTTCTCATTCGCCCTTCAGCAAGCTTCTGGGGCAATCACACAGTATGGAAACCTCTTTCTCAACACACACACACACACACCTTCTCGTGCTTCCTCCCCCTTCCCACATCCTCTTCCTGCCTCATTAGCATGCAGCAGCCTTGTTGCTATTCCAACAGCGTACCGTGCTATGATTTGATTAATGGAATTTGACTTCCAGTGTGGATCCCTGAAATGGGTATGGCTTTTTTGGCGAAGAGGGGAAGAGAGGAGGGTCCTGTGAGGGCAGAGATACATGGTGAGCTTGGGCTGAGTCCTGCCAATTAGGCCTTGGAAGCACGGTTTCCTTCTAACACCTGAGGATGAGTGTGTCTGTGATCACATTCTCCGCTTTGCTCAGGAGAGGCAGGATCACACTAAAAACTCAAGCCAACTAGCAGGGTATGCCAAACTGTCTGTGGACCAATTTGTTTTCCTTTTGGCTAGAAGGCCAACCCACACACCTGTGTGACACAGAGCGTTGTGTCGATGCGGAGATTGGAGCCAACGGCACCGTGGGACCCTTGGCCGCAGCCAAATGGGTAGAGTCCTAAAGCCAAGTTAAAACTGAGCAACCAAACGCTCGGCTAAATCTTCCCAAAGTCCTAAACAAACACAGGGAAGCGATTATGGTCTCTGTAAAGCAAATTAAAAGACTATAGATTATACTTGTGGTAGAAAGTGCAATTACACCCAACAATGACCTCTGGATATAAAATATAGAAATGGAATATTACAATTCTACTAGATTTTATCATTTGTATACAATCACATGATACTCAGAATTGTGTTTTTGTTTTAAAGATGAACTGTTTGCTTCTATAAAAGGAGAAATATTGCAATATTTTCAGGTTGGAGCCAGTGTTAAAGAGTGTTATATCATCAACTATGTTTCATTAATTCACACATAAACAAGACATTTGTTGCTGATCCAAAATACAGAATAAATATTGAACCACTAATATTATCAATACATGTCAATAACTAGTGGAAAATGTTGTTTGTCACCTTTTCAGGGTCATCAGATATGACCTATTTGGATGTTCAGAGGCTCCACAGTGAAGGTAGAAAGGCTGCATCTTCTATAGCATTGACTCACTGGTAAAAATCCATGCAGTTGGATCAATGGCCGTTGATTGAGACAATTGGTTTATGTTCAGAACCACTGAAAAAGTCAGTGTTTAGTTTGTCGTTAGAATTTACTCTGTGTTTTCATCAACATCTAAATTAAATATAGGAAATTTAACGGAGACTAAGGCATGAAAAATGCAAAAAAAAAATCCCCAGAATAGACAAAACATTTGACTCATGGTGTCAAACTTTGTATATTATTTGTGGCAGAGTGCGTGCAGTCATTTTGCACTGAAGAAGCAGTGGCTGTGATAAGCAGTAGTCTGTTCACAAGGATTAACTTCATACACATAACTTCAGTCAGATGACACATTCTAGTGACAAACAACACATTGCAATAATCCACAAATATGATGAGAGTGTCTTCTACAGTATATGCACAAACAGGAAAATATGGTTCTAGGTTCAAACTTGTGTCTGTGCATTAATAATCAATCACTAAATATGTCCCTTTTCAGTACTATTCACTACTAACATCCTGGTATTTTTTGACAATACTAAAATTATATACATCCTCACATTTAATTATCTGAGTATCAGACTAATATATACCAAATATACAACATACCCTTGTCCCATGTGTCTTCCATGAGTTTCCACAGAGTATTAAAAGTGCGAAAACTGTGTGAGTGAATTTGTGTAATTACTCTGCTGTGCGAGTCCTTATAATTGGAGTCACACCAATCAAAAGAACCCATTTTCCACATGAGCAGTCACTAATATGAGATCCTCCATTTAATACTCAAGTTAAATACTCAAAATTGACAGAGTGAAGGAGCCAATCTTTAAGTATTCCTACATGTGGGCTCAACAGTGGCAAAGTGAGTCAGATAAACTACATACACAGCATTTAGTCTGATTTAATTTAGCTATAAAAGCATCTTATTCATTTGAAGAGGTCATATCACAAAGCAGAATTAGTCAAAATCAGATGAATGCCCTTCTACACAGTTCATTAAACAACCCTGAATACAAAACAAATGGGCATCGCTCTGTTACCAGAAGCGTTCTTGAGGAATACTCTCTTGTTTGAGTGCAGCTGATCTTGGTTAGAGGGGAATTAAACAGATTTACTACATGCAAATACAGAAATTCGTGTCATCAGCATGTTTGGACTCAGCCTTTTACAGGAAGCATTGTCCCTGAACAGACTTCTACTCTGCTAAAACCCAAGAGAAAGGGAAGCCTTTTGTGTCTTGGACACCAACAGAGGATTGTCTGACACAGTAGAGGGGGGGGGCAGATATAAGAGGAGGTAATTCCAAATGCTTCCACTAATGAAGGGCAAAGTCAATCGAATTCTTTTTGTCTGCAATATTCAAATCATTTTAAGACAAACCCATGAGCACATACAATGGCAGTAACTAATGCTTGATAGTACGCACGTATAAAATTAAAAATAAGGATATTCAACAGCATTTTATAAAGCATTTAAGGAAATCTGATCTGTTATCTTAAATCCGGATATCAGTTGTAAATCTCTTTCTACAAATTAGACCTAGAAAGTATGTGAAGGAGTTGGTTTTGTGGAAAACGATGTAGCTTCATAGTGAGAAATTGCTAATTTTGTACAGATTAGGCTGCAGTAACATGCAACTAAAGACAGTAGGATAATTTATTTCACTAACCGACATAACATCATTCAATGCAGAGGGTCTTGTTTTTTAAAAATACCCGATTTTGCTGTTTATTGTTGGCATTGCTGAGACTTTTGGAAACAATGAGTGACTCCAACATTAACTGCCTGTTTGGGTTTTATCAGTCAGTTTGTCTCCTTGTCTGATAAGTAACTTCCATTTCATGGGATTTTTTTCCAGATGAAGGACTTGACTATCAGCTTTTAATTTAGCATGGATACTGATTCTGTCCTGGCTTTTTTGCATTTCGTAATGCTACAACTGACTACATTAAGAGCCAGGAAGCTGTAATTCAATCATTTTCACAGCAGACCTTTTGACTTGCTAAGGCAGAAAACACACAGGTCCAACAGATATCATTAGAATTGGCTGCATCACATTAAGTGTATTCGTCTGGGGCTGTTAAATTCACTGTGAAACCTCTTGAGGAAACAATATGGAACAGAACCAACCTTTTTTTTTTTCCATCAGCCACATCAGTACTTTGCCTGTTTTTAGAAACCTAAATGTCAACTGAGAAGAAAGTGTTTTTCCTCCATGTCCAGATGAGTTATCTGCTCATGTGACATGTTTAAGGCATGAGAGAGCAGAGCGGAGATTATTTGTCAAACAAAAAGGAGAGCATTCACAGAGATCATTTTCATTTTAAAACACTGGTTTAACATAAAGAGAATGTAGACTGGCTCACCGCAGTATATTTCTATGTGTTTTCAAGTCGATTCTTTGGTTGGATCAACAGCTAAAAAAATGGATGAAGGTGGAAGTTGATAGCAGCTACATTCATTTTAAAACTTTATAACAAGCTGAATATCACAGACAACCATCTTTATTATATTCTACAGATACTAAATGTGTAAGGTTTGCACATTTGCCTTTATACATATATTTATTTGTACTTTTGAAATACACAAAGGACAATCTATTTTCCTTTGTGTATAATAGTGTATATATGTATAATAGTGTATAGTATAATAGTGTATATATGTATAATAGTGTATAGTATAATAGTGTATATATGTATAATAGTGTATAGTATAATAGTCTATATATGTATAATAGTGTATATATGTATAATAGTGTATATATGTATAATAGTGTATAGTATAATAGTGTATATATGTATAATAGTGTATAGTATAATAGTCTATATATGTATAATAGTGTATATATATATATGTAAAGAATTGTCCAGATCTGTACAGCAATCTCATATACACACACACATACACAGACGGTCCTGCACAACTTGCACACTGCATATTACTGCACACAACTGCACTTTGCACTTTAAACATTTTTTAAAATGCTTTTAAATGATATTTTAATTGTTTTATCCTTATCCCACTGTTATGTATTTATAGTTTCTGAATTTGTTATTTTATTTATTGACTTCTATGTGGTGCAGAGTGGCCCCATTACATTATAATTTCGTTGTAACTACTGTGCAATGACAATAAAGGCAATTCTAATTTTAATAAACAATGAGCTAAAACACACTTGATTGTGCTTAAAAAACAAAAAGATGTATGATACAATACAATAAGAACCTCCTGGTGTTACAGTAGGTTTATCCGTCAGGGTGCATGCATACAAGTGTAAAACACACTGCTTCTGTCCAGGGTATTACAGTAATTAGACAACAGTGATGCAGAACTGTCTCATGCATGGCACCCCTGGGTGTAAAAAGATTACCTTCGGATAAGGATGGCAAGGGGTTTCAAAGACAACAATTTGCTTTTGTTTATCAAATTAGAGACCAGCTGGTGGCTTTGGCACAGTTCTGGACAGAGCAGGACACCAGAAAAAGTGCCTGGCAGGGATGTCCATATGTTCATTTCCATCGTCAGTCACTTAGGCTGGGCACTATAGTGAATGTATGTCATTAATCAAGTTTTGCGTGTCAACCTTTTGAAAAAATGCCAACGTGTTTGCAATATATGTGTTGTAAGTGTATTAGGATTTGCATATCAGTGCTTTGAATGCAAAAAAACATCACACCCTCAGTTTCAGTATGGGTATATTTACAACAGTTAATAAAAGGTATATACACAGTAAATTTTGCAGTGTTAAATCAACACTTAGAGAGTTTATTTAACTTCTTCTAGAGTGTATTTGGTCCCATTGTCTCCAAATTAACACTGCAAAATTTACAGCGTAAGAACTCTCCTTTATTTACAGTCGCATCAATTGTTTAACACCAAAAGCTGCATTTCTTTAATTGCAGTGACTGTGTGACTCATCTACAGTGAATATTCACTCTTCTCACATTTCAGTGGATCAATCAATCAATCAAACTTTCTTTATATAGTACCTTTCATACATGGTCCATGTAGCACAAAATGCTTTACATCAGACCCCCCCACCCCCCTCCCAGGTTAAAAGATTTACAGAGTTAAAAGGAATAGAATAAATGCATAAATAAATAATAGTAACAAAATAACAGTAACTACATAAAATAGCAGCATTGAAATAATGTTAAGAGTAAAATTTAACAAAGAGCTAAGTTAAAAAGGTAAGTTTTCAGTTTACCCTTAAAAATATGAACACACGTAACGGACCTCAGATCCTCAGGTCGACTGTTCCATAGTTTGGGGAAATAAAAACTGAATGAGGCCTCACCATGTGTTTTTGTGGTAACTCTAGGGACAATAAAAAGCTTACTACCTGAGGACCTGAGAGGACCGAGAGGGCTCATATGTTAAAAGCAGATCTGATAAGTAAACAGGGCCTCAACCATTAAGAAGAACCATTGAACAGAGTATTCATTCTGGATTATAACTACCTATATGTGAGCCTAAAATCAACTTTAATTCAAAAGTAGGCATAAAAAGGTTCAGATACGTGGGGAAAAAAAAAGGGAACATAAAGCTCTCACTGCCACCAATTCCCCCCACTGACCTCTCCCCCCGTGATCCAAACCAAGTGAGGCTACTTTTGCTTGTGTAACTTTGAGCCACAAGGGCGCATTCCTCCTGTTGGGAATGTGACCGAACGATACGCCATCCTCAGAAAGCGCCGAGGAATCCATTTAAGAGGACAGGGAGAGAAGACGATACAGACAAGAGGTCAAGAGCGAACGAGACGAGGGGCAGATGCTCCTTCACAATGGACACATGGAAGCGCAAAATGAGTGATGCGATGAGAAAAGGGAAGAAGGAGAGATAAAGAAGACAAGGGAGATAAGGGAAGAGAAGGGAAATGAGACAGTGATACAAAGAGGGCACTGGAGGGGGGGGGGGGGGGGGGGGGGGGGGGGTGCTCTCATGTTTCCAAAGGTCCTTAAGGGAAGCAAAGTCTCTCGAACTGCGACAGGTGGCAGCGAATAACATAACAGATATATGGCGAGCAAACAGGAGGGGGCTGCCGCTGACAAGGGAGGGGCTGTTGTGGAACGAGAGCCTCCTCCTCCTCCTCCTCCTCCTCCTCCTCCTCCTCCTCTCGTATGGCCTCCACTCATCTCCTCTTAGGCTCTCCACGTATCCGCTGAGCCATCAGTCAGTCAAGCCTCTTCAGCACCTGTCTCCCGCTGCCTTCCTGAGGCCTGTCAACTGTGGCCATTTCACTGCTGACAGCATAATGTGCCTATGGTTGCCGTGGGCTCCGCACGCCCACAGAGGCAGAAAGACGGACATGACGAGTGGGATCAGAGAGACAGACACGAGGAGAGTGTACTTTAGGAAGGAGGCGCGAGGCCACACCGACGAAAGACACGACTGTTGTGATAATCAAAGGAAAAATAAGTCAGTTTTTATGTGGCTGACGTTAACGATTGTGTAGCATCAATATAATGTTTAACTGGAAGAAAACGCCAAACAAATTCTGTTCTTTGACCCCAGCAGCATTCCATCCCATGAATTTTTAATCATGTTCACCTCTGGAAAAATTAAAGCTGCTGAAAATTTGACTTTTCTCAAAATAGTATCACTTTTTTTCTTCTCTAAATACAACCTTCTCCTTATGATATGATTTTTTCCCCCCTCTAACTAGCACAATTTTATACTTGATATACTTGAATGTTGCATGAGGGAAACATTCAAAACACAAACCCAATTCAATTCCATCTTGAAACACCAACTTTTCTCCTTTAATTCACAACCTTTGGATGCATTTGTATAAGACTAATAGAGGTTAAACAATGGCTGGTGCTGATTTCTTTTAATTATTATCATGTATTTTTCTTCCCGAGACTCAAAATGGCTGAACTTTAAAGAATATAGATCTAGGTATATGTAAAAACCTGTGGACATTAACTAGTTTTCAGTCTTTTAAAACCCAAACCAGTGCCTTAAAAACCTCTATTTTTTTTTTTTTTTTTTTAAAAGGGTGTTACCTTCTGAGTGATTTTTGCAGATCAGAATTCATTCCCACATTCTGTGACATATTCACTTATCCTTTCCTGCCACCCTCTATGTGAAAGGACATTAAACAACACCCAGAAGACAAACACTATTGGCACAAAGAGTGTGATTTGTGACACAATGAAGTAATATGAAACAACGGACGCTATGCTGACACATGGAACAGTCTTGACCCATAAATAAGTACTTATACCTACACCCTTCATAGCAGTGAGTCGACTCCCCTGTGGAATGATAAGCAAAATAAATGCTTCTGTATCCATAAATATCTCAGTCAGGGCAGCTACATGTCAAAGTCATCCTGCCACCCCAGCGCTAAACACGTCATATTTATTTATTTTTTTATATAAACATCCTTGAAGGTGTTCTGTCTGGATGTGATATGATGCATTTCTCTGTTTGTAGACTTTTTTTTTAGTAATATATTCACGCATATACAATGCAATTCAATTGTTGACATAGAAATAATGAGGATAGAAGATATGAAATCCTGACAGAATTCCCAAACTTTATTATCTCACGAATTTCTGACAACCCATAACACTCAATATAATTAATTATCGTTTGCCATTTTAACTCTAGATGACATTTAATCTACATAAGGGGTGTCAAACTCATTTTAAATCAGGGGCTACATTCAGTTAAATTTGATCTGAAGTGAGTCAATCCAGTAAAAAAAAACTAACTCCAAACTTTTCTCTCTGTTTTTGAGTGAAAAAAATAAAATTACATAATGAAAAACAAACAAAATTAGGCTTTATCATTTACACATGCATTCTAATTTACAGATCATAGTGGATCCACAAATATGCAAAATATTTCGTAATAGGTGGAATATTGTTTGTTTTGATTATTGATTGATTATTATTATTTTAAAAAATTACATTTACAAAGAGGAATATTTATAGGTTATTATATTATGAGACTCAATTGGTCTGAATGTGGACCATGAACTAAAATTATTCCTATCTTAGGCGGGCTGGATTTGGCCCGTGGGCCGCATGTTTGACACCTCTGATCTATATAATGTAAATAATTAATATGAACAGAGGCAGAAAAACCAGGTGTGAAGTGAAGGTGAGAGTTAGATTTTCCTTGGTCAACATATTGTACAGTCAGTCCAGTTTGTATTTACACAGCTAACACTTTATAGTGAACAAATAATAACTGAAACTATGAAATATGAAACGGCTGCAGCATCTGAAACTGACCACAGTGAACATTTGACAGATTAACAGAACTATAGTGTTTCAGTTTCATACTCACAGTTTGTCATGTCTTTTATGGATTGGGATTGTCTCTGATCAACTCCCCATATATGTTTTATTACTAACTTTTGGGGGGTTTTTTCTTTACTTTTTTATTACCAGTTACTAAAAATTTTATGCAACCCCACCTGGGGTCCCAAACCCAAGGTTGAAAAACACTGCCTTCAGCCCCACAGAGCATAAACACAGCAGGATTGGACTCACCCGTGCCTATGAGATCCCCGGGAACGCCCAGAGTAGTAGGAGTAGCCCGAGTAGGTGGACTCAGTGTCCATACTGATGCAGTCCTGCCCAGGCAGCTGGACCCGGTGCTTGGCTCGACCGCTGGCTGACGCAGCGGAAAAACCCTGCGTGCGGACCTTTTGGAGCTGGAGGTGACCGACTCGTTCGCTCAAGAGAGTGACAGAGGTTGGGAGCTGTCGGCGGTGTCAGCCTGGAACGCCCAGGGAGGAAACATCAACCTGAACGAGGACAGAAAGACAAATGCACAATCTGAATTGAAAATGTGAAATGTCTGGGAAAGTAGCCCACATTTCACCGTTACAGACAGGAGGCGCCAACTGAGAGACTGACAGAGTAAAAATAAATAAATAATAATAATAATAATAATAACACTAATTTATTCTGAGGGACAGCTCTGAAAATGTCCAATCAATAAATCAAGCAAATGTATTTTTAGCTTTTTCGTCCTACTTTCTCAACAATAAATTAACACAGTGAAGATTAAATGTAAAAAATATATACTGTACATTTTCAAAAACGTTCTAATTAAGAGCTAACTACACCTCTTCTTACAATACATACAGTGGAGGCTGAAATTATTAGAATATATGTCATATTTTAGAGATTTCATGTTGTTGTTTTATTAATTGCACATTAAAATACCCATAATATAATTGAAATATCTCCAAAGTCATCATTATGCTCCATAAACTATAGTATAGAACAATTACAAGAAGATTTAGATAATTTTACACTTAAAAGGCTTTAAATTCCTCCAAAAACCACAGTGTGCCTTATAATCCAGTGCGCCTTATATGTGGAATAATTCTGGTTGTGCTTAGTGACTTGGAATTTTGACTTTTTAACTTATAATTTTGACTTTTTATCTCATAAATTAAATTTTTTATCTCATAATTTTGACTTTTTATCTAATAATTTTGACTTTTTGTCTCATGTTTTTGACTTCACTTCATGCGCCTTACAGTCCAGTGCACCTTATATATTAAAAACCTTAAAAAATAAATAATTCATTGACAGTGCAGAAAATACTATACAAAAAAAACACCAAACTAGGTCTATTTCACTGTCAATGTCACACAATCATGTTCCTTCACAAGAGGCCACGTTCCTTGTCCAAATGTGATTGTGGTTAAACTGATGATGATGATGATGATAATGATGATGATGATGATGATGATCCTGCTCATTAATATTAATGATAGAAGTAGGTAAAAACTCACTCAGCCTGATAATTGATGTGCTCATAGCAACCATCTGAATGTTTAATGAATATTATGAAATATATTTTAGAAGCAAAAAAAGGTTTCAGATGTTCCAGGTGTTCTAAACATTTTTACCAACACTTAATATCTAACATAGGGTTCTGTCAATACATACATCATATTTTGAGACAAAAATAAAGGTTATAATTTAACCCATTTATGTGAAAATCATACAGTTGCTTGTACTTTTAAGGCGCTGTTGTTGTTTTAAGAATATATTGGACAACTTTTCAGGTAATTAATCCCCTCCCCTTTGAATATAAGCACTTAAATGTGTTTGTTTTTATCTCCAACTGCATTAAAAATCTTTCTCGCCGTGACAAACCTGCATTCTGTAGCTCTCAGGAGGTTCATATTCCAGCTTGTTTGAGATAAAACGAGAAACTGCTGCCGTGAAGCAGCAATTTGCTTTTATTCCCATATGGCTGACAACTGTTGTTCAGAGCCCGTCTACAGTCTTTGACACACTGCAAACAATTTAAGCCTGACACTGACAAGCTGTACGACGGCGAAGACTGCGGTGGAGATTAAAAAAAAAAAAAAAAAAACCTCCTTTTTCACAGGAAAACTTCAATAAAATGAAAGAGCTGCCAGTGTGGGAGAAAGTCTAGGGGAATTTTTGGATGTGAAGTCGAAGTAAAATATGATGACTTACAGCTGAGGAGTGTGTCCTTACTTCACTTATATGGCATACCTTTTAACAAAGTCAATGTATCAAGTTTAATTCTGATGAAATGTGTTGAATTTTTATAATTATAAACCTGAGACAAACTACGAGCTCTGAAGACAGGGTGGGGGATAGAGTGGAAAGAATTGTTGGCAGAGTAGAACATGCTTCATTTGTTTAAATATGGCATTTGTGAACTTTTCTTCATTAAAAATTATGCAGATTGCGGCTTTATATATTCATTTAATTTTCTGAGCTTTTTTTTTTTTTTTTTTTTGGACTGCTATACATATTCTGTGGCGTGTGCTGCTTTGGCATTAGGTTTAATTTAGTTTAATATTAAGTTTCAAAAAATAAAAATGTATTTGTGGGATAGTTATCAGTACTTTTGTATCACAGCTTGAATCAATTCAATTCTAATGAAGAAAACGAATATCTAAAGTTGATCCATGCTCACTGATGATGCTACTGATGCTAATGTTAAGTAAAGTGCTAAAATGCAGACTGAATATTCCTATGGGAATAATAAAGCAAGTTACCCTTAACTTTACAGATTACAGTCTCATTTGTCGCATCCTCTGTTACATTATTTGAGGTGAAGAATTAATTTTTTTTATTTTGAATATTGTATGAAACAGTATGAAAGAACATGGACATTCAGTGTTGCTACTTTAAATAAACTGGACCCACAAAGAATGAATATAAACATAATATAAGCTTTAAATATATAAACACAAAACCACAGCACTGAAATGTTTTTTGGGCTAAGAGAATAAGAATACAGTCTGTCTTTGAATTATTATTTTCCAAAGCATCAATCGAGTGAAAACCAGTACACAAAGTAAACCACAGACAAAGATAAAATGAGATGAAATACATTTAAAAAATTATCCATACTGTAGTAGAACATTTGTTTTCACTCAAGTTTCCAAAGAGCAGCTTAGAGTTTAAGATTACAATCGCCTGACAAGGAAGAATTTACTATCTGTGTTATTGTACCATGAAATGGTTTATTTTAACTGCATACAAAATAGATTGTAAAATAAAACATGCACTTTGACTCCTCATTGCAACTGTGTGCGGAGCTTCTACAGATACACTAATGCATTTTATTCTAAATCAGGCGCTTACAGTATGAGAAATTAGTGATGCATTAAATTCCAAAGCAAATAATGCAGACGTAATCCCATATAAGTGATATATTTAACCTTTCAACATCCACAATAATGCATACATATGTGTGTGTGTGTGTTTTCATTTGAAAGAAAACACATTCTGGTTTCCACAAGGAAGATGGAATAAAACATTTTCATCTTTTCTCAAGAAATGATGATGAAAATGTGACTTATTCTTGGTACATAAAAGAAAAAAAAAATAGGAATGTGTATGAAAGCCAAATTATTACTCCAATTTTATGTGGAACAGTGTACGTTAGCATGGACTGAACCCCCGCTTTAACTACCTTAGATCAGAATTAGCTCAAATTACTTTTCTGGTACTTAAATGTGTTGGTCTGTGCATTGATGTATGCTAAGGATGTTATCCATACTCTTGCTTGGACTCACTTTCCCAGCTGTTTTCGTTCTCCGGGAGGATAAACATGCAATAAAACTGAAAGCAGAACCTGCAGATGCAGAGTCGGCCCGTACTATATTAATAAACTATTGCAAGTACAGCCTCAGGAGCAGGTGGAGGGGTTTAAAGACTGCATTAAAAAGGAAGCACAGTCCAATAAGAGGTCGTTTATTGACTGCCCTTGATTTAGTATGGTAGGGCCAAATGGGAAAATATAGTCAACATTAAGTCTCAAATGACAAAGTTGAAGCTGGTACGAAGTGCTTCAATGCATAAAAGATATATTTGGGGAGATTAAAAGGCCTGTACCTGAATGAATAAATGTGCAGAGGGTGACGGGTGAGTCATGTGTAGCTCGAGGCATGGTTGTAAACACTGTTGTATAATGCACCTGCACGACACACACACACACACACACATCAAACTGCTCAGGGCAAGAGGAAAAATGTGAAAAGTAAAATACACAGGCACTTAAAACTTAACGTAAAAAGCCCTAAATCATGTTTCTACTCAGTTAACACCTACAAACGTCACACTTTAAGCCTGGACTTGACAGTAATCAAAGAGAGAATGAATTAAATATGAAGTCTCTCAAAAAAAGACGTCAGGTGTGTTGATTTTTTACAGATTTTTTTGTCGCTTTGAACACGTTTCCATCTCATCTGTCCTCCCACATCCACCGTAACAAGTTAAGGAATGCCTCCCCATCGCTCAAAACCTCCCGGCCAGTCTTCGAGCACAAACGTTCATGGCTGATTTATTGCTGAAGTGGCCTTTAAGGTGCCGAGAAATGGAGCAAACTCCCTCCCCTTCACGATATCCCTGCTTGTCGGCATTCACAACCACTGGAAAAGAGTTACTAGGCCATACAATCTGAACTCCTTATCTGCAACTTGGAGGGAAACACAAATCACCAGGTCCAAAAATACACTAAAACATCTCGTAGTGTGACCCAGTTCTGAGGAAGTGTGGTGTCGGCACATCTGTGTGAAGCTCTGCATGCTCGCCTGACTGTCACAGACGACTGAAAATGCTTTGAACGCTGCATAACTGCAATTTTTTTTTTTTAAATATATGCTCATTCTGCTAATCATTTTAAATGTCTGAATCATCCTCACATGGTGACAAATCCTCCTTCATCAACTTTGCTGCAGTTTCACCACCAGCCAGCTGCATTACTGACTCCAAGTATTTGCTGAATACCATCCAGGGGCTACGCTCACACTCTAAGGAAAGCTCAAATGTGCTTTTCAGCTCAGGTTCGGGACATATTTCCATATGCTTTCCTAAATCAGATACAGGTTTGACCCTTTACAATGCAACCCCTGTTTGAACATTCATATCAGAAATCATGTGACGTGCAAGTACTTTTTTTTTTCCTCCTGATACTCTCCCTTGTTATCATATGCTCATAAATTTGCCGTCTTTCCCTGCACGTCAACTTCAAACAGCAATTTCATCACCGTTTCAATCAAAAATTCAAAAATCAAGAAATATAGAAACAAAAAACTATGGGAAAAACACGCATTGATGTATCTGGACTCCCTTGACTAAAAAGTTACCATTAGCTTATTTCAATTTTTTATTTTTTTTTTTTCCATTCCTGAAGCTTAAATGCCTGAATTAAAACATTCCTGAAACATATTAAAATCTATGACATCATGATAGCACTGAAGCTGCTAATTGTTGTCATTAATAACATGTACTGGCAGTTAGAAAAGTTACTGAAATGTTGTGCATGTTAACAAGAAAAAATGGGATTATATTCAGAGGGGCTGTGAAAGGATCAGAGAAGCAGTAGCTTTTATTTAATTTCATATATGTTGCTTCTATATACATACACAGCATTAGCTAAATGCTAACTCCAGTCTGAGTCATATGGATAAAATAGTAAACTACTCTGTAATGTCCCCAATTATTGACTGTATCTGATGAATCTATTATATTCACTTTGTTTGGTTCCAGTTTAACTTGAAATAGTGTCTTTCACAACTGTACTTTATAAAATAGAATATCATTTTAATTGTTTCCAAAGGCATATCAAAAATATTTTTAGTCTTTAACTTATTGAGTTCATTTGAATAAATGTATGAATGAATTAATCAATACATAATTTGCACTAAATGATGTTTTACTGATGGAAACCTCACAGAAGTGCATGTATATCACACAAACCAGCTTCACTAGAATCTGACCAGTTAGTGAAATCATACTGTATTTTTATATGCTTTCGTCATGTATTTCTTATCTTATAAGATTAGCCTATATGCCTTTGAGCATACTCTAAAGTTCGACTAGGAGATAATTTTTTGCACATACTTCAGGAAAATTGGATTTAAATATTCCACAAGCCTACGTTTAAGATTTTCAAGACCTGGACAAGCATCCTAAATTAGATTTCTGGAGCCAGATTATGCATGCCAGTGGCAAGTTGCATTTTATTTTTTTTTTTATTTCACGACACTATGGTCAAAATAAATCAAAAAGAAACAGATTTTTTTAATTCCTTGTTTTGTGCCAGGACGTAAAAACATAGTACGTACATGTTTTTTTTCTACAATGATATCTCTACAGTAGGTGACACATTATTGCATTTCTATTTTCAGAGTAAAGTAAAAAAAAAAAAAAAAAAACATCTTGTATCTTTGAGATCAGGGGACTGTAAAGTTCAACACATTAGGTAATTAAGTAATTTGGTGTCAATACCATATATGTGCAGTAAAAATATAAATGTGTCTGTTACATTTCACAGTGGGTCCAACACAAACTGTGGATAAAATACATGAAAGCAGCAATTAATGTACATTTTTGTGTCCGGTTGCACCATAATACTAAGTACTAGTAAATGCATCTTTCATTATTTGAGGTCAGACTAGTGACTGCAGACAGAGAGGCAGCTATAGCATAATTTAACCTATTATTTTTATTTTACTAATACCCAATAACCCTCATTTTAAGGCTGATCTCTATCGCTCCATACTCACTTTTATAATCTAGCCATTCAGGATGGTAAGTAATATGGCCTTACTAATGTTCTGCAGGATTCTACCTGTTTATTAATAAAGGTTTTAAAGCAAGCCGGACGCAATCACAGAGGTATTTCCATCACCTGTTTTAATCCTCTTAAAAGCAGGGGCACATGGGTAAATGATGGATTAATGGGTTAAAGGAGTGCACGGTCCCGGTTCAGACAGAGTGCAGTGATGAGTAACAAAGGGCAGTCGGGTTAAAAGCTGATCGATTACTTCCTGTGTCTCCTCAGCTGACATTTTATTTAACATGGATCATTGCTGATCACGTCTGCACTCGGCAGGTTGTTCACAGTCCAAATGCAAAAGCAGCAACGCGCGGAGAGGCCTGGCTCTGAGGTCCGGATTGAAGTGAAACGGGATATGCCAGTGTTCTTACATGTGGTTTGTGTCTTTGCCGTGCCAGAGAAAATTGCTAAGCGGAACCACTTCAAGTTTGTGAGGAGAGTCTCGAGCTGAAATAGGAATCCCCGACTCTGGGAGGGAGGGAGGGAGGGAGGGAGGGAGTCACGGCGGGTATTTCACAGTAATCCAAGACCCCCGCTGAGCTGCCGGCATGTCTGTTTGTCCTGGCGAATACTGTCAGAGGTGGCAGAGGGAAGGCAAAATTATATCATAGCAATCAAGCATGAAGGGTACGGCGTCTCACAAGGCCAATTCATTCCCTTTGTACGAGCATCAATCGCTGTAACTTTCCCAAATCTAGGACAAATTCCGAGGCGACGAAGCGTTGCTTTTATTTCATCTGCTGAAGAAAAAAAAAAAAAAAAAAAAAAAAAAAACAGCGAAAAGTTGTAGCGGAACAAAAGACCCTCTAGTGTACATACAAACAACTACACAGAAACTAACCCTCTTCCACAAACAACCAAATGGTAAATATCCAGCAGCCGGAACTGTGGATGCAAACAAACAACTGTGCACGGAACAGCCAAAAAAAAAAAAAATACCCTTCCGTTTGTGAACGTGAAGACAAAGCAGAGTTGTATTCCAGCCATAAGCCGTCTGCTGTCACCATCAGCTGCCAGAAGCAAATCACTGAAAGTCGGCGCCAACTGTCACATCTCATCCAATAACAGCCAGACGTTATGTGTGAATTAGCCGCAGCGTTTAATCGATTGCTTATCTACTCTAAATCAATCTCAACTATTTCAGTCAGTGACCAATAATGAGTTTGAGTAATGTTCCATAGGAGAAAAAAAAAAAAACTGTGGAAATTCTCCTCTTCCAGCTTCTTAACGCATTAAAACCCAGCGCTAATTTTATGACTGTACCCAAATTAATGTTCTACTAGATTTAACATTTCTTAACTTATCACCATTTATGATAATATTTTCCTCCATGTTCTCCACTTATCTCTATAAATCATGTATTTTATTTCCTACATATATATATATATATATATATATATATATATATATATATATATATATATATATATATAGTAACACATTCAAAGTTGACTGCAGCTGCAGAAAATGAATATTAAAACATTAAAAGTCATCAAAAAGAATGGCTATGCAACCAAGTACCAACTCCTGTGTGTATTAATGACTAAAATAAGACAGAAAAGAAAACATAGAATGCCTAAAAGCACTGTTTTTGTCAGTACAGTACCACAGATATTAATGAAAGAACTTTAGTGATTTTGGTTCTTATCAAGAAAACATGGAAAATGGATAGATATCAGCTTTGGAATTAAACTACTATGAGCTATATATCATTATATTTGCCCAAACAAAAAAAATTAATAAGAAAATGAAGAAAACAAAGGGTGGTCAAATCACTTTTTTACCCCACGATTGTATATTGAAACAAAGAAAACAGAAGGAAAAGTGACTATTTAAAATAACTGAATAAAACAAGCATTTGCTCCAGTGTTATTTATCAAACTCCATGAGTTTTACAGGTGAATTAATATTGTAAAACAGGGGTGTCAAACTCATTTTAGTTCAGGGGCCATTTTCAGAACCATTAAAATAATATAAATAATAGAATAAAAATGTCAACTCTAAGGTTTTCTCTGTTTTTGAGCAAAAAAAACTTATATTCCACAATGAAAATGTCTACATCTATGAACTGTACTTGAACATAACAAACAAAAATATTAACAACCTCATCATCTGAACCCACTTTATCCTCACTAGGGTCACAGGGGTCACTGGGGGTCTAATCCAGCTACAGTGGGTGAAGGTGGGGTACACCCTGTATGACTCTCCAGTTCATCTCAACATATATAGACAAACAATTAGTCTCACAATATTATATTTATCATTTATACATGTGCATCACAAATTAAAAATAATAGTGGATTTACAAATACACACATTTAGTAACATTCACAATATTGGTCAAATCCCACAAACATTTCAGGTTATTCATATTTTTTTGTAACAGGGCTAGTACTTTTAATTATTTATGCCAGTGTTTGTACTCTAAAACAAAAGAAAATTAGCATTTTTCATAATTTATTGTTTATTTTGACTGTGGTCTGATCCGTTTTAGATTGAATTGATTTAACTTCCTTAATTATTAATAAATTATGTGTAATTTTCGCATTTCACAAATTCATCCCAGAGACCTGATTGGACCCTATAGTGGGCCGGATTTGGCCCCTGGGCCTTATGTTTGACCGTGCTTCCACAGATAGTATAAGTCGATCAACATTTTAAACCAGTAGATGTTTTGATCACTGTGGCTGTTTGGGTCTTAGTGGCATCGATGTCATTAACAATAAACTTTTGAGGACATCTTAAGCTTCAAGAAACACTTCTTTCAATTTGTACTTTTTATTATGTTTCATCATGTTTTTATCTTAGTACTTTTAGCTTTTAATTTGTAATTTTTTAGTTTTATTGTGTTTTTATCTTAGTATTTGTAGCTTTGATTATATTTTATTGTGTTTATTTTAGTATTTTTTAGGCTTTTAGTATGTTTTAGTGTGTTTTTATCTTAGTATTTTGGGACTACAATGGAGGATGTGTCCCTTCATCTTGCAGTGTGTGGACCACCTGGGATAATTTCCTGTGCCGCGTACAACTTATATTTTGGGAAGCTTACCATCTAGTCCTTTAATAAATCAATTTCACCACTTCTAACATTTTTTTTTTCAGACCAAACGAGATTAAAAATTAGAGATTAACACTGACAACGGTAAATTCAACATAGTTATAATGCAGTCTACCTTTCCCTCCTCTATTTTAGTCTAAATTTAGGATAATTATCATGTTAAATGACGCCTTTCTGGTCACTAGTGCACACTAATAAATATCACTTCCACTGTCATCATGGCTGTTATGATGTGATAACTACGAGCTGAAACTTGTGACAAACAAACGACAAAAGAGTAAGAAAAATAATTTCACAACAAGTCTTATCTTAAATTATATGGGGATGTCACTAGATTGCTATTTCATCGGATGATTAATTGTCAAATGATCAGTATTAATGACTATTCTCTTGTGCAATTCGACATCGAATAACAGTTTAATTATTCCCCCAATGAAGAAGACCCATTTATTGGCATGGAGCTTTTAATCCTACATTATAGATTATACTTCTGTTCCACTTTTGTTAGTATTCGATAAATAGGCTGGATCTGATATGACAATGTTCATCAGTGAAAAAGCAAATGCTGTATTAAAATAAATCACTACAACTCTAATTATCCATTAAAGTGTAAAATGTATGACAGCAAACAATGAGAAAATAATGAGAAAATGCTGTTTTTTTATAGAAATCAATAGACATTTATCATGACATTATGCGTAACTGATCAAATAATGCTAAATATCTTGAGAAGTCAAATGTGCAATTTATCTGAGCCCATTTACAGTCATTTATTTATTCACTGTGGCCAAGTCACAGTTTATTCACCTTTTCCTACCATGTCATTCATCATTGAATGATGTAGAAAACACTGTCACCATGACTCTTCTAATTCAAATATAACAACTATTTAAACGAGCAACTGTTCATTTATACAATACCCATTTCATGCAAAACAAAGAGTTGTGCAGAGGTGGTCAAAGTACTCACATTCTGTACTTAAGTAAGAGTACAGCTAAGTGGAAGTACTGATTCAACTCCTTTACTGAAGTAAAAGTAAAAGAGTACAACTTCACAATTGTAATAAAGTAAAAAATAAAACTGTTTTTTTTTTTGTTATGGATGAAATAATAAAATTAAAACATTTTCAAAAAATAAATCCTTTAAAAGTAAGTTAGTGTGTATGTTTTTTTGGGTCATGGTACTCAGTTTAGTGGATATGGACAGGATGTTTAGGAAAAATTAAGGAAAAGTAGGAGATTAGAAAAAAAAATTAATGAGATTTTTTTTTAAAAAAATCTAAATCATGAGATAAAGAGTCGAAATTATGAGGGAAAAAAGTTAACATAATAAGGAAAGTCAGAATTATGAGAAAAAAGTCAGAATTACTAGATAATAAATAGATAATTATGAGATAAACACTCAAAATTATGATAGTAAGTCATAGTTTCTGACTTATTTTTCATGCTGTCACATTTTCCGAGAATGTAAAGAGTATAAATTACAGATATTTATACAAAAATGTCAGGAGTAAAAGTCAAAAGTTGCCAAGAAATAAATACTCAAGTAAAGTACAGATACATAACTTTTTTTTTTAATTAAGTACAGTAAAATAAGTACTTTTACTTCGTTACTTCCACCTCTGGAGTTGTTTTATTTCAGTTTTAATAATGATTTGCATGTGCATTTGTTTAAATGAACGTTTCCTCTTCATATCATTTTGTTTTCTCTTACTACATTTGACATATTTCATCTTCATCATAAAAACCTCTTAGCACTGGACTGCTGCTCAAATTAATTAAACAAAGACTGACAAAAAGGCTTAAATGATTAATTGGCAATCATGTATTCATACCGTCCGCTCTATATACAGTAATGCCTGCTGTCTATGTCAATATGTGGATGCATTATGATATGATAATACATGGACAGACTGATGCTACTAACCTACTGCACACTGAGGCAGAGTTCAGACCATGGTTACCGTCTGAAGTCGCTGACTCGCCGTGAAATGATCCGATCGTGAACTTGAGTGGGAGTTAAGTATGGAGCACAGACACTGACTCCAGGTCTGTGTGAAGGTGGCAAATTAAGCATCTAATGAACCAAATACAAACCCTCCTCCTACGTTTTCGTTTTGAGCCGAACCCATCGCCTACTTTTCCTTCATCAAACAGAGAAGAAAAGCCCCACGCTTCATTCACGCATGACTTGCCGATGGAAAACATAATCTCGCCTCAGCCTTTAAAGGTATGACTTCCATCGCAAAAACTCTTTTAAATGAATCATACTTTCCAACGTTTGTCCTGAAAATTTACTTTAAATATAACACAGTGCTTTACATGGTTTAAATATAGCACAGGAACTTTATTTTTACCAGGATGTTTTTATTAATATTATTAATAATAATAATGACAACAATGATGGATTACATTCCTATAGCCCTTTTCTAGGCACTCAAACCACTTTGCGTTATTGACCCATTAGTCATTTGCGAACACATTTACTTGGGAATTCCTTTTCATTTTTTTTCCAAAATGGATTCTAATCAGGTTCACTCTTTTGAGTCTTAACTGAATTTGTTTTGAGCACATTCTGAAAATACATTTCACAAGGTCCAGGCTTATTTCCCAGAACATATTCAGATGGACAGACAAGCCAGACCGCCATTATAAGAGTGAGCTAAATATATCTATTAAGTTCTCAATTCTCCAAATATAATAAATACAAACAAGTGTACAGACGCACACTGGCTTAAATATTGTAGATTAATGTAAATCCAGAATGCTATAATTGTGTTACACCAATCAAACTACCCCACCCCTCAAAAATTCTGGGGAATCTGAAAAGTCTACCTGCCAGTTTAATAATGAATCAAGAATATTTTTGCCCTCTATGGTCATTCTAAAGCATGTGGAAATCAGACTTGATTCAGTCATTTCACATTTCTTTCTTCAGCAGCAGGAAAACAATGCATTACATAAACTCCGCAAGTTAATGCAGACTAAACACAAATACTTCCGTGCAGACAGACGCTTAAGTATTACTATAAATGGACTGAAATAAACTCACTAGACCAGTGATCGGTGCTAGTGACATTAATGCTATAAACCCACTGGATAGGGCAATGGACTCTGTAAAATACAAGTGCAATGAAAACAAATGTAGGACTATTTTAACAGTGCTGCCTTTCATTTTTTTTCCCATGACATGATTCATGAGATCACCAGAAAAGAAGAGCGTATGACAAATCAATGCACTAACTTGTTGAGATTTCCCAGACCGTTGGTTTTCAGAATTAATTCAATAATAATTCATAAGGATCCAATTTGAGCTGATTTAATATCATTTCAGTGTGGAATATTTAAGCTGCACTGGGACTATTTTTTTTTCTTGTATATGAAAGAGATTCTCAGAGAAATGTATTAAGTAATACAACGCCCCCCTTAATATTTACATTCATATATGACCTCAAAATACATACAACCAGATGAGTTCACTAGAGTTGAAACTTACTTATTAAGTGAACTTTAAAAATTAAAGGGAAAAAAGACCTGAGGATTGCTTCTTAAAAGATTAACTCTTGGTTAAAGGGGTCTTTGGTTCGATATATTTTCGACATTTCTGCACGATACTGTTCAGTCATTTGTGGATTAACAGGCACCCCACATGTCTGTCATAGCAAATAAAGTAATAATGTACAGAGTGTTTGTGAGCTCACAGTAACACCACAGTGAAGGAAAAGACTTTGCTAACTTGAGTTAAAAAAAATAACAAACTTTTTGCTATAAAGGAACCCGTGGAAACCGAAAGTGAAACTTAACATGTTTCCATTGTACAACCCGGCTTCTGAGCCTTTGTTATATTCTGTTGTCATGTCATGTTTTGTTTACCACTGCTGAATGTATACAGAGGAAACTTCACATGGAGTCTGCTTCTGTTCGCCCATCAGCATTTTTTAGCCCGATCATCAAAAAACTTGATCTGCCAATTTTGGAATTTTAAATGTCCATACCGTTCATCTAGATATGAAAAGTTACAGCCCTAGATATAAATATCAACAGTTGCAACTATCAAATATTTTTGTAATTGAGTATTGTCAATTTTTTTCAGCAATTAATCAAGTAATCAGATTAATTCAATTATTTTTTTTACTTCTGATGCATCATTGGTGAGTGTTCTATATGTATGAGTTATTCTAAATATTTACAATTCTAAACATACAATGGAGCAAAACAAAGCAGTGAGTGACACCAAAAATAGTTTGGAATGTGTTTGTTTTTACTATGGTTTACACTTTTGTTGTGATTTTCCTCCTCCACAGCAGCTTTTAGGACACATTAACAGCAGCACATTTACCTGAAATGTCTCACGGATGCACGCGCCTGGATGTGTGAAGCAGCTGTAACCTAATAATTATCCTACCTTGGTACATTTGCAAAAAATAATTACATCACTTGAGGCTACATGCTAACATAGCTCTGAGTCTGCTTTGACGAAGTGCCGTTGAAGTGTGGATACATTCGGTTCAGGTGTTGCAGCAAATACGGCAGTGCTAGGCTAATGCTAATGCTAATTTACCGTGGGTACACGATTGTCTGCCTTATACAGCATAAAATAGTCCCAAACTTCTACTGTTAATTAACTAAATATATTTTAAAAAGCACTGAAACAGTCCAGACCAGATGCACTTCTTTTGTAGCGTGTTTGCAAGTTTGAAAATAGTCACAAGTAATATACCTTACAGTACGCGATTGGTTTTTTGATCAGCATATTTTTCCGATCAGGCTATTTTTAGGCAATATCAGCCAATTATGATTGGCATTAGTCCACCCTGTTTCCCATGTTTGCGTTTGTCACAGAGGCTACATTAATATCTATATAGTATCGAAGGCCTTGAATCGAACCGCTTCAGTACAAATGAATGTACAGTTACACCATTATTTACTGCTGTTCCTTATATGTTTAAATATGAAACAAAAAAAAACAAAAAGGAGACTTTTCTTTCTGACCCCATGCATTTTCTCACCACTTTGAAATCACAGGGGCTGTATTTGTAGACAACAGTCTGGGAGTGATGTCAATTTGAGCTCTTTAACATTAAGAATTAATGGTGCATATGACCTGTAATTAAGCAGAGGGGTATTTGATGCTAAATATCTGCTGAAGTCCAGGACCACCAGTTTTACCCAACTTCCAGAGCTCATATCTCAGACATAATCTCTTCATCATATCTGCCCATTGTCACTCACAAAATTTTAATTAGCCCCACGGCTCATTTTGTCCATGTCTGTCAGACGCACACAGACATTTCTCTCCTATTTGTAACCATGACACCCTCCTATCTCTGCCTCCATTATCACAGCCATCACACTTCATAATAAGAGACATCCAGCCCATGTGAAATAATTACATAGGTGGAAAAGAAGGTGGCGGTTGACAGATGAACAACAGAGTCACGAGACGCGTAGGGACACGAGGGAACAAGAAAACAAGTCACTGTGGAAGTCTAAGTCTGGCTCCGTCACATGCTTGCTATGTTGCTGTCCATGACTGAGCAAATGAGGGTCATTAGTTCTGTGGAATTCAATCAGCATTCCCGAGTGTCAGTGAACTTAACACCTCGCACATATTCAGACAGAGACACAACTAGCAGCTTAAGGGATATCAATTAAAACTAATAAATAATATGCACATCTTCCAAGTTCAGACCAAGAGCTTCTATATGAACCTGATGAGTATGTCTATATTCTATGGTTTACAAGGCATGGAAAATCAATGTGGAGAGCCACAAAAACTAAAATGACTTTTCCCAAATCCAAAAGTTGATAGTTCTAACAATATCACCTTTTCATCTTTTTCTTGCTCAATATCCAAACTTAAGACAATTCTACAGTATATGTATTCATACTGTAATATATAACAAGTATTTTTTCTGCTTCAAAATGCATTCATTGGCAAATAAATCACATTTACGCTAAATAATCTATTCATTTGACTGACAAAACCTTTAATTGTGACCGTCTTTCTCACATAAGGTAAAGGTTTCAATGGTCTAAAAGCACCCGCCACAGCAACCACTGCCTCCTAAGAAACCAAGGGAAAATCCCAGTGACTGTGTGAATTGCACACAACTATAAACATTTATTACCGTTTCCTGCATGCTGTGAGTATCAGGTAGATCACTGTTCCACATTTTGCCTATACCTGTTGCAGTTTTCTGTTGGTACTGTCAGGCAACAATAATGCACTTATCCTTAATGGTCAGGTTATAAACAAATTGATGTCCATTAACGGATTAATTAATGTGTAATGTTAACAATTAGGATTGTTGCGAGTGTTTGTTCCCCTTTGGTTACTGTGGTTACCAAAATAATTCAGTTGCTCCCTCTTGTTTATTGTGTTCAGCGTGTATCAGTGAGGACGCCTTTGCTTTAATCACATTAGACCTTAGGGAAAAACAACAGCAGTTTAATGCCTCTTCCATTCCAGCAGCATTATTCTTAAAAGTTCTGCTACCCAGTGGAACAAAAAAATCCAGACAAAACATGAAAAAGCTTATCTAAACTGCTTCCTTCACAGATTTTGAAACAGATGCAGAAATGTTGCATTTACTTGAGGGTATTTTGTGGCTCATGCTTTCTAATGCCTTTTTTTTTATTATTATTTGGAGCCCACATGGAGCCATTGAACTTCCTGTTTATGAAAATCTCTATAACAACCAGCATTGACTGACATATTGCAATGCAGAGCGAATGCAGTACTATGCCCTCTGGATACACAAGATGTGACTGGAATAATCCTGATCTCTGATTTAATAAGTAAATTTGTATTCATTGTTCAGTGGATTATTTGCATCCTTAAACATGCGCAGTAGAATTATTTTAATTACTCTCAACAAACATGTTGTGAATTCTGTATGCAGACACACACACACAGCTCAGCATCTGCTCATCATGGACCAGTGCTTACTTACACATTCTGCCAAACACCTCTCATCTGAGCACTCGTGACAGGTGTCATCATCGCGATCAATACCCTCAGCTGTCATGCAATCCAGAACTGCTTTCTGGGACGTAAGTGGAGGGAAGGCATCAAACCTCTGTGTAATAATGTGTTTAGATTCACACTACTCTCAAACATTAGCCTCAGCCCAAACATAAAGCTCTTGATGATAATGAGGTTCTTGCATAATTTATAGAGGAAGCAACTGTTGTTGTCACTATGTAATGTTGCTCTGAGCTTTGACAGTGTCAGCCCACTTTAACATGCAGCATTGCCTCTAACAGCTACATGGGAGTTTCTAATGCAATTTGTTTGAATTACAGTGTTGTGTAAAGTATTTTCTTTGCTTTAAAACTCTAAGGCTGTGAAATTACTGCTGTTAGACACCAAAGTATTTCAGTATGGGGTTTGCAGATATGAAGACTGCTGAATGAAACACTTCAAAATATATATAGAGAGAGAGAGAGACAGACAGAGAGAGAGAGAGACAGACAGACAGACAGATTTAGTAAATACTTGAAGATTATCGTTGTCAGAAAAATTAAGATGGAATTCAGATATCTACCACTATAGTTTACAAAAGTTGGAAAATGATCAAATAAGGTGTGTTGATATTCAGCACAACAGTCATAAATATGTATTAACGAAGTGATAAAACATGCATATATTGGATATATAAAAGTAAGACGTTGCAAAAAAAATGTACAAATTAAAAAAAAATTTAAACTGATTAATAACCTGAGCAAATCAGCTGTTTGTTATCCACCCTACAGCTAAAAGGTCATTTATTATGGACTATACTGCGCACGTGCTGGATCACCTGTATTTTTTTTTTTTTTACATTTCATTAATAAAATTATCTCATATTCCCATGAATATATTATTAAACAAGTAGAGGTCTAACATCCCTGAATATATTTCAGCTCAGATATAAGTTTGTGTAGCTCTCACGTGGCTGTAAGTCAGTCGTTGTAGCTCCAGAGGCGGATTACTACTCTGCTCCTACCTGTGACCCGGCAGGCAGGCGGACCTACAGGCAGGAAACTCCCCGGTTTCACCGTGGCCTCGAAAGCCCCCCCTTTACCCCGCTATTAACGGGACTGGTTGAAGACTGACAGGGGTAGCAGAGCACCGTAGTTCGAAACGGGTGTTGAGTGTGTGTTTTTAGCCTTACTGGTTGTTGTTTTTTTCCCCGGAGGCTGGAGGGGTTTCAGTGTATCCGTCCGCGTCAACTCTGCCGCCGCAGGTTACAGTTCACAGCTGAGCGGCGGTACACCAGCCGGGTAATGCGGATCCACTCAACCGTTGGAAACATAGTTGACTTTTTTCCTCCCCTTGACCTCGCTTGTAATTTCTTTGAATGTCTTCTTGACAACGCAGTCACATGAAGCACCGTTTACCCCAAGATGACAAAGTAAAAAAGATAACTATAATAACCCGAGACTATTAACTTCGCCAGCTTTTCGTTAGCATTAATGTGTCCGCAGTTTTGAGGGCATTGAAATGAAGTTGAAAGCATTCCCTTTCATACAGGTAGGCAACACAAGCAAGGGCGTGTTCCCAAGTCTTTCCCCATTTAACCACACACACACAGCCCAACACTCAAACCCACTCTTTGTTCCACGCGTAAAAATAAGTACACCAACGGTAACCTACATCTTTGAAGGCTACAGGAATGAAGACAGGACATTATAAGCTGTTAGAAGATCCACACACTTCCACAACCCGCACACTCAAACATCTGCACCATACACCGGACCGACACTAACCCTTTGCTTATTAGAAGACTACTCACCCTCAATCGGCGGAGGTATCATTCATGCGTTTGATTATTTATCCAGAGGTAATAAAGTAGTTTGCCCCAGAGCTCACGGTAGGCTACAGTAGGAAGCAGCCCTTAGTAACCGTAGGAATCACCCTGGCAGTCAGGAATTTCACAGGGGGCAGTGCTTCACAGAGGAGGGCTGTAGTACCAGGTCTGGACACTAGGGGGCGTGTGATACAGGAGCAGCCTGAAAACTATGCAGAGGTTCATCAGCTTCAGAATGACCAGTTCTGTATGAATGTCCAGGCCTGTATGAAGGGTTTACACATATAATGCATATACAGGGTGCCCCATGAGTCTCCATACATAGGAAAAATAATACATTCTTGACATTTTTATTATTTATATCACGCTCTATATGACTACCATTTTAATCTGTTGGGTTTTTTTGAAGGCATTCTTTGGGATATATGGAATATAAAGAAATACATGTTAGAACCATATATATATATATATATATATATATATATATATATATATATATATATATATATATATATATATATATATATATATATATATATATATATATATGGAATGTAGTATGTCTCCTACAGTGTGTATAGAGACTTATGGGACACCCTGTATATCTGTAGTATATCTCCCCATGTTCTTTACTGAGTAATTCTTGATCCAACTCAGCTACTTTTGTCACAGTACTTGTTTAGTTTTCATTGTATTTTGCTACATTTTCTCTGTTAAGGATTTTATAAAAGTGAAAAGTTCATGAAATACAAAACTTCCTGTGTCACAACTGCAAAACAAAGCACAACTGTGCAAAGTTAAAAAAAAATAAATAAAAATAAAAAAAAGTAAGCTTAAAATAAACACATCCGCTTTGTACTTTTGAGTACTGCTTTTAACTACTAGTTAGTTTGTTGTCGTATACATTCACATTTATAAATAGGCTAAGTAGTTGTACATGACTTGTACTTAGACATTAGTGCTTAAGCACAACATCTGGCATGCACAGCTCAATGTCATTACATGTCATTATTAGTCATTACATTCAGGATGTATATATATATATATATATATATATATATGCAAACTAAAGCGAAACAGATATAGATTGAGACATGTGTAAAACAGAACTAAAATAAGCTTAGAAAATAAAACACAAAAAATATCTCGACTTTGTACTTGATATCCTTTACCCTGAAAAATGAAAAACTGAGCAGTTCATTAACATTTATCTGAGAAAATTACTAAACATCAAATTGGCTGTAATTCAAACTACTTTTATGTGGTGCAAGAACTGACCCGATGCTGATATGACACATAAATCTACATGTATTCCCTTAAACTGTATGTTAGATATAAATGCTTTAATTGTGTTTCAAAGGGAGAAAACTATTTTATTGTTTAATATAAAAGGTCAGCAGACACCATATTACAGATCTCATCAGAAAAGTAATTTCCTAATTCAATTCTGTTCTATTATATTCTATTCTATTCTAGTCTATTCTAAAAATCATACTTAATATCTTCAAAGTGCTGCTTAAGTTAATTACCTACCAATTTGGGTACCCCATGGATCATTTACAAAGCCATATAGTGGATGCTTTGTGCCATATTTAGCTCATTTCAGTCTGCTGCATGTGTACAGACACTGAATTCAAATTAAAATGTCACATACACACAATGCACAGTCTGACAATGGCACACCCTACAAAAAAGATAGCACAAAAACACTGCTTACACATTTCCACAGAGTAACCCAAGAGTGGGTAATCGTATCATGAAACTAGAAGAGCATTTGAAGAGCGCAGACTCCACCAAGGCAGATTAACCCCCACCCAATAGGTTTCACTTTCACTTCTGCGAGCATTCATCTTCCCTGACCAACTGAATGAAACACATGTGTACCCCAACCACATACCCCCAACGACCATTAACAAAATGTAAACAATTGTTCCTTGTGCCAGTATGAACATTTCAGCCAAATCACTCCATATATTTTTAAGCTATCTTGCTAAAAGTCAGACAAATAAACTAAACAAAAACAGAGAGACAGATAAAAAGGAATTCCACTGGTGCTTGGCGAAGTAAAAAGGAGTCAAATCAATGTCAGTTAATTGCATATATGCAGGTAATGCATCTACACAGAGGCTCATTTCAGCTATTGAATGAAAGAAAAAACATTGACAAATAGGAATTCTCACTGATAGATAAATCAATATACTATTATTATAGGTTATTCTCTAATATTCCAACTTAGGTGCAAAATATTATCTGACCGGGCTGGTTTGAGCTCTGTAAGGGCTTAGATAATATAAAATTTAATTTAATGTATAGATAGTTTAACATTACAATAGTTTATGTCCTAATGGCAGTGGGTATGAACCTATTATTAGATTAAAACACCTGCCGTTCAACCCCATCTGAACTCTAAACCCTTTTAAATTCTGGTTGCACTCAAGAATTTGAGGACAAAAGTTATATGTTATCTTTTGCAAAACTAATAACTATTATTGTATTTAATGTTTTTTTGTTTTTGTTTTTATTTCACCCTGTCTTAAAACTGTATTTTGATTTTTAATCAATGTGAAGCACTTTGGGCTACAGTGTTTGTATGAAAGGTGATTATTTTTATTATTATTATTATTATTATTATTGATCATCTCTTCGCAGTTAAAACTTACAGTAGTTTATGGTGATTCCTCTTCTACATATTGAAACCAGAATGAATCATTTGTACAGAGACGATGCTTCCAAACTGGCAGATGGGATTCATAGATAGTGGAGATTGGCAGTGTCTCACACAGTAGCTCTTGCATCAACAAGTCTTAAATCTGCATTACATGGATATCACACATGTCAGCAGCAGAAAAATGACAGCGACTAACAAAATTACAGATGCCATAGCAACATGGAATAACAAAAGCTGTGTGTGTACAGAGTCTGTTTTCAGAGGTAGTGCAGAAAAACACACATATTTTAACGAGTAATTCCTCTGCAAAGTTTTATTACGGCAGATTTTCTTGGTTGTTTTTAATATTAATATAATCTCTCAATTTCATACACACTCGTGCCACTGTTTTTGTTCCACTTCATGAAGTAGAATATGGTAAACAGTTGTCAGTGATAGAGTGAAAGAAAAGAAAAGAATAGTATGGAGATAACCATCAGGTGTAGATACAGTCAGTGAAGGAGCACAATGATATCACCAATGCCTTCAAGCTGCTTCATTGCAGGGAATGTAAACAAATGTTTTGATTTGCCTCCAGATTGTTGAAAAGGAGAACACAGAGGCATTTGATTGTAGTTTTTTTTTTTCTCTCCCCTCAAGCAAACATAAATCCAGAGGCAAGTCATCGCAGTTCCAAAGAGTAAAAAAAAAAAACCATCTGTTCACTTTACAAAAGGTGATTCCACTAATTATCCATCTACATAGATGAGTTGTGCTCTTTTTAAATGATGCAGTAGGTGTGTTTTTCTGTTGCTGATTTTACATTTTCTTAGTTTATTATTATTTAAGTATTTTTTATGTCACTCATGCCTTAAACTTTTAATGACAATTCTATTTTTTATTTCTAGTAAATTTTAAGTGATGTGAAATTGGGCTAGAGTTTTTGTATGAAAGGTGCTACACAAATAAAGTTTATTATGAATTATTATTATCATTAGTAGTAGTAGTATCATTCCAAATGGGTTGGCTCAGTGAGTGGTTGGAATAAATACAAAGCAGGACATTTACTCCTTGGAGCTAAAATTACCGACCTCTGCATAAACCTATCATCAAAATCTTGAGGAGACTGAGACAGAACTAACATGGTGTGAGTGAGAATAACATTGGTGCAAGACATGTATGCAAACAAGTGACTTTTTCAAGCAATCACAGGAAATAAAATGAATCAGTGCAGCATTTCACGTATGGGCAGAGGTGGATAATTCCAGCTCAATCAAGTCAAAGTCCTGCCATGTATTGGTTCAAACCTGTTGAATATTGATGAACATAAAGTTTCACTCAGGTAAATGGGATAATTAATGCAATCACCTGTGTTCATTGAACAGGTCTGAACCAATACAAGGCAGGACTTTTGACTTAATGAACCTGGATTTACCCACCTCTGTGTATGGGTAGAATGTTCCTCTCCCTCATCGTGACCCCTTGAGCCCCTCGGTTAAACAAAGGTCACGTGGCATCAATTAAAACATGTATCTGCACCAATTGATTTCACATTTCTCTGATTTTACTGCTATTCCTCCCCTATTGTGTCACTGACAGAGCGGTGCAGGCCACTTCATTCACAATCCAAACACACATGGAAGTTCAAATCACAAGGCAACAGATGCCTCCAGCAATTACACGGCTGTATATGAATCAATATTTTGTCCTCCTTTGAACTGCATCCCACCAAACCCCCTCCCCTTACCCCCACCACCTCTCCACCACACACTCTTAGATATATCTCATCCCCTCCAGAACACAATGGAGGTCATGGCTGGGACATGACCCCTGAGCTTCCCTGTTTCCCTCCCCGCTGGGAGCCAAATAAACACCAATGCTGTGGATTGGGGAGGGGAAGTACCCCCAAAAAACCCTCGAAACACTACTCTAAACAATACATTTTATAAGAAATGAATTCAGGTACATTGAGATAGGATGAGAAAACAACCTTATACCAACAACTAGATGAGGGTGTTGCAGCTAATTTACTGTAAAGATGATTTAAATGTAGAGTCAATTACACACACACACACACACATATATATATATATATATATATATATATAGTATATGTAATTGTGTATTTATTTAACATTTCTGACTCACATTTGATCAGAAAAATGAAAGAAAAAGTTGACTTAACACTTTATCACAGTGCTCCATTTATTTTCAAAGGTGTAAGATCAAGTATCCTTAGAAACAACAATAATAATACATAATAATGCACAATAAATAACCGTCAAATATAGTTTTAAAAATTATATTGTACTTTTTTCTATTCACATTTATTTTTTCACTTTTAAATATAGCACATATTCTATTCTTTCTTCTTGGTTTATTTTATATCCATCCAGTCAAAATGTCAAAACAACAACAAATGGTTCAGCAAATATCATTAATTCACAAAGGAAATTAGACATCTTCAAGAATACAGACTTTAATCATTTGAAGGGTTAATTTTTTATATTGTGATGACAACTGATAAACCTGTAACTATGCTCTGCATTCATAAACAGTAAAGACATTAAGAAAAGTGTATTAATGTAGCTACTTTTATAATTTTTTGTACAAATAATTCATATTAGTAACTTCACGTTGTGACAGTGTTTGTGTTTTATTTGCACATTGGTATTTCCATCCATGTAAAAATGTTGACGTTTATTTTAAATCAGTATTGTGATCATGCCGTTTACAGACATTATAGTTCAAGATTAGTGCGCCACCCTGTGGCACCAAGTGGTCATTACATTACAGAGGTTTAAAGCTGCCTGGCAGACAGATGATCCCTCTATATAAGGCTTCATTTATGCATTAAGGAGCTATGTGATAATGTTAGGTTTAGGAAAAGAAATATTTGTCGTCAAGATAATTAATTAATGCGTGTTTTATTCAGAATGTATTTTATAACTAGGTTTATTACCAAAAAAAGTTATGTTTCAGTGTTTAAAACCGAAAAACAAGTTTTCGTTTAATGTCAATCGTTCTGTTTTTGTTTTTAATTTAACAAAAGACCGTCGTGCCAGTGTGTGAATCAATCAGCTGCAGTGAACGCGATTAAACCAGATTACACAGTTGTATGGGGGAGGACGGACGTATGCGGAGGGCACGCGCATCATGTGCAGCACGTGCTGTCACTTCTTCACGTTTATTCAAAGGGGGAAGCGCGCGCAGATGGCTCCTATTGAGGAGGCGGCTGTGGGGTGGTGGGGTGGTGGTGGTGGGGGGGGGGGGGCTAAGATCAATTCAATTTGGTGTCCGGAAGATGGATGGATTTCTCCCTAAAGACACGGAGTTTATGAGTTAAGCAGCGGATTTTTTTTGTAAATAGAGGAAAATGAAAGGGCGTAAAAATGAAGACGAAGTGCGAAGAGATGCAGTGGAGACCACACACATGCACAGAGAAAGAGAGAGAGAGAGAAAAAAAAGGGAGGGGGGGGGCAGCAGAGGTCAGGATGCTGAAGATGGACGATGGACACAGTCCCTGTAGGACAAGCAGGTTTCAAACCCTGTCAAAAATGTCTAAAGCATCAATGTGTCTGACTATTGGTTGTCTATGGACTGACAGTAAATACATAGAAAACCAAATATACCTTAGCTTCAGCAGGGGTTTCCCTGTGTTCTGGGGGGTAGTGAGTTTAGGGGTCCTCCCTCTAAGAATTAAAGTCACCTGGGAAATAAATAAATAAGACACTCATCTGTTTGTTTTAGCAAAAAAGGAGGGTCCAAGGCACTCTTCATCCAAAAAAGTATAAAAAGCCTTTATTAAACAAGTCTCTCCACTCATCTGTTGGTGTGGGTGTCATTGCAGAATGTTTAAAAAAAAGACAACAAAAAACCTAGTGTCCATTTTTTCTTGCATACTTTTGCACTAAAGTACAAACAGTATGTAAACAATATTACTGAATCAAATCTGTGCAGTGATGGAGTTAACACACAATACAAAATCGATTTTTTTTTTTTTAGTATAAAAGAGAATTCCTTTGCTTTTGTGGAGTATTATATTTGTCTTGTCTTCATTATTGTTTTTTGACAAATACCAGATTTAATCGAGAAAGAAAGCACTGTCATAATCATCCTCATATGCATTTTTACTTTTCTCTGAGCCTCAGTGTGTCCTTGTTTCTAATCTAAGCAAATTAACCAAAAACATGCCTCCAAACCATGACAAGTAAAATCACTAATTTCGCATCTTTAATTATTCATATCCTTGTAAATATCCCAAACTGAGGCTCATCAAGCCTGACTTCAGATTTTAATTCAGTAAACAACAACTTCTGATTGTTCAGCTCAGTTCATTCAACTCAATTATTACTTTCAGGAATAATTTTAACACTTGCAAGATGTTTCATTTAGAAAGTTAAAGTACAGTATTTGGAAACTTTAAATCTGTACTCATACTATTAAACCACAAACAACACATTTCAACCTAATTTTCCTCCCTAATTTCTGCTAGTTGGAGGCATTGGTTAGAGTCACTGAATGTAAAGCATTAAATATCTTCACTTACATTTTTTCTGTCATGCTGCAGTTGCAATACAAGAAAAAATTTCAGACTTTTACTGTGGCCAAGTGTTTTTTAGTGTGAATAATCTATGAAACAGCTTCATGACGTTGACACTTTTATGATCACAGCATTGAAATTCACTTTGAACACAGAGAACAACAAGCAAAAAGTATATTTTTTTAAAGCACTAATGAAAAATCCAGACAATTCAGTGGCTCTAAATCAGCATCCACCCTGCGTGTTACTGTCTGAGAGTCCAAAAAAGAGACAGCAGGATGTTGAATAAACTCTCCTTCTGACTCACAACCAATGAGGCATCGGCAACAAAGGCCCAACAATTGGATTTAAAAGATCTTAATCAAATTGAAACCCAATGAATATCACCATTTTAACTCGCCAGATTGGGCCGTGTGCCTGGGCCTAATGCATGCACACACACCTTATGACAGACCCATGGTACAGATGGTCCGAGCGTGAGTCTGAATGAGAGGGGAACCATCCGCGGCTGCTGACGCATTGTGGGGGGACATCGTCTTCAATACAGCACTTAATGAGAACAGACTGACTCTTTCTCCTCCCCTCCCCGTCTCCTTCCTCCATTCATTCGCTTCCTCCTCCCCCCTCTTTCCCCTCTCTCACTCTCCACTTCTCCTCTCTCCTCTGCCCATTTCCATCTGTTTGGAGACAAAGGGCCACGAGCCAGCTCGAGCCCCGGGACCCTGCTGGTGAAGTAGGCAGGGATAATACGGCCCATCCCGGGGGCTGCATTTCAACACATGGATCAGGGCTTTGTACTTCTGCTGCACGAACACCCTTCATGATACACACACACACACACACACACACACATATATATAAGGGGTGTGTGCTTCCAAACACACACCTCTACAAGAGACAGAAAGCAAGAGAGAGAGAGAGGGGCAAGATGGAAGGAAAAGGAGGGGGGTGTAATATTGATGGGGGGGGGAGTTCTTGCCTTGAACATGAACACTTCCATAATACCAACAACCTGAAGAATAAAGGAGAAGGCAAAAAATGAGGCAGCACAAAAAGCCCAAATGTTGTTCCTCATACTGTGAACATATGGCTGTTTGTTGTCATACTCTTTCTCCCTGTCCAATTCATACAGAGCTAGTGAGCTCTCAGAATTAAATGAGTGTGTGTGTGCGTGTGTGTGTGTGTGTGTTCCTCCTGGCTTTTGCTGTATACCTGAATGATGATGAGGAGAAGGATGTCCAAACGTTGATAATGGCTGCTGTATAATCCCCTGCCGTCTGCACACACCTCCTGACATATGGTCACTCCTAGGCCTCCACCATTACATAAGCCCACAGTGCAAAAAAAGAAAAAAGGGTGGGGGGTTGCGGTGAAACATGGCACTTTCTCACACACACACACACACACACACACACACACACAGACAGAAGCATGCACCGGCCACACTGTCAGCCAGTCTGTTCAGTGCCCTCAGCAGTTTGGGCTTTGCCTGTCACTTTCTCCCCTTGCCCCTTCTGGGGGTTTTGTAAAGAATAAATTGAAGAGGACTGATGCTGCAGAAGCTTTTCGGGGATGAGGAGCACAAATGGCCTTGTGCTTCATGGCGACATACAGATGGACTCCTCTATTCAATAAGCTTGAGCAGAAGTCTGTCTCAACGCCATGCCAGAACCGTAGAGCGTGTTTTTGTGTTTCTGAAGTGGACAATCTGTTGATGCAAACAAATTGATGCTTTCTGATGTTTTTTTTTTTTTAATGTAAAAGTATATAATGGTTCAAAGAAGTGGGACTTAAAATGATGCAATTATGACAACTATCCAGTGTTATCAAGTCATTCTGACCACTTGGACTTTTGGGTTTGAGTGACTTTTTATTCTTTTTTTATTGTGTAGAAAAAAAGTTGGTTGGTGTTCTATGTATTTATATATTTGCTTGACAAAATACGTCACTTCTTTGCATGTTTTTTTTTTTTTTACTAAAATCTTTAGTTGCCTGTGTCTGTGTCACTTGTCATCAGAAAGTATTTTTGTGTTTTATGACATTTCAAAACTACCATGTTAAAACTTGACCTCATTGTAAATGTATTATATGTAATAATTATTGAATTACTCAAATGAAGAACTCCAAATAATTCCCGAATCTATTGGTAAAGACTGACAAACTGACATGACAAAGACACACAAGGCAAGGGATGTGGTTGAACTGGAAAGAAAAGAACATTTTATGCAACACCTTCAATCTACAAGGACTGAAGGTTTGAAGGTGACACCAAGTAAAACTGCAGAAGTGAAGACAAACATCTGCACTGACGGGTCAAAGATAAAGACAGATAAAAGACAACTGAATAATTATATTGACCAATTATTTCTTCACACAAGGTTTATTTTAGTGGCAGACCTATTTATATTTCCTGTAGTTTTATATTTATGAGCTATAGATAGATAGATAGATAGATAGATAGATAGATAGATAGATAGATAGATAGATAGATAGATAGATAGATAGATAGATAGATAGATAGATAGATAGATAGATAGATAGATAGATAGATAGATAGATAGATAGATAGATAGATAGATAGATAGTGTTAATTGTGGCCCTTCCTCGTATAGGTGAAGGGTCTGATTCCCTCTGGGACCACCCATGCTTAAAAAAGGAACCTTCAGTCTTTATAACCTCATGTAGCTGAGATAAAACCACACACACACACACACACACACACACACACACCTCCCTGTTGATACGTGACTCAACTACAGGCCTTTTACAGCACAATCGATGGGCATGAGCCTATATCACAAATGAATATAAATATTTGGATCTTTTGCTCGTACCATTTGGCAATATTACATCTTGGTGCTTGCTCACTCATAAATTTCCATCTCTCCCATCCCTCCTCTCTCTCTCTCTCTCTCTCTGGGTTTCCCACGGGAGGTGCCAGACGGCCAGTAATTTGGTTGTCTTGGCTCGTCTGGAGTAACACCTGCCCCCTCTCTGGGGAAGGGAGAGAGCCTTTCAGCCAGGAGCACACATGTAGACTACCACTGCCTTTAGCTGCTTGACCACTATGTGTGTGTGTGTGTGTGTGTGTGTGTGTGTGTGTGTGTACAGTAACATAAGGGTGAGTTTTTTTTCTCTTATCTCCATTTGCAAAAGTAGGTTCTCACTTCTAGCACCCATGTGTATGAGTGTATGTACAGTAGGTTGCGTTCACGTGCACTTGTGTTCAGAAAACCATGTGTGCTGATTTGCATGTTTATCACCCTGTACGCATGTCACCGCGTGCGCACCTGGATGCGCGTGCCTCAGTGTGACGTCACCCTTAATCGTACCGATCATTCCTCAAACTGGTCCCACAGCACACTAAACCTATTGGGGTGCAACGTTTAAAAATGACAGACACTTTTTTTTATTATTATTTTGTTTGTTTTCAAGTATTTCCGTTTTAATTAAAAATAACACCGGAAAATATGAAAAGTTTGTCCATTAGAAACCAGCTGTCACACGATACCTCTACTACAAAAAGATCTGCATAAAGCAACAAGTAGCCTACACAACCCTGAAGAGACAAAAAATCTTTGGATAGAGGATATGTTCTTCTTTTTCTTCACTATAAAATTACTTATTGGATTTTTACAAAGCAGAGACAAATAAATTAATAATTAACAACCAAATGGTCTAAATAAACCACCCACATAAATCAAAACATTGAAGATAATAAATTATAATTCAGGCTATTTTGTTTTCGAAATTATTATTATTATTATTATTTGGTCACAGCAAAAAAAGAGGGTTGCCTCTAAATTAAAATAATAATAATAACGTATTAGAAATGGTTTGACATAATCATTCTTCACATGATTAAGTGTTACAGACACATTAATCTGTCAGACAAAATCATTTCAAATTGAATGGAAATTGAATATTTTTGTGAGAAGTCCAATTCGTATTTGTCGAGCAACCTTTGAACACAACAATTTAGAGAAATAAACATTTTTGAGGCAATTTCGCCCCATCTTGAAGTGCTTATCGTTGCTATTGATAGACAATAGACGTGACATTTAAAACAAATAAAACAAACAAACAAAAACATAATGACAAACATCAAAACAACAATAAGTTATGCTATGGTTAACCCATAAAAAGAAAGTGCATTTTTAAGAGTAACACCATCACTTTCCAAGTTCAATTTCACAGCCTAAAATATAGAAGCAACAAACAATATACATTTATACAAAAAGACGCCAGCCTATGATACCAACATAAATAAATTACCTTAAATATTAACACAATTAAATAAATTATCCAATACACTTTTTTAAAAAAATGATTAAGGTCACAATTTCATGTCATAAGTGGCACTTTACGCATTGAATCTTTTTTTTTTTTCTTCCTTTGCGGAAAACGTCTAAACTAGATCTAAAGCAGCTATTTTCCTTAACATCCTTTTAATTCCGTCTGGGTTTTTTTTTCTTCTTCTTCTTCTTACACCTGCCTTTGCGCATGTCTCATAAAAACCGGAAAGATGCCCCTGTGTTTTGTTTGTACAGACCTTAGGAGTGATGGAACGAGGGGGGGGAGGTCTCCGTTTACGCACGGTTTTAGACCGAAATATTTGTTTGGAGAACAATCTACCAATTTTAAGTCTGATTTAATGCGATTAAATTAACACATGGCTTAAAGGAAAAGACAATAATGTGTTTTTTTTTTGTTTATTTTTCAACACAAATTGAGTGACAGCCCCTCTCATTTGTGGTTCTCCAACACTTCAATGTGGAGACAGACATTAAAACGCCAGAGGGGCTTTTTTTTTCTCCCCCACCCAGTCCATCCTCCCATGTATCTGAAAAATAATCAGTATTCTCATTATTGCATCTAACAGCTCAAACGACTATAGGCGCCTGATGCTTTTTATTCAGTGAACGGTCTGGACTGAAAAGTTGAGGCTTGTCACTCAGTCAGAGTAACACCTTGGCACCTTCTGCTTTTCTGGACACTGGACTCACATGTTAGTCAACTAAGGTATGGCAAAGTCCCTGTCAGTATTAGGGAGCACTTTTTTGGCATCACTTAGTACTGAAGTGAATGACCTTTTAAAGTGTTTTTGTTTGTTTTTTCTGTCAATAAAATCAGATTTAGTAGAATTTCCTTCCGTGCTATAAACCAAATAAGTAATCAGTAATGACTTTCCCCTTATCAAAAATGTTCATTAAAATCTACAAAAAAATAAATAAATCAGGCCATGTGGCGCATTTTAAAAAGGGATACCCCTTGCGCCTCACAGATCTACAGTAATGAGCCTTTCAATATTAATAATTTACCTGAAATTGGACAAATTTAAAGGGAGCAAATGCCTGCGTAAAACACAGGCATATATGGAGCTGATGCGCAGTTGACAAAAATACTGCTTTTAAGAGTCTCCTCCTTCAGTGGATTCTAACTGCCAACCTTGCCATGCCCCATTGACGCCCAGCATGTGCTTGAGTCCATCCTAACAACCCAACCAAACCATCTCTGTCTCCAATGGGTGGGTGGGTGGTGGAGAAAAGGGGGTCATGTCTAAACATCCAACACGTGATTAAGATAGGAGATGTAGCAGATAGCCAGTCTGAGGATCTCGATTTTGGAGAGTTTCTTGTCTGGGGGTAAGGTGGGGAGTAATTTCCTCAGCTCTGCGAAGGCCACGTTGAACGCCTCCACTCGGATCCTCTCTCTAGTGGCGTGGGCCGAGCGGTACTTGGCCGTGGCCCTCCTCCTCCTCCTCTTCTCCTCCCTGCTCAGGGGCTGCTCGGCTTTACATTTGGCCTTCTCTTCACCCTCCGCCGGCTCGTCCGACGCACATCCTGCAGACTTGAGGCCGTTCAGCATCGTCTCCGGGTCGGACTGAGTCCAGGAGAGGTCCGCTTCAGCCTGGTCCGGGCTCAGCATCATTTTCACCTCCGGGTTTTTTTTTTCCAACAGTCACTCCTCCCTAAATACCTACATACACGTAAAAATAAACAATTAAAACATAGAATTTAATGCATCACACAAACATTGAAATGCATTTAAAATATATTCCATATATTTTTCTTTTGCCAGTCTGTATAAATTCTACTAAAATGACAATTAAAATAGCTTTTATATATATTTTTTTTATGTCTTCCAAACCCTGAGGCCCTGCACGTGAAACCTCCACAGTGGGTGCTATAGTTTGGGTGACAGGGTCTCTCCATAAATCCAAACCCAGTCTACATCTATTGCATAATAACATTAAACTCCATAAATAATGAATGGCTCAATATTCGTGAAATGGTTAATTTATTACAGCCCTAAAGGCCTCTAAAAGCGCACGGAATAAGCATCTGAAAAGCGCCTCGTATTTGACAAATTATATATATATATTTTTATTTTCCCAATTGAAATGTTTTGATTTCAGTTTTCTTCAGAAGTCCAAAGAAACTTTTGATTTTTTTTTTCCGCAGAAGAAGCTCCTTTTTAAGAATTAACATAATCAAAATTGGCCATCTGTCACAGTGTGATGAACACATCTGCTTGGCTGAGGCCACAGTGACTTGACAGCATGGAGGCAGAAGACGGCAAAAATAATGTTGACATCTGCTGGACATAAAATTATTATTTTTTTTTAAAGAAATTTGCCGGATTTTTTTTTTTTTGCAGACAAATACAAATAAAACATAACAACAAACTAGTATTAATTTTAAAGTGCATGATTGACTTATTATTTCACATTTTATTCTCCACATCCAGACTCACCTTGACAAAGAGTTGGGAGGCAATTTTGTTTTTCTTGAGACGAAGTTAAAAACTCCAAAATTAACTCATATTCCACAGGATGAATCACGCATCAGATGTTAAAAGTCTGACATGGACAGATGAGGGGGGGTGTCTTCAGAGTAAAAAAAAAAAAAAAAAAAAAAAATACAAAACAACTTATTTGACTTTTTTTCACCTGCAAAGTTGCGACATGGGAATCGACGCAAAGGGGAGGGGAGGGGGGGTCAAACCAGGAGAAATATTTCTGCAGATCCTCAAGTCTGTGATGATTAGATGATCGGGGGTGATAAAAGAAATAATGATGGAAGTGGAAGCAGGGATCAGTCAGTCAGCTCCTGTATACATATATATATATATGTGTGTGTGTGTGTGTGATCCCTGCGATGGAGAGACAATAGAAGAGATGGAGCAGATAGTCAGTGAAAGTGCAGACAGGGATACTGGTCCATCCGCCTGTGGAAGATGAGGATAAAGGGCGAGATAAGAGATGCTCTCCGGTGTCAGGAATCAGCGGATCGGAAGGCAGGTCGCAGATAATCCCTCTCTTTCTCGCAGTCTTTCTTCCACCCAGTGTCATGTGCGAGATAAGATCCAAACGATCCCGTCTAATAAAGGCTCACTTCAGGGACAGAGGGGATGGAATATATTTGAGGAATGGTATTGTCTAACACCGCCCCCTCCCTCCCTCTCTCTCCAATCTCTCTCTCTCTCTCTCTCTCTCTCTCCTCACGCCCCTCAGCCCTCAAGCGCTCGCGCTCCCGTGGGAGTAGTGGGCAAAGGGAAAGCAGAGATGTGTGTGCATGATAAAGGATGGAAACAAACAGGAGAGAGCCCGTGTCTGCGAGTTTGTCCACGTTTGTGTTTAAGTGAATGGTAATGATGACTGAGAAATCTAATAGTAGATCTTAACCAGGCGTGTAAGAGATGCAGCAGAAAGATGTAACACAAGATAAGATAAGATTATAAGTGGTGCTGAGGAAACTTTTCAATTCAAAAGATCTGATATTTGTCCAAATGTTGCATCAAACCTCAAATAACTTGATTTATTTCTACATTATTAACCCATTGATGTATACTGGTCACTGCAGTGTATATTGTATATTCATGTTTTAGTTTCATATCAGTCAACTGTATATACCAACATGTTTATCTCTTATTTATTAGACTGTAATTGACAGACTTCTTAAACAAAATGTTTTATTTGGTAGTTGGTGTTTTAAATACATGTTTTTTTGGTTAAAAGCTGAGTGGATATATATATATAAAAAAAACATACCTTTCCCCCCCCCCCATGCTGAAAGAGGAAACAATCTTGACTAAGGTTCTCATAAATCATGCATCAAAGGGTTAAAAACCTCTCATAGTAATATTAAAATATATAAAAAATTACATCTTTACTTCTTAAATATCATTAAAACCTCTATATTTTTGTCTTTCACATTTGTCAAATTATCAAAGACAAAATTCATATTAATACTTTTCTATTATTTTTATGCTCTATTTTTTTAACCAAACACCTCTTTTTCAAAGACAAGCTGAAAATCCAAATCCAAAACCCCTCTGTGCTGTTGAGAAAAAAACACAAGACCCATGAAAGTTGTCAGGTCTTACATCCATTTACCTCACTTGAAGGACTTCACATCCTTCTACAAACATCAGCCACCTGCACATTTCTTTTCCTTCCTTCTTGTTCTAAACATATGCACCTTGACCATCATAAAAAAAAAATTACAAGAAAAACCCATTACTAGTACTTTTATTCATCTTAGGTTCATTTTACACATGTGTGGGTGTGACTTGTGTCTCCTAAATGACCCCACACCTGATGTCACTTTACACAGACTACATCTATACAATCTGTCAGATATTATTTCTCGGGGAAATGATTTAACTTCAATGGACTGTATTGTTAGTTTATATTTATTCCATGAGGTTTTCTTTTTCCACACACATTTCCAAATCAATCATGTTTTGGTGCATCTGTCTCATAATCAGGTGTGAAATGAAGTAGACCGTAACATGATGTGATGTGATGTGATATGTGGACATGCAAAGAGGAAAACGCTTAAAAAGTAGGACACTCAGAGGAGTAAATAAAGTGTTTAGAGTGAATAATTATTTGCTTTTATGAAACCAACAGCATAGAAAGGACAGAAATGTCGGATTAAATGTAACACTTAACACACCTGGCCTCCATCTTTCCTAACGATCCTCTCCTCCTCCTCCTCCTCCTCCTCCTCCTCCTCCTACTCTTCCCTTCACTCATCTTCTCCTCCCATCATGCATCTCTGTGCCTGGTGGTACTACCAGTGTCAGGTCAAGAGGGCATGGTTCCAGAGGAGGGGCAGTGGCCAGTAAGTGTGGCGACTAGCTGCGCCTAACGAGGTGATTAAAACAATAAGAGGAACCATGGATGACTTGCTGTGGCCCACAGCCACTGCCATGCTTACTGCCACCACACACACACACACACACACACACACACACACACACACACACACACACACACACACACACACACACACACACACACACACACACACACACACACACACACACACACACACACACACACACACACACGAGGAGAGACAGAAGTACCACCATCTTGCCAGAAGGACCATATCAGTGGTAATGTGGCATATATGTGTGTGTGTGTGTGTGTGTGTGTGTGTGTGTGTGTGTGTGTGTGTGTGTGTGTGTGTGTGAGGTGATGGACAGCTTGCCTTGGGCCCTGGCCATGTCCGTGGAGTGTGTGACACAGAGAGACTCTCAGTGGGGAGTATCAGAGACATGTCAGGACCAGGAGACAGAAGCCTCCTGACAGCTGGAGCCCACGGACACACACCCACAACCCTAATTGCTCTGAAGACGTAAGACGTGATGTTGGTGCTTGGTGGTGGGGCTTGTGTGGACCCCTCCTCAGTCAGCAAGGCCCTTGGCCAAAGACATGAAGGACCCCTCCAAGGCTATTTTGTTTGTGCCTGCTGCAATTACATCCCACAGCTGATGTACTGACTCTGGAGACGTGGAGTGAAACTGCGGGGTGATTTAGTCACTAGAGAATGGTCAATTATTTCAGAAGGATGACGTTTAGTTTAGTCATGACATTGCCAGTAGAAGACTTTTCTGTATTCTAGTCCACATCAATTGGGTATTTTCCTCTTCTGTTGGAAAAAGAAAACCTGTCTCTGTAACCTTCATTTTACAAAATGTCTCTGAGACACACACACACACACACAAAAACAACGATACAAGTTTGAGGATTACACTGTACATGGCATACAGTACACATACACTTCTATTTTCTAGTGTCTTCATGAAATATAAAGTTAATTTGACTTGGTTATATGTGGTGTAAAGCTCTGCTGTCAGGACAAAACATCAGACAAACAACAATCATTTGACGTATTCAATGAAATCTGGTGTAAAGCAACAGAGAATAAGTGCGATAAATTTCATATTGTCTGTACAAACCTTATATGTATGGTCAGTACACCTTGGTAAAACATCACATGTAATAGTAAAGACTTTTGCAGAGAGTGGATTTATATTTAAGGTAGATTTCAGAGGATCTAATGGATCAAAACTCAGTGTAGTTCACGGGCCACATTCAGCCTAATATGGTATAAAGTGGGCCGCACCAGTAAAATAATATAAATAATAAGATAAAAATGTATAAAATAATGTCAACGCCCCAAATTTCTGTTTTTAAAGTGAGAAAAAAAGCAAAATTCTCCAATAAAATTGTACGAAAACATAAAATGGACAAATATGAACAACCTGTAAAATCTTAAGAAAAATAAGTGCAATGTTGATTATATTATGCTTTAGTTTTTCATTTATACATGTGTATCACAACTTACAAAACAGTACATCTACAAATATACACAACATTTAGTGACAGGTGACAGTGAAATTCCACAAATATTTATTTTGCAAAAGGCTCATCTTTTTTATACTGTATTTTACACTTAAATAGAAATGGAAGTTAGTTTAAGGTTGGTTTGCATTATTTCTACATTTTTAGGATAGTATTTCACTAATCTCACCCACTTTAGATTTAATTGGATTATTAATTATCTTCAGTGTCATTTTTGCTTTTCACACATTCATCCCAGGGGCCAGATTGGACCCTTTGGTGGGCTACATTTGGCCCCTGAGCCTTACGTTTGACACCCGTATAATAGATTAAACAGTGCTTGAGCTGGAACTGAATACACTATAATGCAAGTATATGTGAATAATATACGTATAATAAAGGCTGGTGATATTTTGAATAGAGTTATATTAACTAATGAGTAAAAGAATGTCTAACACTTTATAATAATACCTACACATAATTCACCATTTATAAACCATTTATTACCTATTTGTTAATGTTTGTTCATTATGTATTAACCATTTGTTGCCTATTAATGTTTATTCATACACAATTCATCATAAGCAAAGTGTTTCTGCTTCTTTTCTATGAACAAACCATCTGTAATACATTAATAAATAGGTAACAAATGGTTAATATATAGTGTAATGTGTGTGTAGGTATTATAAAGTGTTACCAAATAATGAAAAACTACATTATCATCACTGGTTGAAATGGAAATGTCTTATATACGACTGTGACATAAGGCTTTCCAAATTAAACTGAATTAAAGTCAATATTAAACGTGTATAAATGACAAAGAAAACATTCGTGTTACCCAAGGAGAAGCCATTTATATCTACAGAGTGAGTGAGTGAGTGAGTGAGCCCTCAAGTCTGCAATGTTTCACTGGTCAGAATGAAATTCTTGTCCTTGTTTTCTGTTTCTTATGGGGGGTGACATCCAGTGACAAGGTGCATTACCGTCATCTCCACTGTCTGAGTGTAGACCAGAGTTAATACCCCCTTAAGTAAAAAAGAAACCAGAACAGACAAAGCAAACATTGGTTCTAATGAGGGCCTGTCAGGTTTGTAGTGGCCACTGTACTGGAGGTTTTTAGGGTATTTAATTAATTGCAGCCTGCAGCATAACCACTAGATACCGCTAAATATCAGACATTAATTGAATGTAGGTAATACAAATCGTCCGATTGCAGCATCTGGGTGAAACGTTTTCTGTTTTTTTTTTTTGTTTCTTATAATGATCCGGAAATGATTCACACACAAGAAGCTGATTTATGGTTATGATTTTGCTTTGCAGGGCTTATATCACCAATCCAGCTGAGCCCTAATATTAGAGTTTGAGGAAATAAGATGCAAATATGAATCCTGACTTTTTTTTTTTTTTTTTTGCGAAAAAGGAGCAAATTGTATCTCAAAGTAAAGCCGAAGAGTGGGGAAAAAAAAGTGTAGATAACAATATAAGGGCCAAGAAAACTAATGGAATAAGTGGGTGTCATGTAAAAGAGGCTGTCAGAATCACGCCTGTAATGGGAGTTATTTTTCTAATCAGTCAGAGCTCCGTCAACGTTACCGCTCTATGAAATTCTTGTTACAACAACCCAAAAAAACCACAAAAAAAACACCTTGAACTTGCGTGACATACTCCCACCTGTCACCTATCACACTTGACAATACGCACACGCACACATCCGTGAGGTTTTTTTCAACATTCCCAGGGCGCAGTGGGATGGAGCTGTGAAATGGGAAGGATTAGTCACTTTGTCAGGAGATGTATGAGGCTTCTCTCAGGTGGACTGCGAGCCACAGGGGGCATCTGGGAGAGAGAAAAGAATTAGAGGCCGCAAAGACAGAAAAGAACAAACATGAGGGAGAAGAAATGGGAAGCGTGCAAAAATGAAGACGGAGTGGGAGAAAGTGCAATTTGTGTGGAGTGGATCATTTAACCAACTTGTCCTGCACCATTGTGGCTCGTTTTTGTATTTGCATCACTTATATATATCACTCAGACACATAACATGGGTAGTAATGTCAGTCAAATATTCGACTTTTTGCTCTATTATGGCTATAACACTGATCTAGTTAAATGACAAGAAAATCTTCATATCTTTTCACCAAAAATATGAACAACCTGGAGCGTTATTAAGAGAAGTCAGTGTAATTTTGCTAATATTCTGCCTGTTACTAAATGTTTTATATATCTGTAATTGTAATATTAGTTGTAATTGAGGCAAAATATTGTTCAAATTGCCCTTATTTCTTTCCTAAGACTTATCAAGTTGTTCATTTTATTCAGATTTTTAAGGAAACATTATCATTGTCAACATTATCATGATATAATTGTACTTTTTTTCCCACTTATTTCATTGATCTGACCCATTTGGGACTATTGGACTGAATGTGGCCCCTGAACTAAAACGAATTTGACATCTCTGCTCTACATATTTCTTTCACCAATGATTCACACACACACACACACACACACTCAAAGGACAACATTTGGGGCAGTGTGTGTGTGTGTGTGTGGGCACCAACTTGCCCATGTGTTGTGTTGTCTTTTCTTCCACAGTAGTGAAATAGGCAGTACCCTGGACCTTGGCCTGCACGTCCATGTGTATGAGTGTGTGTGTGTGTGTGTGTGTATTTGTAGGATTGTTGTGTGCGGTGGTGGCGGTGGGGTGGGGTGTTGGTTCAGGCTGGAACAGGAGGTGTGGGATTCAGAAAACTGGGAGTCCCATGTGAGAATGTGGCCATCGTCAGCGCTGCCGTGGCAGGCCTCAGCACCATCTGTGCTCCCAGCAGGGCACCCAGTGCGTTCACCGCCACCCAGACACATATGGACACACAAAGGTGCTCACTTTTTTCCTCCGTCTCGCTGTTCTCACAGACACACATACACCAAAGGGGAAAGAAAACACTCGGGAGCGAACAGTGAGAGATGGGAGACTGTGGATTTGTGCGGTGAATGGGATGATAGTGTGTTGTTGATGATGATGCTGACATAAGTGTGATGACTTCAGAGAGCCAGAGGAGGGTGAGGAGGCATTATTAGTCAGCAAACGACCCAGCTGTGTTCTGCAATCCATGGAAAATCACATCATTATCCATTTCCCCACTTCTCTGATATCTTTAACGCTTTATCACAACTCAGTCAACAGAAAAATGCAGCCGTTTATACGTTTGTGGCAAATATGACCATTTATATTTCAGTAACAAAAACACTTTTCAGATCAATATTTCCTTAGTCGAATAAATACATCTTTTAATCATCCGCAACTTACCCACAAATTCTTCCACCCCCCCCCCTCCACACACACACACACACACAACTTCATTTACCTATGCTTTACAACTCCAGCTTTAATCTTGTTAGTTATGCCTCCTTTAAAGTGCTTGTTGTTATTAAATAAAAACTACATTCACTTATGGTCTAATCTAATATATATATATATATATATATATATATATATATATATATATATATATATATATTCTAATGCACCAGGGTCCAGAATGAAATGTTCTTTGTACACTTTCTCGCATTATTTACTAAACATTTATTCATCTGTGTCCCATAAAAATTGATGTAATAATCAAGTGGAAGTAAGAACAACACAGGACCTGTACTTTTAATAATGACTAATAACATTTAGTTCATAAATTAGAGGTTTATAAGTCACATCAATATCCACTTTGACTGTATTAAATTAATCATTTCCATGTGCTGTCAATGTTTCAACGCACCATAGCCATAATAATCATTAGTAACATATGAAGGTCATTTCTGTACAATCATAGCCATAGAAATCATTAAAAGCGTACGTGAACACATGCATGAAATGTGCCATGAACACTTTAACACTGATATACATACATTAATAAGTATAAAGGTTGACATCATATGAAATGTTCAACTTCTACTTGTCTATCAGCTCTGGCTTGTTCCAACACTTGCCCATCTCATCTCCTGCTCATATATATATACACACCGTTCCTCCATTTACTACAGACCTACATTTCTCCTCGTACCTCTTTCCTCCTGCTGACCCGCTTGTCCCGGCCCTCTGCCCCCCTTCCAAAGCTGCACCTGCCTCATTTACCTTGCTGCTGAGCTATCCTCACATGTCCCAAACCTCTATCTTTCCTCAGCCCACTGCCCCTCTATTCCTGTGCCCCCCCACACACACACACACTCCCACCCCGAGTGGCCCCTGCCCCTCCATCCAGGGCCTCCAGCTGGCTGATGAGTTCATTAGGCCCACAGCTCTGCCAAGGAGCATAGAACTGTTCGGGCCAAACTAGGAGGGCATCATGGGCCCCTGGTGGCCATTGGGCACCGGCCATGGGCACTGGAGGTGGGACAGAAAGTCTCTGAATGTCCCACATGTCAATATTCAGCTCTGTGTCCATCCTTGGAGCTGGAGACTGTTATTTTGTACATTAGCAATCTGGTTGGGGGCTTGTTTCTCCCTGAAACTTCAGTGTAAAGAGCATGAGGCGTTGTGGTCTGAAGGGGTCCACATAAACAATGAGGGAAACAGATTTCTAATAATCCCCACAGGTCGCAGTGACATCTGGCCCCACACTTGTGCGTTGGCTCAATTAATTCAGAAAACACAAAACAAAAAGCGCCAGGGGCAAAGATCTGGGGGACTTAACAGGCCGCTTTGTACGAGTGTCTATAAGTGTGTATGTGCACGAGTGTGTATGTGTGTGTATTGATTGTGGCATTTGATCAACTCAGCTGTGGTGTGTGTGTGTGTGTGTGTGTGCACATGGAAGTGTGTGAATTTTGTTCAGATTTGTCAAGGTGTAAGCCTACAGCTGCCTTCCAGAAAGATAAACAATTATATTCTTCTTCTTTTTCATTAAAATATAAAAAAACAGGCCACATTACTGAGGACTCGTGCTTCACATTAAACATTTTAGCACAATTGTCTGAGAAACAAATGAATGGATACACCATCAAGAGGAAAGATTAATATTTTCCAACTAAGATAAAGGAAAAAAATATACATAACAAAGTGACTACAGCCCCCTAAGACATTCTGGAATTAATTCACGTTATTAAATTCCTTGGAGTCATAATAGACAATGGACACGGAAATACCTCATTGAACTGTTCTGTAAAAAAGACCATGACCTTTTTTCTTATTACAGCATCATTTATCATTTATTGTAAGTAGGACAACACTTATAGTTAATTCAATGAGAATTTCTTGTCCAATACAAATTACTGAGAGTGATCCACTTTGCTAGAAGATGTAACTCATCTGCTCTCTGAGGAAAATACACATTTTTAATGGGAACATATTTCAGACTTGTGGATTCAACCTTGCATTTTCCATGCACTCTCACTGAATGAGACATTTAGGACTTTCATCCCCCGTCATATTTTCTTTTATTAATATCCACTGCAACCACACAACCTACTTATCCTTATCTGAGAAGGCTGTGCCAACACATCATGGATTTCATTCATGCATCTGAACTTGATCTTAAAATTTTGATGAATTTTATCTTTTATTCCTCCTATCTTTATTAGGATTGTTTAAATAGAAGTAAGATGATTATATGTAATTTTTTGCTTCTGAAGTCTCCTGTACATTATTTATAGGGCTGCAAGATATTAGAAAAAACTGCCATTTTTTTTAAACACTGTGATATATATTGCGATATGAAAAAAATACTCAGGAGTATGGTGCCAACACAAATGGTATTTCAGTGTCACCCTTAAACAAAATAATTATATAAAATTAATAATTAAAAAAATAAATAAATAAAGACAGAAAAATGAATAGGATTTTTTTTTTAAATCCTAAAAATATATACAAATACATTGTGATGTCGATGCTCAAACAATACATTGTCCAGCTCTAATCATTGACTTACTTGCAATGTTAATTTCTAATGCATAGAATTGACTTTACTAGAGTAAAAGTACTCTGAAGTACATTTCTATATAAAGTTACTGCCCATAAAGAACATTACCTTTACATTAATGAGTCTCTTTCTCCTGTTTTGTCTTTTATAGTTTTCATATTAACATTTTGTTATAAATGAGATGCACCAAAAGAGATACACAAGATTAAGATGAGATGAGATGAGATATCCTTTATTTGTCCCACAATGGGGAAATTTCAGTATTGCAACCCTCAAGAACAGGAACAGAAAGAGAATTAAGTATGCAATGAAACAGGATAAAGAACAAAAATATACATAAAAAATACGGTAGAGAATATTAAATATTCGAAAAATTCTTATTCACAGTAAATATAAATAAATATACAGTGATTAATACAAAACAAAAGGAATAATTCCTTTAAACTGGATGAAATTGAAATGGTACAAGTCAGTAGAAGGTCGAAAATACCTGTGTTAAAAAAAAATAGATCCTCAAATAATGTCCAGATACCTGACACTGTCTTTCACACACACATCTATTACACCTGCTCTTTTAACTTTACCTTAATTATCTCTTCCCCGCCATTCTCATCTTTTCCCTCATCTTTCTTTCTCACTATGGCAGGTCAGCTGGGGTCGAGGCCTCCGTGGCTGGGCTCAGGTGTAGCCTCAGCTGGGCAGAAGGGGGGAGGACAGAGAGGAGAGAGGAGAGAGAGGAGAGAGGAGAGAGAGGAGAGAGAGGAGAGGAGAGAGAGGAGAGAGGAGAGAGGAGAGAGGAGAGAGGAGAGAGGAGAGAGGAGAGAGGAGAGAGGAGAGGAGAGAGGAGAGAGGAGAGAGAGGAGAGAGAGGAGAGAGAGGAGAGAGAGGAGAGAGAGGAGAGAGAGGAGAGAGAGGAGAGAGGAGAGAGGAGAGAGGAGAGAGGAGAGAGGAGAGAGGAGAGAGGAGAGAGGAGAGAGGAGAGAGGAGTGGAGAGAGGAGAGAGGAGTGGAGAGGAGAGGAGAGGAGAGGAGAGAGGACAGAGAGGAGAGGAGAAGAGAGAAAGGAGGAGAGAGAGGAGAGGAGAGGAGAGAGAGGAGAGAGAGATGAGAGAGGAGAGAGATGAGAGAGAGGAGAGAGGAGAGGAGAGGAGAGAGAGGAGAGGAGAAGAGAGGAGAGGAGAGGAGAGAGATGAGAGAGAGGAGAGAGGAGAGGAGAGGAGAGAGAGGAGAGGAGAGGAGAGAGAGGAGAGAGAGATGAGAGAGAGATGAGAGAGGAGAGAGAGATGAGAGAGGAGAGAGAGATGAGAGAGGAGAGAGAGGAGAGAGAGGAGAGAGAGGAGAGAGGAGAGAGAGGAGAGAGGAGAGAGCAGAGGAGGTTCTGTCCCACAGACCAACCAAGAGAAAGTGCATGAAAAAAAAAAAAAAAAAAATCAAGGGAAAGCAAACACGTGCTTTCACGCAAGGAAAAAAAACAAAAAAACAACAGCTTTGTCCCTCACCCCTCCTTCTACACCTCCCCCATCTTCTCTCTTTCCCTCTTTCTCTCTCACTCCTTCTCTCCTGGGAGAGGCCTGGCCGGGCTTGGCCTGAACGCCATCTGCTGCATAATGTAACGGGATGGAACTCCAAATCCTTCATTTCCACTCACTGCTTGTCATCTCACTGTGTGTGTGTGTGTGTGTGTGTGTGTGTGTCCACTCATACAGTTGGATATGCACACATAAAGTGAAGGGTGTGAATGTTTGAGCGTGTGTGAGATCTCATTTTACGGATGTTGTGACATTAGTTCATCCAGTGATGATGTTGAGTGATGGGTTTGATGATTCTGGACCAAAAAAAAAAAAAAAAAAAAAAAAAAAAACTGAAAAAAAAAAAAATTGGACCTAAATGTGCATTTTGAAATAATTATTTGTTCTGCCTTGTTGAGTTTGCACACATTTACAGCATCCACACAGATCTTCCTCAGAGGCAGCCTTACGCTAAACAGTTGCTTTCATTTTCAGATGTAACAAAACATCCAAATGAAAATATCGTTAAATACCAACTCCAGGGAAATCTTAAATCGACAATGAGCTGAGAGTGGCACCTTGCCAAAGATGTCACAAATTTGCTTTTTGTTTACAAGTTAACAAACAAAAGTGCACACACACAGAGTCGTGTTTAAGTACCCCACCCCTCTCTGCAGCGCGGGTAACCCGGAGGTGCAAAGAGTTGTCCCTTCAGGTCCCCAAGGGGCCAGTGTGAATTGGGGGGCCATCTGTTTTCTGGTAATAAGCTTTCTCTTCAGTCATCCTTCCTTGTGTTTCTCTTTCTCTTTTTCCACCAGTGAAGCATCTTCTCCATAATATATTTGGTTGTGTGTACGCTACCTAATTTTGCTCCATAAAAATACACAAAACGTATCAAATAAAGACATGAAAAGACAAACTGAGAACCAGTGCTTCTGGATATAAACACTGGCTCGCTTTAAACAGGAACAGAGACATGGTGAAATATCACAGTGTGAACTTTGAACCCTGACCAGCTATCCATGGCTGTTGATATAAAGTAAATGTGACACATCCCTTCTCACATAAACCCTCAAGATGCAGGGCAGACAGCCAAGTCTACCCTAGCCTATATTTTCTTTGTTTCATTATATGACGTTTTAGAAATTCCACATATATTTAATATTTCCACTCATTATAGATTTATTCACACGGGGTTTTTGTGTCGTAATGTCATTCAGAATTAAACAGAAACTCACACAGGTTTCCATGTCTCATGATGACCAAGTTAGAGTGTCCATTGGATAGTTAGTATAAACACATGTTTGTTTTTTTATTAAATAAATAAAGAATGACTAAATATATCTTCAAACCTGGGAAATATACATGTTTCCCCTCATGCTTTATGGGGACACAAGTTAATGTGTTTACATGACCACAACATTAGGTTGAATTTACATACTTCACACACATTTATATTTTACTAGTGGGGACGTACATTTATATTTAACCCCTTAACACCTGAATATAAATATAAGTAAAAAAAGAAAAAGGAAATTCTAAATTAAATGGTCATTAATTTGACCATGGCACATACAATACATATTTGTGTCAGTAGACATTAAGAGGTTAACCCTCATGGGGATGTGAATTTTGGTCCTGATGGTGTGACTTTGTAAACTTGTCAAAGTCCCCAGAAAGGTAGGAATACAAGCATATACACGCACACACATAAAATCAATCACCTATGGCTCGGCTTCTAATGCTTATTGCAACACCTGTCATTAGTTTGGTATTTCTTCTTTCTTAGACATTGTTAATTGTGTTACCCATTTTTCATTTTAGTCTTTTGACATCTAGTGGTGAAAGTGCACATTGCAATTAAATGACCCCCCCCCCCCCATTCCACTACGGTGGCATTTACACTCACTGCACACTACAGTAGGCTCAACACAACACTCGATGGAGTTGCTAAATAAAAAATATATATATAATAATAATAATTCTTACAGTTACAGTTCTAATGGCAGTGTCTGTAGAAGTCTGTCGTCTTATTTTTGCATAATTACCGTCTATTAGCAAGATAACTCAAAAAGTTATGGATGGATTTGGTGGAAATTTTCAGGAAATGTTGATTCTGGCATCAAGAACCAGCACACATGGAAATTAAAGTGAAACCTAGTGCTCATTTGGGTTATTTTGGAGGAGGATCTGCCTTCAGGGAGGCACTAGTGGGTGGACGAAGGGCTTCCATTCAACCAATAACAAGCCATTTAACCACCACAATTACTCTGAAAGTGTTTATTTCAGGAAAAAATATCATCTATTTCTTGGGAATGTCTTTAATCCTTTCAAAAAATTTTAAAAAATAATAAAAGGAAATGTCACAAGATACTTTAAAATGTCAGAATAAAATACACAGATAATAGGCTCCAATAGTATTGATATATTTATGTAATAAAATACTGACTGAGATGAGAAAACATGTTCAATGTATTAAAAAAAAGACTGTAGGAGTTGTTCTGAAGCTCCGTGACTTAATTTTTACTTCAAATACATTTGTTCCTAACCCTTGTGCGGTCCTTCGGGTCAAAGAGACCCGGTGGTTCACAAATGTACCTTTTTATACGTACTGTATGGTGCCATTGCTTACTACTGAAAACCGTAATATATCCTTGGGGGGTGGGGTGATGAGTCTATGGAACTGAACTTTGGAATCTGGGTTTTTAAGACCCGATTGTAGGACACAGCCAGTGTGCCTTTTATGAAGGACCGCACAAGGGTTAATATTAGTTATTGGTCTGGAATAAAACTTGGGTTGATTATTTCATAAAACCCTAATTCATGTGTCAGCACGACCTTTACAATCATATTTTAAGTCACTTTTCTAACAATTTAGACCTTATTTTTTTAGACTGAAGCAGCCTATTTGTTTTAAGCTTTTTCACAACTCCCCAGCAGCCCTTTTTCTCGACTCTAAAGCAAACTTCCAGCACGAAATAATAACTCGAGCGGCAAAACTCTCGTGCTTCTGCTGCTAGTAGACTCACAAACACAAACGCCACTCCCACCAGCCTCCACAGCAAGCCACTGACGGCCGCCTGATTGTTTAAGTTTTGGTTTGGAGAAAGATTGGTATTAGATGGCACTGGATCGATCAGAATAGTTGCTATGGTTACAGCGGGAGGATGTGATGGGGAGAGACTGGAGGGAAAGGGAGCAGAGGACGAAGAGGAAAGTGGATTTAAGTTCACATCCATAGCGAACGTGCACGTAAACACACAAGTGTGCAGTCATTGGTTTAACACACAGACACACATGGCAGCAGCAGCAGCAGCAGCAGCAGCAGCAGCAGCAGCAGCAGCAGCAGCAGCAGCAGCAGCAGCAGCAGCAGCAGCAGCAGCAGCAGCAGCAGCAGCAAAGAGCGGCCCTTGAGTGTGAATAGGGAGCTGTCCAAGGTCCTGCTGAAAAAGTGCGCAGCTCGTTTGCCTTCACAGGTACGGAACAGTGTTGAGGACGGGGAAAACATGTTTGTCTCTTTCTGTGCACGGGCTCTTTCATCGGTGTACTGTACCACTTCAAACCTACATTTATGTTTCATTACAGCCCCATGCATGACAACACCGATGTGTCATCTGATATTGTTCATTATCCGGACCGTAGCGTTATCAGATTTATGCCTTCCTATGGCAGGTTTCAATACAGCTGAGCGTTATATCATGATTATGAGCGGTCTGGGTGCTGGGATGCTGTCTGCATCTCATTGAGGCAGAATGAAGTGGATCAATATACCAGAGGGGTTGAATTGGGGGGGGGGCTCTGCATGTGTGAGAGTGTATGTGTGCAGGCAGACAGCCTTGGGAGATAAGAGTGCACAACTCGTGGCTTCAAACAGCGCCTCTCTCACACACAGCTGCAATTTAGACATGAACACAAATATAGCCTTAATAAGTTTCCCAGACTGGACTAACACTCAGATGTAGAGACAATATAATCGCACCGTATATGGCTCCTGTCTGGTGTTTTTCCTCCCCCCTTGAGTGGCTTACAAACTTCATGAAGCTATATCTCTTCAGTGACGCAGCAGGCAGGCAGACAGGCAGGAGTCGGGCTCTCGCTTGCTCTCATTTAAGCACAGATTTACAAGCTGTTTTTGAAATGAGCTGAGGTGCCTTTTCAAGATGCGGTTTGCCTAGTTGGGAGGAAGCTGCCATCTGAATACATCTGTTGTGTCATCCAAACTGCAGCAAACAAGCTGTCAGGCTCTCTGTTTTATGAAATTGAACAATTTCAGCCCTCCAGCTCAGGTGCTTTGTTTGTTTGATGGTTTGTTCCCCCGAAAAAGAATTTTTGTTTGTGCTGGAAGGGAACAAATTTTATTACTTTTATGCACACAAGCGCACACACACACACACACACATGCACGCACTGCTGCTACCTTGCAATTACACTAATTTAATGCCCCATTCCCCTCTATTAATCCCAAATTCTGTCCACATTTTATTCTCGCTTTAAATGAAGGGGCTGCCACATGCTTCACTCCAAACAAAAGGGAGGTTAGATTTATTCTACATTTGGGGCAGTGTGTGTGTGTGTGTGTGTGTGTGTGTGTGTGTGTGTGGGTGGGGTTGATGTGGGGGTTCATGCATGGGCATAACCCGGCCCCTAAAGGAAGGCCCCCGCTGCCAGCTGCCAGCCATAATTAAGCAGCCCTGCCGTGTCTATCACTGATTATGTTTGACCTGGCTAATAAGGCGAGTGTGTGCCACCTACGTGTGGCAGGAGAGCGCTGTGGCCTCCACCGCAGCTCCTATTGTCCTCTTTTAGATGAGGTTATTAGTTTGATGTATAGCTGATGACAAAATGCGTGTGTTGCTCAAACATCAGTTGCGTTAGAAGTACAGCTCTAGGTGTGATGAATGATGTGTGATGCAGGAAGTAGAGAAATTATTTTTTTCTCGTAAAAACACGGTTTGTGTCGCAGCTCCCAGGTAAGAATCACTTCAAGAAAAGAAAACTTTCAGAGGGAGAAAAAAACAAAAAAGAGAGAACTGGAGCGCAGCCATTAATTCACAGGCTTTACTGTAGTTGCGCACACAGACTTACATTGTGACAACAGTGTGTCTTCATCAGAGTCAAAATGAACAAAGACACAAGGCAAACAATTACAGTCAACCTAGACTAGATGTAGGATTGTCATTGGATAATTGATTGGGCAGGGTTTCAACTCTATTTCTGATATGACGTTAACCCTCTGGCATAAACAAATTACCCAATTTGTCATTTTTAAGTTGTCACACTTGACAGATCTCTTTAGTTTTTCTACTTTAAGTTCGTACTGTCTTCAGAATTCTGCATTCCTTTTTTAGCTTCTGATATATAGTTATTTTTTTCCCAAAGCTACTTTGCTTTGGGCTGGATGATACATCTTTGACATTGTCAAACCAGACAAAATGATATTAATTATTAATTTCATCAATATGAACACCAAAAAATGTTTAGTACAGTGGAAAGAAAAAATAGAATAGAACCTAAATTTTACAATCACATTACTGTGTAAGTTAAACACAACTCAGCTATCAATTTGGTGTTTATACTAACCAGTAATATAATCCTATTTATTGTGATAACCAAACTTCATTAGCAGCACTACAAATGGTCACACCTACTTGTGAAAAGATCAGTGCCTTTCTAAATGGCACCTACAGAGTAGGATATCCTTTGCCTTTGCCTGCATGTACACCAACACTGGAGCAATCAGTATAAATTAATAATAAGTAAATCAAAGTGCTTAAATTAATGGAGGCTATAAAAGATTAATACCTGACATTATCCAAGCTGCTGTGCTGTAAGGGAACCACCCATGCCTGAGGTAAACCAATCACATTTCTATGAATATGACATTAGACACATTGATTTGATGTGTTACATCAATGTCAGACCCGAGTCTTGAGTACAGCACGTCTGGATGGAAAGTCCACTGAGTGTGACTGGTCTATTTCTGTCTTTTTCCTCCCTCCCTCACTCCCTCCTCCCTCCCCTCCCACTGTGGATCTAGAGGCGAGAGATCAGTTCAGGGTGGAGGAGAGCTGGTGTTTGGCCTGAGGGGCCCTTGGACACAGATTCTGTCATTGTTCCACAGCTGCCACTCTGCCCCTCCCTCCTCTACCTCCCCAACCCTTCCACTCTATGGCCATCCTCACCTTACGGGCGTCCCCTGCTACCCCGCCTCCCTAATGAAGAGTGACACGCGTCCGGAGGATCTGATCTAGTCTGAAACCGGGCTCTTGCCTCCTCTGTTTTGTCTCCTATTATTGACTTCGGTGGGTGATGAGAGCACCATATACCCATGAGGCATCGCTCCCAAATCAGAGGGGGAGCTCAAAGGGCAGATGCAATTGTATGGAATCGTGAGGACCTAATTGTCTTTATTCATGAGCTGTGTGATTGATATTAGGAGAAAATGAGACACTCTAATTGTCCTCTTCTGTGAGGAATTTCGTTCAGGTCCACACTCTGGACAGTGTGTATTTGTGTGTGTGCACAACCGGGTGAGATATCAAACTGACAACTCCTAAAGGGCATCTATGCAGCAGTCCCCCAACATATCACTTGAAATAATTCACTTTGTCTGGTTGTCCTTTCTGACAGTTTCTTGCCTTTGTGGCATCTAGTGGCCTTGTGTTACATCCAGACACAACAGCATCGGGCAGAAATGGATACACAACCCCAAAGAGAGGCTGCGTTTACTTTGTGTACCGCCAAATGAGTCACACCAACAGTTTAACATGTTTCAGTTTGCCTTACGTTTGTTTCCTAAAAGTCCCGACACTATGACTCCAATCAATATCTTCGCTTTAATTGCCTTCTTTTCATTTTTATCAACATTTTGCCTTCATTATTCTTCATGTTTCGACAAATACTATTGTGTATTTTTGCCTCTTGTCTCTTTCTTCAGCGTGTTTGATCTTCCCGTTGTCAGTTTTTGTTGACTTTATTTGCACATAACACACTTCGCCCTTAATATAAATTATCATATATTAGCAATCATGATAGTTAATCACAAAAATCCCACGGAGTATTGATCAATATAAAAGAAAAGAAGAACTGTGATAGGAGCCATAAATATTTCCTCTACTTTTTTTTGCTTTTCATTAATATATGTCAAATGTATGGGTATTGGTTTAATTGGTTTGTGTCTATTTTGGATTACCATTGGAAATGAGTGGTACGCAATTGGTAGCCGTATTTAACCTTACCTGATACCTCTGATCTGGTTCAGTTTTGGCTTGGGGTGAGTAAGGGGAAGGGCGACATTTTTTATACTGCTTCACATCGTGTAATAGCTACTTTATAAGTAAAATGTTTATGGTCAACCTAAGGACCGGGAGAACTGGTGTGGACATAGAATACATGAACACGCGTATATAACCATTTCCCCTGCTTATCCCACCGCTGCGACTGAACATTCTGTTGTGGGTGGAACTGTTTAACGCAACAGATAGGATCTTATGCTTAGGAACTGAAATACAAAACAAGGAAATCAAATGTTACACTATTAATTTCCCCTTATCCGAGTCCTTATCAGGAATAAAGATAATGTAGATGTCAATAGAAGTGCTCAACATGGATTGTTCCAAACAGATGATCCTCAACATTTGAACTGATCCGTTCAATGACAAATCACGTTGACATTTTATCACCCGATGGCTTGAAGAATCATAGCGCCATCACTTTATTCTAACTTTCAGAGCAGTAACAATTAAATAAATGTGCCATTTCTATTGATTTCACTATTAGAAATAAAGCTGACAACCAACATCTGCACACAAACACACCTATCTGCGGCTCCATCCACCTATCCACCACTCCCTTTGCTTCACAGGAGGCATCCTGCTGAACTGTAATTGAAATCCAGGAGGGAAAACACCTTGACTGACTCAGGTAAGTGTAAATACGTGTGTGTGTGTGTGTTGGCACTGCTGCAAATGAAGGTGAAAGCTGTGTGTATCTGCTACGCATGTATGCATGTGTGTGCATGCATGTGTGTGTGTGTGTGTGTGCACCAACCAGTGTAATGTGATAAGCTCCAGCAAAGCACATACCTGATGCCATTAAATGCAATTTCCCCTGTGTGTCAGCCGAGCCATTTGTCAGCTGCTAACACTGCACGCTTTATTAAAAACCTCATCCGCTTCAATTAACTGCGCCCGCAAAGCAGTTTAACTCTACTCTAATCCTGTCAAGATGTTTAAACAGGCCGTGCATACAGTAGGTACATCATTTCAAACCCTGTCACTAAGTTTTTTAAATGTGTGTGTTATGTCATTGCATCAGGGTGGAGAAGGTTTACAGTGAGTGAACAGATCTTTACTTCGAAATGAGCCATCCAAGAAAAATAAAACTTGTATTCATATATGGTAATGGAAGACTGTCAGAAACATTTTTTTTTTATCACCTAACAGTCAGTGTCATTATCCAAAGACTAAGGAACTTAATGACTAATTCCATCTGGTTGCACCAAATGGATTTATGTACTCACTATTATGCCACTATGGGTCTGAATAGACCAATAAAATTCCTTTGACAAGTATCATGGAAACATTTTCTGAATAGTTTTTTCCAAATGGAACATTCACATGCATTGCAACCTTTACCACAAGGTCTTTAAGGAACAAAAAAAATGGAATCTCAGTTTTGCACAGTAGAACATCTGCCACCAGTGGAGAAAACTTTTAATGGGGTATTTCAGCTGCATGTAAACAGGAATATTCATTTTCATTAGTCAGATTATTAGGAATTTGTAAACTACAAATGTCGTCTTTTTCACAGTAAGGACAGAAAGCAGAGTGTTTTGCATCTTTTAATTCTGTCACTGAATGTGTTTTCGGGTCTGTGTGGGTGTCACAGGAATTCAAGTTTGATTCTGTGACAGAAATTCTAAATAGTCTTTTTATCAGTTAATTTTTCGACCACAAAAGCTATTCATTAAAAAAACAAACAAAAAAACAAACAAAAAACCTGGACAAGAAATAAAAATACACCATTAAGCTCAATAAACTTTTCATATTTTGTACAAGACTGTAACATGAGCTGCTTACCAATAGAAAACACAATAGAAAAATTCAGTTTTTTCTTAAAATAAAATCAAATTACACAAGAATGCTGAATTAAAACGAACTTATATTTCTCTGAAAGGTGTCAATAGACTGATGTCTTCAAATAAGCGGACTGGTTCATGCATTTTTTTCTCCATTGAAATGTGAACAAGGATGCATTTTTGATCATTTGCCTTGAGCGTCACTTTAAATTCATTCCCCTCTGTAATCTCAGGTTCTTATTCTACACCTCCTCTGTGGAAAAAAAAGATAAGACTAAACAAGACGACCTCTCACTGCAAAAAAAAAAAAAAATACTCTGAAGGTCTAAAACACAAACTGCTTCAAGGATACAACACACACAGACATGCTTACACACATACGAGCATGTTCTTCCGCTCCCTTTCACTCGCTTAAACATCCACACAAACACAACTCCTCATGCACAGACGCACACACAGTGTCGTGCCAGCAGGGAGGTGATGGTTAGCATGGTGCTGTCACCAGGGGATCCTGGGTGGGGTTTGCAGGAAAGGGAGAGGTGTAAATTGGGTGAGCGCTGGGTGCAAAGCCTTGAGTGAAGGCTTGGTACTCTTCCTATTGATGTTTTGTCACTCGCTCATACCCCAAGAGATACAGGTGATGGAGAAGGTGAAGATACAAAGAGAATGAACCAGATTTTTGCTCACTTCCTGCTTTGAGATTATGCTTGTTTTCCCATAAATCTGCCACGGATGCTCTTACTCAAAACCCTCACTTTGCATTTTCTTGTTTGGGGGGGGGGGGGGGGGGGGGGAGTCGAGGAAAACTAGAGGATTTGTGATTGTGATGAAAGTGTCCACAAGTAAACAGGTTTACCACATAATTTCATATCTATCAAGTTGACGTTGATGAAATTTGAAAGTGTAATCAGCGAAACGAAAGCTAAAGGCGAGCAGGTGTGACTTGGCTTTGATCATAACAGAGACCAATTGCAATTAGACCCAAAATGGCTTGACGGCGGTATCAGGGGGCTGCTTGGAGATTATGTATTTTTAATCAGAGTTGTTAGCATCTGTGATGGATGCCATTTTACTCACACCATCGTCTGATGGCATACGTCATGTTTGTAGCTGTGAATTATGACCATGTGTATACTGCTCATTAGCCGCACATCCCCCACATGTCGCCTGCTACACGCTCTATGTTGCAGTTCTGTCAAACTACAGAACTTGTTAGTGAAGACATGAACAGGTACTATTGACGATCAAACAACTACTAATTTTGTGTCAAAGTCCGCATCATCTACAAAGTCATTTAAGTAAATGACTCCATTTTAAACACATGTGCCCATTCTACATCATTTTAAAGATTCCTCAAAGGTCCTTCCACACCAGGGGTGTGAAGAAGAAAGACAACAGTAGATTATTTCACATCAAAACTTTAAAGGGATCATGTTTTGCTGAAACTACTTTTGTTTTTGTTTCATTTATTTGTGTATTTTGTGTAAAATCTAAATAAATTTACTTCTATTGTCTAGCATTGGGAGGAACCCACGGCCACCCACACCCATATATGGTCCCACAAGGGGTCCGAGGAGCTCATCTGGGTCCCGAATGACAGTCAGGCCAGTACATGGAGGATCCCCAAAGAAATGCCACCCCACACGATTAGTGACCCACTGCCAAACCTGCAATGCTGGAGGACGTTGCAGGCAGCAGAACATTCTCCACGGCGTCTCCAGAATCTGTCACGTCTGCTCAATGTGAACCTGCATTCATCTGTGAAGAGCACAGGGCGCCAGTGGATGATTTGCCATTCTTGGTGTTCTCTGGCAACTCCCAAACATCCTGCACACTGTTGGGCTGTAAGCATTACCGCCACCTGTGGACGTTGAGGCCTCATACTACCCCTCATGAAATCGTTTTCTGTCCATTTGAGCATATACACGTGCACATTTGTGGCCTGCTGGAGGTCATTTTGCAGTCCTCTGGCAGTGCTCCTCCTGTTCCTTCTTGCACAAAAGCAGAGGTAGCAGTGCAGCTGCTCCTCCTATGGCCTCCTCCACATCTACCAGTAGCACCTCCATGCTCTGGACGCTGACAGACACAGCAAAGGTGGCTTTGATGTGCCATCCTGGATGAGCTGTTCTACCTCAGCCACTCTGTCTCATGCTACCACTAGTGTAAAAACACGGCCAACATTAAAAGTGACATCAGTCAGAAAGTGGAGGAACTGACAAGTGGTCTGTGGTCACCACCTGCAGAACCACTCCTTTATTATTAGGCCTGTCTTGCTAATTGCTTATAATTTCCACCTGTTGTCTGTTCCATTTACACAACAGCAGGTGAAATTGATTGTCAATCAGTGTTGCTTCCCAAGTGGACAGTTTGATTTCACAGAAGTGTGATTGACTTGGAATTATATTGTGTTGTTTAAGTTTTCTCTTTATTTTTTTTGAGCAGTCTATATCACCAACAATATCAAATACAGGGGTGTAAAAAAAAAAAAAAAAAAGTTAACTTTGATATATTGCATTGAATATCATTGTAAAGTCACTGAAATCTACCAAGTATTGTTCCCTTCTCCAAACCCCTTCTGCATGTGCTCTGTTATGCCAAGGTCAAAACTGATCATTTCAGCACAAAAACATCCAGGATATGACATGTTGAAACTGTCAATAATTTAGTTTTTTTTCCCTCATAAACAGTTGTCTGATTCAACCACATCTTTTGAAACACAATAAATATTTTTCCACAGATATTTCACAATTATATTTGAGATTGTGTTAAAAAAAACTTTCCCAGGACTGTATGTTGATATGACGATGTGCAATTTTATATTACCGAGTATTCATACACACAAGGAGAGGTGTATATGAGACTTTAACGGCTGTATGCATGATTCAAAAGCTCATCAGCAGACAGGATTCAGACTCGTGGTGACTCAGTGACACCCAAAACACATCATCATCTCACATGGAGGAAATCTGCAGGAGTCTTCCATGTCAGTGGATGATTATATAATGAAACATCACTAGTCTGGGAATCATTTAGTTTTGACAAGAGAGGACTGATGTCATTCAAAATAATGTTATGTACAACTGGAAATACCATAAAGGTGGAGTAAATGTGACAGATTCATGTGGTCGATAAGAGAATACAGGTTAGAAGTTGTGAAAATGTCATGTAAGATCCACTGTTGAATAGAGGAACAGAAGCTTCAGTTTCACTTTAGTGTCATTGATTAAAAAAAATAACTGATTAATAATGATCAGAGTAACCAATGTGAGGCGATGCCCTAAAATTAGCCATATTGTAGCATCTATTCATTCAAAATATTGAGATAACCAACTCTAGAAAACACTATTCGATGATATGAAGACCCCAGGACACTTGGGTTTACCTTTTAGGGACCCTCTATTTTCTACCATATTAGTGTGATGTTGTTTAGAACTTCAGAAGAGGTTAAAAATAGCATTTTATGTCAGTGAAAGACATGCCCTAATCACTTCCATGCTAAAACAGTTTGGCTCAAAATGGCAAAAATCTAAATTTCTCACTCTACATCCAAATGGTGTGATTTTGTTGTCAACTATATGTACAGTATGAACTCCCATTCATCTAAAAATTGAGCTAAAATGAATTTTCCTCTGGGTAATTCCTTTAAGTTTAGTTTCAGTGTCATTTTTGAACCTGCATTTGCTGCTTGGTTGGTTGGATCTCAGCTCCTAATTGTCGTTCCCTGATCATGTGACCCTTCTGGCAATGATACAACACGTCTTGATTTCTTGTTGTGAGTCAACCCTGCAACTCTCACTACTTTTCTCATCAAAAATTTCTCAGTTGCAACTTCCACCTGACTGCTCAGAGTTTCAGACTAATAAACACTTGCTTGTGCTAGATGTTCGGCTGCTAACTCCTGAAGTGCAGCTTATATCGTTTGTTATATTTTAAAGACTCTTTGTTCTCAGTGGCAGGTATTTAAGTTATTTCAGATGCATTCCAATGGAAATGACATGCTAATTGATGTCTGAAAAAACACTTTTCTTTGCTTTTTTTCCTCCTTTCTTTTCTCTTATTCTGCACAATTCGCCTCCACTTAACTTAATTTTTTTAATTTCAAGTCTCTTTACTGCATGTCCTCAAAGCCCAAAGTCATTTGCATGTTTTAAACCTCTTCACCACTACATTTTGATGCTTTTTTTGGCTTCTTTATGTGTTTGAAAAGCGTGCACACATCTGTTATAAATGTATTCTTTTGCACAAAACACCTTTTTTTGGGGGAGCAATGAGTTCCATTTGATATTTCCTCAATGGAATTTTATATTGACTTCATGAAGACACAGAATTATTTCACGTTTATCTGCTATATTTGCTAAACATTGCAACGATATGCGTACAAGATGTCGCAAAAATGTGTACACTTTAAACAAATGACGGTGACAAAAAGCCACCGTAGTGCACAGACACTTCATAAAAATCCACTCTTACTCTTTTTAAAGTCATCTTTTTTTTTTGTTAAATTAATGGATGAGTGGTAAAGCCCCATGCAACAGTAATAATGAAGAAAAGCACATGTCGGCCTACACCTGCTGAACAATCAATTGTCAACTCACAGGCTATTGTGTTGATTCATTAACTGTAGTGGCAAAAATGACAATTTAAAAAAAACTTTTTTGGGGGGGGAGGTTCAGTTGCACAGTGTGTCTTAAAGTGTCTCTGAAGAAATAGGAATATAGTCAATTTAATTACTTCAATTCACCATTTACCGTCCATGTCTAACATGAGCCGAGCCATTTGAATCTGTCCACTGTTTTTATGTTTGCTTATTCTTCTTTATTATTTCTGTTTTCTGTAACTGCAAGTAATCTCCCTGTTACCGCTTTGATTTTTTTGGTGCAATTAACATTATCATCACACACTAAAATCAATTAATAACCAAGTATACTGGTTTTCAGTGTAATGACACCTTTAAAGATGAGTATTTTTGGATGTCTTTACTCCTCTTCGATGCTGGGGTGTCATAGTGGGGGGAAAGGGTCCAAGTAGGGAGAGGGGCTTGTGAAAACCCTGATTTTTAATTTATTTTGTGATGTTTATTTCAAATAAATTGGGCCCTCCAATTAATGTGTCTTATCACATATATATCAATATCATCAACTGAGAGAATTAATTTTATGCCACAGTCCTGCCAACGTATGCCCCCTCTTAGAGGCACAAAATGGTTTAGGGTTAGGTATATGAGCACAAACAGGCTAAATGCATTAATTCAGATGGTGAATTAAAAAAACACTCATCAATATAATCTGATTGTATCTTAAAACCCTATTAATGCTTTTTATTTAAAATAAATACCCCCTTTTTTTTCTTTTTTTGCACCTCCTGTACTAGCATGGATAGGGGCCCACTGCCAGAATTTGTTGCTACACCCCTGTCTGCATGCAACATTTTGGACTTTGATTAACACTAATCAACATTTGCCACCACCGTGTGGCATTTTATGAACCAATTCATCAAGAAAATAATCATTATTTGCAGCCTTAGTTACATGTCATCTGGCTAAATTCAAGTGGCCAAGACAAAAAGACCCAAACATTTGGAGGCAGAACAGTCTTTAAATGTTCCCTTTGAAAACTTGATGTTGTGAAAATGATTATTACAGATAACGCAGGATAAATACGCCTTATTTACAAAGACTAAAGGCTGTGTTTGTGTATGTGTTTGTGTGTGTGGCCCCTAACTCGACCATGTGCTAACCCCACACAGCTGCAGAGTCCCCTTGAGGGTTTGTCGCACAGGCAACAGAGGAAGGGCGGATGGGCAAGGAAGGAGGAGGGGGGAGGAGGTGTGTAGGGGTAGGGGGTGGGGGGTTTGCATGGACTCAACACAGCAACTCTCATTTCCATGCCGTACTGTTCTGGCAAAGACACTGTACACCACTGTGGATGTGCGTCTCTAGTGCTATTGCTCAATCTTTTTAGGCCTGTCAGTTAGCGTTTCCATCAGACAATTCTCCAGGCGCCGAGGTTGGAAAGCTGATTGTGTACTTTTCTTGTGTGGCAAATGTGTTTTCTGCGGCGTGTTAATCCCACACTCGCAGGGAAAAAAAAAAAAAAAAACGGGGAAAGAGAGAGCAACAAAACCGTTATTGTTTTTTCCTTTATCTCCAATATGAACGCGCGCCGTGGAAAAATGAATTCTAAAGTGACGTTTCATATGCTTTTTTCTGACAGATTTATTATTAACTCTGGCGTTTCTAAGTCAACGGCTTCATAAAAATAAAAAAATAAAAAAAAATCTTGTTTTCTGCTCGTACACATAAAGCCACTCAGAGTCCAGCCAGAAAAAAACAAAAAAAAAAAAAACAGTAATGGAGAAACCAAGGAGTCTCAGGTTCCTCAAATATCCCTGTCAATCAAACGCCGTTTCCTATGAGTGCGTTTTCTATCTGTCAAGGGTCATAGAGAGTGAGGATGAGACCCATTCCCCTCCCTCCATCCCTCCATCCCTCCACTCCTCCCACTCCTCCATCTCCTCTACCTCCATCCCTCCCCTCCTGCGCTGCTCCTTAGAGGTGTATCTCTACCTTGTGCATCACGTCTGGGCATGACCTGTTGCTAGGTAACCCTGGGTCACAGCTGCACACTATGGCAGACCCTTTTTTTTTTATTTATCAGTGAGTTATGTGGGAGACGGGGGCTGTAATTTATTAGTTTGATATTGGGCGGCCAGCGCAAGTTTGGGATTGTAAAAAAAAAAAAAAAAAAAAAAAAAAAAAAAAAAGAAGAAGAAGAAGAGGAGGAGACGGCCTATAGCTCATCAAAATGCTCATTCTGATCCCAGGCCTCGGTCGGCTGAAGAGATTCACAGCAGAGGGGATCACAACATTAGAAATTCATCTGCTTTTTTACTAAGAGAATCAAGCATCTCCAACAACAAAGCCAATGGTAATGCACTTTCCATGCTGGTAATTGAACAGATGTGGTCAGAGCTTAGAGGACCCAGAAAAAGGAATTCATCTCAGTACAGTATGTGACTGATTCATGTCCAAGGATGAAGTGGTCGCAGACAAATAGTGTTATGTAGCTTTGTAGTTGTGTTGACTAGTTGAGTTAACGGCATAGTATGAATTAATGAACATTTTCTATGAGGCTAAGGAGACAAAATCAAACCTTATTTCTATTATTTTCATGATGATCAATCTCTCTCTCTCTCTCTCTCGCTCTATTAGTAAAGTAGAACATGGAAATACAATTATAATGATATTAAACTCAATAAATAGGCCTAGTTTGTAGTTTTTGGCTTTTAGTTAGTTTACTATGTCTACCTCTGGGGGTTTGTGGGAAATATTTGTCTTTCGTAACATAAGGAAGAAATAAATCTGATTTTTATGCTTTAAAATGTTAATATAATTAGACTACAGGTGGTTTTTTTGTTTTTTTTTTTACTTTTTACATCATTAAAATCTTTTTTTCTTGTGTGTCCTTAAGTATTGTTTCCTTATATTGTATTTTTTTGGTCATTTTTCTACATTGCTTGCACACAAGCTTTGGCATTTTAGTCTTTTTACATAATTTATGTCAATTTCCTCTTGTTTTGTTTTCTACATCAATGCCATTTTGTTTCAGCTTTTCATTTTTTGTTCTCTTTTTTGCAGCGTTTACTTTGTTTTCGTCTTTCTTTTTGTTTTGCCTCATACAGTCGTGGCATGTTGAATCATTTTCAGAGTAAGATCTTCATTTTAATGTAATGCATGGCTGTTTTGTTTGATCTGTGCATCATTTTAGGGGTATTTTATCTCCTACAAACAGTTTTAATCTGCAAATAATCACCTTTGTGTCTTCAACATTCACTCAGGACTCACAACCAAGGTGGAAAAATAGGACGACTCTCTCATATTATCATTTGTATTATAAAAACAGCTCACACCATTTTGCCAAGCCCCACAGAAAAGAGTGGAAAAATAACAATCTGTGTTTTTAACTTGGTCCAAAACCTTGGCGTATTCTCTTTATTGTACACAAGTAAAAGAAGCCAGAAAATACTAGATATACACGATATTTCCTGCTTTCATTTTGTCAGTGACGTATATTCAAATCACATCTGGAGGTTGAATCTTGAAGGTAAAAATCTGCATAACTTGTTAGTTTAGTATATATATATATATATATATATATATATATATATATATAAACCTCACTCATCTTTATTTCAATAAAATATTGTATTACATTATATCATACCATATCATAATATATTCTAATACATTTTGACAATATATCTATGTGTAAGTAAGTGTTTCATTTCTATTACTTTACAGAAACTTTTTAACCTATTTATTATTCATGTTTTTACCTGTTTTTCCTTACATATAATTGTCTTACTATGCGTTTTACCAGCATAGTGAAAGTCCAAGCCAGATTTTTTACTATAAAGAAGCAATAATTTCAATATTGAATCATGTAGAACAGGTGTAGCTTGGACTCGTTTTAACAAATTAATCACTCTAATGGGATAAATTGCTAAATATCTGAATTTGCAGTGGACTACAATATTAAAAAACAAAACAACTTCTAAACTAAAATAACTGATTCTGAAGAAAAATAGGAGCTCTTCAAACAAAACAAATTGATCCCAATTACATTTTTAAGGTCAATTTATACATTTATTACTTTGTCTTAAATGCTCACTTAAGTTATTGAGCTAAAGAACCATTTCATTCAGTTTGTTTTTTCAAAGTATTACAGCTTTTCTATGCCTCAAAAGATGACTAGTATAGCATTTAGCTGCTATTAATACAATAAGTAATGGATGACTGTCCTATGCTCTATTATTTAATTGATCCCTGACAGTTTACTCCTTCAAAAAGGTCCACTGTCAGATGACCTTCCAAAATTAAATATGTTAATTTTGCTATAATACTATTAAAAAAGTTGCACTTTCAGACAGGAAAAACAAGCGTAAACACATTACAAATTAAAAAGCACTGACTGCATATGCATAAGGTGACAATGGTGGATTTCTTCCAACCATTAAATTCACCTAAATTAGGTTTTTTTCCAAGCATAAAAACCCAAATCGCTCCAGAAATATATTAACCAGTGAATGTGCAGTGTATTTTTTTCATGGTCGCTACTTGTTTTCACACATTATTTCATCAGTAAACCCTAAAATTAAGCTGACAGATTTTAAGACAGACTCGCACCATCTGAAAGTTTTACAGCTTTTGCAACACTTCAGTGTGATATTAATTTGCAATGCATCTGCTGCTGTTGACTCAGCCACACATCCAGCTCCTTTCGCCCTGATGAAAACTCACCATTGCATCCCGGCTCTCACCCGGAACGCTTTTGTTAAATTCCTCTCCCTAATGTGTGTGTGATGAATATTTTTTCAGATGCTTCCTCGAGGCCATATCTGATCAAAACAAATGCACCTGCACTTTTTTTTTTTTCCTTTTTTTTTTTTTTTTTTTTTCTCCCTCCAACTGCAACTCCCCCAGGACGGGTAAAAATTGACTCCCTGGCTTCCTCCACCAGGCAATTACGTGCCATCTGTTCCCATCTTGGTTGTTCCAGCTCGTTTTGTTTCTGCGATTGTTCATCTAATATCATAGGCCTAAAGTGTTAGAGAAAAAGGAGCGGAGAGGAGGAGGAAAAAAAAAAAAAAAAAAAAAGGAGGGTGGGGGGGTCGGCTGGGAGTGGAAGGGGGGGGGACACAAAAATGAGGAGTGGCATGAAGAAGAATTAATCGAATCTAACAGCAGAACCAGATCTTCCCTCTGAAAGGAGATAGTCCCACTAGAATGAGGACCATTACCATATTCATCACCTAATATTGCCTGCTGTATGCAAAGTGGGAGAGAAGAGTGCAATATGACTTTCTTGACCGCCTTTCTAATTCCATCTGCGGAAGCTTGCAGACTTATTTTTAATTGTTTGTTTGCAACAAGTCGACTTTGCTGTGCTGTGGTGTGCTGTGGTGCGACGCTGCCATTTGTTTGGGAGAGGTAATAATAACCAATTAACTTCCATGTCACAGATCGCGCTGATATATATGTCTCGTTGTGACGCCGCCATGCTGAATCACATTATTGTTTTGTTACAGTAACTATTGGGCCCATTACTCTCTGCCACACACATGCACACGGCCTGGGAGTCGCATGTAGATTTAATTGCAGTGATGTTGCAGGCGAGGTGAGCAGCTGGATCGGAGACTTTGAACGGCGATATCAATAACGCCGCGCGCCCGACGCCACCTTAGGCCGATATAATTTCCCGTCGTTCCTGACAGGGCGGGAGATAGAAATAATCAGTCACAACACCAGCCAGGCAGCCTGTAGGAGCCCGGGTGACATCCAGCAGCACTGACGTCTCAGGACCCATCTGTATCCAGGGGGCAGAGCTCGGCATGCGAGTGTGAGCGGGGATAATTGGCGAGAAGATGTTGGAGCCTATAAAGAGTACATCTGTTACTCCGCTCACAGGCTTAAGACACTATGTACCCTCAACTAGAGATGTTGCACAGCATTTTTAGGAACAAAAAGAAAGTCATATGTCACTTTCAGAGGTGGGAAGTCAAGTATAAATGCAAAGTTTTCAGGTATCTCCTTTTTAGTTTAAAGCAGGGGTGTCCAAATTGAGTCCACGAGGGCCGGTGTCCTACGTGTTTTAGATATTTCCCTCTTTCACATGATTCATTTTAACCGTTTAACTCCTCAAAGCTTAGCAGTTATGCAGTAAAAATCCTTAAAATAAGCAACAACATGAACAAAAATGCTCAAAGTCATTAATAAAATGAACAAAAGTGAATAATAAACTGACTAAATAATAAGTAACATGAACAAAGTAAGACAAAGTTTTTGTTCATTTTCTTGCTCGTTGTTTATTTTTCTACATTTTCCATTTTATTTTATTATTTTTTCTTTAATTTTGCTCCATTAGTGTCTTACTTTCTTCATGTTACTAATTATTTAGTCAGTTTATTATTGGTTTTATTGATGACTTTGGCAATTTTTGTTCATTTTGTTGCTTATTTTAATTATATTTACTGTGGAACTGCAAAAGTTTCAGGAGTTAAAGGGTTAAACTGAATCATGTGGAAGAGGGAAACATCTAAAACATTATGACACCTGTCCTCAAGGACTGGATTTGGACATGATATATCTGTACTTTCTACTCCTTACGCTCACAAAACCTATTAGTTTGAACATTTTCAACATGTACAAAAGATCCAGACTCAAACTAGATGCAAAACATTGTAATAAACAAGTTATATTACATTACTCATATAGAAATATCCTAAATGTTTTGCACCAGTCCCTGCATTTTCACTTGTAAGAAGGCGTGCACCCTCAGCACTTCACTTATACTTTCAAGAAAGGGGTGAAAGTTTGGCACATTTGAATGGAGATAGTAATACTATGTGAACGTAATGAGATATAAAGCATTGTGTTACCATCTCTGTGGTCAAATAGCACAATACATCTTCCAATTAGAAAAGCCAACGTTCAGGTTAGATAACTTAACTTCATATAAATTATCTGAAAATGATCAAATTCAATATTTTTAATCCATGTCTTAGTCTGTGGGTGAGTTCATCTTTCTACTGAGAGATTTCATTATAGAAAAATAACATTAATTGTCACTGATTTGGGATCAATTCATAAATATTTTAAAGTTATACCTCATTTTACACAGTTCAGTGTAGAATTTATGGTGTCATTTCTTTGGGAATCTCTTTCATAGCGAAGCAAAATTGGTATTGTGGATCAAATATCTTCAAAGTAATAAAATATAATTGAATGGAACTGGGACTTTTGAGAATCAGAACCTGATTGATTGAGTACATCACAAGCATGTTAAAGAAGCGTCATTATAACTAGGACCTGTTCAACGTAAACAACTTATAACAAAACTTTTTTCACTATAATTAAATTGAGAATTTAATTTTTAAGACCTCTGTCCATCCAAATCTAAGTCTTAACTTCTATGCACGTCAGTAATAATAGCAGCTATTTAAATGACAGTTGAATTGTAGTAGCCAGCACTTCTGCAACCATATTGCAATGCACAGATTTTGGAACTGACTGACTTTTTTTCCAGAAACGTAGACCATTTTCAAAGTAGCATGAGTGTGATTTCACAAATATATTTGACACGAGTCCAGTGTGATGTGGTGGTCAAACTAGGACCAGAGGTCTATTGAAAAACAGCTTTAAAGTATGACTCTGACACTTTGTATTTGCTGACATCTAGTGGTTGAAAAGTAAAACGACAGTCCTTTATAACCTAGAGAGACGACAAAATTATTAACAAGTGCAATGGGACTATAGCTGCCATGATTCATCACACCATTTTTATGACTGATTAATCAGTTTGAATAATTTATTCAGACAATTTTCTGATTGCTTTCTGCTTCTGTGACAATAAAATTTGCAACCTTGGGTAGTTTATCTGTCAACATATTTGGGGATGACATCTTGAGCTTTGAAAAACAGATTTTTTTCTGCATTTTACACAAAACAATTGAGAAAATAATTCACAGCCCGATTTTTTTTTTTTTTTACATTTTCACATATGTACAGTTCAATTCAATTTAATTTAATTATATTTGTAGTCAAGCCCCAAATCACAACAAGGTCGTCTTTACAGAGTTGATTAGAAAAAACAATCACAGAAATAGATAATGTCCCAGGCATCCCCTGTCCTTAGACCCTCCTTCCCAGTTTGTAAATTCAATGAACGGACTTAAACAAATCTGTCATTTTGCAAAAACAGATTATAGATATGTTGGAAATGCTAATTTGACAAGTGGAAGTGCATTAATGTGGGATCCGTGGATACAATATCAACATCCCAGAACCAGGATATAAGGTTAGTAAGAGGTTCAGAAGTGTTTCTTACTACTGTATGTAACAGTCAACTGAACAGCAATAAAGTAATACAAAAAAATTATTAAAAAAAGACCTCGGTTCACCCTTGAAAAAGTCTTTTCAACTACAAGTATTCGGAGAATGCCTAATCTCGCCCCTATCTTGTGCCATTCTCAAGTTTCTATGACAACCCGTTCTTGAATTAGAAACAATGTGATTTTCACCTTTCTGCTAAATGCGACCTTGACCTTTGACCTTTTGCAATATTGATAGTTTCATTACATGTACAATATATATGCGTCAGTGTGTGTAATATTATAGTGTTGATTAAGTTATAGTGTGATATGTCTGTTTGACACACAAACAGACGTTAATTTTGCAACATGTCACCTTTGACCTCCAAAGATGATAGGTGATAATGCCAATTATGAGAATTATGAGGTTAAAAAAAAATTTTTCTTCTTTTTGTCTTCTTTTTTAAATCAATATTACATGAAAACATTCTGTATTTGTTGCCTAGTTTTTATTTTCTAATCCATCCAAAAACTGCCCCATAAGTAAAACAGACTCAAATTGGACTCAACCAACAACCTGTGAGGAATGTGATAGAAAGAGAGGGAGGGATGAAGGGGTGAGGTGGGGGTGTGACACAAGAGAAGTGGAGGAAGGACCGACTAGAGACGGGAGGGCAGAGCAAAGCGAGCAGCCGAGGAAGACGCACACACCTTTTCCACTCAGGTAGGATCACTATGAGTTTGTTGGAAAATTAATACATGCAATATTTGCACTTGTCTGCTCACAATTCCTGTATTTTTCGGGGAATTATTGTGCCGCTAAAGATGCAAAAAGGGTACAAAGAAATAAAACAAATATGAAAATAATGTAAAAAAAAAAAAATCTTGCTGATGTTCTTTGAAGACATTTTACTCGCACTGTTCAAAGTTTCACCTGCGAGTTTAAAAACTCTGCCGCCTGTCATGAATGGATCCATTGTTTCGATTCGATATGCTGGAATGCTCCTGAACATCCTGCATAATCCGCTCAATTATGAATGGTATCATTTATTCTATAGTCTCAGCACCTTAGCGAGGGCCGTCCGGTAACTTAGCAACCACTGCCTCTCATTCAACATTAACGCGGAGAAACTCGAGAAGACGCGGCGGCCTCACTCCAGGAGAGTGACAGGGATTTGTTGCCTGCATTTTCCCCTCATCCCGACAAACAGATTCATTACGCTTTTACGTGTCCCATCAAACGGTTTGTGGTTTTGAAAAACATGTATCTCAGGTACTTTTTTGAGCATTTAAGCCCTGTTTTAAATATGAAAAGCAACACGTGACACCCAGGTGACATCTTTTACATCTCTGTAAAAACATGGGAACAGATTTTATCCACTGATGATCTGAGGTCATATGTTTCCAGGGGGACCTTATTGTGAACATGCACAGGTAAACCGACACCTCCCTCTTTCATCCATGCAAAAGCCTTGTTGTTTTGCTCCAGGGGGTGAAAAGACTCCCAACTAGGTCTACTCTGCTAACATATGCACGTCTATACTCAGAATATGATCCAATATAGTAGATGTGATTGCACATATTCGGTGATGAAAGTCAACTAGCCCTTCTTCTGGCAGGTTCTTACATACCTTGTGTTAGTGTTGAAAGACGCAGCTCGGTTTCAATGCCTTGAGCAGATAAGCACTGCTGTTTCCACCAAAAGTGACAAAGGGGGGTCTGTGTTGCATTCGGAAGCAACTATCTGAGACTGTTAAAAGATTTAATGGTGACTGATAAAGACTGATACATACTGTAGAGAGTCCTTCAACATGAGATTTATTGTAATAGCTTGATATTTAAACATAAAAATAATCTATGAAAGCTGGAGTGGTGCAGTACTTAAGTAGAAATGTGAGCCACTTCCCTTTATTATTTCCATTTTTATGCCACTTTAAACTTCTCCACTACATCTACGACACAAATTTTGTAGTTTTCACTGCACAACATTTATCTGATAGCTTTAATAAATTTCCAAACACAGTCCTTCACCCCTCCCCCCTTGTGCTCATAAAATCATGCATGTGTAAATGTGTTCTATGGATTGAGAAAAATGACACTCCACCTGAAGATTAATCAATAAACTCTTAAAAAAAAAACACCCTCAAGGATGAAAACATGCTTGTTTTTCTGAGCTCACAGCAAGGGAATGCAACAAACATTTAATGATATGAATATTTATCTACAAGGCAGTTGACATTTACATAAGCAACATTATAATACTTTACTATGACTCATTTTATATTATAGTTTTTAATGCAGAACTTATGGGTAAGTGTTGAAGTAATTTCACTTAAGGGACCTAAATACATCTGAAAAATAAAGTGTCACATCAATATTAGCGAGGTATCAAATAATTAAAGTTTTCTTTTTCATTTTATGCGTCTTAAATGTTGCCTGAACTAACTCTCTTCTACCATCAGCAGTGGAGTCTGAACACAAAGCTGACCTGAGGGAAACAGGACAGTGGTTACATGAGAGTACTTTAGAGTCTCGTGAGAAACTGAATATTGTGTTGGCCAGATAAAGTTGCAACAAAGAGAACTGGTGCCCCAGTTTTATAAAGGCAACATAAATGTAAACAGGTCTTCACTGGGTTTGTGTGACACACGTGAAACAACAAGTAGGTCACAAAGTTCTCCCGGGGGTGAATTACAAAACATTACTTTATAGGATGACTCTTCTGGTGAACGAATAACTGATGATGTTAATAAGGAACTGCACATTACACCTTTTTTCCAGCTTTGTCGTCAACCTCTATTCGCTACACATCCTTTTGAATGTCATTGTAATCTACTTTGCCAGTAGGAAAACATTCACTGATGTCATTGGCTGATGTCGTATTTGGTGTCGTATGAAAGATTCCCCGTTTGATTACAGGTCAGCTGCAGCATGTGACTGCAGCTGCACTCCATCCGGTTCACTTCAGCAACAGCGTACTTCAATAGTTTCAGCAACAGCTAGTTTGCGTCAAGATCATATATGAAAATGGTAAATTGCTGTCATTGTAATAATAATAATAAACTGTAGCATACAAGTCACAAGGTGCTTTACAAACACAATCGAGACATAAAACAACAAAGCATAAAACAGGAAAAGCAGGAAGCAACATAAAAACAGATGGACACGAACCTACAACAGTAAAAACAACAGCTCAAACAAAGGCCAGTCTAAATAAATGGGTCTTTAGCTGCTTTCTAAAGGTGTCAACAGTTCCACAGAGTGGGTACCCCAACCTCAAAGGCCCAGTCTCAGACCTCAGAGACCTGGTGGTGACATAAGGCCGCTGCATATCTATAATGTAGACCAGTGCCTGACCATGTAGAGCTCTGTAAGTGACCACAAGAACTTTAAATTGGATTCTAAATTTGATGGGGAGCCAGCAGAGAGCAATTAATCAGGAGAATATTATACTACTATATTATATCTAGTACAGTATACTATATTATACCATGACTATAATTAGTGCAAGTAAAGTGAGCAATTAAAAAGGCAAAAAAAGCATTGGTGTCTGCACTTGTTTTAAGGTTAGAGAAGCACAAACATGTTTTGTTGGTTTTGTTTTAGTTTGCATATTTCATTCATTCAGTTATTTTACTTGATCAGTTAATTTTCTACCCTAAACTTTATATTCCATGCCATGTTATTAAAGTGCGACCTGTATTTTCCTCTCTTTACAGACAATTTCTCAAGTGAACTACAGTTGACAAGAGGCTTGTTCAGAACTGCCATCCATAATGTTAGTCAGGTCTCATTCAGAGAGGAGACCCCTGCCTGGATTTGCGGCCCTGCTGACACACAGCACTCCAAAACTGAAGGATGAGCCCTCAGACCCACCTCCTTTTTCCTTCTCTTCCCGTGAGTCCATCTTTTCTCCTCTGTCCCTTAATTCTCCCCCTCCTTGGGTGACTCAAGCCCTTTCCAACTTGGAGCAAGGAGAACAGGAATTGCTGAGCCTCAGGGAGAGACAGCAGGCTGAAGTGGAGGAGGTGAACCGTCAGTTAGACAATGCAGTGTTTGAAGCTCAGAGAGAAGAACGTCGACTTCTTGCAAAGATTGAACAAGACCATAGAGATGCCCAACGGTGCCTTGATCAGGTTAAGAGGGAGAACGCCGCAGCTGTCCGAGTTGTGCAGTCACTTGTTGACCAGCAGATTCGAAAAATCGGCCAACTGAAGGATCAGATTCAAAGATGGGGCAGTACGGCAGGTGGAGCGAACAAAAGCCAGCTACAAAGAGGAGTAGCAGAAGCCACACAACCTTGGGAAATCTCTCTAACACTGAAAAGAGTCAGTTTCCTACCAACTTCCTGGTCTGCAAGCTTAAGTTTAGGGGAGGTTGATGTTCAAGAGCAAGGTATGACCTATCCGATTGGTGTCTGTGGTGTCCAAGGGCAGAAGTGCGCCTTGCATTCAGGGGATCCAGCATTCACCAACATTACCCCACTTGAGATTAGACAGGAACGTCCATCAACCAAAACTGGACAAAAGGGTAGCCCAGAGGAAAGCAAGAAGACAAACGATAATAATATGCGGGTTGTCAGAAAACTGCGTCTGTCAAGCTCAGACAATGAAGATGAGCTCAGATCACTGAACTCCAAGTCTCCTATCCCAAGGAATCATGATGTGTCTGAGTCATCTCAAGATGAAGAGGAGTCTGTGTGTTCAGACACACATGGGCAAGATCTCTTCCTGGCTATACCACCAGTCTACAGCCAAGGAGAATCTGAAGGTGATGAATCTGATGGAAGACAAAATGGACACAAGAAGCATTCTGCACTCAAGAGTAAAAGGAAGCAGAAGTCTCTTGTCTTGGTCTCTTGTGAAGAACCATCCTGTCCTCCTGAAGAAAGTTCTGGAAGAGGCATCAATGGGCCAATATCGCCATTCGTTAAAAGAAAAGGTTCATTCTCAAAGCGAAGCCTGGTTGACCTTTCCAGACGTCCTCTTTCTCAACAATCTAGAAGGAAAACTTCAATGGATAGCGGAAGCCCTCCATCCCCAACGGAGAGTGAAGATTCCTGCCACACCTACAGCATGAATACTCCTGCCAATGGATCGCTCAAACAAGAACACAACCGCTCAATGTCCACTACTGACTTGTCAGGGAAGCTCCGCCCTTTGATTAACAGTGACAAGGCTGATTATGGAGGAATAAGGAAGGTCAACAGAATGCGCCTTGCCTCTAATTCTTCAAGTCTTGAACAAAGTCAAGGAAATGGCCTCCAAAATGTCAACAAAATGAACTCGGATGACAGGCAGTCAAAATCCAAGACCATTACAAGAGGTTCAGGCTTAAACCGTGTTAGCAGATCTCTCTCAATGTCCGCCATTGAGGGTGAAAAACTAATCCATGTCAAAGAAGTACAAAAAAATCATGATAAACCAAAGCCAGCTTTAAAGGAACTGGAGGAGGAATGCGTTTCCACTGCACTTGATTCAGCTTGTCTGGTGAAACAATTTGGAAAACAAGGATCAGGCCGGAATGACTTCAACTTGCCAAGTGGTATCCATGCAGCAGTAAAAGGCCAGCTGTTTGTGGTAGATTGTGGCAATGCTCGCATCCAAGTCACTGACATCCAGAAGAACATTGTGCAACAGGTGTCTCCCTCAGGACCAGAAAGATCTTCGCGCATCTGCAACTACTTTGACGTGGCTGTGAATTCCAAAGGCCTCATCGCATTGACCTGTGCTGCTGAACGAGCTGTGCTGGTGTTTAGTCGTCATGGACGCTTACTGCAAACATTTGGCGGTATAATGATTGGTTCCACCAATGAAGAGCTGGATGCTCCAAGAGGAATTACCGTTACTCGTCATGATGATTTTTTGGTTGCTGACATCAAGCGAGGAACCCTCACCGCCTTGAAGCTAGACCCCAAGACTGGGGCCAGAGTTGAGCGTACAGTGGTCAGTGGATACCACAGGCCGTATCTTGTCGCAGCCTGTCTCACTACAGGGCTCATGGCAGTGTCTGAACGAGGAAATGAAACTGGGCGCGTCCCATGTATCAGAGTTCTGGAACCTGGATGGACCACCATTCGAATCCTGGGGGTGTGCTCTGGAATGGGGCCTGTCCTGACCTGCCCTTGGGGCCTTTGTATCGACAGTGATGGCGATGTCCTTGTGGCGGACTGGGGCAAACAGCACCACCGTGTACTCATCTATCCATCCAAAGGCGTGGGCTGGGTACTGGTAAATGATAACTTGAGCAGTCCAAGAGGTCTGGCGCTGCTCCCAGACGGTCACATGGCTGTGGCCGACAGCATGAGTCACTGTGTCAAGATCTACCAGTACAAGTGCACAGAAGAGGAATGTTAAAGGCTGCATATAAGATAATGAGAGACCTAACTGTAGAAATTTTATAGAACATTAACAGTGATAGTTTCATTAGTGTAGAATCATCTGAAATGGGGCAGGGGACATAGCCACAAGCACTTTTTTCCCATGATTTAAGATTGTTCCAAGAATAGAAATCATGATCAATTGAACTTATTTGATTTACTAATAAGACTGAACCAGAAAATAACAATTGTGATTTCGTAACCTTAGAATTAACTGTTTGGGGAGTGGGAGTGCAATTTTTCTTTGCTTTTTTTGGTGGCCAGTATATTGCATTAGGGTAGTTATCCATCTCTATGTTTGAATATGAACAAAATTAATATCTCCATCAATAAAAATAAGCTTGAATGACACTTTCCATATTAAGATATCCAATCAGGGATTACACAATGACCTTTGGAAGACAGAAAGAGTCACACAGAAGATTATTTTTGGTGATAAATCGAGGGGATTAGATATGTCATTTACAGTTTCTGTCACTTCCTTTTTAATAATACTGCATTATGATTGTCGAGATTTGAAAATGGTGATAGTACTTTATTTTTTTTCTCTTTAATACAATCACTAGATCAAAGGCATGTGTAGAAAATTGTCCTTGTCAGTATACACAAGTGAAAATATTATGTAGATTAAGGAATGAACTGACTACTACTACTATTGAAATGTTTTTCAATGGTTTAATATCTTTGAAATTCATTTAAAGCCCACAGTAGTCACATATAATGACATTCTGAAAAGCATTTTGTGTAATAATTAAATACAATATGATATCAATCTGTTTAGTTGGCTTGACTTTTAGATGGGCTTTATGATTCTTCACTTAGTAAAATAAAGTTTGATTAAAGGTAACTTTTGTTTGATTATTGCTTGAAACTTCTTTAATAATCACTTTTGTCATAGGAATTGATATTTCCTGAAATAGTCAGTCACTACACAAATATGCAGAAAGCTGGATTTTTCCTGACTGGTTGAACATGAAATGATCAAAGGGGTGATGCAACACTAACAAACAAACAAAAAAAAAATCAATACGTCTGCCTGTAATCTAGTCTGTCAACTTTTTCTGCTCACGAATGACACAATTTAAAGCACACACTTAAACAGAACATGCTGTGATAAGAAGAAAATGTTTACAAAATGAAGATGAAACAAAATTAGTGACTCAGCGACATGACTAACTCATGGGTTTTTGACATTTATTTAGTACATGAACGTCAAAATCCCATTTTGTAACGAGTGAAATTCCAGTCTCTGCACACAGGTTCTTTACATGTCCACCCACGTACTCACTTCAGTACATAAACCCAGGTTCAGCTGTTGCACAAGGACACTAATCCTGCAGTGAACCTCCACTTCATCAACATGAAACCACTCACCAACTCTCTCTTTCTGTGTCTGGCACTGACTCTCACTAATGGTGCCCCAACGTGAGTATAAACTAACTTTTTAAACATGCAGATTTCATACAGATTACTATAAAAAAAAAAAAAAAAAAAGAATTTTATCTAAAACTATACTGATTTGCATACTCACTTTAGGTATTTGCAATTAATGATTATATGCAATCTTATACAATCTATTACGTTTCTCAAACTGGAAATATTTCAATACAAGCTGAAACACAGAAAAAACTTTTTATTTAAAAATTCATCATTACAAAAAATGCTTTCAACTACATTTATTAGCTAAAAAGACATCTCTCATGCTCTCATTATCTGTTCGGGTGACTTAAATAGCTTCTTGTTAAGTGGAAAAGCAAGATGAAAAGTGAGAAAAAATAGCTGTTTGAGTGTCTAAATAAATACATATATACATATAGACACACAGCTGATGATGACATTTTCATCTGTTATTCCCATTTGTACGCATCAGTAATCATCTTTGGGTCGTGGAGGATTCTGTTGGGTGTTTGTGAATTGGTTTATTAAATATTAACCATCATGTGAAAACGTTCATTATGATTTGACATAATATACATAAAATGTGATCGCTTGACTGAATTAAGAATAAATCACCTTATTACAATAATTTAATGAGAAATGCTCAAGGAAACGGTGTATATTATCTGTACATTAAAGGGATTGACTTTTAATTCTAGCGCTAGAATGGGTAACTAGCACGTATTTTTAATGTTATTTAACTCCTCTGCGGCATATTTTAACCTGTGCAGTGGAAATACACCATCCACTGTTGGTTCATTTCTTAACTCATTTTGCAAGTTAACAAAGGTCACTAGTTGGATCGGTCAACATCTGGTTTGTCAATGAATAACCATGATCAAGACTCTTTTAGGAATAAATATTACATAATGCCAGTTGCTTTTAAAATTAAAGATTCCTTTTATTTTCCACAGCCACCCTTCACATGCAGAGGGAAATGGTACGTCTTATGTCTATAATTGACTTGCATCCAGGTCATCTTTATAATTAGCACAATATCATATTCTCCAGTCACTCTTTCAGTGTATTTTGTTTTGATATGTTTCATTTTGGAATAAAGATGGAGCTCTGCCAGACCGCTGTCAGGGTCTTGAGTTTGACGCAATTGCACTCGATGAGAAAGGAAAAACTCTCTTCTTCAAAGGTGTGTTAATTTTCTGAAAAGCTTCCTTTCCTGAACATAGTCGCACATGTTTGCAATCGGAAGAACATCTAATGTTCTCCCTTCAGATGAATACTTATGGAATGGCTACCATGGCCCGGCTCAGCACTCAAATGAGTCCTTCAAGGAGCTAGATGACATTCACGGTATTGGCCACGTTGACGCCGCTTTCCGCATGCACAACATGGACAACCCCGATGACCATGATCACATTTATTTCTTCCTGGTAATAACCATGCACAACACATTTGTTAATTAATTCTGTTAAGGCAGCACAGCGTGACATAAAGGTCTGTGCTCTTTTCAATTCAATCTAAAGGATGACAAAGTGTTCAGCTACTACAACCAATCTCTAGAGGAGGGCTATCCAAAAGAAATCCAGCAAGACTTCCCAGAAATCCCTTCACACCTGGATGCAGCTGTGGAGTGTCCTAAAGGAGAGTGTGTAACTGACTCCGTTCTCTTCTTTAAGGGTATGTTTCAAAGGTCCTACCGTAGGGGAAGTAAAGACACGAAATGGGCAGGAAAAAAGAGCCCTGATAAGACTTAAAATATATCTTTAAATCACCATTGTCAAGTATTAAAATGGTTGGAAAATTGTAATATATATATATATATATATATATATATATATATATAATGTACAAATGCAAAATACAGAGGACAATATCATAAATGGTGATGAATTATTTTTTAAAAGTTGAATAGAGAGGAAAATTTCATTCTAGAACTGCCACAAAAGTCACACTGGGTCTTTATATGTAAACTGTTTGAAAAAATGACATTTTATAGTTTTTAACAGTGAGTGTTTTCATGATATTTTGCATTTGACATGTAAAATCACAGTTAATTTTTGTAATTACATTGATACTTTCCTGTATTTTAAAAATACAGGAAAAATCTGTAAAATAAACAGGAAAAAAATCTGTTAAATTAGAGATTTTTTTTGTGTACTGCCATACAGACTGCATTAAGTCACTGTTCACTATTATTTGTTACCTTTCCATTTAGTTTCTTCTGTGAGCCTCCTTCAAAAGTACAAATATTGTTTTGCTTACAGAATAACTCCTGAACTTAACATGTAAATTCAGTAAAAACTTTACAAAAATCTGTCCATATACATCAATCCACAAAAGTCTGGTTCACTATATATTTTATATGATAAGTAAAATTATTAAACCTAACATTAATGAATCCAAATATTAACACTTATTATTCAGTCAAACAACCCAGAGTAAAAATATTAATTGCAATATGACAACACTACTATTATGCACTGAAGCAAATACAATAAAATTTGACAACTCAATGAGCTTTTGTTAACATACATCTTGGAATAGTTTAAAAAAAGAAAAGAAAAATGGAAGTTTTGTTTCATCTTGAGTCACCAGTTAAGTTAATGGGACCATCTCTCCCCACAGGACATAATGTACATGTTTATGACATTGCCACAAAAGCAGTGAAGGTCAGAACCTGGCCCAACCTGCCCGTCTGCACCTCTGCTTTGCGCTGGTTGGAACACTACTACTGTTTCCATGGAAACAACTTCACCAGGTTCCACCCAATGACAGGAGAGGTGAACGGGCCCTCCTACCCAAAGGACGCTCGCAATTATTTCATGCGATGTGCCAATTTTGGTGAGTTTATGGAAAAATTCATCACTAAATAAAATACACATACTCTCAGAATAAAAACTCTTACCTTATGTCTTTTTCATTGCAGGTCATGGAGGTGGATATCAAACCCCAAAATGCAGTGATGTCAAGATAGACGCCATAACTAGTGATGATAAAGGCAAAACATATTTCTTTAGAGGTACTACAACTTATTTTACACACATAACAAACACGAGGCTATATTGACAGTGCAGATGCAATCATTTTAGACAGAAAAAAACACATCAAATATGATATAATTAGAATTTAGCTTGGTTAATTAAAGCTATTTAGAAAACATTTACTATTCTGCATTTGAATAAAAACAAATAGACAACATCTATTAACACAAAAAAGTCAAATGTAAGTAAAAAAGTACCACTAAAAAGTCTGCTTCATCACAAGTCATAGATCACATATGCTGAAAATAAATTCACTTATGTGGCTGGACATTAGTTCAGTATGTCCACCCAGAACACTTTATAGTGCAGCACCAAACACAAAATATAATACTCAAAATGGTATAGTGAGCATGACCTTTTATAGACTAAAATATGTAGTTAACTATACAAAAAACAAACAAAAAGAGTGACCAGCCCCAGTAGTAAAATGTACTTTAACCTTCTGAGCCCCAGCAATGCTTTTTGTCCTCTATAGGGGACAAGACTTACACATTTTATTGAAGAAAAAAAGTGTCCACTGCAAAGCACATTCCATAAAAATTATAAAAGGCATTAAATTGTTTTTATTTTAAAAAAGGGATTATTTAATGGAAATACAAAAAAGGAGGTTAAATAAAAGAGGTCTGTTATGTCGCCTGTCCTTTAAAACTGAGATTTGATAAACTACAAATACTGCACAGGTTTACTGTGTTTGCAAGATTAAAGCATGGGGAGGATGGGAGGGGTCTGCCACATGAAGTTAGTGTTAAAGTGAAGTATAGTTTGTGGAAGTTCATGTTCGTCTGAGTTGTTCAGATAAATGTCACCAAAAACACCTTATTTTTTAAAATATTAAAAAAAAAAACTGATTTACGTATTTATTCTTACTTTTTCCGCCACTGGGCTTTATATTTCAAGGATAAAAGCAAAAAATTTCAAAATAAATTGAAATTAATTAAATAATCATAATAATCATAATTTTTAATGAAAAAAAAAACATACCTGATGGGTAGCTGTTAATATGATGAAACTTTCTTCTCACTGTGAGCCAGGAATATGAGACTCGTTTACGTTATAATTTCTTTATGAAACCTCTTCATGCGCAGTGACAATAGTGGGAATTGTGTGTTTTTGTACAAACTGTAAGAAGTGCCCTGAAATGAGTTCATTATTAAAAAAATAATAATAATAATAAAAAATCCCCCAAAATAAAACTAAACAGCGAAGAGAGTATCATAACGCCACCCGCACGCGAAGTGATTTAATTAGTAGTTAATTGTTGTGGACAGTGTTGTTGAAGGACCCAAATTATTCTCCTGGGTTGGCCTCACTGTGCCTGTTGAAAAGTCAGTGATGCACGGAGAGCATTTTAAAGTTTTACGAGGTAACTGTGACCCAGAAATCCCCCCGCCTCAGAAAATACAAGCAAACTGCCTATGGCCCACTCAGACTGTCCATCACACTAAATAAATGATAAGTTTCAAAATGCAGTTCTTCCTTTGACCTCATGGTGGCAGCACCACTCTAACTCTACATGACTTACCGTGGACCCTTCTAGCTAATGGCGTCTGTAAATAAAAAGAGGAAAATTGACAGTGAGTGCCAGGACAGAAATCAAGACACTTGTGTTTTTCTAATTTGTCAAGAGACTGCTGCCTTGTGTAAGGACTCCAATATAAAAAGACATTACCAGAGAAGACATGCGACAAGCTAACGCTGAGTTAAATTAATCCGTAACCATGGCAACCTACGAAGTTTACATGATAGTTGTCTATAGTTGCTGGTGTACGTGTAACACAAAATATTACTTTTTAAATGATATTTTCAAAGAGAAGAGCAAGAGTAATATGTATTAGTAATGATTCCTCATATAAGTCATGTTTAATATAAACATGGGGTTCAGATTTGTATCTACTCCAGAACCTCCAGACAGTTTGTTCTATGTTACTTATTCCAGAGGGAAAATAAAGGGAGAACTTTTTTTTTTTTAATTATTATTATTATTATTATTTGTTCACACTTGAGTGGCTTAGATTTAGTTGTATTGCCATATATATATATATATATATATATATATATATATATATATATATATATATATATATATATATATATATATATATATATATATATATATGTTAATTCAATGCAATAAACAATGTAAAATGGATTAATAAACAACATAACAAAGGTGAAATTAGAATGTCCTTCTTGTTCACTATAAACCTGTTCTCCTCAGGTCCCATCTATGCTCGTCTGGACACTGCTCGTGACGGTGTACATGCCTTCCCCATCACCAGAGGGTGGAAAGAAGTGACCACTGGTGTAGATGCTGTTTTTTCCTACACTGGTAAACTCTACATGATTAAGGTACGTCTTCTACAAACCTCTCCCACACATGATCAGTGGGTTGCAGATGTCATGAGGTTTTTACATATGGCAAAGATGAGAGGTACATTAGCAGGATCAAGTGCAAAATTCAATAAAACATGGACTAAAATTGGACTGAAATTGTTCAGTGGATATATTGACATGTTTTTGTTTACATTTGAGTTCAGGGTGGGGACCTATCTTAGAAAAAGAAAAAGACAATTAAAAAAAAAATTACACATTGTATGATGCATCTATGCTATTTTGTTGAACATCTCCAAATAAAATAATAAAAAATAAATAAGATACATCTTGAACTCATTTCATTCTGGTGCTTTAAGTAGAAATGTGAAACCATACTAATAGTCAAACACAACCTACCTACAGGATGATCAGGTGTACATCTACAAAGGAGACGCTCACTACTCCTTGATCGAAGGCTACCCCAAAGCCTTACAGGAGGAGTTAGGCATTGAAGGACATGTTGATGCTGCGTTTGTGTGTCCCAATGAACACACTCTTCATATAATCCAAGGTGAGTATGATGGGATAGATCATGCTTTAAACTTCACCGTTTCTCACTGCAATCACCGTCATTTACATGTTATGTCTCCCAACAGGTCAAAATATTCGTGACATTGACCTCATTGCCACACCCAGGGTTGTGACCCAAGATGTCCCACTAATGATGTCAGGCATAGATGCAGCTCTGTGCGGTTTAGATGGAATTAAGGTGTATAAAGGCTCACAGTTTTACCAGTATGAAAATATGGCAATACTGACAACAAATACAGTTTCCCAAGTGCCTCAAAATATCACTGGGTCACTGTTTGGATGCCGAGACTAGAATTCAGAGATAAGAAAATGCATGTATCTAGTATAATATGTCAGGTACTAAGATGCAAATATTGAATGAAAGAAGTTTAGGAGAAAAAATAAGTGTAAAATTACTTCTTTAATGTTTTGGATGTGTAATGTATGGTAATAAAAACTTGATAAGAGAAACTTGCACTAGTGGAAAATTAGTGTTTATTTATAATTTTGTTTTATTTTTATTTTTTTTTTTTATTTTTTTACCAGAAATCATTTCATATTCTGTACATCTCACTTATTCTCCCTCTGATTTAAATGGCTGTACAGAAGCATTTTTTTGACTTGGTGGAACACAAAACAGCTCAATTATTATACAATAAAGCCAAAAATAAATTGCTACCAGAAAATATTGAAATCATAGAGGAGTTCAACTGTGGAATGGATTAAGTTCAGAACTAAAACAGATTTCTGGTATGATTGTTTTAAAAAAAAAAAGAGGTATGAATAAGTGATTTTCCAGCGATATATTGAGAGATAAACTCCATAACATCATAAAGGTTTAAGACATTGTAAATTTATGTTACCATTGTATTTTGCTTTTTTGACTCTCATTTATTTGCATTTCTGTTTTCAAGTTGTTGTTACATGATCTAAATAAAATGAAGTAATAATAAGGTTTGGCCACTAGAGGACCTACTATAACTGTCCCATCAGCTGGACTGAAACAACACAAGAAATGCTCATTTTTACATAAGTTTATCCCAGTTAATAGACTTTTTCAACACAGAAGTTTTGTTTTGCTACAGCAGGAATAATCTACATAATGTCACAGATAAAACTAGTGACAGAATTATCCACAGAATTGATTTGTACTTTTTTATTTACCCTCAGCAGACTCATAAGTGGACTTGAAATTTTAGGAGTGCGTTGCATCCTTGCTCATATGAAGTGTCTCATTCACACACAAATAAAACTTCAGTTTTTTGTCGAAGGACATTTCAGCTTGTGGCCTGGGGTCACAAAGGCCTTCCTGTTTGTACAAAGTCAGAGGGGAAAAAAATTATAGTTATGGTCAATTTATGTTCTTTGAAATTGTACCTTGTAGGTGTCACCATCAACGCAAAATGTACTAAGTAATGTTTCTGGTTCAAAAAAGTTACTGTACATAAAAAGTCTAAACTGGCTGAAATTAATAAAAAGAGTAACACTCTTCAAGCTGTTCAATCCAATAGGGAACAGATTTATTAATCTCGCTCAACATTGGTTGAGAGACATTATTGTAATCACTGTGTGTGTGTGTGTGTGTGTGTGCAGAGACATATCATGCTATAACTCAATGAATACTTGAGATATCACCATGAAATTACATGAAAAAGGTCAATTAAATACTGCATGTGCAAGAAACTAAACCATCTTGCATGTCGGTTAAGTCATATTCACCTCATCAGAACATGTAATGATTTTCTAATTATCATTTACATCATGCTGGTTTTTAATTCTTAATATTCACCACTTCATATTTTACCTTTAAACATGGAGTGAAACCATGCAGATTTTTTTTTTTTTTTTTTTTTTTATTTGTTTGTTTTTAACTTCTAACCGTCTAAAATAAATTCCTGATCTTTGGCCTGTCATTGTAACACTACAGTATTTTACCAGACCGTCACTGACACGTACACTGAAGCCTGTAAGAGTCCATGGGTCGTGATGGCATTAACACCCATTCAAGGCCTTTTCAGATCCTGAAGAGTTTTTTGTTCGGCCAAAATCCCTGGGACTTTCAGCGAGGATAATGGAAGTGCTGGCCTCAGCACAGCAGCTTCATAGGCGAGGCCACGAGGACACACACACACGTGCATCAGGACATAGATACACACACAAACACACAGTTAACAGACAGTACAGACAATTTTCATCACACATGTACACAAAAAGATATGATTAATTTAAATGTTATTACCCATTTTTGTTTTTTGATTGATATATCAAAGTGTAGATTTGACTATTTAAACTGATGGTTTTTAGATTATTTCACATTATATATAAATTAAATAGAAAATATTTTATATAGTTCTCTCAAAAGGAGGGACTTTTGTTTTTCTCCATGTTTTCTTTTTTATTCATTTGTGCTGCTTTTTAGTGTGATTTGGAATTCAAAATCTGTTCATCTGTTGTTTGTACATGTGAAAAATGATGGTTTGTAAAGAAAGAAAATACATGTTAAAAAGCTACGCATCTTTTCTGATGGAAATTGAGAATGTGACTGGTTTCCTCTTTGGAAATATAAGGAGAGAAAAAAATAAGCAAAGCACCACAGGAGAAGAATGATGGTACAAAAAGTTTATTCAGTAACAGTTCTGTAAACATCTGAGGTAAATTCACATTTACATCAACATGTTCATTTAACAAAATGTCCAGACGCAAGGCACTTCTCTTCAATGACAGTCATTTTACAACGGGAGTTAAAGCAGGGCTTATTCTTCATTTTTGGGTCCCTGCTTGTTTGTGCGCCACGAAAATCCCACCAGTCTGATACACAACGCCTGTTTTCCATCGCTGGGTGGGTGGGTGGGGGGGATTTTTGATGCATCGTTGATGAAAAAGTTGGAGTAGCCAAAAACCTCTAAATCCATATTGAGGACAGAAAAAAACAGTCACTTTAGATTGATTGATTATCCATTTCAAGTCTAATTTCGGTTGCATTTCTTCCATAAATAAACAAAAATATGTTAATATCCATCCTCCTATTGGCCACCTCTTATTATTTTCCTTTTTCTATTTATAGCATCTTTAAAGTGGTCTAACTACCTAACTGTGCAAATCTTTATCTACATATCAAATGTACTAAGAACAGTGTGGAACAACAAGGTTATGGAAAACATTTGAGCAATAATAATAAGTCAAATAGAAGCCTTGTTTCAACAATCAAAGTTCAACAAAAATGTCTTTAGTTTTTGTCAGATTCATTAAAGGGTTACAGAGCTGAGCTTGTGTTTGGTGCCAGAATTGTATGAGTTAGTTTACAAAGTGCTCAAAATGTTTTCCTCTTGTAATCTCATGGGGACATCTTGTAGACAGACAGCTTTTTTTTGGTGTTGCAGATATCTTTGGTTCAATCATTCACATAATTACAAACATGTAAACATTTGACACAGTCAGCGAAGCAGCACAGATGCAGTCTCTGGTTCATCCCATTTAAAAAAAAAAACAAAACTCAGATTAAAAACTGAAGCGCCCGTTAAGTCTGTTTCACTTGGTTCATCGTGGCTGAATGGCTGCATTCATGACAAGTTGGAAATTATAGGTTTTAATGACAATATTTACTTGCACACTAAGATTCGAGTTGTTCCACAATTTGAAAGAAGACAATATTCTTAATAAGCAAGTTTGTTTTTTTTTTCTCCAAAGTTTTCTACTGGTGATGTTTATTCCTTAAAACACCTTCTGAACAAGGCTTAGGTTTTTGATATTTTCTCAAAAACATAAACTTTCTTATATTCTCTGCAATCACATTTAACAGTGTTTTTCCTTCTGACCTGAAATGTGGATTTTTTTTTCTCCTTTGGAGTACATCCATCTCTACAAGAGAGGATCTTTGTCTTTACGCCAGTTTACTATAAAAGGTCATAAAACCAGAAAAGAACAGAACTATATGTCTTGCTCCATTCTGAATATCTGAGTGGAACATGTTGTGAAAATCAGGATACTGTCAACTTTAGTAATAATGATAATAATTGAATATGAGTGTGCATGTAAACATAGTCGTGACCTTTTGATTGGTGTCAATGGGAGGTGACAAAAGTACGCACATTGCTTACTCAAGTATAGATACATGTGTAATATACCTGACTGCTAATAGTAGAAATGCTAATTCAACTTCAGTAAAAGTAAAAAAAAAATAAAATAAAATAAAATACAGACTTTGCAATGCATTCAATGTGTGAATGACATGTACCCCACTATTATTTGCTTTTATATGTTATTGCCCCATCCATTTTAGGGTAAAATCAGTGTTGATGATGTGGGAAGGTGCTCAGTGACACAAAATTAAAGCCATAATTCTCTTCAAATGCATTAAAACTAAGGTATGACACGGTTTTTAAAATATAGGAAATAAGACATCATGTATTTGTCTGGTGTTAATGGTTAAGATAAATATTTCACTTGAGTTTTTAACCATTCACTTTGATTTATTTGCGAAACGTATTATTTCCGAGTTGCTGCGAATGCAATTTTCAGCAGACAGTAATTTCAAGTGTACGATTAATTTATTAGTATGGGATCGTTCAAGTAATAAAGGCACTGTAGTAATATAAAAAAAAAAGAAAAAATGATGTAGCTCAGCTTTTCCCTGGTGTGTAAACGTTTAAGAATACATTCAGTTGTAAAATGTTATGAAAAGCTTTAAATACTTTTTATTCAAATGTAAGCTATTATTGCAATTTCATGTTGAGTGGTAGAAGTGAGTATTTTTCAAGTGTATTAACTCTAAAAAAAAACTATATTTAAACCCAGAGAGAAACACAAACATGTACAATACTCTAAAACATTTCACCCCAAATCACTCCCCTTGTTGTTTTCTGTTCCTGTTTGTTGGTTGAAACATTTGACTAGTATATTAGAAGAAATAAGATTGGATGGGAAGTTGTTTTTATAAGGCAACACAACAAAAATTACATGAGCCATTTTATGCATCTTTTTTTTTTAAAAACTTATTTTGGCAGGAATAAAAAAAACAGGGAGGATTAAACATTACCGTGTACGACCTAGAGAGTCAGGAAGTTATCACTTTTTGAGATTGTCATGTATTGCTTTTTTTTTTTTCTCAAAAAAAAAAAAAAAAAAAAAAAAAAAATCTAAAAAGCTATTGATTATTTCTACAGCTAGTCTAGAAAAATAACTTAGAGTCCTCCTATACAGAACAGTTAGGGGGAACTCCACAGTTTTGTAACACACTGCAAACACAAGCACCAGAAAAAAAGATGTACTACTGATTATTATTATTATTAATTATTATTATTATTATTATAAGCTCTGTCCAAGCTGCAAGTCATGAAGCACAGAAATCTTAGCCCTTAGTTTGCCCCCCCCCCTTAGCTTTTCTAACATTGGATTTTTGTATAAAGTGACCTGTGGGGCCAATGTCAAAATAAGCTAAAAGAAAATTGCAGCTTGATCAGAAAGTGTAAGCTGTTCTATATAACATCCTGTGAAGCCTATTATTCATGATGTATTTACATATTTATATACTTTATATAGTTGACCCTGATGTAACTGCAGTATTGTCTTTTTGTAAACACTGAAACGAGATGCTGTAAACACCCCCCACGCAGCCTGTGAAGCCTAAAGACTATATGTCTCAGGGTGGGACTGCCTTATTGCTTTCGTCTGCCCGTCGCCTCTAACGTCAGTGCATCCCCCTCTTCATTGAAACAACAGGCTGAGTGATGAGAGTCATACACAGAGACGGACATTTGAACAAACACACAGTTGCGTCATCACAAGAAGAAGAAGAAGAAGAAAAAAAGAAAGAAACAAAAGTGCAAACCTCTCCTTGGGTGTCCCCCAACAAAAGAAAAAAGGGAAAGAAACGACAAAATAAAAGGAATATATCTGCCTCTAAGCTCCCAAACTTATTTGTTAGTCCAGTCATCATCATTATCATCACTATTACCGTTCCATTTTGATATCTGGGCTGGCTGTATGTATGCTTTCATTCTCCATTTCCCTCAACTAACTGCTTTATTGAACAGTGACAGCATGGTCAGAACACTGATCTGAGCACCACGTTGGAGATCTTCACCTTCTAATTTGTGTTTTAGCACTCGTCCAGGTGACAATAACCGTTAATAACTAGTGCTGATTAATTGGCATTGTCATTGGAATACAAATGTGTATAATAAGACCAGGAAATATGACATAGAAATCATAATATTTTTCTCTATTTTCTCTTATTTCATGTCTTTCCTGGGTGATCATAGGGCTGCTCACTGGAGAACCTGTCAACTAATGTCAACAAAGACTTGTTTAGCACAAATCCTATCGTATCATTTTGTCATTGCATTACTGAACAATATTAAAATATTGTCACGTATTTTCCTCATATCATCCATACCATGTACTCTTTACATGGTTGGTCATTTCTAAAAATATATCTTCACATCAATATAGTTTTTTTCCGTTGTTTCTAAAATCAATTTCCTCTGCTAGTTTAAATTATATTGATTTGACACTCAGTGGGCCTGAAATACTGAGCACATTGTTGAAGTAACCTTAAAAATGTCAGAAATATTCTCCATAATGACTCTAGATGTGTTGCTCACATAGGACCCGACATCATGGTAATATCACAGTTGATATATTGTGAATACAGTAGAGTGTGTTGCCATTTGATCTGGTCTTTTACAATTAATTAATTAATTAATTAATTAATTAATTAAATAAACCACCAACTTCTGCTGAATCTTTTTGGCTATATGTCAGTATGGTGTTAAGAAAACATGTCTTTGTGTAAGAAATTAAAATCCTGTGCAGGTTAACTCTACCTTTTGTAAACAGCATGTATGTGTAGTTATATGTGCGTGTGTGTGTGTGTGTGTGTGTGTGAGTGTCTGTGTTTTAGCTACACTGCCAGGTCATCAGGGCGAGCTCGGACACCGCTGCTCTTGTTGGCTCGACTTGGCTTCCGGATGTCTGTTGCCACGGCAGCTGGAGGCTGATGCATCTCCGCTTTGGTAACCACTGTGAAGTCGTCGTACGGGGGTGCGCTCGGTACCGGAGCGCTTTCCTCATCCTCTGTTTCCTCTCGAGGCGCGATGGGGTAAAGAGGGGTGTCGCGAGGGAGTGTGGGAAAGGAGGAGAGCCGGTCCTCCTGTGAAGGTGGTGGGGTCATCTCCTCTTGAGGGAAGGAGGAGAGTGAAGTAGGAGAAGAGGGGAGCGGAGGACAAGAAGAGGATGAGTGCTCCAGTTCCATGTTGCTCCAGTTCTGCTCCATTGCCGTCAGCCGACCGTTGGTACCGACTCTCTCACCATTTTCATAAAAACAAGTGGGAATGGCCTCTAACAGGAAGTCATCCGGGTGGAACGCTGCACCTTCAGCTTTGATGGCAGCAGGCACAGAAGCCATGTTAGGATTTAAGGAGATGACAATAGGGGAAGCCTCAGCAGGACTGTAGGCTCCTCCCTCTGCTGCTCCTCCACCCACCACGCTGACGTTGGCGTACGCCGGCAAACAGTCGAGCGCAGATGGAGACGTCTGCTCAGGAATGGTCTCGGCGTCACCACGCTCGTCTGCACCCAACAGTAGTGATTCGGCGTCAGGTGCAAACTCATTGGTAACTCCCTGCTTGACCTTCTTCCAACCCAAGTGGTAGATCTCCAGCAAGTTGAGGAGCAGAGACACACAGGCCACCACCAACATGAAGATGATGAAAATGGTCTTTTCAGTTGGTCTAGGACGAAAACATTGACAAACACAGTTTTAACAAATGGATAAAATAAAAACAAGAGTGAGGTTTTGGATGCTCATATGTACAGAACTTTTCACTCAAATTAGCAAACATTAAGGTTTCAGTGTATAATATTTAGTGTCCAGACTATAAGCCAATGAAAACATCCCACCATACCTTCCCCTATAGTGGCTCAAGTGTTTATTTTGTCCATTCTTGGCCTTTTATTTAAGTCTGGATGTAATTTAACATGAAGCAGAAGATATGAATGTATGGATGATTTCTAAAATTTAAAAAAAAAGGCTATATTCACATGATTATAGACAAAATATAGATTGTGAATCTCATACATTTAGACATCCTAAATCTTACACACTGAACTTTTCAAACAATTCAAACCAATAGAAAAGTAATAGAAGTCAAAATCCTACTTTCTAACCTGGAGATGAAACAGTCCACTGTATTGGGGCAAGGCCATCGACCACATTTATAGAGTGGCCTCAGGTGGAAACCATAGAGGAAGTACTGTCCCAGGATGAAGCCCACCTCAAACAAAGTCTTGAAGATAATGTTGAAGATGTAGGTCCTTAGTAACGCTCCTCGGATCCGGATCTTCCCATGCTCATCCCTGATTGGTGGCTTCTCCTTCTTCCCACCACCTCCTCCTCCATCACCAACGCCGTTGTGATAAAGAGGGTCGTGGTCCTCCTGATGTCTCCCCGCCTTTCTAAGCTCCTCCTCCCTCTCCCTCCTCTTCTCCTCCATGCGGACGATGTGCAGCACATGGCCCAGGTAGATGAGGGTGGGCGTGGAGACGAAGATGATCTGCAGCACCCAGAAGCGGATGTGGGAGATGGGGAAGGCCTCATCGTAGCAGACGTTCTCACAACCAGGCTGTTGCGTGTTACAGGTGAAGTCAGACTGCTCGTCACCCCAAACCTCTTCAGCTGCTGCGCCCAGCACCAGGATACGGAAGATGAAGAGGACAGTCAACCAAACCTACAAGTGAGAAGATTAGGTTTGGTACACAGCAACAGCAAAGATGGAAGTAAAAGAGGACATTTTTGGAGCTTCTACTTTCACCTATTTAATTGTTTTTGGAGCACTCTATAATAGACCTTTACATATTTAAAAGAAATGCATGCACTTCTCCAAACCAAGGAAAGCCTAATTTTCTCTGACTGGTCAAAAATATCTATTGGAAGCAACTAGCTAGCTCACATATTCATAAAAAGCATCACTGGATGTAAAATGCTAACTTGAATACCATGGAATCACCAAGAAAATTACTAAACATAGCTACATTTGATTTAATGTGGACTGTATGTGTTTGTTACATTTAAATTCCCTCCATTACAGATTAAAAGGATGGACAGTTAACATCTAAGGTGAACAATATCATATCTATTCATGTAAGTTTAAATGTAGGTGTAAGTAAGTTCGTCCTGTCCAGTCTTTGTTTCCTCCGCACATCACTGAGGTGTAGCACTGCCCTCACTGGCTTGTAAAGGAGAGTTCTAATGGGGGATGTCTGCTCAGCTTTCGGGGAGGACCGATGATGGTCACACACATGCACTAAATAGTCTAGTATATGGCTACAAGACTGGAATATGCATTGATCTGAAGCAATGTTGACTCCCCCTCTGTGGGGTTAAAAGATATAAAAAAATTAAAAAATAAATATATACATGAATAAAATAAGTGAATGAATAGAAAACTAAAATAAAATAAAATAAAAAAAATAAGAACAAAATGCAAACAAATTAGGAAAAGGAAAAAAAGAAAAAAGGAAGAAAAAAGAAAGGGAAAAGAAGAAGAAGGAAGGGAAGAAAAAAAAGAAAACAACAAAAAAAACTATTTGTTACCTACTTTCCTATCTGCACATTTGTTTTTTTTTGTTTTGTTTTTTGTATATATGTATATGTTTAGTACTTCAGTTATTTATTATTGGTATTGTTATTATTCTTATTTTTATTATTATTATCATTTTTGTACTATGCATTATATTGCTATAAGATGAATTCAGGTTATTGGGGAAGTAAAGAAGGGGTAGGATTAAATAAGATTATGCTTCATCCTACTCCTTTTCGGACATGTCATTGTTATTATTATTATTGTTGTATTGATTATTGTTGCACTTTGCACATGTTCGAAATAAACCATTCAAATCAAAAATCAAATCAAGTTTGATCACCTTCCCAATCACAGTGGAGTGTTCTTGAGCATTCTCCAGCAACCGCCCCAGAAAGCTCCAGTCACCCATGCTTTACTTGATTTTCTAGCCTGTGGAATCAAACAAGGGAATGTAAGCAATTTGTTTCAATTGGTGTGATCATATAAAAATCAAGAAAATGTTGTAAATGTCACAGGTTAAAGACAGTCTGTAAAACCTACTGTTTTTATGGTGATGTTTCTTTTCTTTATTTCTTTCTCTTTTTTTACATATTCAATCAATCTAACAGAAACAAACCTCTTTTCCAAATTAATTTCTCAACAAGAAAAAAAAAAAACAAAACAAAAAAATCACAGCAAACAAACCAAATAAAGGAAGCATATAAGCAAACTTACTAAAATGTTGTTGTATTGTCAGTGATAAATCCATCGACCAGAAATCAGAAGAAAAATAATTCCTGGAGAGGAAAGACAACATGCTTCATAACTGACAGCCAGACATAAATTACAGTCATAAAATCACTCAACATTTAGATTTGACATACATTAGTGCAAGAAATAAATATCTCCTCATGTACCAGCCTTTACCCTGATCACTTTTAACACCAACAAGCAGCTTCATGCTTGGTGCAAACAAATGGATCAGTACATGTAATCAGTCTGCCACTTTACGCCTATAGACATTTGCTTGCAGACGTGCGTGCATTTGTGTGTACTCGCATTTGTGTAGTGGCTGTCCCACAGGCCTGGCTGGCTACTGAGACAATGGCTGGCCATCTGTGGGAAGTGAATGAGTGGATAACAGGTTGTCCCTGTTGAATGCTGGACTCATCACATCCCAGGAATGCTGAGGAGGGCAAATGTTTGCCTGGGATCGACCAATATGTGTACGCGCACACACACACACACACACACATTCAGACTGAAAGTTACAGTAGTGAACAATACTCAACCAAACTGTCTCGACGAAATCCCCGGCCGTGCATAACTTGAGTTGAAAATATCCTTTAAAAGCATGAGAGAGAGAGCACCAAAACAATCTAGAAGTCCATAGAGGTGATAACTTTGTCACTTTGGTACAGTGAATGTTTAAAAAAATCTACCAACTACTGTATGTGTCTGCATCTTCTACTGTATTCCTCTACTAAAACCAAATCTACAGACATTTACTTATCTGAAAATGTACAGTTCAGTGGAGCGGTCAAAAAGTCAGCTAGTGTATGGAGATGCCAAATTAACCATCTAGGGACTCGAAAAGTGGCATGTGTACATGTACATGATGTGTTGACGTGATGAAATACCATCTGTCATGACAAACAATAGAGAAGCTGCCAGATGGACATTGTCCTGACTGGCATGCGCTTTTGATGGATCAGAAGTCTTTGTACTAAAACAGCCCCGGCAGTTAACTCTTGGCCTGCCACCTGCACCCCGAAAAAACTTTTCAAGATTTGAAAGCAGTAGAGATTAATGTGTACAGTGTCCAAATGAAAAGGCCTTTGAAACTGAATGAAAACTACAAGGATATATAGGTTAGAATAATATACAACAATGAAAAATGGTCAACAACTAACAAGGCAAATACTGTGTATCGTAAACATTATTATACATAATAAGTATAGATACGAAACTATGTTCAGCACTGCATAATGGTGTATAATATAATTTATAACATAAGTAACTAGTTAGAAAGGTACATAACATCACAAAAAATATGTTTAGTAAGTGCAAACATAAAGAGAAAATCATGGACATGTGTAAGGATAAGAGTGTAGACCAGGTATACTGTGGTATAAAAAGGTACCTGCAAATTAGAATAAAAAGAAAAATAAAAAGGAGGAAAATTAAGTATGAACCTGTGCAAACTCAGGATTTAACCAGCTAAAAGAGAAATGATTCTAAATTGCAGAAATAAATAAATCATCATTCTGTGTGGCTAATAAGAAGCAACGCAAATTCACAGCTCAAATGAGTTCTATAATATTTACAATTAAACCAGTTTGTAACTTCATAAACTATAGTTTGTTTTTAAATTTTCACACAGAAAATACCCTGCAGACTTTGACTGAAAGACTGACATTCCAACACAGACCATATGTGTGCCACCATGTTGGCTCAAAAAGGACAATGTAGGAAACATGATGGTGTTACATTACGTTTTATAAACTAACTCTTGCATGAACTGACAAATTTGGCACGTGAGTCAAGTGATGTGTTTAAAGTTTTGCCTTTTTACATTTTGAAAATTCAGTCTTATACTGTATTATTAAAGTTGGGGGGGGGGAACAATGTGAGGTTATCGCGGCCTAATTTCAAGTGCTCCATGTTGACTTCTTCTCAGAAAACTAAAGTCTAATTTGATCAGATTTTAATTGCTTCCTGTTTGCGCGGGGACGTGAACGCAGCATGAGAGGTGCTGGATAATCCAGCAGGTGGAAAGGATGATAATCCCTCCTCTTCCCTCCCACTAAATCCAACTTCATCACTGACTCCTGCATCCACCTGCTTACCCCTCTCCTCTGAAACGGCAGCGCGCTTCTCCTCCTCCTCCTCCTCCTCCTTCTCCTCCTCTTCCTCCTCCTCCTCCTCCTCCTCCTCCTTTTGCTTCTTCTGACCTTCTTTCCCTTTCTTTAACTCCCACGGGTGGACAGCCGAGCGTTGAGTAGGTGAAATTAGATGTGGAGGACGGGAAATCAAAGCGACACAGAGAGAATTACAGAGAGTTTTTCTTTTTTAAAGAGTTTAAACAAAAAAAGACGCGCGCGGCTAGTCTAGTCTAAAAAAAGGGCGCGTGTGGAACCTGTCCCGCGAAGGCGAAGCGCAGCGGCTGCGTCCCGCGTGGCCAAGGCCAACCGCCACTGTCACACATGGGTGTCCCCCTGTTTGGGGTGCACGAGGGGGGTGGCGGTGGGGAAGGTATGCGTGTGCGCGCACGCGGGCATGTGGGCATTTGGTAGGTAGGCGCGCGAGGGAGAGGAAAGTCCAGTCCATTATATCTGAAATAAGAGAAATAAAACTGTAACACTTAATTTAAAAAAATGAAATAAGAACCAGGATCAGATAAATAAAGATTTATATACTTTATGGCTTTATGTAAAGGTGTGTGCTGTAATAAAGTTAGTTAATTCGTTCCTTCGTTTATTTTGAGGAGAAAAAAATGAATATAGGTGATCAATACAAATTAGCAACTGATCCACCTCCATCTCACATTTATACAGCATAAGACATTACTTTTACTTATTTAATAATATAATAACAGCTATTTAGAGTCCTAATAATGTAAATAATCCATAGTAACCACATTTGGAAAACTCATGTATATATAGTAATTATCTAATTGATCGTCTGCATAATTTATAATACAGTATATTTCAACAGTAATTGCATATTATCAGTGGAAGTGAGTCAAACAAACATGGTAAACAATGATGAGCACAAACTAACAAGAGCCAAGGGTGGAATAGACCATCAATTAACAATAAGCCCCGCCCACCCTGCAGTATGACCACACCATGCATTTGTAAAGTGAACTAGATATTTTGGCATCACTTGTGGTGAAGATTCAGATTGTTCCACAGTCTCACCCACATACAGACAGACAAAAGCTCCTCCTGGTAGTTTGAAATTTAGGAAGTGTAAAATTTGACAAAGCTTCAGGATCAGGAGTAAGTAATGGCACCTGTTTCAGTCTTGAGGATAATAACATTAACATTTAGCTGTTGATTTAGCTTTAAAACTCTAAACATTAAAGTTACCATTTCAAGAATAAAGTCAGAATTTTGAGGTCATAAAAAGGTCATATTAGACTACAATAAGAATAGGAATATTTCAAAAAAGAAGTCATTAATATTAAGTGAATAAGAAAGAAAGAAATTCAAACATTGATACTTTGGCCACTTACAACGACACTTTAAATATTCAAACCGTTTACAATTCTTTATTACTTATTTTTATTTAGGTATAGTATGAAATCTGCCTTTTAATTTGTATTGCTGACCTCTTGGCCAATCTCACTTGCCAATGAGGTCTTAATTCTAATATCTAACTGTTTAAATGTAGGTTAAATACATGACAATTAAAAATGACATTAAAAAAAGTCAAATATCAGAGGAACCGTTGAATTAATAAAGACATAAAAACATTTAAGACACTCAAAGCTTCAAATTTCTGAAAAGATATTTGAATATATACAGTATATATATTCCATTTTAAAAACACTACTTTTTACTCATAAAATATCATTATTCATATTTTTATCCTCTAAATGATGCCTGTTTTCCCATATTTATTGTTGGCATAGGTCTAATCCACCTTTTATTCAAATACAGTATAGACATACTGTATTAAGTAAAGAGTTGAGATACTTGTATGATAAGTATTTCCATTTCTAGGTTAACATTTATTACTTAACTACTTTTTATTCCTGTTCATGACCATAGAAAGCCTCATCAGTATTAGCTAATTATGATAAACTGGAGGGTTATGTACATCTTTATGTGTATGTTTTCTTTATTAACCTTTACAAACTGAGGTAAATATGGCTGTTGAAAGCAGTAAAACCTTCAAATCACTTGTGAGAATCACGTATGAATGAAAATGTCAGAAAAAAGTTGTACTTTTCAACAGGTGGAGAATAGTAGGTGTAGGTACAGACCCAGTTTCTAAATGATGTAAATATCGGGGTATTTGGTTTACATATTTAACATCTGATTTGTGTCACTAAATTAGGGGTAAAATATTTATCACTATGTGAGAAAGCATAGATCAAATATAATAAACATCTCTCTATTTGACACATACTGTATTGTCAGAAAAACACTGTTTAATTACTATTTTTTGTGTCTTTTTTAAGCTAAATACATTGAATTACCTCATGAGGATTAATCTGTATCTGGAATATTTGTGTTTCTAAAAGTACAGAAGTTAAAATAGAAAATATAAATGGACCCAGAATAGAAATTGCATCCATGTAATAGTTGGTATCATTATCTTTTTCAGCACCAGTTTATGGTCAAAGTAACCAAATGACATTGTGTGATTTTTTTTGGACAGTATTCTATTAACCATTAATGCCATTATTGTATTTATTTATTTATATTTTATTTTGGTGACTGTTCCTTTAAGAAGAAGAGAAACTACAAAGCTGTCAAAGCTGTTGCCCATCACCAGCAGAGGTCGACAAATGTGTTCATCTGTTGCTCCTAAAACCACCATTCTTTTCAATTAAAAATCCATCACAGTGGGTAAACAATCTGGAACTGTAACATTAACAATATATATATATTTTTTTACATACAGCCTAATCAATAGGCATGAAATAGAAGCTGCAAATACATTCTTTGCGGTTTGACACTTTTCTTGATGTGCGACAGGAGTGTATTTTAACATTTATGCTATCACATTTTAAATGCCATTCACAGTAAATCAGTTTAACTCGGACAAGAGTACGGAAAAACAGAATTAAACAAGATGGAAAATTAAACTGCCTCTATTTAGTATGCGGTTACTCATTACAACATTGAAAAATATGAATTCCTCCTGTATATATGGAGTAGCAATACTTCAAATCTAGTCTCTTTCTGCAGTTAAATTACAATATAAAATGTTGATGTATTTTCACATGATTAAAACAGACAAATATCATTATAAAATACTATTTATAATGAGTTCTTGCTTCCATTACCTCCACCCAGGATTGGATATCATAGAAAATGTCCACTTTTTAAGCCAAATCTGTGTTGTTGTTTTTTAATGAACATAGCTTTAAAGTGTCTTTAAATGTCTTTTCTTCCTCAGTTTGAGACAAGCAACTTCTGCGTTCTCTCTCTGCTGGCTTTGCTGGAGATTTTCCTCTCTCTCTGACCACAGAGGGCTCTGGAAAAGATGTACACAAGGACTTTGAGACTCTCTACGGTGGGAAAACACACATGTAGAAGAAGCTGTCCGACTGTCTGAACTGATGAATACCTCTACCTAGTGACAGCCTTGGCGATTAGATACGCCAGTTCGGCCATGTTAAGGACCATGCAGATGGAGGAGGCGGTGGCCATGAAAACGGTGAAGATGGTTTTCTCTGTGGGACGTGAGATGAAACAGTCCACCAGGTTAGGACACGGCCACTGGTCACACTGCACCAGCCGTGGCATCTGGAAACCGTCATACACCACATACAATGCATACCTAAGAGACGAAAATTAATATGAATATTCAACCATACTGTAGTTCCACAGTCAAAAAATAAATGATTTTAATGTGCAAATATTATGTTTACTGAGAAAATATCTTAAATTACATTATTTATATAAATGCACAAAATGACCATGAAACATTTTGGAAACTGAGGCTTCTATTATGTTATGAAAACCCTAATTATACTGACATAGGCAGAGGTACAAGAACTTTATTATTATACTTAAGTAGATTTTTAGGTATCTCTACTTTACTAAAGTGTTTATTTATTCGTTGTATTAATTATTCATGTATTATTAACTATAAATAAAACTTTTCAGGATATGTTGGGAGTGTCAAAATGAACAAACAATTACATTTTGATGACGATTCTCCATTTACCGCAATGTAAAATTTCAAATGAGATCAATGTCAATTTATTCATAGTGTATTTTCATTCATTTAGACACATGGCAATTTACAGTCTTTAAAACTGCATTTAAAAAAAAGCAACTGTAAGATTGAAACAGCAGCATATACATTTAGAAAATAAAACTTGAATGTTGCAATGGGAAGTACTATTTTAGCAGTTTATTAATAGGAATTTTTGCAAGAATTGAGCTGAAAAACCTGGATCAATCAGACACAATCAGAACAGAATTGCAAATGACAGACAGATAATAGGAGAAGATTTTTGTTTTTGGACTGTGACACCAGTTTAGTCAAACATCCCACAGATATAAGAAGATAAATCCTTACATGAAACCTCCTTCGAACAGTAGCCTGAACACCAAACTGAAGGCGTACGTCCACCAGAGGGCGCCAGCTATGGGAAGCCTCCTCTTCTTCAGACTCTCCATCTCTGCATCCTGGTCCTTATTGGAGAGAAAACCTCTACTAGAACCCTGTCACACAGATGACAAAAACATATCAGGACAAAACAGTCTGTGATTTGACCTGATTAAACATGACAGGATCCAAATATCTGAGGTTTATAATGTGCGAGGTGGACCTGCAGGAGCCTCTTCTTATCCTTATGGTTACGATAAGCCACGTACATGGCGACCAGGAGAGTTGGTGTGGAGACGAAGACGAGCTGAAGACACCAGAGACGGATGTGAGAGACTGGAAAGAACTGATCGTAACAGACATTTTCACAGCCGGGCTGAAAAAATTTAAATAAAAGGAAAGAAAAACACAGGTCAAAGGTCAGCTACAGAGGAATGTCACCTCAGTAAAATGAAAAAAAAGAAGCTTCAATGGCTCAAAAATATATAATATAGACGTGTATAAATGCATGAGATACTCAAAAGAGACATAAGTATAGAAAAAAACAGAGGTGGGAAGTAATTAAGTAAAAATACTTCATTAGTGTACTGAAGTAGACTTTTTAGGTATCTGTACTTTACTTGAGTATTTATTTTTCTGCCAACTTTTTACTTTTACTCCCTACATTTTTGTATAAATATCTGTACTTTATTCTCTTTACATTCTCAGAATAGACTCATTACTTTTTGAAATTAAGTGTGAAAAATAAGTAGCTTCAGAGAGGAAATCAGTGGTGAGGAATTATTACTTTCTATATCATAATTATGACTTTTAGCTCATAATTTTAACTCTTTTTCTCATAATTATACATTTCTTAACTCATATGTATGACTGTATCTCATAATTTTGGCTTTTTATCTCATAATTATGCATTTATTTAAATCTCACATATGACCTTTTTTATGTCGTTTCATCTAAATTGTGACTTTTTCCCCATTTGTCCTAAATTTCCTGTCCATATGCACAAAACTGAGCAACCGTGAGCTGGTCAACCACATTGTCTACACAGTAACTCACTTTTAAAAGCTTTATTTTTTTCAATACTTTTGAAACTTTCTTATTTTTTCCTGGTTAAATCAGTATTATTTCATCCACAGCAAAGAAATGCAGTTTTAATTTTTACTTTATTTCAATTGAGAAGTTCCCCTTTTCTTTTTTCTTTTTTTTTTTACTTACACTTATGTAAAGGAGTTGAATCAGTACTTCTACTTTTAGTATTTTTTTTTTACACGAGTAGCTGTACTTCTACTTAAGTACACAATGCGAGTACTTTGACCACCTCTGGAAAAAACATGAAAAGTAAAAATAATAAAATAAAATTAGGTCAATTCAATCTAAAGTGGGTTATAGTGATGTAACCAAAAGCAGGAAAACAGGTCAGTGAATGCACCATTAGGTCTGAAGCATCAGTAAAACAGGTTCAGGACTTTCTATTAAGTATTGATTTCTCTTTAACAATCTCCTACATCCCTCATACACATGGAGAAGAAGACTTTAAAGCACTTCTAGATTCTGAGGAGACTTTCAGTCCAGTCCTGCAAACCTGAAGAAACCAAGATATAGGTTTATGGCTTTAATTACAAAAGTAAAGAATGGAGATGATGCTGATTTTATTCAAGGAGATCTGAAGATGGAGGTGGAACTGACGACTACTGTAGCTCTAAAACACACGTGTCAAACACGAGGCTCGGGGGCCAAATGTGAGCCGCCAAAGGGTCCAGTCCGGCCCTTAGGATGAATTTGTGAAATTCAAAAATAGACATTAATATATTAATCACTTTAGTTCAGGTTCCACATTCAGATCAATTCAATCTGAAGTGGGTCAGACCAGTAAAATACTATCATAATAATCTAGAAATACTCACAACTCCAATTATTTCACCAAATCAATGGTCAGATTTTCCTCTAAAGACAATAACTTCAGTGATAATAATAATCATCATCATAATAATCATAAAAACAATAATAATAATAATAATAATAAAGATGATATATCCACCTCTGTACAGATGGATCTCTACTCAGTCTGGGATTATCTTTACCTGGAGTGTGTTGCAGGTGAAATCAGATTGTTCATCACCCCATACGCTCTCAGCAGCCACAACCAGCACCATAACCCGGAAAATAAACAGCACAGACAGCCATATTTTGCCCAGGCTGGTGGAGTGACGGTTCGCCCCCACTAACTGAGTGTACAGAGCGGGCCAGGACATCCTAGAAAAGACACAACAAAAAGTGTGGATGAAGCAATAATATAATAATAATAATAATAATAATAAGTGAGAGAGTGTATGTGTTAGGAGGTTCTGGTGCAGATACATTTCTGGTTGCAGTTACTGTGGCAGGTTCTGTGGGTTCCTTTGAGCCACAGATCTGACAGAAACAGAAAAGTCCGACACAAAGCAGTGGCAGGAGATGAAAGCGGAGACGAGCGACGAAACAAAAGACAAGTTTGACAGAGGAAGAGGAAGAAAAGGAATGAAATGAAGAGGAGGAGGAGGAGGAGAGAAGTCCAGAGCCAACATTCATGTGAACTGATGAACCTCTCTGCCCACTGTGGACTGTACTGAACCAAACCCACTCGAGTAAAAACACACTGAACCACTGTACAGTAGTGCACCACACTACTACAATCCACAGAAAAACCTCACCATTCATATCAATGGCTTCGGTCCGGACTCATTAATCAATGGATTATGATTTACTCTATTATATTCTATTCATTTGGAAGCAATTTTAATAGTTTCAAAAGCAGTCGTTTTAAAAGTAGTGATTGACAAGTGTACAAAACTACCATAAAACCAATGTTTAATAATAGAAGCTGATTAACTGTATAATTAAAAAAATATATAATAATAAAAATAATATACATATTACAATGAATCTGAATCCTAAGGAATAATTTTCTTACCTTAAGTGTGAAGATAAATATTCCACATTGTGTCAAGGATGAAAACTATTCACATTTACATCAGTATCTACTCCACCAGGCACCCAAACAAACCTGCACCTTCTGCCTCCTTTGCATGAAATATAAGATGTGTCTCCAGTGTCAAGTCACTAGAGCATCATGTGATCATTTCCTGTGGGCTCTTTCAAATTAATGGCAAGGCTGCAGCAGTATTTCACATACCAATAATAGAAATAAATAAATATTATGTAGGAGAATTCAACACAAAAACAACATATAGTGTTTTAACTGATGATCAATAATCACTTTTCTTTGGGATATTTATCCACACACTGAGGTATTTTGTCTTTTATTCTCAACAAATTGAGGTATTTTATCTTTTATTTTCGTCAATTGAGTATCTTTACCAAATTATTTAAGCATTTATTCGGTTACCATCCATGAACTGCATGCTTCCTTTGACTTTAATATGATACAAACAAAGTGGTTTAAACTGTTTTGACAATATATTTCAGTCCAAAACAGTGGAAATGGAAGAAACAAACTCAACATTTCACCTCGTATTAAATTAAAAGCACAGAAACTAAAGGAAAAAGACCAAATTTTGGTGCTTTTTTTGAGAGCTGCTTTCAGTTTGTCGTGTCAGAATAGAGAAAGTCTATTACAACTTAACACTAAATTAACTTTCACTTCTTAGGAATATTTAGTTCTGTGCTTATTCATTATTTTTGAGCTTATACCTTTTTTTTTTTCTTTCAACTGTCTGACAATCAGTTTATTTTTAACAAGCAGGCATTAGATACACAACTTACACTTCAATGCCCTGGAATTAGTGATTTAAACAGACAAAAGGGATTAAAATAGGTCATAATTTGTGGTTTGTGGTTTTGTAATATTGTTGAATGAGATAAAGAGTGGGTTGGTCTTGGTCAGTGTTCTCAAAGTGCTCATTTTTCCCATTAACATATGAATGTTTCCCAGCGCTACACTGAGGCCAGTCCTTCTGATGTGGACAGTGCACATCTCAGTGTGCAGGTCAAAGGTTTGAAGGAACAATGTGGCACTGTTGTGTCAAGTGAGGATGCGTGCATTCATGTACAGTAACTGGACACAGGTAGAGCTTCAGTGTGTCTTTTCAGAACTAAAATATCCCTTGGCGACAGTCGAGGAGCAGGACAGTGCAGCTCTGTGTCCAGGCTAATGACTGTGACCGATGAGCTTTTGTGTTTGTTGAAGAGTGGGAGCAAAAACAACTTCCTCAGTTTACATTTGGAGATTTTTCCGAAAGTCTGAATCGAGGGAAATGTGGATTTTAGTGCATTTGTATATGCAGAGATAATCACATTTCAAAGCCGGTATCTAATGTTGGAATATATCTGAAAAAAACAGTCGTTTTCTACAGTTTCTTGTTCAATTTTAATGCCTGGTACAATTAAAGGTACATTTGTTTGGACAAATACATTGATAATAACTAAAATAGCTCATAAGAGTTTAATTTCAGAGCTGATATCTATCAATTTTCCATAGTTTTGTTGATGATAACCAACATCACTTCAGTTCTTATGTCAATATCTGTGCATTATACTGGCAAAAACAGTGCTTTTAGGCATTCCCTGTTTTCTTTTCTGTCTGTTTTAGTGACACAATACACACAAGAGTTAGTACTTGATTGTATATCTATTATTTTTGATGACTTTTGGTGATTTATTACATTTTTCCATGACTGTAGCCTAATACTAAAACAGTGAACAGTTTTGAGGAAATTGATTTTATACAACTGCAACAATTTTACTTTAAATTTAATAGAAAACACAAGTGACTTCAATTTAGAACCAGAGGTGGTCAAAGTACTCACATTTTAACCCTAACCCTGAAGTAAAAAACTAAAATTTCTCAATTGTAATAAAGTACAGAAGTAAAAAGTACAACTTTTTTTTTTCATGAACGCAATAATAAGTATTTAACCAGGAAAAATCAGAAAAGTCTCAAAAGTATCAAAATTAAACCCTTTAAAAGTGAGTTACTGTGTAGAAATTGTGTTTGATCAGGTCACAGTTACTCATTTTTGTGGGTATGGACAAGAAATTTAGGAAAAATGAAAAAAAAGTCACAATTGAGATAAAAAAGTCATCATGAGATTTAAAAAAAGTTAGAAATTAGATAAAAAACACATCACTTTAAGATAAAATGTTAAAATTGTGAAATTAAAAGTTAAAATTGTGAGATAATAGTCATATAACTATAATATATAAAGTCACAGTTTCTTTCCTCCACTGATGTGACTCATTTCATACCGTCACATCTGTTTAGTTTGAACAAGTAATGCGTCTCTTTATAAAGTACAGATATTTATGTAAAAATGTAGGGAGTAAAATTTTCCATTTTCCAAAACTGAAAATTAAACCTCAATGCATTGTATCACTTGTATCTTAAACCTGATTCTATTCTGTTATAAATCATGATGCACTTCATACATTATCATACAGCGCACATTGCTAATGAGCACTTTAGAGGTATTTTGATGCAAACATTGTACTCTTGCTCGTTACGTTTTATTTATTTTGATTTTTTTAAGCCCATATTTACGTGCCACATAAGCATCAGTAACCTCAAACATCCTGGGTTAAAGGAGACAGAGAGGGCGTTTGTGATTCTAATGGAGTCATTAGGAGAATAACAGCGACACTTATTGCTGATGCATATCAATGAATGGATATCAGTGTCAGGACTGGACTCAAAGACCTACTGTTGGATCTTTCAGCTTAAAAAAAAAAAAAAAAAAAAACATGAGGCAAAGGAAGGCGGATTGTTTCAAGCTGGTCCAAGCCATCCATTCTGATGAGAGGTGGAGAGAGAGAGAGAGAGAGAGAGAGGTAAAATAGAGCTGATTGTTAGAGTAGCTCCTGACCAGTGAGAGGACAGAGACAACCAGTGTCAGAATATACACACAACCACGCACTGGAAAAACTAACACACACATAAAACGCACTACACAATGCTACACACTCTGCAGTACTACGGTCACATACTGTATATGGTAAACATGTCAAGCAGAAGACTACACACACAGACCATAATGAGTGAGGGGGAGAACAGCATGTGACCGAATAGCAGGTCTCAGTTCTGTAGGTGGACTTGGCGAACTGATCCCAGACCAGCCTCTCTATCAAAGTCTATGGAAGCACAAGACATCTTTTTTTTTTTTTTTTTTTTTTAGCTTTTCTTTTAGCGCCCCAAAAATGTTCTCTATTTGTTTGCAGAAATTTAATGCAGGATAATAAATAAATAAATAAATAATAAGGTTGCTTACTCGCGCAGAGTGGGTTAGTATCTTTAGTCATCTGTGTTTGTGACACATTTTAAAATATAGCACGAAGACAGTTAAAAAAAAATAAAAAATAAAATTAATAAGTGCCAGAAAAGCAGAGTAAAATAACTAAAAAGCTCCTTTGTAAGTTTATCATTTAAGGCATGAGATTTCAAGTAATGTCTTAAGCCTTTTACAGAAAAATATACAGAGAAGCAATCTTATATAATCCTTTGGTGTTATCAATTATGTGATCGATCATCTTAAAATTACAGTATAGATATAATATACAAAAAATACTGATATGGGAAAAAATAACTATTTATGGAAAGTAGTAGATACAGAGAAAATGATTAGACCAGTCCTTGTTTTCTTCAATTTCTTGTTCACTTTCATGCCTGGTAGAAGATACATTTATTTTGATCAATAAGATGATAACAACAAATATGGCTCATAAGAGTTTAATTTCAGAGTGGATATCTATCCATGTTCTGTGGGTTTCTTAATAAAAAATAAAATCACATCAGTTCTTAGAATACAGTACAATATATATATGGCATTGTACTGACAAAAACAGTTATATTATTTATTCCATGATTTCTTTTGTCACATGATAAACGCAGGAGTTAGTACCTAAAAATATATATAGACAGAAAGAATATGCACAAAAAGAATATATGTAGAAAAGGACAATGGGGATAAAGGGATAGATGAAAATATTTAGTGGGGACAAAGACAGAAAATTTTAAATCTATCTATCCAGAGAAGACAATTTGAATTTCAAAGACATTGAGTGGAAAAAATATTTCGTTTCAGCAAAATTAAAAAGTACCGTATTTTTTTTTTATAGGCGTTAGTAATTTGTATTCTTTTGTATTGTGTTGTATATTTCTTAACTTTTGAGAAAAATTTGCCTCACTGTACTAACCAATGCATTTTTATAACACATGCATAGATACTCCGCATCACTAGGGGGCGATGAAGATTCAGTCACATGACACTGGAACCGGAAATCCATCTGTCGGGTTTCTATTCTCTTGTTGCATGGTTTGGTCACAGCTCCGTGGCTACGATAAAATATTGACTCTAAGTCCTTTAAAGCAACATTTCCTGCGTATAAAGCTAATATTGAATATTTGCAATGGCTCTTGAGTCGCGGATCACACAGGAAGAAATCAAGAAAGAACCAGAGAAACCGATTGACCGAGAAAAGGTGCAGTTTGCCATTACGTACTTTAACATTAAGCTAGCGATGAATGGATGGCAACAGTTGTTGAAATAATATTGGATTATTTTTTATAGAAATGTCAAAATGCTTAGTCCAAAGTGCGGGGAAGTGGTTTCAACTGTTGTATGCCACAGTTCTACATTGGTTAATACATATAGAAACAGCATTGGTCTTAAATCGTACTTTTGTTAGCATGCTAGCTCACCATAGATGCTAAGTCAAAACAGAATTAAACTGCGCAGAACTAATGCCAGTTGTTAGGTCCACCTCTTATTTCTTTCATAAAATATCCTGCAGTTAGCTAAATGATAACTTATTAGAGCCACAATACAATAACAGGCTTTATTTATATGCACGAATTAAGTCAAAATCATTGAGTTTGCACACCAGATGGAGTCTACTTCACCTTTTAAATTGATTATGAATGATCCTCAGCCACACTACAATAACATCCCAACTTCACCATTGAAGATGCATCACTTTTTTATGCATAAAGTGATGTTTGGCAAATTACCGTATGCTCTTTTTTTTATTTATTTTTTTAAACAGATCCACAACATTTCGGTGTTTTCAAACGAATTCATGTGTCTCCATTCTGATTTGAAACAGTAGTTCACACCCTGTTTAAAAGCCTTTATTACATTGGCTTGGATACAAAAAAAATCCCTATAAAAACCTAAACGTGTTTCGGCATCCAAGCCTTCATCAGGGAGTCAAACCAATACCTGTGTATGTGTTTTTGCTGCAGACCTGCCCTCTCCTGCTGAGAGTGTTCACCACCAACAGTGGCCGACATCACAGGATAGATGAGTTCGCCAGAGGCAACGTTCCTTCCAGTGAACTTCAGATATATACGTGGTGGGTACAGTGGGTACAGTTTTTAGTAGTATGATTTGATGTGAATGTCACTAAAGTTCATCTCTGTTTGTGTGTACTGTAGGATGGATGCTACTCTGAAAGAGCTGACAAGCCTGGTGAAGGAAGTGTATCCAGAGGCCAGGAAAAAAGGCACACACTTCAGTTTTGCTATTGTCTACCCAGACCCCAGGGGTAAAGTGTACAGGTCAGTGTCATACTTTGGGCTTCAGGTTAGAAGCTCAGAACAGCGGCATTCACAAAGATCCAGTGTGGATAAACTTTTGAAATTAGTTCATATTTTCTCAAAAAACGGAATAGAAAGCAGTTCCAACCTGTCTTCATTGCATCAGGTTGAACTGAAGACCATGGTTCAAAAGAATCAATTAGAAACCAATTAACTTAAAAAAAAAAAAATATATATATATATATATATATATGTATATATATATATATATATGAGCATGTGTCAATATTTACATAGTGTGTGTGCTCAATATTAAATTGGAATGAGCTCAACTGTGCCTTGTTTTATCTCCCTCTCAGGTTGAAAGATATTGGCAGCACTGTATCTGGCAGAAAAGGTCCAGATGATTCCATGACTCTTCACTCTCAGCGGTTCCAGATTGGCGATTACCTGGATATAGCCATTACACCTCCAAACAGAGCCCCGCCTCTAGGCACACGCATGAGGCCCTTCTGAGCATCATACACCAACTCACAATATACATTCATACGTGAACCAGTTCACCGAAGTTTTCGTCATCTTTGAATTGTTTTTCTTCATTTTATAAAATGTCATGTTTAATAAAGCTGTCATTTTTTTCCAATGTGTTTGCTTTGTTTTTGTCTCGCATGAATGTTTGTGGGAATTTAATTTATGGGTTCATGGATGCTAAAACCTTAAGTAATACTATTAAGTAATAATGAGTTAATTACTAATTAACAATAATGTATATGTATCTACTTTTTTAGCGTTATTAGATATAGATGTTAACTATCCCACAGAATTTTGACCAGAATAAGCAGGTTAAAAATCAGAACATCACATAATGCATTTAATCTCATTTAGTAAAAAGTAAGTTTGGTCTTAAACAGAATGCTTATGTAGTTTAATATCTGCTTATAAAACAATACTGGAGGAGATGGAAAGTAAGACACCGCAGTATACATTACCAACAAAATTAATAATAAATTAACATGATAAAAACAAAATTAGATCAGACTATTTCAAATTATCCATACAAACCATAATGTAGTACTATTAAAAATTAAGTACCGTTATGTAGCGGACCAAGGAGTGAATTTTATTTTGGTAGATCAGGCCGGAAATCGCGTGCGCCTTCTGCACATGCGCAGTATCACTAACGGCGACTAGAAAAGCAGCTCTTTCAGTGGTAGCTCAGTAAAGCATACATTTTCACAATAAATTGACTCTGAAATGTTCCGTAGAAAGCTGACAGCGCTAGATTATCACAACCCCAATGGATTTGACTGCGCAGGTAAGAAAAATGGGTTTTGGGGGACTTATAATCAGGCTGTTTAATTTAATGTTGGAGCCGGTTAGCTAACGTCATGCATGCACTTATGTGTCCGTCACTGCACGAAATGCCAGATGTCTGACCATATAAGAATTGTTTTAAATACATGTTGTTGCCATTTATTTAACACTTATGATCATACTTTAATAATTACTAAGTTGAAATTTATAATAATGAAATGCTTAAACAAATGAGCCAAATATTATTTAAAAAAAAAAATTCTTAACACGTCAATGGTTCATTTCTAGAATGACCTGTGTTTATTTACTTCCGGTGTCACAAAACGGGACACCACAACACAGAGCTGATGCTGATGGAGTCATGATTTACTTTGTATTTATTCGTGTCTGTCCTGTTCTCAGATGAAACACAGTTCAGAAATTGCATTGTTTGGCTGGAGGACCAGAAGATCCGACATTATAAGATAGAGGACAGGGGTAACCTCAGGAACATCCCTAGTTCAGACTGGCCAAAAGCCTACCAGAAGGTAACACACACACACACGCACATACTAACACACACACACACACACACACACACACACACACACACACACACACACACACACACACACACACACACACACACACACACTGAGTGGTTTTCCAGATTCAAGGACTTTCTGGGGGAAAAAGTCTAACATGAAATTGGCTTTTCCTTTCATCTTTAACTAAGTGGGGAGCAGGATTTGTGATGTGTTTTATATTTTTGTACCATTTGGGATCTAGTTTTCACCTTCATTCATGGGAATCTATCACTGCACATGAACTCAGAATAGATAATTAACACAGCAGAATCATTAAGCATGTTGAAGAAATGTTTTAATATTTCCTGACAAAGCTGGATATTTGAATTTGTCTCTTAAGAAATAAATTAAATTACTCTATATATTTTAAGCTTAATTCTTTGATTTTGGTTGAATTTACTCATGATGTTAGAAAAAGTAAAATAAAAAATAACATGCTTCTGCTGTTCTTTCTTATCACTAAATTTTGATTGTGTGGTATTAATATAATAAGACATGTCAAAGTTACTCTTCTTGCACAAGAAGCTGACTGACTTCAGAGGTAGAGTATTGAACATACACCATTTGGGATAACAGTAAAAGAAGTTTTTATATTCATTGTCATTACAGATATACAAACAAAAAACGCTTAAATGTGGTTCATGGCTTTTTGTCCTGAAATCAAAAAAATAAGCAATGGTTGAAGTTTTGAATATACACATAAATGATTACATTTAGGCTAAACTTACTGTAGAGCTTTGATATTGTGCACAGCCTCTTTGAACTTGAACATGTTTCAGGAAAATCCATGAACTCTGAAGTGTCGATTCAGTCAATATTGAATTCTTTCAAATTCACCCTTCTTGGATTCAAGTGTGTTCGTGTTGTTGTGTGTAGTACTTGCAGGATGTGAGCTGTCCATTTGGAGTTCAGGAAAGACACGAGGGTTTGGACTGGTTACTAGGCCTGGCTGTGAGATATGAATATGGAGACAATGGTAAGATGGAAATACATATGAGATGAAAAGACTGGTTTTGAGTACAGAAACATATTTAGCCCACAGTGACAGGACCACTGGTTGAAATGCTGCTGGTGACCCCTAGATGGAGACATTATACAAGTAATGTTTTCAGGAGATGATGGGTTATAAGTCTTGATTTGTTGTACATTTATGCTTTAGTTACTTCTTCGGTTGGAAGGTTAATGTGGAGGAGAGATGTGATTTATTTTTCCCCTGTGTATGTCCTTAGTGGAGAAGTATAGAAACTGTCAACCACTCTCAGCCTCCAGCAATAGTGACAAACCCGCTGACCCTCTGGTAAATTTGGACAGTAAGTCGAAAAACTCCTCAGTGTCTTTTCCCCAATTTCTAGTTTTATGTTTGTTCCAGATAAAAGAGCTCTTTGGATATTTTTTTATTGTCAGGTAATTCACCAGACTTTAAAGCAGGAGTGACTGCTTTAGCAAACATCCTCAAGATTCAACGCCATGACGACTACCTGGTGATGCTCAAGGTGAGTTACATGGATCAGCTTCTTTATTCTATGGAGAAGAAATATTGTAGTTGACTTTATTTTGTTCTTTGGCTGAACCTGACAGGCAATCCGAATCCTGATCCAGGACAGACTCTCTCCAGAGGCCATCTCCAAAGCCAGCCAGACAAGAGAGGTGAACTGAGATGCAGCCGATCACACACACAGCAGCACTTTCAATCATGATATTAAACTAACCCTGTTGTAAAATTCACTCTGGATCTTTTATTCGTTCTTCCAGGGTGTTCCTGTAGCTTTGGACAAGCATATCTTGGGGTTTGACACAGGAGGTCAGTGAAAACACTACGGACGTTAAAAATGGTTGTGATGATAATGTCAAGTTTAAGTATTGACTATATTTTAGGGAAATAGTCGCTGATCACACAAAGTACAAAATTAATCCAATTAGCACAAATGCTTTGGGTTAACATGGCAACAAAAAAACTACTTCTAAAAATAACTTGAATTGTTGGTGTTGATGGAAGTTCTTTGCAATGTGGATGAACAGGATAAACATGTTTTCAATTGCAGTCATTCATTCCTTACATTTTTCTTTACATATTAGATTTGACATTTGCACACAGGCCAAACCAATGAGAAAAGTAAACTAAACTAAATATGGCTTCAAATGACTGAGTTTTTATATGAATAAATCAATTAGTTGTGTTCTATAGAAGGGTTTAGATGCACAGATGTGGCTCAGATGTGAATATTGATATTGGATAATTTTCTTAAAGATTTGCACAAACTGATAAATTAACTGTTGGCAGTTAGTTCCTTCAGCTCTTGAAAATGTTTCCCCTCATCAGATGCGACTCTAAACGAAGCTGCTCAAATCCTGCGTCTGCTGCACATTGAGGAGCTCCGGGAGCTTCAGACCAGGATCAACGAGGCCATCGTGGCTGTTCAGGCCATTATCGCCGACCCTAAGACAGACCATAGGCTGGGCAAAGTCGGCAGATGAGACTGAAGAAGGACAAGGGCTGATGGACGAAGGCAGAATGAACCACAGGAGGTTTAATTTGACTTTGGAGAAAACGCCTCCTTCATTGAGTTGCTTTTTTTTTTCTTCCCTTTTTTTTTCAGTTGATGCATGAGCAAATGCCAAATTTGTCAGTCAGTATGGGTTATTTTTGTACAGGTATAGTTTGACTAGTGTAAGTAATGCTCTATGAGAAAATAAAAGAGCAGATGAATAGAACTGATGTCTGTGTGATGATTTCAACATGGTTTTAAGTAAATAATAACAAATTAAACACTTGATTACAATGCAAGACCATGTAAGGCTCATTTAAAAAATAAGATTTCTGGCAAATATTTGAATTTTAGGGACATGGTGTGCTGTCTTGTGATTAAAATTCAATTTATACTTTGGATTAAACTTTCAGGAATGATAAATAATGGGCCAAGGAAGAACCATTAGTTTTGGAGGAGTCAAGGTCACACTAAAGGTCAACAGCTAAAACACATAAGTGGTAAAATCTCAAGATTCAGACAAGATAGAATCTCAGTTTTTTGCATTCACATCTACTCACCTTCAGACACCAGATGGACATTGAAATAACGTAACAAAAAATAATATCCTGCTTTGGATTTAACATGGAAAATCCCATTTGAACCATGTTTTATCAATTTTTTTAGCAACTAAGCATCGTAGAATGTCATTTTTTTTTTTTAAATAATACTTTCATCAATTTACTGAAAAATAAAGTGTAGGTGGAGGTCTGACCTGTTAAAAATGCTCTTGTGAAAGGCATGGGTAACCAATCAGGTGTTAAAATCCACCCATTGACTTTGATGGATGAGGTTGACAGATAAAATAACTTCATTATCTACTGCAACACAAGGACCATGAAATAATTAGTGAAATGTTTATTTTTATGAATTAATGACATTTAACTCAATCACTACCAATGACATATTTTCGTGTCAATTAAAATCCAAATGAACAGTCTACACTTTATTCTGATGAGTGCCATACTTATGTAGTCTTAGTCTTACATTATATAATATGATATATTATAATACACTATAATATTCTAATGTATATAGCATAATATTACATAATATTGAATATGTTCTGAGTCAATATTCCCTTCTCATTCACCTGGCAGTGAATGAGTTAATAACACTTATTTGAACTAATGACATGTTTAATTTGTTTTATTTCTCCATACTAACATAGCAAGAGCTGGCAGTGTCATTAAGTAAGGGGAGTGGACAATAAATCCCCATAATTTAACACTATCAGTATCACCAAGATACACCTTAAATACCATTAAATACACTACTGGGATAGTTTAAGGCAGCTTCTTAGAGTTTGAAAATAACATATTAGTCTCTTCAGTATTGCCTCAGTGGCTTGAATAAGAGTTGATCCACAGTAGTAAATAACTGTCATAAGCATTAGACATATTGTGCCAAGTCATATATGCATAATAAAAAGAACGGGTCCTAATATAGTATCCCAACATCACTGTATTTGGAATAAATTTAGTTCATCTATGAGTTTATAAAATGGACCCAGAATGATGGCACAAACATTTTTATACTCCTAAAACTCAAGTTTGCAAAAAAAAAAAAAAAAATCATCTCATGTCAAAATACCTTTACCTGAAAAAATAAGCTTGATGCAGATTTTTAAGAAAAAGTTGGACCTGGTGTTAACATTCCTTTGAGTCTGTAAAAAAAAAAGACAAAATAAAGCATTGTTTCATCCATAATCCATTGTTTTTAATCAGCTGATTCACTCAGACCCAGGCTAATTCTTCTTAATATTATTTTATGTTGTATATAAGTTCAGTATGTTTAATATGAAGCACTAAATAAACAGCATGGGGCATTTTTCCTTTTTCACAGCTACACATTAATACAAAAAGGTGAAAAATCTGAACTGAATCATAACTAAAAATGTTAAAATATCTACACAAATCAGCTCAAGTGATTCATTCATATTTATAAACCACACAACATTAATTGTGAGACGCATTCAGGGTTAGTTTCTCGTTAACTTTAAGATTCCAACGGACCCTGAACGCATCACCTTATTTCAAACACTTGTGCATGATTACGCACGTGCAAATGATTCAGAAATAATGAAGGAATTCAACCAGTGGAAGATTTTATAATAAGACAACACCAGCTCAATATAAGTTTAGTGCAAACACAGATTTAAAACACAAAGACACGTTTGGAGAAGTCAGTTTTGTTTGTGACTTTGTGCTGTAAAACAATTTAAGTCAAATACATGTAAATTAAAAGTGGAGAAGAATGCACTGACTCCAATATTAACTATTTAAATAAACATTTTTAGACTTGGGTGGTTGTTTTCCTTCTTTTCCTATTAACATGTTAATGAAAAAGAGACGTTTTTTCTTTACCTTATGAAACATCTTTATCTTCTTGGGTCCAAGCTATAAATAACAGTGTAAATGTCCCCAAAAAAAGTGAAGAGGAGATGAAAAATATCCTTGAATGTGTTGTCTCTAGCAGTACGTGAACTCTGACCTCTGTGTGGGCAAAGATAACAGGTGATCCGGTTCAATGTCAGACTGACAGTGACATCTAGTGGTGGAAAAATGGTACTGCAACACTGGGCCAGTGATAAAGATTTATAATTTAACACAACAATCAAGTTAAATATTGAGTCCCATGACAAAAGAAAGTTATATATATATATATTATTCTGAGAAAAAAGTTAGAAATCTGACGTGTGTCCTCAGACTTAACTTTTAAATTTATCTTTGTTTTTTTAATAGAATTCTGGGAGAAAAAGTCTTTCTAACTTTTTTCCCTTCATTATTCTGACTTTAATATCATGATTTAATTTTTCCCCTCAAAATAATAAAAAATATATTGTATCTTAATTGTATTTTTCACAGTGGTCCTATATAATCCTCTTCTGTACAAAGAATATATATCTGGGGAAACTGCTGTTTCCAATTAAGACAAGTATTTAATGTAAAAATGATCATTTTTTACCTTCCTGAGCTTCAGGAGGATTTATTCAACACATGCAGACAAATATTTATTATATTCAGAGGTGGTCAAAGTACTCACATTCTGTACTAAAGTAGAAGTACTGATTCAATTACTTTACTTAAGTAAAAGTTTTTAAAAAAAAGTACAACTTCTCAAGTGTAATCTGTAAAAAAAAAAGTAAAACTGCATTTTTTGTTATTGATGATATAACATTTATTTAAGCAGGAAATATCAGAAAACTTTCAAAAATATCCAAAAATAAAGCCTTTACAAGTGAATTACTGTGTAGGTGATGTGTTTTATTGAGTCATGGTGCTCAATTTTTGGTATGGACAGGACATTCAGGAAAAATTTCAAAATATAAAAAAAAAATTAAATTAAAAAAGCACATAAGTAACAAAAAAAACTGAATTACGAGATGAAAAGTAAAAATTCAGTAAAAAAATATAAAAATTATGGGATAAGAAATTGATAATTATGAGATAAAAAGTCAGAATTATGATATAATAATTCCCAATTTCTGATTTCCGACTTATTTTTCATACTGTCATATTTGTCTAGTTTGAAAAAGTAATGAGTCTATTCTGAAAATGTAATGTAGAGATATTTATGTATCATTAGAAAAAAACCCAGACATGAATCACAACAATCTGTCAATTACCAAATCACGTTTTATTGTTATAAATATCACATCTTATAAAAAAGTTAAAGATTTGAAAAAACAAAAAAACATACTGTAGTTGTAGAAAATAATATTTGGCATTGTGATGTCATCTCAAATTGTGTGAAATACAGATTATTAGTGCAGAGAAATGGCACAGGAGAATGTTTTTCTTCTTATTCTGGCACACAGGACTGTGGTGTAAAATATGACACAATTAATCACATAAACCTCTTAATAATAGCGATGTTTCCCTTTTACTTTAGTCAGAAAAATCACTTTTCTGTGTCGGTAAATCACATTTTACCACATTTTCAGGTAGGGAATAACCAGTAATGGTACATAAAGACACCTGCAGGGTTTTAAGTGACATCAGTGACATTATATTTGTGTGTATAACCTCTTTCTTTGTCCTTTGAGACTAAATATCTTGTGAAATACTGTGAAAATAAAAAATAAAAATGTATAGTCACTCTGGTCATCTGGTTAAAAAAGCTATTTTTTTGGTTCATTTCAGGCTATGGCTCAAACACACGTGTGTTTTCAAGCTCTGTGTGTTATCAGAAGAACAGAAAAAATACACTTCGTAAACGTTTTAACATCGATTTCATTTCCTGTAGCTTTAACTGATATTAAAAAAAAAACTAAAACAACTCACGTACAAAAATACAGTAGAAAAAAAAATTGAGGTATAAAACAAATTTACAAAACATTTATTTTTTGGGGGGTTATATCTTTAAGGTGAGACATCGGGGGGTGTTTGGAGATCTGCCGTTGAAGACAGGAAGTCGTCTCGCTTCCTCGAAAGCGTCCTTTCTTCTGGGGTTTCGCTGCGTAGGGCGCCGTGTGGGGGTGGGGTCCACCCTGAGGAGCTCCAGAGAACATTAGCACCAAAAGGTCTGCGTGGTGGCAGGTGTGATGTTAGAGAATCCCTGAGAATGAGAACATGTTCAGTTCATGTTGACCTTTGAACTCCTCAGACTTTAACAGTTCCAGTCAAAACTAATAAAATAAGCAACATTAACAGCCAGAAATGTCGAATAAACCAACAAAATAATGAGTAACATGAATAAATGAAGACACAAATGGCACAAAAGTGAAGAAAAATCATAAAATGTAGAAATATTAAACAAAATAAGGAACAGAATTAACAAAAACTACTAAATTTTAAAAGAATAATAACTTAACATAATTAAAATAAACTAAAATGAAGCATAAATAAATACATAAATATATAATATTGTCATTTGCTTTCAGCAGTTTTAGCTTTTTTTTCTAAATCAGTTGCTTTTTTGACACCTGTTTATCTCCATGAACTAAACTCCGTAAAATCACAGTAAAAAAACAGTCATTTTCTTCTTAATATTGAAACTAAACCATCCTTTATGAACGCGTCATCGCTTAATAACGTGAACAAAATGTCTTCATTACATCACATTGTGAGTAGAAACCTTGTGCAAGCAGCTATTGTCTCCAGTGCTTAAACAGTCAAGTGGAAATTAAGAGTCAAAGGTCACAGTTTCTCTTCCTGTGCAGTGGAAAAGCTTTCATAAAAACCCCAGTAATGACAGAACAAACAGACGCAGCATCCTGAACAAAGCCCTGCACTTATACTACACTGGAGCGCACCCAGCATCATGTCCGTAAAGTGTGTAAAGAGTGTGTTATTGTGTTAGCGTGTATACATCTATTCAACAATAATAGCCTTTAAGCCTCTTACAACTAGTTCCAAAAGCCTTAACAAGTGTGTTTTAGAGCTGTCATCATGGTCACAATTACACCACACACTGACGTCTTTGAAGTAAGCGGCTGTTATTTAGTCTGACGCTGTGCGCTCGGAGTGTTTGAGGATGCGCAGACGTGACATTTTACAGCGGCAGTTTCCGTACGCACAAAATACAGCAGCTCGACGGCGTGGCATGGCGTGACTTCCAGACTTTCTAAAACTCTTCCGTCACATGATGTTCAAATGAGATTGTACCAACGCTGGCAGATGTGCGAGCGTTGCTTTGACAGCGACACCTGCCAAGGGGATACTTTAGGGATTATCCTGTGTTTAGTCGTCTACTTTGTACTTTAAAAGTTTCGGATGCACTCGAAAACCATCTGCAGACGTGGACACATCAAACATGACAGTCGAACAGAAAACACAGGTAGAGGGTCGTACAGCTGTGTAATCATTGTTCTTTGGTCTCGTGTACGCAAACACACAAATAGAAGGTGGTGGACAGCTGTGTAATCATTGTCCTGGTGTCTATTTGGTGGGTGTGTGTTAAGTGAAGTCACTACACACATGGGGGGGAGGGGGGGGGGTTGGAGCCAGCTGTTTGATCACCGTTGTCTGCAGAGTGATGAAACGCAAAGGCGTGTTTTCATCACATGGTAAAGGCTGTCGTTACAGCAGGGTTTGAAAAAGGCACTCAATATTCAGTTCGAAAACTCAAAGCTCAACCTTAGTAGTCACTCAAAAATGTTAAGGAAACTACCCAACTCTGTCCCAAATGTCACATGACCTAATGTAGTAGTCCAAATGTGGTCCAAATCTAATCCAAATCTAGTCCAAATGTGGTCCAAATGTAGTCCAAATGTGGTCCAAATCTAATCCAAATCTAGTCCAAATGTCGTCCAAATGTGGTCTAAATCTAGTCCAAATTTCGTCCAAATGTGGTCTAAATCTAGTCCAAATGTAGTCCAAATGTGGTCCAAATCTAGTCCAAATGTGGTCCAAATGTGGTCCAAATGTAGTCCAAATGTGGTCCAAATCTAATCCAAATCTAGTCCAAATGTCGTCCAAATGTGGTCTAAATCTAGTCCAAATGTCGTCCAAATGTGGTCTAAATCTAGTCCAAATGTCGTCCAAATGTGGTCTAAATCTAGTCCAAATGTAGTCCAAATGTGGTCCAAATGTAGTCCAAATGTGGTCCAAATGTGGTCCAAATGTGGTCCAAATCTAATCCAAATCTAGTCCAAATGTGGTCCAAATGTAGTCCAAATGTGGTCCAAATCTAATCCAAATCTAGTCCAAATGTCGTCCAAATGTGGTCTAAATCTAGTCCAAATGTCGTCCAAATGTGGTCTAAATCTAGTCCAAATGTCGTCCAAATGTGGTCTAAATCTAGTCCAAATCTGGTCCAAATGTGGTCCAAATGTAGTCCAAATGTGGTCCAAATCTAGTCCAAATCTAGTCCAAATCTAATCCAAATCTAGTCCCAATGTGGTCCAAACGTACAGTCGTCCAAAATAAATATCCATATTTATATAAATTAAAAGTCAGTTTTTCTTCAGTATTTTTTGCTTGTTTTTGTGTAATAACCATCAACTTTAATCTGAGCTTGTATGAACATTAACATGATCAAATAGATAAATACATGAATATGACAGAAAATTATAAAATACAGAGGATAACAAAATAAGAAAAGTTTAGAAAAGTTAAATATAGAGAAACATTCATTTGCAAAGTGCAGTAAAAGTAGCACCAGCTCTTCATGGGTTAAAACAAAAGTGTTTCTGATCAATGAGCTCAACACAATATGTTATTCTGTGTTGCCTGTAAATGCGTGGTTGTGCCTGTAAGGCAGCCTCCAGGGTGAACGTGACACCTGTTGTGAGTGAAACCAATGAGCTCACTGTCTGCGACGTCTTTAAATCTGTGTGACTTCATCGAGGGCGTTTGGTCTGAACGACCTTTGAGTAAAATAAGTGAAAGTATTTATCTCACCTGATAAACACTGGGTGGTTGCTATGGCGATGCCGTACAGGTGAGAGCGCTGGTCAGGCAGGTATTCGTCGGTGAACCTACTGCTCTCTTTGCTGACTGCGATCACTCCGTCCCTGTGGATTATAGGGTCATTGATTAGTGATCAGGTATAAATAAAGGATCCAATGGAAATAAAACCAAACACAAACCTCCTCCAGTCAGTGTAATAAAAGTGGTGTCTGTAGTAGATCATGCTGAATGGGTAACTGAGGCTCGGGTGGATGACTTTTCGACCTGAACCATCTGGAGATATACATTCTAAACGCTTTGTACCTGAAAATAACACAAACATACGTCAGTTTTATCTTCATATGACTTCCTCCTTCAGTTAAACAATGGTCTTTGCATTTTACAGTATTCAAATTATTTAAAGTCCTGAACCATTTGGACTATTTACAAAATATATGAGGAAGTAGAAAAGTTAAAAATCACCTGGAAAAACCACAAACTAAATGCATAATATGACGACTGGATGTTCAAGACATTGAGTTCATGTAATGTAGTTGAAAATGAATTTTTGCTACTTCAAAATATACTAAAAGCTTAGATTTTTGTAACACATTTTAACAGAAAACCCCCCACAGTTTAAGCATTTATTATTCGTAACAATAATTAATGCACCGATATTGAAAATTACGTTCTTCCTGAAAACAAAGGTGCAAAAATAATTGTCAAAAAGTCAATTTTCTGACATTTCTATTGTAAGGAAAACATGAAAACACCTCAGCAGTCTTGTTTACCTGCGTCGGCCCAGCAGACCAGTCCAGTTGAGTAATCATAGGTGAGTGCGTTGGGTAAACCGATCCCATCAGATACCACCACCCGGCGGTTCTGACCATCCACATTCGAACACTCGATCTTTGGAGACTCTCGGTTCCAGTCTGTCCAGTACAGAGTCCTGCACAGAGACATTATGGACAATGACAGTCAACAACTGAGCTAGCTGTTTTTAAATGTCACTTAAAAAAAAAAAGTGTTTGTGTCTTTTTTTATGTTGTTGTTTTGGTTTTATAACATGTTTTATCTTGCTTTTATAATTGTTACTTGGTTTTATTGTTTTTATCTCGTGTTTGGAAAGTACTTTTTTGGTGTTGTAAGGTGCTATATAAATAACATTTGATTAATTAATTGAAAAAAATACAGTAATTTACCTTTTTTTTTGTTGTTGCATGAACTCTTCAATGAGCTGTTTAACACCTGACACTCATCACGGATCCACTTTTACATTTTTTTTCAGTTATCTTGTACACAAACTAACATCCAAACCAACCAACGCCGGCAAAAACAAGAAGAAGCAGAAGCAGACATCTAAAACATCCACGACACTGGGTGACGAGGACCAGATTTAAGAAGCACTGCTTTATACAGTATACACTGACCTTCAGTGACTTTGAAAGGTCAAAGTCAAGATCATATGATTTTAAATGGTTGCAAACAGAGTGGTAATAAGTACTGTTACTATAGCGACAGATAGGCTCCAAAATGGCATCATGACCTTTAACCATGAAAGGTCAAATCATAGTCTCACGTTTTGAGAGGGAGATGTTTATTTAGCCTAGCCGCCGCTAGACCCTCCTAGCGGCAGCAAATCTAATGTGTTACAGTAGTAGTATAGTTTAACTCAATGAAACTTTTGGCGAGATTTTCTTGAAACTGGCCGACGAATCACAATGAAGTATAGAGTCAGAGGGCGGGAATAACAAAGTGATTTGGAGAGAAACAACCATAGAAGAAGAACAACAACGGGTAGTGATTTCCTTTATCACAGACAAGTGAAGAATGTGAGAAAACATCAGCAATTTTTTAATTATTTTTTTTTTTACAGTCGTTAAGCTCCATAATCCACCATTTTGTTTCGGCGTTCCTAACTTTCTACAGACTACTCTGTGAACTTTCTGGCGTCCGACGACGTCATCCTAAAGATTGGTTGTCATACCGTCCTATTGGATACAGAGAGATTTGAAAGACAACCCTTTAGCCCCGCCTCCCCTGACTATGAAGCATTCCTATACCCATACATGTAATGAATAGGGCTAGCACGGCTAAGCTAACGTGCATTAAGGTGGGGTTTGTTATGCCTGGTACCACTTGTTGTGCTTGAGCTTAGCTTGTGAAAGTTCATGAACTGTTACATCATCAACCTGATTTGAACAAATTACCCTGAACTTTAGGGTGTGGTAGAAACGTAATTACCAGAAATTCTTTTACTCGAATGAAAAAAAGAAAATAAAGCTTTTGGTGGGAACGGGCCTATTGACGTGTTCTGGTGTTGGCTCCAGGTTCTGGCTGATATAATGAGACAACAGGAAAAGCACACAAGTGTTTTCACTAATGTGCAGGTACATATACATACGACTGCTATAGAGGACAGGGCTCCAGGGAGCAGCTGTCTCACAGTGATGAGGTCACGGTCAGGTTACTCTGAGCAACATGCAACCTTTGACCTCTCCCTCCACCACCTCCAGGACATGCTTTATAAAAACACACTCAACAGTGGGACAAACAAACACATTATTTTGCATTTTATAGATATATATAAAAAAAAAAATAATGTGTTGTGGAATTCATCTTCTAACGTGTGCAGCATTTCGAAAGACGTAAAATTCCTGGCAGCCGAGTGTGTGTGGGCTGCTTGTGACGCCACGCTCCTTTTCATGTGCAGCTGATGGTGTACATGTGGACAGTCCACTGGGAGCGACAGGTAATACACACCACATGAGTAATCAGCTTACACACACACACACACACACACACACTGTGTTTATGAGTGTGCGCTATACAATTTGATGAAGGTATGTGCGAGCAGATGTTAGCGTATGAGATGTTCATACACGTGTGTCTGCAGCGCCGTGTGTGGTTACGTCTGTGTGTGTGTGTGTGTGTGTGTGTGTAAGGACGACATGTGCCGAAATCACAGAGGGCACATACTTAATCATAAGTGTACCCGTGTGAAGCGGTAATTACCTTTAGGACTTGGCGTTTTGTCAGAATACACACACTTACATTTGGCCTTCAGACTGAAAACAAACTTCAAACTGTCAAACCAATAACGCCAAACGCACATTTGAGGGTTTTACGAGTCTGGTTATTGCTGCTTTGTTTAATCGTTTGTATCAACCACATTAGCACACACACACACACACACACACACACTCATGCATGTTGATTATGTGATTAGCCACAGCGATGAAAAGCAGATGTTATTCCTGGAGAGTTGACCAATGACAGCCTCTCTAATGTGTGTGTGTGTGTGTGTGTGTGTGAGGATTTACAGTATTGGTACATTTAATACAGTTTTTACAGTGGTTAAAGTACTCACATTCTGTAGTAGAAGTACAGCTACTTATGTGGAAAAATACTCTGGTAAAAGTACAAGTACTGATTCAACTCCTTTACTTAAATAAAAGTAAAAAAGTACAACTTCTCAATTGTAATAAAGTAAAAAAAAAAAGAAGTAAAACTGCTTTTATTTTTCTATGGATGGAATAATAAAGAAAAAAATAAGCCTTTAAAAGTGAGTTAATGTGTAGATGATGTGTTTTATTGGGTCATGGTACTCAGTTTAGTGGGTATGGACAGGACATTTAGGAAAAATTAAAAAGTCATAAATAGAAGATTGAAACAAAATCTAAAAAGTAAATAATTATGAGAGAGAAAAAAAAATCCAAATTATGAGATTAAAAAAAATCTAAATTCTGAAATAAAAAGTCATAATTATGAGAAAAGTCATAATTATGACATACGAAATGGATAATTATAAAAAAAAAGGCAAAATTACGAGATAGTAAGTCTATTCTGTGAATGTAAAGAGTATAAAGTACAGATATTTATACAAAAAAGTAGGGAGTAAAAGTAAAAAGTTGCCAGAAAAAGAAATACTCCAGTAAAGTATCGATACTTACTTAAGTACAGTCCTTAGTTACTATCAGCTCAGTTCGTAACCACAGAGAAAAGTCACTTTAAACAACAAAGTACCAAACACATGTAAGTACAGAGACACTCCACCACACCCTAAAATGTAAATCTCATACATTTCCTTATGAAGTCAGGTTTAGGTCACCTCAAACCAGACTCCAGACTCCACATGAATCCTTGATGCATGATGGCTCTCCAAATATAATGTGTACTGTACTGTAGTAAATAAGCAGGCATGAGTCATAGTATATGTGAGGCGTTCAGCAGCTGAAACACTTTGATTTCATGCTCGTGCTAATGGGCTGAAAACCATCTGCGCCCTCCTCTCACTCTCAATCACATATGATACAGTAAAGGCTGCAGTGGAGCACCCTAAGGACATCAATTAAAAGGTTTGTTTATTGTGCCAAGGTTTTAGAAGAGAGGTTTTTTTTTTTAAACATTAATATCTTGAATTTCACTTTCTTGTTTACTTTGGTTAAACCGTAACAAACATAAACTCAGCTTCACATCATGATAAAACTTGTATAAAAGTCATTTAGCGTTTACGTCCTCACACACCAGTGCAAAGAAAAAAAAAGGTGCATTACTTTATTAAACTGTAGATAATTAATAGGGCTGGGATGATAGGCTTTTATGACGATTACATTCTTTTAGGATTTTTTTTTTGGTGCTGATTCGATTTAAATTGCGATTTTTCAGATTTGTTTGAACACCAGACCATGTGAAAAAGCTGAATGATCATATCAGGAGCCGTATATCCTGAAAAAATGCACATCACATGTGAACTTTGACCCATGGACCATGTGTTTGACACCCTAGGGCAGTGCATGTTTTAGATAAGTCCCTCTGCTTCTCCTTTAAAAAAAAAAAATAATAAAATAAATAAATAAAAAATTATGGAAAAATATATTTTTAAATTAAATTAAAAAAAAATTAAATTACATTAAAAAAAAATATATAAAAATATACATATTCAAAGAAAAATCTCCCTCTTCCTTTATTTAAATGAAAAATTATTAAATAAATACAAATATTTTTTGGAAATATTTTTTAATTTAAAAATGTATTTGTAAATTGTTAAAATAAATTAAAATTAAAAAAAAAATTAAATATATATTTTTTAAATAAAAAAGAAAAATATCTTTTGAAATAAAAATATTCAAAAGAAATAAAAAAATAAAATAAACAACAATTATTTTTTAAATAAAAAAAATAAACCCAAGATAAAATAATTAAAAACCATTTTTAATCATTTATTTATTTGTTAAATAATAAATACATTCAAAAAATTATTAAAACTCTCTCCTACATCACACCTGGAAGCCATGACATCATTATTAGTGTGAAGAGTTTAACATAAACTGAACTTAGGTGTGATAGAAAAGGACAACGTCTAAACCATGCAGGACACTGGACCATGAGGACTGCATTTAAAAAGCACTGTCCTACGGCTACATGAATCAGTGTGGAGGAAAAACCAGGACCAAACCTGAATCCTAGCGTGTGTGTGTGGGGTCTATAATGAGGTCTTACCCTGTGGATGAGACCACTATGATGGCGCGGGGGTTGACCAGGTCAGTGTCAAACAGTGTCCGCCTCCCGCTGCCGTCCAGATTCGCCGTTTCTATTAGATCTGTGTTGGAGTCCACCCAGAACATCGCCCTGCGTTTGACGTCCACCGCCAGACCCTCTGGACTGACCAGGTCTACAGGGACCACACAGACAGTTGACTCAGACCCCTAAAGAGTGGGTGAGGGTTTACTACAGCGGTAAAAGGGGTCAGAGTGTGGGTCTTACTTGTGCTGATGAGGATCTCAGGCTCAGCTCCAGGCGACATTGAAGCTCTGTTGATTGTTCTTGCAGACAAATCGGTCCAGTAAACGTGGTTGTCTTTGCAGTCATAGGCGATACCGACAACGATAGAACCCTAGAGATATGAGAAATCATCACTGTCTGACCCCAAGTGTAAAAATATTATCCCATAAAGACCCAGTGTTACTTCTGTTCCCAATTTTACTCTCTATTTAACCTTTCTTTTAAGTGATTTATCACCATTTATTGTCATATTATCCAGTGTATTTTGCATGTTTCACCGTAAATCACATGTTTTCCTATATTTAAAATACAGATGTTCCTGTAAAGTCAACATAAATTCAAAAGTCATCATATAAAAACAGGGAAAATGGAATAAAAAGTGACTTTTGTGGTAAAATATCCAATTAACTCTTGAACATCCACACAATTTATTGTCATGTGATTTTCATTCTGTTGCTGCTTTTTTAAAAAGGTCCCCATGGTACTTTTTATTTTATTTTATGTGCGAAATTGGGAATTGGGAATTAAAGAAAAGTACAATAATTTGGCATTCAGTGTTGTACTTTTACATAAATTGATGAGAACTTTTAGAAATTTTATCCAGGATATTATATTGGGGAAAATATATGTTAGTGATTTTATTGAATTGAATAAAATTTATTGTCATTGCACGCATTACAATGAAATTATGCAGCCCTCCCACCCTGTGCAACCGAGCACAAACACGATAAAAACACAATAGTATATAAATTTAAAAAAAATAAAAGATCACAGCGGATGTGAAACTAGTGAAGGCAGGATATTCTGACAAAAAAAAACAATTCATTATATTTTTTTAAATCAAGTAATGTCTGTTTTGTGTCGTACTTTAGTGTAAGATATCAGGGATGTACATTATACGCATTTAATACAACATCCATAATCACATTAATGTATCTCATGAAGCTAATTAAGGGGAAAAAAAAAATAAAAAATCGCACAGCTTTTTTAATTAACATTAATTTTTTTGCTTGGATTTAAGGATCTGTGTATTAAAATCTTCTTTTCAGATGTAAAAAAAAAAAAACCTTTCATAAGAAAACAGTCCCACTTCTGTAACCGTTCAACTCTTACATGTAGAGTCAGTAGTGTTTTGGCTCGGGTCGCATCCACTTTGGTCCCGTTCAGAGGCAGCGCTCCGATTTTTTGGCCCTGAGCGTACAGCAGTGTGACGTCCGTGGTAGGGGGAGGTGTGACGTCTGGGCGGGGCAGTGGGCGCACAGTAGGCGGGGCCACTGAGGGAAGGCCTGAGACATGATGGAAAGGAAAGAAAAGTCACAACATGGACTAACTGTAGATTTCAAATCACTTTTCATATATTTCTTTTATATCTGATCATTTTTGTGATAAAGATCAAAACTATTACTACTACAACTACTACTACTACTACTACTACTACTACTACTACTACTACAACTACTACTACTACTACAAATATAAAGTTGTAACGTGGCTCTGGATAATAATCTATTTCATATCTATTTCCTGTTTCCATAACTGATTGAAGAGCTTTAATTACTATTTATTTCATTCTTGTTTTGTTGATTTTCTGTTTTTCTGTCATTGTTAGAGTCTGGGCTTTTTTTTTGTTAAGTGGGTTCATGTTTTACTTCCTGTCACAGTGTTTTCTTTGCCATCATTGTTAATTATTCCCCCTCATGTGCCACATATGGGTTGGGGACTATTTAAACCCCTCATGTGTCCTGATCCAATCGTGAATTTGTTTGCCTCTGTGCAACAAATGAGCGTTTTGGACCATGTGTTGTTTTTTCTGGTTTTGGATCTGTTTCTGCCTCTTGTCTGTTCATCTGCATGTCACTGTCTGTCTGTTACTGGACCTGGATTCTGAACCTGACCACGGGTCTGTCTAATCTCCATCGGTGCCTCCATGGATTCTGGATATCTAGTCCGACCTTGGCCCGTTCTCTGGGAACTCTTTTTGGGTTCTCCCTGAACACTAAGACTGATTTGTTGGTTCTGATTCTGGCTTGTACCCTAGTTGAGCCACCCTACATAATCACTTTTACATATTTTTTTTAATAAAACCGAGTCTTGCATGTGGGTCCATACTGTTCCTGACCTTGTGTCACTTTTGTTTGACTACACTGAAAAATCCAAACCGAACAGAGAAATATAATTGTTTTTGTCACAGTTTCGTCTCTACTCGTCTCATTATCCACATTTTCCCAAGTTCTTCATTTCAACCCACCCCACATTTACAGAACGCAAAACCCAAATAAGCTGTTGAACATATTTGATTTGCCATAAACATCCTTTCATGTCTGAATTCATAGCACATCACTCTAATAATAAGCATCAGAACCCCGTGCGGTTAATTCTCAATACGAATAAAATTAACAAAGTCCATAAAAGTGTTTACAAGTAACATCATATAAAGCCCTGTTTCCATTTAACTCACTCATTTGTGTAAATTCTGGATGATTTTGATGGTTTTCGTGGTTTCCTTTTCACTGACTACATGAAATCCATATTGTTTCACTCGCACATCTTGCCTACATATGCCACTCGGAATTTAATCTGTCGTGTTTCAGTCAGATGGTAGTGTTGCCATGACAACAGCCAACCACATGCCTTCCATGCATAGCTCAATAATACTTTTAAGGTCAAAATTAACCAAAGATGGATTAAAATGTAGTGGGAAAGTTACAACATGATTTTTTAAAATTATTATTAAATCTTAAATCTGTCTTTACATTCTTTATATTCTTTATATTCTGTGTGTAATCAAATCTTAATGTATTTCTTATTTATTTTATTGACATTTTATCATGTATGTATAATCAGTTCATCTTGTACTTTTGTAATTTGATAATTTTGTGCAATCAAATCTTAATGTATTTCTTATTTCACCCTTGTCTTAAAATTGTATTTTAATTTTTAATCAATGTGAAGCACTTTGGGCTACAGTTTTTGTATGAAAGGTGCTATATAAATAAAGTTTAGTCTTATTATTATTATATTATTATTAAATTGTGTTGCATTTTCCATGTTCTTTGTCATTTGTTCTTTGAGATCTTAGTATTTTGTGAGACTTCACTGTTATTTGAGAAAAAAATCTTTAACTAATCATTGTATTTGCAAAATATTGGACAAACCAGAACCATGTAAATCAAGGCATCCCTTTATTCAATAAAATAGGAACAAGATTCAGTAAAGGCGAGCAGTCTAACATTTTTTCCTGTCTCATTTATTTTCTGATGCTTATTCAAACTTGACTTTTGACTTATATTAAAAGTGATAAATGATAAACTATCCAACAAAGACAAATAGAGGACTCTAGAGTTTTGGTTTACGTATCACCGAGTTTCTCGTGTCGTAAAATATAATTAATTGAATATTTTTTCCCAGACAATATTTCATTTTCTTTTATTCTAGCTACTATATATAGTTGCAGAAAAAATTATTAGACCATCAAAAGTAATCAAAAACAACGGTTCAGTGCAATCATTTTGAACCATGGATATATATATCAGCTCTGAAATTTAACTCATATAATTGTCTAAACAAATGTACCTTTAGTTGTATCAAACATTAACATGAACAAGAAATTGAAGATTTGCAAAAATACTCACATGCAGGTTTAACGACATCATGTGACCGTGTACCGGGAACTTCGCGGCCGTCCTGGTCCACACACCAGCAGTAGGTGGTCTCGCCGTAACACTGTACAGGACTGAAGGGCAAATATGGACATATATGGAGCAGACGTGAACACTTGTTTGACTTGAATTTGTGAGGCGTACGGTGTTGTTTGTGTACCTGAATTGTCCGTCGTGTTCACACTGAGGTACGTATTGTTGTGGGTCTGGTTTTCCACCGTAGTGTTCGATCAAACTGGTCCTCCAGCGCTCGCACACGCTCTCGGGACGCTCAGTTGGGACCACTGGCACTGAAGGAAGAAAAAGAAAAAAAAAAACCCATTCATATTATATTCTCAGTGTATTTTTTTAAACTGACCGTACAGTGTTTAAAGAAGCACACGCACATATCTCACTTATGTCGAAAATGTTTATCTTGTAAAATCCTCTTTATAAGTCAATTTATGAGAGAGCTTTAAAACTAAAGGTAAAACCATTTTAGGCTTCAAGGCTGTTTATGCTGGACTTTGAGACTTCTCGTTTTCTAAATGGAGACTCAACACTGAGATTAGACTAAAATGAAGTGAAGACAAACATCTGCACTGACGGGTCAAAGATAAAGACAGATAAAACCCAACTGAACAATTATATTCAACAATTATTTCTTCACTCAGGATTTATTTTAGTGGCAGACCCATTTATTTTTCCTGTAGTTTTATATTTATAAACTAAAAACAGGCCGACACAATGGGTAACCAGAAAGACAGACAGACAGATAGACCCATAAGAAGATCACTGTTGTGCATAAATAAATCACTATTACCTATAAAAAGGTCACTATTACCCATAAAAAGATCACTATTGGACATAAAAAGATCACAATTGCACATAAAAAGATCACTATTACCCATAAAAAGATCACTATTACCCATAAAAAGATCACTATTGGACATAAAAAGATCACAATTGCACATAAAAAGATCACTATTACCCATAAAAAGATCACTATTACCCATAAAAAGATCACTATTACCCATAAAAAGATCACTATTGGACATAAAAAGATCACTATTACCCATAAAAAGATCACTATTGCACATAAAGTAAGCAATATTGCATTTATTTTTCTAAAGAAATCTCTTTTTTTCAGATTATTCACACCCTTTTTGTTTGTGGAGTTTATAAAAGTCAGTATTTTCATAACATAAACCACATTAACATTATATTATATAATATTATATTTTACTGATCTGGTCCCGTGGAGATCAAATCAGGTTGAATGTGTCTCCTGAAAGAAATGTCTGATTTAAATGTTTAAATCTGACCCAGAACTGAGCAGGAAATGCTCTCCTTTCCTGCCGAACTCTTCCTGAATAAGGCTACAGTGCAGCAGCGACCAGAAAAACACTGTGGCTGCACAGAGCGGCCAAGAGGAGAAGACTGTGGTCGCAAAGAGCAGCTTCCAGATTTGAGTGAGTGCAACATTAAGCAAGACGGTGACGACGAGCTCAGATAAACTAGTGAAGAACGTAAATGTGGGTGTTCGTGTGATAAATCCACTGAGCTGACAGCAGCACATCCAAACAGTAAATAACTCTGTATACACGTGTGTTTCTGTACGTCTGTGCAGCATGTGTTGGGTGGGTGTAACACTTTGTTGTCACTCAGCTGGTCGGGCAGCTTGGGTTGTTTTGCACCGGTTACCTAGCAACAGTCGGGGGGGAAAATCATCTGACCACGAAATGACCACTTCAGATGTTTGGATGGTCATAAACGGAATTTATAGCAAGGACTGAATTTACAGAGTGGACAGTGTGTGTGTGTGTGTGTTAAAGTGGGGGTGGGAGAGTGAGGAAGAAATATTTGTTTCATAAAAATCTCCTTATTGATAAAACCAAGGTCAGAGCAGCATTCCAGGTCCTATTACTATTTTTTCAAGACTTAAAATACCATAAATACCCAGATTTCAGTTCTCTAAGTACATTATCCATTTTTTAATTGTGAATGTCATCCGTAACAACACAAATAAAGAGGAAATAATATAAACTGCACTTTCCCAGGATTTGATATTCAAGTAATCAATACCAAAAATAATGCAGATGTAATAATAGCAATATTGAAGTATATATACTGACATATACTACATAGATATACTATTAAATATATTCAAACGTCCCCATTATATCTGTAATCTTCTCAGTCTTTGCACTTCATCATATAGTACATGTTCCTCACAGAAGTTGCTGTTACAGTCTTATACCCCTCGTACTGAACTAGAAAAAATAAGCTTTTATTTTTTTGCTCCATATCTCTAGAATAAATTGGCTATGGACTCTCTGCCATCATTGGAGATTTTTAGGAATACAATTAATAATGTATCCACAGAGGACTGTCATTGTTTTTCGACCTACTCCACATATCTTTTTAGCAGAGGTTTATGTAAGTCTGTCTCTTTTATTTGTTTATTTCTCCCTAATATGTGTTATTGTATTGTCTCTGTTTGAAACTTAGTGTTTGCTAGTCTCAATGGGACAATCCTGGCTAAATAAAATAAAAAAATATAGGCACAAAAAACATACAGAGGTATAAAATGTAAAGAAATGGTAGAAATAACTTTAATTGCAACTACCTTTTCTGATCAATATCTCACCTGGTCTGTCACAGTCTATAGGTGGTGTCCCGTGTGGAGTCCTGGTTCCTGGTCTCTCCTGTCCGGTGTTGTCCACACACCAACAATACCCAGTCGAGCCGTGACACTGAAACACATGACATTAATATGAATTTATTGAGAAATATAGGCTATGTTAAAAAAAATTAATAAAAAAAATCAATATGGATCTGTATGTTCTGCTTTACCTGTTGAGGTGTGTACTGTCCAGTTTCATCACACTGAGGTACAAAGACCCCCAATAAAGGATACCCCTCTGGACTGGTGGTCTGGATGCCATCTCTGTGATGCTCACAATGAGTTTTAGGACGAACGGGTTCATCTGGAAAAAAACATTAATTTTAGCTGGAAATAAATGATCCAAACTTTAGTTTTATAAAGTTTGGTTGGAAAATACTGTATATTGCAGCAGTTGCACATTGTTAGACTTGGAGTATTATGTAAATTAACACGAAAACCTCATTTTATATCGAACAAATGTTGATAATTTTGTCACATTTCATGTTTTTCTGACACAGTTTATGACAGATGGATGTGCACAGCAAAACCCCTGGTCATCTTTGATCAAATGTTATAAAATCAGAGTCACAATTGGCTTTATTGTCACTGTATACACATACACAATGACATTTGAGTTGCTGTTCCAAAGGGCTTGAGTGTTTCAGATAAAACAAGTATTCACAGAATGCCTAATCTCGCCCCTATTTTATACCAATCTCTGGTTTCTATGACAACCTGTTCTTGAATTAGAGCCAATAATGTGATTTTGACCTTTCTGCGAAATGCGACCAAACCTAAATGTATTGTAAATGTATAATTCATAGATATACGTAATTCTTAAAGTAACATGATAGACCTGTATGTGGTGGGTTTATACTTTTGTGATATTCAACACTAACTAAACTCTGCTTCAGATCCTTTGATTTAGGGCAAAACATGTTTAACTGTTCTAAACACTTCCTAAGAACATCATACCAAATCATTTTAAGCGAATATATCTTTGTGTGTGTCTTACTGTGCCAGTAAATTATGATTTGGACCTGTTGAATGAGTAGATTTATTATTCATAAACACAACTATTCCTGAAAATCCCTGTACATTTTAATATTGCTGCATAAATACATTGTAGAAAAATACTTTTAATATTGTGCAGCCTTTAAAGACCATGCGTTTCATCTTCAGTATCAAACCAATCTCACCTGGTTTGTCACAGTCTTTGGCTGGTGTCCCAGGTAGTGTCCTGGTCCCTGGTCTCTCCTGTCCTACATTGTCCACACACCAACAATGTCCAGTGGACCCGTGACACTAAAAATAATAATAATAATAAAACATTTATATATATATATGTATAGCAGTTTTCATGGCACTTAAAGACGCTTTACATGAAGTTAAAATAGTACAATAAGAGTTTTTAAAGGGATTTAAAAGGTCAGAGGTCAGAACAGCGACAGACAGAAAAGGCTCTGTCCCACCAGGTTCGGTGCTTGGTTTTGGGGCGGCAGGTCAAGGAAGTGGGCAGAAGAGGATCGGAGGCTGTGGGAGGGGTCATGAGGTAGGGGAGCGGTGATGGTGATGGGGGCTTTATGGGTGAGGAGGAGGATCTTAAATGTAACTGGTGAAGGTGTTGGAGTCATGTGACATGAGAGTTAGCTTGAACACCGCTGCATTTACAGTGTGTGTATGTGTCTTATAGAGATGGGATTTTTGGCTCCTTTGGGGGATCCGGATCTTTATGGCTCATTCCTTTAAACAAAAAAAAGTGGATCCAGACTCTACTCCTTTTCCTTTGGCGCCAACTCATTTTAAATTCAAAATATTTCTTTCAATCTCTGAACAAACAAAAGCAATGGAAAGTTGTGTGATTTAACTAAATGACTTTTGATCTTCCCGCCGTTGACAGACACAGAACCCGCTCGCACTGTTGGACCCTTGCTGCGCTGTGATTGGTCAATCAACATTCTAGGGCGGGGAATACTCGCATGCATGGAATGTTGATTGACCAATCACAGTGCAGCAAGGGTCCAGCAGTGGGAGGGACTTCTGCATGAGCTTTTGTTTGTTTGTGTGTGTGTGTGTGTGTGTGTGTGTGTGTGTAGTATGACACCATAGGGGGAAAAAAAAGAATGACAAATATAAGAACAGCTCCCACTCAGTCACGACTCGGCTTCTATCGTTCATTTTAAAGAACCGTTCAAAAGAATCGGCTCGTTCGTGAACGTCACAACACTAGTGTCTTGTGTCTTTATTGTATATTTTTTACCTGTCGAGGGATGTACTGTCCAGTTTCATCACACTGAGGGACGTACGCCCCAATCACTGTTGTAGGGTAGTGTCCTGGAGCGGAGGGTTGGACCCTGTCTCTGTGCTGTTCACAGTGAGTCTTAGGACGCTCTGGTTCATCTGAGGATTTGAGATGGTTTTAGAAGTAAGTAAATAAGTCACTTTAGATATTTTAGTACAATAAACAGCTTCTCAGTTTACATGCACTTAGAGAAATTCCAATTATTGCTTTACTCTGATTAAAATCCAAGTGTTGAAAGCCATGTAAACACCTTAGAATCAAATCGAACTGGAGTTTGAAAAGTTGGTGTAAGCAAGTCAGATAATGTGAATTTTTCCATGCTTGAACATTCTACTCAACCTTACCTCGAATAAGACTGACCTGGACACGCCCCCAGAGACACAGTATGACAACATGAACATTATGTCTAATACATACAGGGGTCTCAAACTCATTTTCTTCACTGGGACACAGTCAGCCTGATTTGATCTCCAATGGGTCAGAGCAGAAAAATTAAAACATAATAATCTATAAATAATTACATCTCCAAATTTTTGTCATTATATTAGTGCAAAAAAAAACAACCCCACATTACATTATGAAAATATCCAAATGCAAAACAAGTGACATTTCATAAGTAAAATAAGGGTAATTTTAACAATATTCTGCCTCAATTCATCCATTATTATTATTATTATTAGTCCATGTGTTTTATTATGGATCAGTTCTACAAAAACACTAAACTTTTAGTAAAAGAAGCAGAAAATGGTTCAAATTGTGTCTAATTTGTAAAAATGTGGATTTGTGAGAAACTCTTGTTAAGTCCTTAATTGAAATAAAGCAATAATTAGAATTTCTAAATGCATGTGGTTAAAGAGGAAACACAGATGTTAAGGATTATTTCAATTTTAGTTGTATTTATTTTATTTTTTAATTTATTTTATTTCGGTCAAAATACAAAACAAGGCCCAAGCACAAGGCAGGTAAGACACATATTCACACATGATCAATATAAGCTTGACCGAAAAGGTTTAGGACTGAAGCCAAAGTTAGTATGGTTAATATAAAGGAGAACGCATAATGACGAGGACTCACCTGGTCTGTCACAGTCTTTAGGGGGTGTCCCAGGTGAGGTTCTGGACCCTGCTCTCTCCTGTCCTGTTCTGTCCACACACCAGCAGTGTCCACTGGAGCCATGGCACTGATGAATGAAAACAAAGATGAAGATGGTGTCAGTTATAAACAAGGTCTTCAATAAAGACCAGGGGGCCAAGTCAGTAACACACAAATAGACACTAGTGGACGGAGGATTGTACACAGGTCACCTGATCTACTATTTACTATCACTACTACTGCATAATACTACTAATGTATACTAATACAACTACAACTACTATCACTACTACTGCATAATACTACTAATGTATACTAATACAACTACAACTACTATCACTACTACTGCATAATACTAATATATACTAATACAACTACTGTCACTACTACTGCATAATACTACTACTATCTCTACTACTGCAAAACGCTACTACTGTATACTACTACTCCTATGAACTACTACTACTGCATAATACTACTAATGTATACTAATACAACTACAACTACTGTCACTACTACTGCATAATACTACTACTGTATACAACTACTACTACTACTACTACTATTGCATAATACTACTACTCTATACAACTACTACTACTACTACTACTATTGCATAATACTACTACTGTATACTACTACTACTACTACTACTACTACTGCTGCATAATACTACTACTGCATACTACTACTACTATCTCTACTACTGCAAAACGCTACTACTGTATACTACTACTCCTATGAACTACTACTACTGCATAAAACTACTAATGTATACTATACTACAACTACTATCACTACTACTGCATAATACTACTACTACTACGACTACTACCACTGTAACTACTATAGCATAATACTACTACTACTACTACTGTAACTACTACTACTACTACTACTACTATCACTACTACTGCACAATACTACTACTACTACGACTACTACCACTGTAACTACTATTGCATTCTACTACTACTACTTTAACTACTACTACTACTACTACTACTATCACTACTACTGCATACTACTACTACTACTACGACTACTATCACTGTAATTACTATTGCATAATACTACTACTACTACTACTGTAACTACTACTGCATAATACTACTACCACTATCACTACTACTGCATAATAATACTACTACTAGTAGACATAAAATAAAACAACACAAAATGATTATTTTATAAGTGTGTATTCAGAGGTTCTTTTCTCCATCAGAAGGGACAAAAGCAGCAGTGAAAATGTCCTGACTACAGCACACTCACAATGGTTTAGTTTCTGTTTCATTCAATGTTGGGTTAAACTGACTGATGTTTACCTGCAGAGGTGTGTACTGTCCATTTTCATCACACTGAGGAACATAAGCTCCCAGTAAAGGATACCCCTCTGGACCGGTGGTCTGGACGCTGTCTCTGTGATGCTCACAGTGAGTTTTAGGACGAACGGGTTCATCTGAAGAGTTTAGAATTATTAGTATTTTTTTTTTTAAATAAATTAAGGAATCATAGACATTAGTAAATACTGTCAGTCCAAAAAGTATTGGGATAAACATCTGCCTGGTGTTTATTATGTCTATGTCTTTAATAAACTTCATTCACACACTCATCATCTGGGTCATTTGGCTCGTCACCTGGTTAAATACGACAGTTTTTTTGGCCATCAATGGGCAGAAAACTCAGAATAACCTCAAATTATATTGTAATTCAAGTGATGGGAAGCTGATATTTATACCTCCTCTTGGCTGTATTTATTAGATTTACAAAGTCTAGTCAGTGATTTATATTTATATTTTGGCTCCACTTCTCTTTGATCTATAATGTTTTACTGGACATTCTTTAATACATTATTTTTATTAGATATTACAATATAGGTTAGATTGCTCATTCCTTCTAAGAACTGTGTGTTATATTAAAATCTAAATACACAGGGTTTTGTCTACATCAGTATTTAAAATGACACTGATAAATAATCTCACCTGGTCTGTCACAGTCCACAGGTGGTGTACCAGGTGGGGTTCTGCTCCCTGGTCTCTCCTGTCCTGTGTTGTCCACACACCAACAATATCCATCACCGCACTGAAATACATCATATGAAATAATATGACCAAGACACAAAATAAATAGCATCACTCATAATAAAAATGGCAAAAAAAAAAAATGAATAGAAGCAATGCATGTACCTGCTGAGGTGTGTACTGTCCATTTTCATCACACTGAGGGACAAAGACTCCCAGTAAAGGATACCCCTCTGGACTGGTGGTCTGGACACTGTCTCTGTGATGCTCACAGCGAGTTTTAGGACGAACAGGTTCATCTGGAGGAAACATTTATTTAACTCATTTTAGTTCAAGGGGCCACATTCAGCCTAATATGGTATAAAATAAGAAGCACCAGTAAAACAATATAAATAAAAGGATAAAAAGATAGAAAATAATGTCAACGCCAAACATATATATTATATATTATGCATCATCTTCTTCTTTCAAAATGAAATAAGAACAATAAAAATTTGAAAATGCAACTAAATAAAAAAAAAATGAAGAAAATAAAAAGATAAAATAATATTTTTTTTAAAAATGCAAAAATAACTAAATAATATATATATATATATATATATATATATATATATATATATATATATATATATATATTTTTTTTATTTTATTTTTTTTTTTTTCAGTGAATGCCTTCAAAACTTTGAAAAACATATTTCTCGTTGCACCTGTTTCCCTCATGCTTTATGAGGACTTCCAGAACAAACTCATTCATGTATTCATAGAACCACATCATTTCTATTTCACTCGTGGGGACCGAGCTGGGGTGAAGGAAGTCTGGGCTACTTTGTCCCCGCAACCCGGACCCGAGTGAAGCAGGAGACGACGAGTATAAGTATAAGTATGAGTCTTGGTGACCTTTATTTATATTTAACCCTCATGGTGTCCTGAATTTTGGTCCCCTTAGTGTCAGACGTGCCCCTGGTGAGACTGTATAAACATATCAATGTCCCCACAAAGATAGGAATACAAACACACACATATTCATGCACACACCTGGTCTGTTGCAGTCTTGACGTGGTGTCCCAGGTGGGGTCCTAGTTCCTGGTCTCTCCTGTCCAGTGGTGTCCACACACCAGCAGTGTCCACTGGAACCATGACACTGAAGCAGACGTGAGTAGTTCATGAGTTTATTAACAACAGTGCAGGTGGAGCAGATATATTATACTATTTGTGTCTTTTTTTTTTTAACCTGTTGAGGTGTGTACTGTCCATTTGCGTCACACTCAGGGACAAAAGCTCCGAGGACAGGATACCCCTCTGGACTGGTGGTCTGGACACTGTCTCTGTGATGCTCACAGTGAGTTTTAGGACGCACTGGTTCATCTGAGGATTTTAAAACACAGGGTTCAAACACATTTTAAACAATACTTTTACAAATTTCCATAAGTACGTACGCCTAAAAATGAAAACTGACTTTAAACAATAAGAATAAAAAGTTAAAGATTACCCTCAGACATATAACAATGAAATTAATGACAATGTGTGGTTCAAGATTTAATTAACATTTATGTACATTGCGGTGAATGGAGAATACATTTCAAAGTGATATAACGTAATATATTAGATAATGGTCGTCCAAGATGTTTGAGTACAAATATACTGTCTTCAAATATATCTGTAGCCTGTATGTTCACATTCTACAAATAAAGTTGAATGTATAACAGTATTATCTGTGGGCTAATGGCCAGGCAGGTCAGTAATACTGAAGGGTTTGACTGTTCTGACTCAGTAACAGAGCAGTTGTGTTGATGCTTTACACACATAACACTCAGAGGCATCTGTCCTCTGGCTCTTCCTGAGTTTCCTTCTATTTTTTTCCACATCAAAGGTTTCTTTGGTAGAGTTTTTCTGCCTCAAGGGCAGAACGTGCTCTTATTTCTCAGACTTTGCTCCAGTTTGTCAATAACTTAAGGCTAAAATCTGTTTTATATAGGATGGTATTTTGTTGCCATTTCCCCTCTGATATGAAATTCATGCTGGTTTCCTGTACAGTAGTAGTAGTAATTCAAGGAACGCTATGTTTTATCAATACTTTAACCTTTCATTTTAATTGTTGTATAAGGCTCACTTAAAATACTTTAATTTTCCCCAAAAAACAACAGTATGCCTTATCATCCAGGGGTTGTGCTTAGTGACTTGAAATTTTGACTTTTTATCTCATGATTTTGTCTTTTTATCTCATCATTTTGACTTTTAAACTCATGATTTTGTCTTTTTATCTCATCATTTTGACTTTTAACCTCATGATTTTAACTTTTTATCTCATAAATTTTGACTTTTCTCATGATTTTGACTTTTTATCTCATAAATTTTACTTTTTCTCTCATAATTTTTACTTTTTCTCTCATAAATTTTGACTTTTCTCATGATTTTGACTTCACTTAATGTGCCTTATCAACCAGTGCGCCTTATAGTGCAGAGAATACAGTACTTTTTTTTTTTTTTTTTTCCTTAATTGTTATGTTATGATAAATATTATGCTAATGAATAATGGGTGGTTAGAACTTCCTGGCTCACCTGGTCTGTCACAGTCTTTACGTGGTGTACCAGGTGGGGTCCTGGTGCCTGGTCTCTCCTGTCCCACAGTGTCAACACACCAGCAATGTCCAGTTGAGCCGTGACACTGGGAAAAAATGTGTGACTAAAAGTATAAATATGTCTATTTAGGTCAAGTTAATAAAAAGTTGCAGCTGATGTGTACCTGCTGTGACCTGTACTGTCCGTTTTCATCACACTGAGGTACAAATGCTCCGACTACAGGATACCCCTCTGGACTGGTGGTCTGAACGCTGTCTCTGTGGTGCTCGCAGTGAGTTTTAGGACGAACAGGTTCATCTGTGGAACAACCGTCGACCATAATTTGACTATTGACGCAAAATCTTCTACCTGTCTGTGTTCACCCACACAGTTTCTGATTCGTGAAATCTGTTAGAATGTAACACAGCTGCATACATTTAGAAAAGATATGAGACACACTGCATTAATTAAAGAAGCTCATTTACGGGTGGTTTTTAAAAGCGTTTATTGCTTTTGTTGTTGTTGTTGTTGTTGTTGTTGTTGCATATAACCTGAAACTGAAAAATCAATAAAATAAATTGTGGAAACAAAGAGAAAGAAAAAAATCACAAAAGTGTCTGACCTGGTTCACTACAGTCTTTAGCGGGTGTCCCAGGTGGAGTTCTGGTTCCTGGTCTTTCCTGGCCAGTTCTATCCACACACCAACAATGTCCAATGGATCCATGACACTGAATACAACACATTAAATGAATAAAAATCAGAAAAAAACAAACAAAAACATGACAGACATATACTAGTTGGGTTCATTTTAACAGTCTTACCTGCTGAGGCGTGTACTCCCCATTTGCATCACATTGAGGTACGAAGGCCCCCGGTATGGGATACCCCTCTGGACTGGTGGTCTGGACGCTGTCTCTATGGAGCTCACAGTGAGTTTTAGGACGAACCTGTGAATCTGTGTTGAGAAAGATAGAAATCACACCATAAAAGATACGCTTTTATCAGGGTTCCATCCTAATATAATGTGAATATATGTATGTTTCTGTCTACTACTGTGTGGTTAATATTTAAAGTTGGTTCATGGTAGATCATATTGGGCTAAAATCTTAGACCTTGAGTACTGGACCTAATTTCATGTCATCTCAGAATCAGAATCTTTATTATTGTCATTATGCAATGTACAATGCAAGTTTGTTTTACACAGTAACAGTAACAGTGTGCAGCCGTGACAGTAAAAATCCTTAAATGTTTGAATTTAGAATAGCAGTGTTTGATAGTTTCTTTAGTATCACTATGCAAAAAATGCGTGGTGAGAAAACATGACATTTCTGCATTTATAATCTACTCCTTTCCCTGTGTTTTGGTTTAGATTTTTGTCTAAACTTGGAAGTTAAACACAAGACTGATAGCTGTAATTTCTGATCACTTATCACATTCAGTCAGATGTGATTCTATCATTCCTTATGGAAGAATATAGTGGAGTTCAGCTCCTACAGTTATAATTCATTTTAAGAATTATTGAAAGTTTGTACAGTATATGGTATGTTATACATTTTGATGCTTAGATAGCAATATATTTTAATTTTTATTTCCCATCAAACATGGTATTTAAGTGCGTTAAATCAGTCCAATGCACTTATCTTTTACTAATACTTCCAATTAATATTATGAGACTTTGAACATTTTCACTTCACGTTTTTACGCACAAATTCAAAACACATTTGTCAGAGCTCTTAAGGTGTCATAGTATCTATTTTCTTTTATAATATACAACACTACCATTGAATAAACACTGCATGTGAACAGAAATGCCCTTGTAAAGGTATGGACGCTAAGAAGAGCCCACAAATGTGCTTTAAAAGGGAATATTTTACCGCACTGCCTGGAGGGCTGTTTATTTTCTCACTCATTCCAACTTGGGATTGCACTCGTAAATGGGCTCAAGGTCACAAAGGAATTTAAGTGGCAGTATAAACTGTACCCAGTACATTTAAGTCTCCACTGTGTTCACACAGTCTCCCAGTGGTATCACCTGTTTTTGCACGCATTCCAGCGCTATGACCTCATGACCCACGTGGTTCACCACTTACAAGGTTACACACACAGATGTTAAACGTGCCGTCTGTTTGACTTGTCATTGAGTTGAGGAATTGGGAGGGGGTCACAGGTCAGTGTTTTGCAAGAAGACCTGGGAGGGCCATGACATAATCCACCTGCCGACACTGATACTGTCAGGGCAGAACACTAAACACTCCCACAGTGGGCTGAAAATGGCTGGAATATGGACTTTTTTTTCCCTTTCTCACCTGGTCTGTCACAGTCTGTAGGTGGTGTACCAGGTGGGGTTCTGGTTCCTTGTCTCTCCTGTCCTGTGTTGTCCACACACCAGCAATGTCCAGAAGAACCATGGCACTGAAATAATTAATTTGCGATCAATTTTCTGCAGTAAATTTGACACGTTCGCTTCATATTTAGTTTAGCGTGTCAGCTGACCTGCAGTGGAGTGTACTGTCCGTTTCCATCACACTGAGGTACAAACACTCCTGTTATAGGATACCCTTCTGGACTGGTGGTCTGGACACTGTCTCTGTGATGCTCACACTGAGTTTTAGGACGCTCTGGTTTAGAGATAAACAACAGGACTATGTAAGCTAGGTAGTTAAAAGAAGAAAACACCTCTGTATTTTCAGTGTGACTTTCCTTACCTGGTCTATCACAGTCTGCAGGTGGTGAACCAGGTGAATTCCTGGTTCCTTCTCTTTCCTGACCCGTACTGTCCACACACCAGCACTGTCCAGTAGAGCCATGACACTGCAATTCATTACATCAATAGTATCATTATAGAGGGGTATTGTTTGTCTATACACAACAACTATTAGACAAAGTTTTCAGTTTTCCAGATTAGATCCAATTACATTTTGGTGAATGTAGGTCAAAGGTCAAGGTCACAGTCACCAAAAAAATGTGTTTTAGCAAAATGATAAGAGATAGTGTAAATGAGGTAAAATATGTGCAAATACTGCCTCCTGCTACTAACATTTCTTAATTATTCTACACTGCACTGTAACTTTTTTGTTTTAATTCTCATATTTCAATTTACATTTTTAAAATTATGATTATTTTATCCCCTCCCTCCCCTTTTTTTTCAATTGACTGTTTTTAAATTGTATCTTGATGCTTTTAATGTTTTATGTAAAGCACTTTGAATTACCTGCCTGTTGAAATGTGCTATACAAATAAACTTGCCTTATTATTTTTGCTTCACATTTTTTTTGGTTGTTTGTGAAAAAAAAACTACTGGATTATTTTTCATGAAAAGCGTGAGGTGGTCCATAATACAGTAGATCCCATTAAATTTGAATGGATGTAGGTCAAAGGTCAATTTTTAAGGTCACCAAAATGGAGTGATTCGCAATGATAAGAGACAGGGTAAAGTCAGGTCAAACATTTTCAAGGGGCGGGGCTGTAGTGCAGGGGTGGCTCACCCTGGTCCTCCAGAGCCACAGTCTAACATGTTTTAGATCAGGGGTCTGCAACCCTGGTCCTAGAGAGCCGCTATCCTGCATGTTTTAGATGTTTCCCTCTTCCAACACACCTGATTCAAATGATCAATTTATCATCAAGTTCTGCAGAAGTATGATAACGACTGTCAGGTGTGCTAGAATATAGGATATATCTAAAACATGCCAGATTGTGGCTCTCGAGGACACCCCTGCTGTTGTAAAATATCAGCTCCAGCTCTACTGAGGACTACAATAAATGATACTATAGCTCATTATGTTACTTTAATTACAATCTGCAACAATTAAAGCGTTCAAAAACACATCTTACCAAACAAATAAAGTATTTCTTAGTACCTGCAGTGGCCTGTACTGTCCATTATCATCACACTGAGGAACATACGCTCCAACAACAGGATACCCCTCTGGACTAGTGGTCTGGACACTGTCTCTGTGGTGCTCACAGTGAGTTTTAGGACGCTCATCTGGGATGAATACAGTGAATACAAAGAGATTTTAGCACGAAACACCTGGCTGAACTTGGTATCAGTCTGGAAGAAACCACAACTAATCACACTAGCATAGATTGTAGGAGAAAAAATGTCTTGTGGTGAGACTTGGCATAAAATGACCAAACACCCCTCATAAGGAAATGCCACACATCCTTCCTAATGACTGGGTTTTCATACTATGACATTCATCTAGAGCAGGGGTGCTCAATCCTGCATATTTTAGATGGTTCCCCTTCCAACACACCTGATTCAAATGATAAACCAGAATACTGATAATGACCATCAGGTGTGTTGGAAAAGGGAAACATCTAAAACATGCAGGATAGTAGCTCTTAAGGGCCAGGGTTGAGCACCCCTGACCTAGAGTTTTCACTGAGATCTGAAACAGGGGGTAGGTCAGGGTCGAGGTCCTCGAGGGCCGGTGTCCTGCATGTTTTAGATGTTTCCCTCTTCCTTACATCTGGAGGCCATTGCATCATTATCAGTCTGATGAGGAGCTGATTAGTGTCAGTGCTGATGCGTTCTGAATAGATGATTTGGTTTAAATATTAAGAAAAAATCAACCATTTTCCTTTTAGTTTTGTGCATGGACAAGGTTTTTTTTATTTTTAAAGGCAAAATTAAAATTGCTGGGACCAAATTTCAATAGTAGTTTTCTTTCCACATTATTTGTCATTTTGTAAATATTTATTAGTTTTTGTTGCTCATTTTGTTTATTTTTCGATATATATTTTTTTAATTGTAGTATTTTTCTTTGATTTTCTGCCATTTGTATCTAACTTTGCTCATGTTACCAATTATTTTGTTAGTTCTCAGGAGTTAAAGGATTAAACTGAATCACATGAAAGAGGGAAATATCTAAAACATGCAGGACACCAGCCCTCGAGGATAGGAGTTTGACACCTGTGGGGTAAACTGACTGACATAATCCTCCACTTCCTATGACCCACACTGGCAGCTGCTGTTATAATACACTTGGTGAACATGAAAGTCAAAGGCAACAGTTCCAGTGTCAGTGTTTCCTCTCTGTCTCACCTGCTCTGTCACATTCAGTAGGCGGTGTACCAGGTGGTGTCCTGGTGCCTCGTCTCTCCTGTCCTGTACTGTCCACACACCAACAATGTCCAGTGGAACCATGACACTGTATTGAAAGATTTATTTTTATTTTTTAAATCTGTGATGTTAACTATCATCTTCATCACTTTTTAAGTCCTGTCTTACCTGTAGTAGTCGGTATCGTCCGTCAGAGTCACACTGGGGGATAAACGCTCCGATGTTGGGCCGTCCATCGTGATCTGATCCACTTTGTAGACTGTCTCTGTGCTGCTCACACTGGCTCTTGGGACGACCTGTTTGTCCTGTAGAAAGAATAATGATATAATAATGAGGACTAAGGAAGCCTAATGTAATTTAATGACCAAAAAGGTAGTTTAAATTGTTACTAGAAAAGTGGACAAAGATTGATTTAAATCTTTAGCTCCTGACATAACACCTTCTTATTAAACTCAATAAAATCCAACCAATGACAATTTACTATCATGTACAGGGGTGTTTGGAAGAAAACATTGAAATCATGTTCCTCTTTTACTACTTTCAAATGTCATACTATAATCACCCTTATAAATAATCCCTTATTTTCCAAATGTTGTTTCCTTGTTTATTATTTGTCTTTAAAGTCTTATTTAACTCATGTCCATCTATTATTCTAGTAATGGTAATTTATTTTGTATTTGTGTTTTTATTGCATTGTTTTATCGACTTTATTTAAGTTACTTTTTGCATTTGATTCATTTTGAGTTTTAATTAAGTTGATGAAGGGAGGCCTCTATATAAGCATCTTACTTTTTTGTATTTTTACTTGCTTATGTATTTGTTATATTTTATAGTGCATAATAAACGTATATCAAAATGTGCTGATAGAATAGACTTTGTTCTTTTCATAGTTATCTGAGCATGCTCAGTGCACCCAGTGAAATGGCAGTGAGTGATGCTGATTCGCTATAAAAGATATATGATTTGGGCTTTTTATTTAACAGTTTGTGGTTGTTTATTTTATTTATATGGTTCTTTATTAGTGTTGTGATTTTTTTTCTGTTAATTCTTTTCTGTGTTTTGATCATACTGTTCAACCAGGTGTCTATAAGCAGTTTGACTGATTCCATAAAAACAGAAAACTACTGGGTCAAAATTCAAATACTTCTTATCCAGTTCACAGTTTATTTATTAACATCCTAAATCTCACACTGATGCACATTCAGAGGGTCTTATTTGTAATAATCTGTCAAACTTAATTTCCTCTCTTTGTCTTTTTCTGTTCTTCTACCCTGACTGGACACTAAAACACATAATAAAGGAAGCCCAAAGAACAAAAGGAATACAAGCACACAGTCACAACAGCTTTTATGACATTTCTATAGACACAAACCACATTTATCTTGGATAATGTCTCAGAGGTTAAAGGATAAAAAAAAATTGACATTCATTCATTTGAATGTATCCTGCCTTTGCCCTCTGAGATAAGATCCAACACCTCTGTAACCCTTTCAAGGACAAAATGATTCATAAAATAAATGAATGAGTGAATGAATGAATGAACTAGTACTATTAATGTTATTACCCCTTACATTGCTTTAATGCTGCAAATTACTAATGATGCAGCATTAATCTATGGATTCAAAATTATATGGTTATAAAATTACAGCTATGCTTTTTAAACAATACATGCAGTTATTATATAGTTTATCTATGATTTTATTTAGCTGTAAAATAGATGCACAAGCACACAGATTAACTATACAGCTACAATCCTTCAATGCACCTTATGTTTCAATCAATGGCTCGATTGCGAACAGGTATGATGGATACGTTTACTGACCGTTCTGTTGTAAACAGGAGAAGCCGTCACCATAAAACCCTGGTTGGCACTGACACTGGAAGGAGCCCAGACCATTCATACACCTGGCATTGACGTGACATGGTGAGGTGCTGCATTCATCTATATCTGGTCAGACAAAATGAAGGAAATATATTTATTACAGAGTGAGACAGATATTAAAGCAGACCTATTATACTCAGTTTGAATTATTTATGTTATTCATTATGACTGAGTATCTGTGCATGATTTTCAGCAAAAAAAAAACTCCATAGTTATGTCATCACAAAAGTCTGATCCAAGACGATTTCTTCTGAAATGCTCAGTTTTGGCTTCTGGCCAAGTTCGCTGTTCTCTGATTGGCCAACTTAGTGAGAGGCAGATGAGGGTTTTTGGGTCCGCCCCCCACATATGTATTTGTTTACTATGTGATGGGCTAACATAGGCTACTGTACACAAAGCAACCAAGTCACACGCTTTTTGGTCTTAATATAAATTAAGCTCTCACTATTGAACCAAGCACGTTAATATTTTGGACCACCCGCGCTTTAGGTTACGTTAGAGTTTGAATTATATCCCTGGTGGGCATGTTTTGGGGCTGTTTGAGCATTCGTCCCAATTGGTTGCAGCTCTTGTTTTGTAACTTTGCTGAGGTGTGCAGTTATATTATAACATTATATGTATGTATAAAACATGGATCGGCATAATTAACAGAATAAATAGAATCATTTGACAAGTTTAACAAAACTAGGAACAGAGACATTGAATGAGGACCTGAAGGAAAGATCATGAAAAGTGTTTTTTCCTGCTAACATGATGGTGAACAATTTGGATTTGGTCGTTTACATCCTAAATAAAGCTGCTCACACACTTTCTTATGTGGATTTCTGGCATTTTGTGCAACTTTGATGATCTCATACAATGGATTTTTAAGGTTAACAGACATTTTAAAAAAAGGAGGAATAGGAGGCTTGCCCAATAAAGTTATTATGAACATACATACAAATCATAACTGTTATCTGGATGAAAAGTCTCCAAAGTCTTATCTGAGTCTGTATTACATTTAAAAGCCTTATAATAGAGTCAGACATGGGCACTAAAAAGGGAGGTAGGGGGAGTTTAGAGGAAGTTCATCAAAAGTTCACACAGATAGGTGAAAGCAGGACACACTCACCAATATGACTTCTCTCCTACACACATTCCAACACTCATTGTGTTACAGCTCCATTTGTCTTTCACTTTGACCCCTCTTCTGTCTAATCTCACTCAGCCTTCATCCTCACATTTGTCACCCATCCTCCCATCCTCCCATCCTCCCATCCTCCCATCTCCCTGTGCTTCCTCACTCTTGCAGCTGTGCATAACTGTTGTGAAAGAAATGTCATGCCTTCCCTCGGAAAAATACGCGGACGTCTTCCAAATATTCGGCTCAAAACACCTTCGACTGCGTGCAGAACACGCACTCACGACGGATGATTTTAATTTGCATGTGAGGAGGATGAACTGAATAAGCAGAATGATTAGTGGTTACAGCTGACGTCTCAACAGTTAAGCTTTTATGTGTCGTGGCTTGGCTTATTTTTTTTGTCGACGTGTTAGATTTTCATTTAAATGATGGAGTGTCATGGAAGCTGGCTCAACAAGACACAACAACAAAAGGCTCATCACTGATTTTCAATAATTAACAGGTGTTGAAATGACTGTTTAGTCATTGTTATATCTAAAGTCGTTAACACCAGGACAGGGCTTAAGCTACTGATGTTACGCCCATTCAGCAACTTGGCGTCCAGTAGTGGTTTGCTTGATGAAAGTCTGTGTATGAGTGCGAAACTACACTGTGACCGAACACAAAGGAAATTCAACACAACAAACCAAAATAAACAAAGAAAGGATTTGATCAAGTCACAGTTTGGCATCCAGTCGATGCATGCGCTGCACACAGATGGTTCCTTTGATGATGATGATGATGGGGTTATCAACAAATGCCTATTTATACAAGTTCAATTTATACAATGGAGCAGAGTTATTATTAATAGAAAAGAAGTGAAAACTTTTTTAATGGTTGGATCCTATCAATATTTTCATGGCTAATTTGTACCACGGTTTTGTCACTAACTTATAACATTTAAATGGGAATCAGGGACCCATTAAGAGATTGGATCACATTCTTAAAATTTTGTTTAAAGGGGGGGGGGGGGGTGATTCTGAAATGAACTTCAGCTTCAGTTATTAACCAGTTAAAGAATATAAAGTAGTCGACAGAGTAGATCAACATTTAAGCTACTTGTTAAGTGACTCTTTATTGTAGAAATGTTAATAATGCACCTATAAAACATACCGCGCAAACAGCTATCAATGACAAGTATTAATATATTAATATATTAATATATTGTGATGACCTCTGTGGGTCGTGTTTGTGTGACTAGTAATGGGTTCATCAGTTCAATTGTGGATTAAGGCTGGGTTTCACACCCCACTACATAAAGTGGCTGTCATTCATTCATTTGTCCCTCTCTTCCTCTATCATGACAGGTGCTGTTCTAATGCTTTATTCATTTGTCCAACACTCACATATATTATATTTACGACACATGCCACCTTACCATACTGATGTCACTGGTTATTACATCTCATGCTCTGATCCACACTTATTGTTATGATTAATTTACTTATTTTATGTTAAATAAATATACTTTACTCTATACTCTCTTCTTTGTCATGGCCCAGAGCCAGCGGTGACATTGAACTGTCGTTCATTAATCAGTGTGTGATGAGTTAGTGAGATTGATTAGATAAGGAAACTGAAAATGTATGCTTGTATTGTTTTACTGAGACGTTTCCTGTCTCTTCCAACAAAAACAAAGTTCTTTATATATAGTGAGACTAGTCTGAATTTGTTAATCTTGAAAATGCTGCTTCTGGATCTATGGTGATCTAGTAGAAAATCAACACAAATGTGAAACTGATGACTTTTAGACAAATTACTCCTAAGTCTACAGAAGGTAGTCTTTCATGCATTTCACCAATAACTTACCCACACATGTGCGTCCATCATAACCAAACTCGTATCCACTCTGGCACTGGCAACGGTGGCTGCCCGGCAGGTTCACGCACTGAGCATGTGCACCACAGGAACTCACACCTTCCGCACACTCATCTATGTCTGCAGTCACAGAACATACACAAAGTGAGCGAGTGGGACAGTGTCTAATAAGATTGTAAACTACAGACACCTGATATATAACATGCTGTATGTGTGTGAGGAAGTGTAAAAGCTATAATTAAGCCTCGTTACTTATTTCATATACATTGTGCGTACTTCTACCCACACCTGGACTCGACTTAATACACAAATATATTGTGTACTAAACAAATTCTGTGACTAGAAAGAGAAGTGAGGCCCAGTCATGGGAACCAAGGCTGAGCCTGGGGCTTTCATAGCGCTATCAGCAGGAAAGTGAGGGCTGCTGCTGGGCTAATGACAGGGCACACACCAGATCTAACCCCCTGCATGTCTGTTAACGCCAGAATTAACCTGAACATGTGGAAGGAGGGACACAATGAGACAAAGAATACAACAAGGGGGCGTCAATTAAAAAGGAAAAAGGGTGACAATGTGGAAGAAAATGAGGAATGTGAGATGAAGAAATGAAAATGGTGATAGAGAGGTGTACATATGATAGTTTTAGTGTCGTTTTTAAGTATTTATTGGACTGTTTTTTATTTTTATTGGATTGTTTTATTTTTTATTGGACTGTTTTTATTTTTTTTATTCAAATTTTATGATTGATTCTTATGTCCGATGGTGAGTTTCTGCATCGAAATTTCACCGAATGTGCACTATGGTGGATATTTGTGACAAAAAAGTGGATATTTTATTCTTCTATTCTAAAAATGAGAGCTTTAAAAGGGGACAAATGAGAAAACAGATGATTTCTTCCATATAGCCTGTTCTTGACCCCCTCTACACTGGACAGACATGCTGATGAAACACAGTTGCATTGCCTTGAACTGTCTTTAACTTTGTCTGCATGTGTTTGTGTCTGTTGGAGGGAAGACACCATTAAGCTGTGTAAAGCTCTCTGTAATGTACATACACTGTCATGTTAGACCCACTCTGAAGGATACAAAAGAAATGATTTACAACTACACACACAAACACTGAAATACCGTAACAGTTGCGTCCATCTCCTCTATAACCGGTTGCACACTGGCACTGAAAAGACTCTCCCTCCAGTGGGATGCACTGGGCTGTGGTGTCACAGTCATGAGTCCCAGCGTAACAGGGGTTCACCAACTCTGGACCTGTTGGCTCCACTATAAAAAAAAAAAGACAAGGAAAAGAGAATACATGGAATGAGCATGTATCTTATTTTCTGCACAAGAATTTAGTTATAATAATAATAATAATAATAATAATGGATTAGATTTATATAGCGCTTTTCAAGGCACCCAAAGCACTTCACATTCGTGTTCCATTATTCATTCACTCTCACATGCTCCCTCTGGTGGTGGTAAACTACATATGTAGTCACAGTTGCCCTGGGGCAGACTGACAGAAGCGTGGCTGCCATTTTGTGCCTACGGCCCCTCTGACCACCACCAAACATTCATAATCATTCATACACCAGTGTGAGTGACACTGGAGGCAAGGAAGGTGAAGTGTCTTGCCCAAGGACACAACAGACTGACTAGGACAGAGCGGGAATTGAACCGCCAACCCTTTGGTAAATGGACTGCCCCATTTACATTTCTTTAAGTCAGTACTGTCAACCTTAATTTGAAATCAAGTGGACCAGACCAGTAAAATAACACTGGTCTACATGTAAAATGCTTCCGGAATAAAACTAATGAAATTTTACGACATGTAAAGAAAACTCAAGTCTTAAATAATGGTTGGCTCAAGTTTCGAAGATAAGTCTTTGGTCAAAATGTGAAAGAGAGAATAGGTTTTAGTCCAAAGGAATATTAGTGTCAGATCTACTTCTAAACACTGTCTGCACATTATGATCCATTCACTTTACAGGTTATTTCTAGTGGAATATTTATAAATCCATTATATACATGTATATAAACCACCATATATGTGGAATAACACACCATCATACATATTAAAAACATGAGCTAACCAGAACTTTTGTCATTTGTTTTCTAATTCAACATATTAAAGTATTTAAGATTTAGCACATTTAATGTCTGAAGCAGATACTTTCCAGTGTTAGCGCCAAAGATTTGTCTTTCATTTAAGTGTGAAAAAAAAGTGAAATTACATGATGAATTTTACCATGTAAGTTTCCATTTTTTCACAGTAAAACAAAGGACAATATTTGTGGTTATCATTATTTATAGGTAATTATCATAGTGTTTTATTGGACCCATTTTAGATCATATTGGTCTGTATGTAGAACCTGAACTAAAATAATTGTTAACATCTTCAGTGTAATGTTTTCATTTTACATATTCACCGCACAGGATGGATATGACCACTTGGCCGGCCGGTTTTTGGCACATGGGACCGTATGTTTGACACCCATGCCTTCAACACTGCATCATCTAGATTCAATAAATTCTTGCATTTTATATAATGAAAAGGACAGACAGGCACCTTTAAGCCCTGATCGGAAACACACCACAGCACATCCTTTCCTTAATTAACTGGTCCCACAGTCATTATACAACAAGTGATTGGCTAATAGCTAATGCTGGAAGGCACATATTAAACTGGTGTCTCTGTTACGTACACCTGGAACATTTTACAGCATATATTAAAACTCAACACAAGTATACCTACAGATCAATTTAAAAACTTACCTTCTAAATGACTTTTGAGTGGATGTTTATTCCCGTTATTCTGTTATTTTAGGATCTTTATCAATTTATATGTCGATGGTTGAATAAATGAGGCTAATTCTGTTCAAACACAGAAACATTTCAATTAAAAATGCTAGTATTTGTATTGTTTGAATAAGCTTTGACAGAAAACTGAAAATATTCAAGACAAGTAAAAGTTCTCCTTTTAAAACCTACAGTAATTTTAGGGGGAAAATGTGGGTATTTTTTGGTAAAGACAAATGGTATCTGTCTTATATTACCAATAAAACTGGAATAATATATTTTTACCTTATCAAATGATAGTGATAATGTCTGTGTGTATCTGTGTGTGTCCGCAGAAACATATGGTATAACTCAATGAATACAATGAGATATCATCATGAAATTACATGGGCATATACATATATATACATATATCTAATGCGTATCAGATGCAATGATCCATCTGAAGAAAGGTCAAAGGTCAAGGTCACCAAAAGGTTAAAATCACATTATAGGTTATAACTCATGAACGGAGGGTCACAGAAACTACAGATTAGTACCAAACAATGCGGAATGAAGATTTCTACAATTCTCATAGTTGGTGTATACCTCTAGAGGTCAAAGGTGACAGGTGTTGCAAAATTAACTTCTGTAACACTGTTATCAGGCTATAACTTAATCAATACTGGATATATTATTATAATATTACATGCACTGATATATATATATATATATATATACATATAATGAAGTTATTAATGTTGCAAAAGGTCAAAGGTCACGGTCTCATTTAGCAGAAAAGGTCCAAATCATAGAATTGGCTCTAATTCAAGAACGGGTTGTCATAGAAACTTGAGATTGGCACAAAATAGGGGCGAGATTAGGCATTCTGTGAATACTTGGTCTTTATAGATGAAGTGCAGCTGAGACTCTGTATGTAATCATAGCAGGTGATTACTGGTGTGTATAAAGAAGACTGTGTATTACAACTTCATAGTATGATATTTTGGATTCATTTCACTGCTGTATTCATGCACATGATGCATTTTTCTGTTGTAAATGTTAAAACCTGAGCTCATATGAATTACTTCACACACTATTGGCCATTTACGTCAACACCAATGCATCAAACAGATATAAGAAATATCCATGAACTAAGAAAAACAGAGTTGTTTTCATCTTCATGACAATGCATTTCCTTGTTGAATTTATTTTAGCATAAGGAGAATTGTAAATAAAACCCATAAAGAAACTAGAAAACCAACAAAATAGAATAATTAGAATTTCCTGAAGAATCTTTCCATAACTTTTTGAGTTACCTTGCGAACAAACAGACAAGGTGGAGGTAACGAATTGCACGTTTTAACTGGAAAAGATGGGGATAAAATAAAACAAAGTAAAAGTAGATGATTGTCTCTGTTATGCGGTGGAGTAGAAATATATAACGTTGTGATTGAGTCCAAAATATGTACTTAGGTGGAGTCCTTGAGTCAAATTCCACCACTGCCGAACACACATGGCAACAAAAATCAACAGCGCAAAAGGACGGCCTCTGCAACGCTCACAACATCCTGAATTGAGATTAATTGAGATCTGGATTATTTGACGTTAAAAGTACCATGATTACGGCAATGATTACAGGGTAGCCTAACCAAATGCACATGTAAAATCTCTCCAGACAAATTCCCGTAGGATGGTTTCCTCTGAGGAAGTGACTGCCTTCATGTTCTCAATATTCACCATATGGATAAGGTTAGACACACATATACATAAGAGAGAGCGGCAACGACATACAGACAGAGGGATGAGTGAACGGATGTGTGCTCAGGGTTGCCTCATAACGCCACAAGACAATTTGAACAACAGCCTCCAGATTCATTTCTGCAGAACCAGAAAGAAAAACAGCAAACCATGGGAAATCATCAGCAAAGAATGTGACATGTGGCATGTGTTGCATGCTCTTATCTCAATTCTCTTATAGCACTTCAGGAGTGTACATAAGCCTGGACTGATCAGAAGAAGCAAAACGTAATCAGAAGTGGATTTTTCTGAAATGTAGACCAGTGCTTATAATGACGGAAGAAAATATGTTTACCTCGTCATGCAGTGATTGTGACAATGTGATTTATTCTTGATAGATAAAGTGTAACTGAAACACAGTATGTAACCATTGCACTGGATCAAAGGTATGTGTATGAATTAAAAAGAGGAAGGATTTTTTTTCCCCTTTTTTTCAGTCATGACATTTGTTATACGTAATGTAAAAAAAAAACTCCATTGTGTTCGATAAATATGATTTCTTGTTTCAAATAATAGCTGTAAGATACGAAAAAAAATGTGTATCTGGGAAATGAGTCTGATTATTGTATATTGAATATTATCAGAAAAACATGTGTAACTTTGTTTTAATAAAATACAAATGTAAATATAGATATATAATAATAATATATTAATAGTATTAATATTATTAAAGTGTTTTGTAGTCACAGTACTAGTCACAACTTAGGGGAAGTGAATGTATAGAAACGGTAAAAGGTAAATTTTCAACTTCTTCTCACTCCTTTTTAACATGTTATTGCATATATTGCTGTTTTTATTTTGTTCTTTTTTTGTTTTGTTCAAAGTAAACTCATATCAATATAAAAAATACTAATAATTGTACTCACCTGTAACAAATTAAAACAATGTTTTGATTAATATCTCAGATTGACAATATTTATTCTCCTTATAGAATGCTCGCAGTGTTTCGTAGTTTAATCGTAAATAACTGTAAGTCAAATTTTGCCGTTGTCTCCTCGTTTTCTCGTCTCCTGTACGCTAGAATATGTCACTGTCCAAAATAAGACAGTTGAGTTAAATTTAAGAGTGTTTGGACTCTTGGTAATTGTTTTGTTTTTACACTGTAATTTCATTTGTTTTAATGTGTGCATAGTTTAACGTCTACTTAAGGACAATAAAGTTAGAATGAGACATTTGGAGACAGTCACTATAAACATGCTGGAATGTCTGTTCATGCACAGCAATAAGTGAAAGAAAACCACATTGAAATATCTGTTTGCAGAAACGCTGGAGTGAGTTCTGACTTTTTCTTCACCATAAGGAGCATCCTCGGCGATAAACAACACACGCTTACACCTAAACAAAATCAAACACACACACACACACACACACACACACACACACATACAGGCACAGCTTGCTTCCATCTCCTGAGGCCAGAGACCAATTTTGGCTCATTATCAAAGAGAGGGAGACTCTTCAAAGTCCTGAATGTGGCCGAGGAGAAGGGGAGATGAGAGGGTGAGATCCACACGGATGGGAGAAAAGACTGAGGGATAATTAGAGAGAGAGAGAGAGAGAGAGAGAGAGAGGGAGAGAGGGAGAGAGAGAGAGAGAGAGAGAGAGAGAGAGAGGGGGAAAAGGGTGAGTAAGAGAGAGAGAGAGAGCGAGAGAAGGGTGAGTAAGAGAGAGAGAGCGAGAGAGAGAGAGGGGGAGAGATGAGGAAATGGGTGAGTAAGAGAGAGAGAGAGAGAGAGAGAGAGGGGTGGGGGACGCACATAAACACATAAAAACACACACACAGAGGATCTACACACCATCAAAGCGATGAGAGCAGTTTCCCACCTGCTGCTCTTTACTAAAACCTTCCACATGCACACACACACACATGCGTGCGCACACACACACACACACACACACACACACACACAGGCAGAGCTCCAGCTGTAACACTAACTGTATTATTACGACCAAGGTGCACTGGCTGCACAGAAAAATCTGACGGACCAACCTTAGAGTTACAGTAAATTATCTATCATCACTGACTTTTACTGACACCAAATGGCCTGAAATTAAACAGAGCGCAGTGTTTAAAGTGCTGAAAGCGGCATCTTTGCAGGCGTTAAAGTTGGCAATACCACCGTGGTAGAAAAGGCAAATGACAGAATGAGGGTATGTGGCTACCTGCCCCAGTGAGAGGGCAAATACTGTAATGTCCTGAACTTCATTGGGCACTGAAAATAGACTGCATTTGGTTATTTATTATAATTTATGAGAATATTATATTAAACATTTTGCTTTTTTTTTTTTTTTTTTTTTTTTTTTACAAAAATCACATATTTTCCTGTTTTTAATTGACTGAATGTGGTGATATTCACAAAAGCTCAGAGTAATTTTGAAGGTTATTATATGAAAAGAAAGAAAATTAAAGACAAAGTGACTTCTTCAGCAAACAATATAATCTGAATATGTCTACAACCACTGTCATTTATCAAACTACATGGGTTTTATTGGTGAAGTGATACTGTAGGATAATGACAATAATTTCATATTCACTGTGGAGCGTCTGAACATCCAAATCTAAAGCTAAAAAAAAACTGAGAATACCTAAGAATGAATAAGATTAGTGGTTCAGAAGTCGATCATTAGATGCTTTTAGGTCTTTCAGAGTCAACATGAAGCTAGTTTGGATCAAAGTATTTAACCTATATGAGTACATGATGAAGGAATGTGAGTCATGTAATAACAACCCGTACGCTATACATTCTGCAAACATAAAAAAAAAAAAAAGAACAATACACACTGACTCTTAGTGGTTAATTTAAAACAATGAAGGAATGTGAAACTTTTTTTCCCTTCTCTCTCTTTCAATCAGTTCGATATCTTGAGTTTTACTGTGATCCCCGATTCTCATGACATCACTGGGCAGCCATTCTACCCGGCAACCCCCTCCCGCGAGAAAATCTGTCATTGGCTAGGATATTATTTCCCAGAAAGTGTAAGACCCTTGAACAGAAACACACACATTGTCTCTGTCATACACACACACACACACACACACACACACACCACTTAACCCGTGTTTACAAAACCCCTGATCCCACAAAGCTCTTCCAGCTGTGCTACAAGTGTAGCGGTGTGTGCAGGCGTGCATGTGCGTGCACGTCCATGTGTGAGATGTGTCATCATAACCTTTTTAATCAACGTGTTGACGTTTAAATGACAGAATCTTGGTCCTGAGTCAAAAAGAGGGAGAGCAAACTGGCCCTCTTCCCTCTCACCATCTTTCATGGGCTCTCGTCTCTATCTGGCTTTCATCACAGACGTTGGGTAAAGAAGGTAAGACCATGGTGTGCTGATAGAAAAAGAACACCACGCATATTTATACTTCTTCTTTTCTTTTTTTTTTGTTTTCAATGGTATCGGGAAGAAAAAAAAAAAACAGCACAAATGATGCAAGAACAGTTGAAAGATGGAAAGAAGACACGAGACTTGCTGTTAATAAAATCATCTAAAGGAGAGCAAAGGTTTATGGACTGCTGAATTCACTGTCCTCTAGGGTGCAATAAAGACTTTATAACCATGACAACATTATATCAAACCATATGTACAGTTGTAACCAATGCGCGGAGGTATCACACTTTACATTTTTGCTGTTAAAATAATATATCTCATGTATTAAAATACTAAGAAACATGATCCACCACAGAACTAAACCAGTCTAATCTAAACAGTTCTGTGGTTTTGTGCTTTGCTACAACTAAATACCACAAAGGTTTATGCTAACAAAACACAAAACCAATTCATTTCTTTACACACTCTTTCTAAAAAATCTTTGGCTCTCATTCAGATTCCATTGACCAGCTACAGGTAATAAATGACAATCATCTGCAGCAGTAAAAACATGCATATGAATACTCCAAGTTGTGACGTAAATTGCGGTTGTACTAAACCTTAAGGATCTGTATTATGCCTCCAACCTTAGGTTCCCATTAAAAATAGGTAATAAGGGACATCTTAACATTGTTTTCTATGGTTTTTGATGTTTAATAAGCCATCAGCGTGAAGCATGTGTGTTTAAAGCTGAGCTCTGTCCAACTCCGCACCGTGGTTTGGCTGAGGTTTCTGTGGCAGTATTGTAACAATTACTAGGTGGTCTGGTTGTTGGTTGGGGGGTTTGGAACAGAAAACCTCACGTTTTCAGCCCCTGCCGATGTGTCCGACCACTTAAAGAATGACAGTGATCGTCTGGAACGATTTAGAGCATCACTCAGACACCCTGATCCCCACATAGCTTTTTGTTAAAAGCCAGACATCAGCGGTCGGTGTCGTCCCCCCCCCCCTCCATGTATATTCAACCCTGACCCCAGCCTGTCTACTATGACATATTAAAGACTCTGGCTCCAACAGTGTATTATTATGTAATATTTCATATTTATGTTACATCACTGCCAGAGATGTTAGTTTTGGACAAAAAAATAAACACATGTATCTGGTATTTAAGTATTTACTAAAAAAAAAAGAAAAAAAAAGAAAGAAAAGAAACAAACAGTACAAATACTGTTGGATTTATGGTTGTTATGAGATCCATATGCTCTTATTCAAAGCACTCTGTTCAGAGCTGTTTTTCTTTATGTTGTTTTTAGGTTTGATGTGTTTTAACAGTGCCTTTATCCTGCGCTTATGTTTAATGACCCGCTGGCTGAAAGACAAATTGCCGTTCAGGAGCAATTAAGCTTTAACTTTACTTTTGTCTTTTATCCACTTTTATTACAGTTTTACTCTCCCGGGGGGATTAAACCCTCCTCAAACTTCATCACTTCATAATCAACTCTTATGTAGATCATTTTAGAGCCTGAACACATGCATTTAAAACCTCTGGAAGTTTTGCTTGAAACAGCTAAAAAAAAGTGCAGGTGTGTTACTGACGTATCACTCTTTAGACTAATCCCAGCAACAATTCATTCAAGGTCAAGTTAAACAACATCCAAAAGTTAAATTACCTTAGATGTAGTCTAATAATGCACTAATAAGAACAGAACAGAACATTTACAAACACTTCAAATGTCATATTTGTTTCTAATACACATTAAAGACTCAAAATTATGAACATAAAACATAGACGGTTAGTGTGGCTTCACTTGTTATTGGTGTATTAATGTTATTTTATCACTTTTAACCAAAAAGAAAGTTATTTCTATGCATGCCTGACTTCTCACTTTGGCACAAATGTCCATTCATTAACACCTGACTTACCAATTTAGTATAACCAGTACTGACTCCAGGTACTGTGCATATTAACGACCAATAACCATATGCATAATCGAGATTATGTGATCACTTTTGTTTGTTTTGCTGTTAATAGCATTGCATAGAATTACTGCATCAACCTCCATGAATCTTTGTGCAAGTGTAGGGAAAGTATGTAGTATGTGTCAGCGCTGATGCGTTTTTTGTTGTTGTTATTTTAGTGATAATTTTGTTCATATAACTGATGTACAGGTGTCGAAAAGCAACTGATTTAGAAAAAGAAAAAGCCCAAATTAGAACTACTGCAAATTACAACACTAGTCATTTTTTTTTTTTTTTTTTTTTTTTACTTCATTTTGTTTCTTGTTTTTTGGGGGTGGGGTTTTTTTTGTGTATTTTTTGTTATTTTGTGACTATTTATTAGTTTCTGTTGATGTTTATTTTTTTCTGTTTTATTTATTTATTTCATTGCTTTTCTTCAATCATGTTACGTTCGTGTCTTACTTTGTTCATGTTACACATTATTTTGTTAGTTAATTATTCATTTTTTTGGTTCATTTTACTGATAACTTTGGCAGTTTTTGTCCCATTTTCTTACTTATTTTATTCTTTACTGCAGAACTGCTTAAGTCTCAGGAGTTAAAGGGTTACACTTTGGCGCAGATTCATAAAAAAGGCCTGAGACTGGGATGATTTCTCATGTACTTTAACACTCGAGAGCCTCAGGCTGATGTTGGTTATGTCCACACTAATATGTTTCAACACAGCCTTTGACAGCAAAATATATCTTTGTCCAAGAATTTAAGAAAAGTTCAAAACATCTCTGAAATGTGTCATGTGCAACTAGAGTGAATAGAGTGAACAGTATAATGAATAAACAGCCTTTAGGACAAATAATGAAAGCTCATATTTTCTTCCATAAAAGATAAGGATTCACTCAATATGGTTCAATATTATTGTGAAATTAGCATAAAAATGCACGATTGACTGCGGTGAATGTCTGCACTTTGTTATTTGAAAAATAAAGAGGAGAATAGGATGAATAATACAAAACACACATGATGCTTCTGATCAAAGTACTGCTTTTAAGTGAGACAAATGTCTTCAGATTATACTAATGATACACAATAAGTCTTTTTTCCATCATATCATAGTCGTCAGCTTTGACTGGACGACATCTGGTTTATAATAAAAGCCTGATACTTTATCCTCCTAATCCAGTGGTTCTTAAATATGGTCCTCGTGGCCCAGTGTCCTGCATGTTGTAGCTATTTCCTTTTTCTATCAGACTTAGTTCAGTTATTGATCAGCTCTTCAGAAGCCTGATAATGACGTAACGGCTTCCAGGTGTGATGGAAGAGGGAGATATTTAATTTAATTTGTATTTTTTTTATGTAATTAATTAATTAATTTTTTATTTGTAATTTTTTTTTAATTATTTTTAGATTTTACATTTGATTATTTTCTAAATGTAATATATTTTTTAAATTTAAATATTGTTTCATGTAATTTTCTGAAAAAAATTTTTTTTATTTGTAAAAAGTATTTATTAATGTGTCTATTTAAAACCTATATATATTTATTACATTTTTTTCTTTATTTTATTTTTTTTATTTTTTAATTATTTTATTTTAAAATTTTATCCAAACACATGCACTAATAGGTTAATCTAAATTGTCCATAGGTGTGAATGTGAGAGTGTTTGTCTATATATGTTCAGCCCTGAGATGAACTGGAGACTCATACAGGGCCCCCAGTGACCCCAGTGACCCCAGTGACCCCAGTGACCCCAGTGACCCCCGTGACCCTAGTGAGGATAAAGCGGTTTCAGATGACAAGACAAGAAGAGATTTTATTTTATTTATTTAAAGAAAAAAGAAAAGGGAAATATCTAAAACATGTAGGTCACTGGGTCATGAGGACCAGATTTAAGAAGCACTGTCCTGATCCAAGTTTGACTCACCTCCAACTGGACTGATCTTGTTGGTGATGGCGTATCTCAGGATCCGCTCCTCTTTGACGTACATCATGAACACCCTCTCCATGGTAATTTGCAGCGTTTCCAGAGTGGCACGGTTGTCATGTCGACAGTCGCGGTAGGTGACGTTTTGCTTCAGCTGGAAAGAGAAGGACTCTGAGCCTCGCTCTGCCGAAACAACGGAAAACTCCCGCACAGAGGTGGATGTGGCAACTGCAGATACACAGAGAAGATTTAAGGCACATTAGTTTGTAGTTCATTTAAATACTATATGCAACAACTCAACTCATATAAAAACATATGCATGAAAAACACATAACACATAACAAAACATGGCCTAGTTTGTATATTCGAAAAGGAGTGGAAAGACGCTAAACTTATTTAATACTACCCCTTCTCCGAAAAAATAAAATAAAATCAAGTCCTTTGGATCAATTCAGTTCACTTTTCACATGCACAAACACATTCATACAAACCTAATTTTATATACCAAGAAAATAAAATATGAATATAACAACATCACAATATCAAGGTTTATATATATATACAATAATAATATAGATTATCTAATAATATACACCCATAATTACATTGTAATATAAATATCTAATGTATATCATATTATATTATTTAACAGTATTCACATACATATACACACATGTATACATATGTACCAATGAAAATAAACCTTCACCTTTTCATATATATATAACATGTGTAATATGTGGTTGTTATGGTTACCAGATGGGTAGTACTGGTAAGTTTCCTTGAATGGATCCATGGTAACTTCTGATCCAGGGGGGATGAAGGGCACGTTGCCACTGACGACAGTATCCAGTGTGAGGTGGTTGTGGTCATCAAGACCACGTCCTGTCTGGATGATTGTAAGGCGCTCGTTACCCGGATAGAAGATGACCTCTGCACGACGAGTGAACTCCGCCCCTGGTAACACAACCAACCAATCATAAAAACAGCTGCTTCCTATTAGGAGAGGGGAGGTGGAAGCCTGATATCACATCACATCCCTGGAGACAATACAGCTGGCTGGGAGACCAAGAAGACACACTAAACCACAAACACACACACACACACACACACACACACACACACACACAAGATGTCTTCGCTGCAAAGGAGTTCCCTCATTCCTCTACAAAAGTCGTACGCCCACAGATGCTTATTGACATTGGCATCCCATCACTTACCTTAACTAACACTGAACTATTCACACAACCCCTTAGACACAGGACACACAGGTATCATACAAACATGTTTAATACTTCAGTTCTTTTTTTATGCAAATGCATTGTATGCAATGGATGATGATTCAGTTATTTTTTACATTAATTCATACATTACAGGTTAAATAATGTATGAAATCCTTACTAGTATGTAGAGGACACATTTCATTGTGCAATTGTATGATGATAATAAAGTACTATGTTATCTAAATATATACAGTGGTGGAAAAACATTCTTGCCCCCCCATGATTTTGTTATAATATTACATAAGGATCCTTCTTCAGTTATTGAACTCTACCAAGTCTTGTTCCATTCTGCATATGCACTATTGTATCACGGTTAAAACTGGATGATTTAGTAAAGAATGAAACACATTTATACTGAAAATGTCAACAATTCAGGATTGGGTTTTTTTTTCATCTTAAAAATTAACACAAAAAAAAGCATTTCTTAGTGTCTGTCTCATGCAACCACAGCTTCTGAAAAACCAAAAATAATTTTTCTTCAAATATTTCCAAATTTTCTACATCTGTATATGAGCATAAGTTATATATTAGATGTAGTATTATGGGTTGGTCAATCTCCTTTTTGCAAACAGGTATTAGCAAGTATTTAAATTCAATTCTGCACTAGGTTCAAAATTTGCAACAGAAATAAAAATGAAAATTATGTCAATTCAGACCTTACAAATTTAGATCTAAGACTATTTTAAAGTTCATTTTAAAGTGACAACAGCAAAAAATGTGTCCAATGTATAAAAAGCTCTTTAATACTAGTAATTTCTATTTATTTATTTAGCTACAAGACAATGCGTATTGGCATTAGTCGCAAAGAAAACCATACATCCACCAGATTTAGCAGAAAAAGCTAGTTTCCATCTACTGTTGTGGACAAATGACCAACACCACATGGATTACTAAGCACTAATATACTGGAAAAAACAACCAAATACACTCATACTATTATTCTTCAGCTGATTTCAGTGTGTTGTTTCTGTAATTTAGGGTTTCAAATCTAGTCCAAGTTGACATGTGGGCCAATGTAGCATCCATGGGAGTCAGTTAAAAGCCATGTCAGTCAAATAAAGGCGAACAAGCCATGAAAAAAATAAAATAAAATAAAGATGGATAGTCTCCCAGCACCTGCCACATGACATTACACTACATACACTTTCACTGCTTCAATTGAACAATTTATATGAGGTCACAAGATGGTAAAGATTATAGCTTCATAAAAGCCCTGTTAAGAAATCATTGGTTTCCTTCATCTGTAATACTAGATGGCTTTTAGTCTGACGTGTCACTGGAACACAATGCAGCAACTCTGACAGCACAAACTGGAGTGTTTCAAACTGAGGCTTTTACTGAAAATGACCAATTCTAGAGAGGACTGGAAACAAATGTGGAGCTCGAACACAATATCCGTCAAATAAAGGGTGGGGTGGTATGTGGGGTATGTGGCAGTGGAGGTAAAATCAAAGTCCCATAAATGATTTGAGGATAAATGTTTGCTCATTTCCAAACACATACTCACCTGTGACTTTGAATCCTGCTTGACTGTTGGGTAGCTCCAGAGCAAAAAGCCAGCCAAACAACTCTCCTATTGGTGCAACTGGCATCAGAGCCCAACCCACTGGCTCAGGTACCTGACCAATCAGTGCATAGGTTACAGAAACAAAGCAGAGGGAAAACACAAGAGTCATGAGTTGTGTTTTACTGTCATGAATTTTTGCCGTTGTTCGTGTCTGGGCTTTTATTTTTCACGCTCATTCTTTTTCACTTTGCTTCCTGCCACCGGTGATGTCCCGCCCCTTTTTATTTTAATCCTTATGTGTGTCATCTGCTGGTTCGGGTATTTAAGATCCTGGTGTGAGTTTGTCTGCCTTTGTTGCGACTTATGAGCGTTATTTCCTTGTCTTTTGTTTCATCGGTTTCTGACTTTTCCCTGTTCGTATTGTTGTGGATCTCCTGTTTTTAGTTTTTTTTTTTACCTTGAGCCAGTCTTTCCCCTGCTGGTGCATCTTTATCTCACAGATATTGGACCTGACCCCCTTTCTAGACTGTGGTATGAATTTTGGATTTTCCCTTTTTGCAAGTTTTTGCTTATGTATTACTTTGGATCTTCTGCCTTATTCCTCACTTAAGGAGGTTTTCCGTTTCCCTGATTACACGTGGAGATATACTGAGGAAGCCACAGCATTAATCACACATTTTATTATTGTTAAAAAAATCTGTAACCGCATCTCTATGTGTCTGAGTCTTGTTTTGAGATGGAAACATTTAAATGTATTAAACTGATCATTTCTGTCTGGCTCGTACCTTGCTGATGGCAGTGTACGCTCGTCCGTCACCGACGACGATGTACGCGTGGAGGTCGACGTCATTCAACTGGATCGGGGTTGAACCCACAGTCACTGTACCGCTCACTTTACCACTGACACGCTGTGGTGCACCTGCAGCAGCACAGTGGTTACACTAGTGTGATTTATACTGACAGCTTTGTGAGCAGAAGAAGCTTTGATGAAAAATACTGATACATGTTCAGTGTTATGCACAGAGGTGGTAAAAGTACTCACTTTCTGTACTTTAGTAGAAGTACAGCTAGTTTTGTAAAAATAGAAGTACCTTTACTGAAGTAAAACATTTTAAAAAGTACAACTTTTGAATTGTAATAAAGTTGAAAAGTTAAAAAAAAACAAAAAAAAACTAAGTTACTTAAAAGTACTCATTTAGTTTCTGTTTTCTAATTCTGCAATGAACGGTACTGACCAGACTTCTGCACTGGGTTAGGGTTAGGTAACCCACAAATATATGTGGGAACAGGTTAAAAAATGCTGGTAAAATGAAATGAAATGCAGGTGGGTCGTGGGTCAGGATGTGAAAAAGTAAAAGATGGAAATGTTTGGAAAAAAGTGGACCTGTGCAGGATCCTGGTACTGACCCAGTACTCCTTATCTCTTCAATTGATTTTCCCAATTATGTATTTAGTTTGGAAAAGTAACGAGTCTATTCTAAGACTGTATGGGGTATAAAGTACAGATATTTATTTCACATTAAAGGAAGTAAAAGTAAAAAATTGCCAGAAAAACAAATACTCAAGAAAAGTACAGATACCTCAGAAAGTAATAAAGTACTTTTACTTTAGTTACTTCTCACCTCTGGTTATGTGTCATAGGAATTGTTTTTTTTTTTCTGAGAATGAAAAATCTAACCATCAGGGAGACAGTGGCGTCCATTTCCATAGAAACCAGGTTTACAGTGACAGCAGAAACCTGTAGCGTAATCGGAGCAGATTGCATTCTGGGAGCACTGCTGTTGGAATCTAAATGAAAAGAAAAAAAAACACAGATGTTACATATTAACGGTGAATATTAGTGGTTTTTACATCATTTAATCCTTTATCTTTTCATGACATATAGTGTTTAAATACCTGGAACACGTTTCCTTATTCTCTGTCGTGTACTGAATCACTGAAAAACATATGTAGAGTAACAGAAATACATCAATTTTAGGGATATTTATAATTCAATATCAAGTGTGTATTTCCTTTAAGCTGAAACAAATATCTGTGAATAAATTTAACATGTTTAGAAGGAAAACCTGGCAGAAAAAAGGGGGACAAGATAAAGATTGAGGTGGACATAAAGGCATATTCAGAGACACACATGTCAAAGCAGGGCTTGGAGAGAAAACAGCTGTTGCAGCCGTGCATCCCACCCCCACTGACACACACACACACACACACACACACACACACACTCTTTGTTGCTTTATGACCTCCCACAGCATTCAGAGTTGATAAAGTACTATTTAGTGGCAATTATTCAACTATTACTCTTACTTAGAGCAGTACGTAATACATGTTTGACACACAATTGTATTTCAGATTTATTTAAAATTAACAGAAAAACAACAATGTGAAATTGTCAATGGAAATTTACAACTTCAAATCCTGCTTGTCATCATCAATTTTTAGTGGACTCAAATGACCACATAACTGAGTGAACGCTTCACTGTCTCCAGTTTTTTTTTTTTTTTGTTTTTTTTTTTTCCCATCTTTTTCTTTTTGGCAAATGTTGTTGTACTGTATCATCCCACAGGGGCACCACAAGCACACAGGATGTGAGGATATTTTCTCAGTGACTACACATACACAGGAGAGAAACTGCAGGCTTTTACATGCACAAAAACACAACACAGGAACACTTTTTTTTTTTTTCTCTCTCTCTCTCTTTTTTTTCTTATTCCGCAAACATTTAGTTCTGGATAAGCCTCTATGTGATGACAGATATTTCTTTGCATCCTGTGTAAAAAAAAAAAAAAGACTTTTCATCACTCCAAACTTGAACTAATTACCTTAATAAGACGATTTCTCACGCACACACAGAGACTTTTTGACTATTATGTAACCAGGCAAAAGACTGAGAACACTTTCATATTTATGGCAAAAGCCTGTGGGAGTGAGTGGGAGCAGGGGAGGCACACACCTGGGGGCAGTCCAGTACAACGGCAGTATTGTGCCGCCAGCTGCTGAGCAACTCTGCTGCTGACCGCTGTGTTTTAGGTACTTCTACCCTCAGCTCCCGGTGTTCTGAGAATCTATCCTACACAACAAACCCCCACTGTGCATGCGCAGAGCCTGAAACATCATTCCCTGACATTTGTCCGATGTCAGCTGTTCCTAAAAGGGGCAGATTAATGGCGAACATTCAATTCTTAACCCTTTAACCCCTGATGCGTCAGCGCTGAGGCATTCTGAATGGATGGTTTCGTTTAAAAATTCAGAAAAATTCAATAATAAAAAAATAAAAATAAGAAAATGTGTTTTTACTGCGTTTTGTTGATGGAACTGAGCTATAAATAAATAAAATAAACAGATGTCAAATTACAATGCAAGTTTTTTTACTCAATTGTTTCACGCTGTTTGTTATTTTGTCAATATTTATGAGCTTTTTGTTGCCTACGTTGTTTATTTTTGTACATTTTATTTTCTTTATTTTTGTAATTTTCTTCAATTTTGTTCCGTTTGTGTCTTACGTTGTTCCTGTTACATATTATTTTGTTGGTTTATTCATTTTTTATGGCCCTCGAGAATGTTGAGACAGCTCCCATTCACTTTGAATTTTTTTCAATAACCGCCTGCTGCCAATGACAACGAGTTTTGTCACGGTATCATATCACTCCGCAGGTAGTTCGGCCACTTTGCAAGTAAATATTTGTTATGTTGTAACGACTATTTCATCCAATCTGTTAGAGTAGTACCAATAATAAACTGTAATAACCCGTAGAAAAAGCAGGATAATGTATTGCCCATGCGTGACCTTCAGGACCAAACAGCATTTTTGTTTAATTATTATTCACATTCTGTAATTTTTTAAGTGCAAAAGAGAAATAAAAAAAAAAAAATTTAAAAAACTGAATCTGATGAAGTTGTTTGAATTGTCAGGACGTCCTACATTAGTCCTAATATGTTGGTTAAAAGCATATTCTTTGACGTCATATTCTACCTTTGACAATGTCTGACAGTAGGACGGTTGTGATCCCACTTTTATCAACTCAGAAGACAAATATAAACACACACTTTTTTCCTCTTACCTCCTGTGTCAAAGTCAACGTCATCCTCGTCCACGCTGACCACGTGACCTCCGGGGGAAAGAGGCGGCTCGTTTCTGTGCGGAGGGTAAATGTCCACCACCTCCAGAGGAACCTAGAAAACAAAAAGTCCACGCTTAACCTCAATTATGCTTCTCTATCACAAAATAAACCGAGTAAATTTTTCTTTAACTTAGCCCAGATGTACTGATTTCCATGTGTGTATTTGTATACAGTACGCAGGGTATCATGACTTGCAGTTTTGCCAGCGTTGTGATGACAAGCACGGTTACCGACTCCAAACCAACATTCTTATAGAACCGCAAACTACACAAAAAAAGCCACCATAGTTTCAAATGACTATTACAAAACAGCCAATTTAAATTCCTCGTTCTTTCAGAGCCGCCATAATAAGTAATGTTTGTAAGAAAATGTAAAACACATTGCTGGACTGGATTGTTGTGGGTCCTTTACATGACATAAAACAGTTTGTAATGTGTTTGGTTTAGCAATTTGTAGAATTAAAAACAAAACATTAGATAGAATTGAAAAATTAGGTGAAATGAGACTCAAATGCATGAGGACGTCTCCGCATGCAGTTTTTAGAGTTAAAGACACGTAAGTGATTTTAAGGTTTTTTTGTGGCATCAAAAAAGCGCAAGACTTTTTTTTTTTTTTTTTTTTTTTCCAAATGATTTGTATTAAGACAAACCTTCTGATTTAGTTTTTTTTTAAAGATATTCCAACATGGCTTGAGCTACAGTTTGATTTTGAGCTTCATGAATGTTTGGTCATGCCCAATATTTTTGAGGTACAAATGTGTTCTGACATTTGTTTTGGTGCAAACTCCTTTGAATAGTATTATTCCAAAAGAGAAAATATGAAACAGTTTTAAAAATAAAAAATAAAACAATTCTGGGAAATGAGACTTATTTTTTTCAAGCATGTTTTTCATTACCAAAAGTAATCTAATTTAAGAAAGACTAAGTATCATTGTTTAAATAACATTCCAGCTAATATAGAATTGGATGTAACCAGTAATAAGTTAAAAGAATGGTTTTGAATCAAAAGAAACAAAACTATTATTTTAAAAGTGAAATAATTTCCACAATTTCTCAGTTTAATGTGATTAAATCTGTCATAAATAATTGTATTTCAGTGCTTGAAAGAAGCATAACTTGCTTAAATATTGATATTTTTCTCAGATAATGACCCAGTAGGAGGAAACCAAAATATTAATGCAGGAAAATGTAGTCGCTGTGAATTTTTGTTGGGATGATTTTTCACATTAACATAAGGTGAAAAAAAAATGATACCACATTAGTGTGGCTATGTGCTCAGTTTCTTGCCATAAGCTTTTTCAAAACAACATTTTTTATTTTGAAAATTGAAATTCTCTTTGCATTTCTTAGCCATTTTATGAACATCACAAATAATCCACCCATCCATTTTCTCAACTGGTCCGTCCTTGTGTGGGTTGTAGGACTGCAAGACCTAGTTCATTATTGACCACTGTCAATGAAATATATATGAAAATGTGACACTGTTTGCTACTAATATGTTGTGGAAGTAGGTGAAATGAGCAGAAAGAAAGACTAAAATATAATATAACAATAATAAGCTGTAGCCAAATCAGGGGGCGGGACTTAGGCAATGTGCACGGCAATGCTCAGAGCGGCAAAATAAGAAAGAGCGATTAAATTAGTTTAATAACTTTGTTGTTGTATGTTGTCGTAACTTTGCACTGTAATTCACCATAGTACTGGAAAGTCGCCCTCTGAATTTTGGATCATTTAGTGGAGTTGTGCAGGTGTTAGACAGAGATTTGTCAAATGATATATATATTTTTTTAGTCAAACATCAGTAACATAAAGACATCAGGTGCATGCATGCGCTTCTGTCTAAAATATATATTTTCCAGAACAAGTTACCTGTGGTTTCTGCTCCTGGTTCTGCTGCTCAGCTCTCTCCGGTGCATTCACTGTCTCAGGAGAATGTGGGGGAGCGTAATGTCTCTCTGCTGGCTGTGAACCGTGGCTCGGTTCGGAGATTGGCTGTGCATCCTGGCGTCTAGAATCCTCCGTGGGAGAGGAGGGAGCTTCAGGTCTTTCTGGCTGGAAGGACTCTGGGTGGTTATCCCCTTCAGGCGCTGGCTGAAATTCAGGGTCTCCTCCTGTCAGCGGGTAATCATCATCTTCATCTTGACTCTCTGGGTTGAAGGTGTTGTCAGGATACTCCTCGAACTCAGCATACTCTGGAGTAGTGGTGTCCTTGGGAGTCAGAACAGCAATAACTCAACTTAAACATGAATATAACTGCTGAAAAGTAAAGAGAAACTTAACAGAAAAGTCTATTTTTTTACCAGGGAAATGTCATGTCTTTGAGAAGGGGGAGTAGCAAGAACACCGCCGATGGATGCAGGAACAATGTTGTCAAAAGAGTAACGGTTTCCAGTGTGGAAAAGCCAAACACCTGGAATTCCAGTATTCCCAACTCTAGACAAAGAGGAACACATTCAAATGGTCACAAATGTTCAACCCAACTGGTGTAACATTTGATCCGGTTTCAAAAATGTAGAATTTTAACATTTAACTAAACAGTCATAATAATTCCCAACTTTGTTGAGTTGTAACATGGAACACAACACACTCTTATTCTGCCAAATTAAACTTAAAAAAAGTCAAAATTAAGAGATAAAAAGTCAAAATTAAGAGATAAAAAGTCAGAATTATTAGATAAAAAGTCAAAATGTACTTGTACTTTAATTTTTAACAATGTGAAGCCCTTTATATGAAAGGTGCTATACAAATAATTTTTTTTTTTTAAATGAGATAAAAAAAACAGTCACACACAATCATGAGATAAAAAGCCCAAATTATGAGATAAAAAGCCCAAATTATGAGATAAAAAGTCAAAATGATGGGATAAAAAGTCTAAATTATGAGATAAAAAGTCAAAATCATGGGGTAAAAAGTCAAAATTATGAGATAAAAAGTCAGAATTATGAGAAAAAAAGTCAAAATTATGAGAAAAAAAGTCAAAATTATGAGAAAAAAAGTCAAAATTATGAGATAAAAAGTCAAAATTATGAGATAAAAAGTCAAAATTATGAGATAAAAAGCCCAAATTATGAGATATGGTCAAAATTCCCAGTCACTAAGCAGTATTTAATTAATCCATATATAAGGCACACTAGGTAATATGCAGTAACAATGTCCAATAATCTACCTACAACTACTGGGACTGAACAACGAGACAACTTTAAGGTCATTTTTGTCAGTTTGGTGTCTGTGCAGTTACTGCCTTTTTACTTTGTAGGACAGTATTCATTAAAAAAATTAATTACAAAGTAGTGTTTGTACTTACTGGTAAAGATTTTTAACACTCTGCTCATCATTCGTCACACTGTAGTGAGGACCCTCAGTTCGGGAAAAGATCAGATACGTGACCTCTCCTCTACTGAAGCCAACTCTTGCAGGTAGCTCTATCTCAACATTGTAAGATTCCTATAAATGGACAGAGTAGCAAAGGAATAAATGTACTTTATATCGAGATTTTATCTTAATAACTTGATATGTTTCGACACCATATCTGTACTTTCTTCTTGTTAAATCATATTCACACAGACTAATAAAACCAGTGAGACCCCTGGTGATTTGAAAATTAACTCCCCACATCTGTGCGTCACATGAGTAAAGCCAAAAAAATAAAAAAGTCCACTTTTCACTTGACTTTACTGACATTTTTCTCCAGTTCTGATGTCAAGGCTAACCACTAACAAGTAGCTGTTGAAAGATAGAAACCATTATTGTTAGTTACTAGCACAGGTCTACAGGTATAAATAGTTATTACATTCATAAAATTGGCACAATAGTTTATTTGTAACGCAACTGAGTCAACTTATTTTCCTTTGCAGATCACCTTCTTAACATCAAAGATCAGTTTCCACCTAAATTATGATGTTAATAATATGTAGAAAGTAAGTAGAATACATTGGGTGTCACACACAAGATTAAAACAATACAACAGATGATGAAATAGAAAAGGTGTTATAAGGTACTGACATTATGAACTGATTTAATTTGTTGTTTTAACTCATAAATACCTTGTGCTACTTTCTTCCTGTATGATGTATCACAAATGATTATAATATCATCCTCTATATGTTTGCATTTTTCACTTTAAATCTGACATTTTCCTCCATTTATTTCATTTAGACGTTCACGAAAACTCAAAATTAATTCAAAAGTTACAACAAAAACAGATATACCTGAAGAAAAAGTGAGTTTTACAGAAATAATCTATCACTAACTGAACACAAACCCAGTGTATATTCATCATCCACTACCATTGATCCAACTCCATGGGTTTTACTGGTGAATCAATGTTTTAGACAATGAGGGTGTTTCCACGGTAACGACAGAACCTCTGAATGTCCACCTATTATTTTCATGGGTTGACTGGAAGGTCAAAGGTCAAGGTTGTATTTAGCAGAAAGGTCCAAATCACATTATTGGCTCTAATTCATGAACAGGTTGCCATAGAAACTTGAAAATAGGGGCGACAATAGACATTCTCTGAATACTTTTTGCTGTATGGGTCATTATTGGCTAAATGTTTCTGTTTCTTTTCTTCTTTTTTTAAAACAATTTTAATGGTTTCTGAATATTTTTAGTATGACACGATGCTCATAAGGCCTTCATCTGACAACTATACCTTTGGTCGGGTCCCAAAGAAGTTCAAACCTCCTTCAGGGTAGAGGAAGAGAACGTAGGAATCAGTCTCGTCGTAGCCAATTACAGCCTGGAACGTATTAACCTATAGAGAGAAAACAGAAAAAAAAAAAGGGCCATTCATTAGAAACAAAATACACACAAACATTTAAAACACAAGACGAGCCTTTAATTTTAAGGTCTCCTTGTGTCATCCTCTGGGAGTTGACTTTGCTCAAGCACCCGTCAAGTCTATTAACACTAAACTTCACACCTCCTTCGCTCTACTCCTCCCTCCGTCTCCTCCTCTTCCTCCTCATTTCTTGCTCTGTGGGGACTCGTGTTAAGACTTCTCACCCCCTCAAAATCCTCTCCCCTCTTCACCGTCACCATTTACTTGACAAACTGACCTAAACATCTGGCTCTTAGAACAGCAGTTTGAAATGAAAAAGTTTCTTTTATCACAAATTTTCTCTAAATTCACTGTTCGTTTTTTAAATGTATACTGAGGCGCAGATGTTCGGGTTCTGTTTGTGGGATTTTAGGCTGCACTACAAACCAAACCGCACTTTAAAACATGGATTTAGTGAAAGAAGGGATGTTGTTTTCCTTAGGGACAGAGTCAGATTATCTTTACACACAAAACACACACAGACCAAGGCATGTACACACACACACACACACACACACACCTCTGTGGCTCAACCCCCAGCCCAGATGTGGATCTCCACAGCTGTCTTCCTGTGTGTCTGGGCTTCTTTCATGATGATGTTACAATGTGTAAACCAGACATCATTACAATAATGTCTGATATTGTAATGATGTCTGGCTTGAAACACACACACACACACACACACACACACACACACACACATACATATACTTGTTGCAATTACAACCACACACACAGATGTCCCTCCACGTATGTGAACATATGTGTGTGTGTTTCTAATTGTTTACATCGACATCTTTAAACTATCTTCTTGTTTGTGGGCGTGGAGCTCTTTGTAGCCTACAGGCACATTGTAATTAGTGAGGAGGGGGTCTTTCAGTGTGTTTTTTTTTTCTCCCTTCAGTCTTCAGGGGAGGAGACGACTATGAAGCAAATGGGGAATTGGTTCTTTTTCTTTGCCAGTAATATCTCTTATACTCAGAGGTGGTTAAAGTACTCCCATTTTGTACTTAAGTAGAAGGAAGTACAGTTACTTGTGTGAAAAAATACTCTGGTAAAAGTAGAAGTATTGATTCAACTCCTTTACTTAGAGTAAGTAAAAGTAAAAAAAAAAAATAAAGGAAAAAGTAAAATGAGGTTTTTGCCATGGATGAAATAATACTTATTTAAGCAGGAAAAATCATAAAACTGTCAAAGTATCCAAAAATAAAGCTTTTAGCTAGCTAGCTTACTTTAGCAGCTACTCAGTTTTGCGGATATGGACAGGAAATGTAGGAAAAATAGAAAATTAAGTCACAATTCAGATAAAAGTCATTATTTCGATGAAAAATTCTTTCATTATTATAAAAAAGTCATGAACACGAAACTAAAAAAGTGCATAATTATGAGCTACAAACTCAAAATTATGAGGAAAAAAGTCATAAATATGAGATAAGAAATGCATATTTATTTATGTACAACTGCGATAAAAAAAAAAGTCTTAAGTATGAGATAAAAAAAAAGACAAATATGAGATAAGAAATGCATAATTATGACAGTCAAAATTATGTCTTATAAGATAATGTCAAAATTCGGAGATAAAAAGTCACAATCATAAGATAAACATCATAATTATGATACAGAAACCACTTATTTATAGTATAGTATAAATTAAAAAAGTAACCAGAAAAATAAATACTCAAGTAAAGTACAGTAAAGTATCTAAAAAATCTACTTAAGTACAGTAATGAAGTACTTTTACTTAGTTACTTTCCACCTCTGCTTATACTGTACATGCCTGTAGATCTGCAAACTTTTTATGTCCTTGAGAAGCCAAAAAAGGAGGAGGGAGTGAAAAGGGAGACAAGTATGGACATAATATTAAGATGAAATGACGTGGGTGTGCCGTAACATTGATAGGAGGCAGAAAAACGGGTGAGTTTCCATCCAAACATAATACAAAAAATAAATAACTGTGCTTTCATCAGACACTTATTGTGATGAAATGTGACAACAGTAATGGTGTTTCTGTTATTAATGTTTTACATGCATTGTAAGTGAAGCCACTCCACATTAAACTACACATTATTTACCCTTTTTCTATAATAGTGAGTGATTTTGAATAAAGCTGACATCATTTTACGCAGCATCTGAATGAGTGAATTTTCTCTTGAGGATTAATCCAGTTCATCTGGATCTGGACGTCAGTCTCTATGGGAATTTACACAAACAGAAAACAACAATTCACTAATTACAGGCATGAAATACAAAAAAAAAAAGTGAAAATGTGTAGACTTTTCACTGATCTACCTACTTATTTTTTTTATCTATTTTTTTTAGGTCCAGAGATAACTCTTCCATGTTCTACTATATCCTCTTAAATAAACATTTTTTGCAATTTCTCTTAATTTGAAAGAACGCCGTACGACATTTTTTTCTGATATATTGTCAGTGGACTTTTTTTTTAAGTAAAGCAGTGAGGACAAAATGCATTGCTGAGTCTCAGAAGGATATCTGTGCATCGCTATAGTTCATAAATTTAGACTCTTACTGTACATCTATATATTTAGTTTTTTTGTTTTTTTTTTAACAACTGTCTCTTTTTATTCCTTCATGTCATTTTCACCTGTGTAAATATTCTTTCTATTATAAGTGGCATAAATGAAAAGCAGCTTAGACATGATAACATCTTTTCCATCTGCTCTTTTACAGCTCAGTTAAAGGTCAAGGGTCACATTTCCACTGTCATCCCTGAAAATGATGTCTCCTATCTGTGTGGTCACTTGTGTGTGTGTGTGTGTGTGTGTGTGTTCACAAAGTGTTCCTGGTGTGCTTTTATAGACTCGCAGCTGGAAGACAACAAATTGCAGTCGACACACATCAAAGCCTGTCAGAGGACCCCCACCACTAGCACCACTCTCCAATCTCACCACCCGACCCTCCATCACCAAACTTATATTCCCCCCATGGGTATTTTGTCACACTTTTTTTTTTTTAAGGGAGTCCTCATGCTGCTGCACCAGCCAGACACTCGCACAGGCAACGTCTGGCAGTGTCACGATTGTTTCTGAGACCGGCAAATGTTTGTCGTCCGGATTGCTTTTGAGGCTTAGGTGATAACAACATCAGTCTGCTGGGTCTGACTGCTGCACAATAGGGGGGCTAGAGTCGAAAAAACAGCACACAGATTAAAGGAAAACAGAGGAAGTCCATGCAGATAATTACTCTTAAATTAATCACGAGACTCTTTTAAAACAGTTCCTTTTTATATTTCTATTTCAGGTGGTCAGAAGAGAGCACACATGGAAGGTTTTAGGCCTCTAAGCATGTTACGTGGTCTTTATGTTGTGGCAGACAGGCTGCAGGAAACCACTCAGACCTTATAAACTGACAAAAGCGTTATTATAACTCTGTTTTCCGCATAGCAAATACAAACATCTTATCCCAGTCGTGTGTGGATTCACTTCTGTGGGAAAGAAAACACATGGAACATTCACACATTATTACTGTCTTGTTTGGTTTATTCTAAATATTCCAGTAGAGTTGGATTTTGTTTAACATTTGTGGGGGGGTGGGGGGGTGGGGGGGGTGGGGGGGTCACATTTGTGGGGGGGTGGGGGGGTGGGGGGGGTGGGGGGGTCACCTACGCTTGTTTTTGTCTCTTTAGTCTTTGCTTATTTCAGTGTCATGTGGTTTAGTCTACGATACCGGACATAACTTGAGCTGAAGACTGTTTGGTGAACTCTCAATATATGACTCAACTTACTCTGAATCATGTAATAATTATCTAGACCTGAATCCCCCCCCCCACCCCCCCTCATCTGGGAAGCATCCAGGAAAAAAAAAAAAAAGGAAAGAAAAAGAGACTCAGAGAGAGATAAATGTGCTACACTTGTTTGCTGAGGTTTTTTTTTTTCAGCATGTTGGCGGCAATGCAGATGCAAAAAAAAAAAAAAAAAAAAAAAGAGAGAGAGAGAGAGAGAGAGAGAGAGAGAGAGAGAGACAGAGAGCAGCTGCAGTCCAGTTGCCAGTTTCACCAGAGTGCTACAAACGGAACTGCCTACAGCGTGGGAACTGGCACACACAAACACACAAACACACACACACACACACACACTCCAGGCTTGTGGCCAGTAGCAGCCCTGTCAGTATTTCGTTGTTGTCATATGAAATTCTCTTACTTTGGTGACTTTTCTGGGCTCAAAAAAAGGATCCCCCAGCTCTTCTTTAAAGCTTGAGGACTTTGTAAAAGTGATCTCACGGAGGCTTTTTGATCAGTTCAGAGGCACATGGTGACTAAAACCATAGCTGCTTTTCTTAGACTCTGAATATGAGTGAGTCTCCCACTGCTACAAAACAGATGACTATATGACTGTACTAGTAATTAGTGATGACATCAAGCTCCTAAGGTTTGGTTTTGTTCCCGACATGAGTGCTCATAAAGTGGCCTTAGTGAGGGTTTTAGCTGGGCTGCTATTATAAAAGCAGGAATGGTCAATGAAAATCAGGTTCTGTTCCAAAAGCTGAAGAAGAAGAAGTAAACAGAGTGGGCTTTGAACCCTGATGAGCACATTTCAAGGGGGTCACTGTAAGGGTTCCCCAAAAACAGCAAATAACTCTTAAGACAAACACAAGTTCCTATTGTGTTAAGAGAAGAGAAGAGTCAACTCCAACAGAGAAACATTTTTTTAATTCCTCCCACCTCTTCAAAACGTACTCAGCAAATCACAGCAGACATGTGATGTGTTATTCAACTAGAAACACTTTCCTTTTTGTTACTTTAGACACAAGCTTAAGTCAAAAGTGAAATACCAAACAGTAAAAAAAAAACAAAAAACAAAACTAATCAGTTGCAGCACATGATAGTTATTAGCATCACTGGGTACAAATGTTACTTTAATGTAATTTAAACCATCCCTGTGTTTTCATGCTGGAGCAAATCTATATCTTGATAGAGACTTTCAAACAGGTAGGAGGGTTAAAAATGTGACTGACAGCTGGAAGGACCAATCACTGATCAGATTGTGTCCCTTTTCCTTCACAGCATGAAACAACATTATGGTGTTTTTTGATTTGGACTGAGTGGAAACAGAAGGACAGAAGGACAGAAGGACAGAAGGACAGAAGGACAGAAGGACAGAAGGACAGAAGGACAGAAGGACAGAAGGACAGTGTGTTTTTCTATCAATTCATCACCTGCAGCTTTAAATGACTTTGACTGACTTATACTATGTACTACTGTTATAATATACACAAGTCTCACATATGAAAAAGAAGCATCATTACAATCACTGTGACGTTCAACTACTATTGTAATTATGGAAAATCTAATGAAATCTTCTATACCGGTGGTGTATGGTACCAGATTAACACCAGATTAAACTAATGAGTGGCTTTAATTTCATATGAGGAATAGCAGAACTACAGAAAAAGTTGTGTTTTGTTTAATTTTGACATATTTAATCAAATATGTTTTTATTATGTCGCATTTTACATGATAAAACCTGCTACCCAAATGTTTTATGCACACCAATTCCTCCATATAATACTTTATTTGTATCATTGTGTGATGGGATTTAACAGTTTTTATGTGCTAACTATTCCTGACACTAAAATTAGAAGAAAATAAAGACTTTTTTTAAATGATCCTGCCCTGCTCAAGTACAACATTTGTTTGTATGGATGTAAAAGTCTCCCACACAATGTGTATGCAGTAAATCTGTAACTGCATGATAATGTGCCAATAAAAAAAACCCAAAAAAAAACCATTTGAAATATGCTGACCTGCTCAAATTATCGCATAATATTTGCAAAGTCAGCTGCCAAATATTACAAGTAAATGCTGTGCAATGACTCATGATTTGCCTCATGAACCTGAACAACTCCAGACTGTTATTTGTGTTTAGCACGGAGGAGTGTGAAGAATTAGCCATATGTTGTTCACAGTGAAGTTTCTGATGACACACATAGAGGGTGACAGTCTCTATAAAATGGCTTTTGGTCATTAAGAAACCCCAACTAAATACTACGAGATACAACAGAGTGTGTGTTTTTGCTTTAAAGGGAAGTAGTAATTGCTCTCAAATGATGATAGCAGCCACTTTAAGGCTAATTTAAAAGAAAAACACACAGATTTGGTGTGTGAACCAATCTTTTCTCCTGCTGCCGCTCCTCTCATCTCCATATGGGACCCCCCAAAACACCATGCAGTCCGACGATCCCCTCCCCCTTTAGAAAAAAAAAAAAAAAAAAATGCTACCCCCAGCAACAAACACACACACCTCAAGTTAATCAGTTCACACACACATACCAGTCCACCCCCAACGCACCCCACCCAGCACCTCTGGCTAATCACTTCAAAGGAAGATGCTATCAGTCCAAAGGGAGACCCACTGAAGCAGATCCCAGACCCAGACCACTGCGATCAGACAAGGCAAATAACAAAACAAGCCCCTCTCAGCACATGTAGAAACAGCCTCACAGAGGTAGTGGTACAAAAAAAAAAAAAAAAAAATCACAAGTAAAATGGAATGAAGCATTTCCTAAAAAGATAAAGAGAAGAAGTCCATCCATGTTTCCAGGTCTTTGAACTGGACTTTATTATTAAACAGATGCAGCTCTGTCTGAATGCTACTGGAGTTATCACAACAAAACAACATATCACTCATAGGTTTCCAGTTTTCTATATATGTTTTATATTGCAAGAGGAATTCTACAGGCTGATATAATATTAATTAATTGGCTAGTGTCATTTTTTTGTTGTTTATCTAAAGAAACATTTAATAATGCTTCGAGTATACAATGCTGGATATTATTAGAAATAATATAAAAAAAACACTCAAGTCAAAGTAATAAAAAACCTAAATGAACAAATCTGTCAAAGTGAATATTGACTACTATTGGAGACAAGTTCTGCTAATAGTGATCATTAGTAAAACAGCCTATTAATGTGTTCTAGTTTAGGTCCAGAATGCACCTCTATTCAACTCTGATGTGTTTAAAAACTAGTAAGACTCTTATATTGTGGACTTAGGGCAGTGATAAAGACCAAACTGAAGATAATGAAGCCACGTGTAGTTGTTCTGCTGCAAACATCTGTCAGTAAAGCTTATGTTTAGCTCACATATTGACATATTCAGTTTGATCTGGACCAAATGTATCGGTCATAATGTGACTAATGAATATCTGGACCTCAGCTTTGACCTTGGTTTAGACTGTCAGGTGTAACAGAGACTCGAACTAAGCTTTAAAAAAACTCTTCTTGCTGTGCTTTCATTCACAGTGTTATGTCATTTCTGGATTTTCTTTTAAACATGCATTGATTACAGTATGACAAAAAGAGAAAATCCCAAGGCACTCTGGGAAAAATAAAGAGTCTTTATTACATTGGCTTGGTCACAAAAAAATAAGTCAAACAGGTGATGAAGGCTTGGATGCTGAAATGCATTGGGGTCTTTTATAGGTTTTTTTGTAACCAAACCAATGTAATAAAGGCTTTTTAATTTGTCACATATAATAGAGCGACTTGTAATTTTCTGTTTTTGTCAGACTCTTAGTTTTCCCATCCAAAGACAACCTCTAATTATTACTTATTGGAGTCCAGGTAGAGCTCCTGAAGATAACATTTTTGGGTTTTCATTGATTATTGTTGTCTTTTAACTTCCTTATTTACTCTGTAATTTCTTGAGTCTATGTATGTCTGGATTTTAGTACAAGGATGGGGAGAAAGAAAGAAAGAAAGAAAGAAAGAAAGAAAGAAAGAAAGAAAGAAAGAAAGAAAGAAAGAAAGAAAGAAAGAAAGAAAGAAAGAAAGAATGAATGAAAGAAAGAAAAAGAAAGAAAGAAAAAGACAGAATGAAAGAAAAAAACAAAGAAAGAAAGAAAGAAAGAAAGAAAAAGAAAGAAAGACAGAATGAAAGAAAGACAGAATGACAGAAAGAAAGAAAGAAAGAAAGAAAGAAAGAAAAAGAAAGAAAAAGAAAGAAAAAGAAAGAAAGAAAAAGACAGAAAGAAAGAAAGAAAGACAGAAAGAAAGAAAGAAAGAAAGAAAGAAAGAAAGACAGAAAGAAAGAAAAAGAAAGAAAGAAAAAGAAAGAAAGAAAGAAAGAAAGAAAGAAAGACAGAAAGAAAGAAAGAAAGAAAGAAAGAAAGACAGAAAGAAAGAAAGAAAGAAAAAGAAAGAAAGACAGAAAGAAAGAAAGAAAGAAAGAAAGAAAGAAAGAAAGAAAGAAAGAAAGAAAGAAAGAAAGAAAGAAAGAAAGAAAGAAAGAAAGAAAGAAAGAAAGAAAGAAAGAAAGAAAGAAAGAAAGAAAGAAAGAAAGAAAGCTCTTTTCTCAATGTAATTGTCAGATGCCAGTTGTTTATTATAAACAATAGAAGACGACTTAATTAAACTAATGCTCAGCTTTTGGTTCAATGACTAATTAAGAGGCTGGTATAAAACAAAACAAACACAGATAAGAGGGAGAGAGATGCAAACACACATCCCCTGGGGTTTTTCGTTAAACCCACCACTCCCTTCATCCCTCCATCCCACACCGTTCCAAACCAGGAACAACAAAAGCTCCGTTTGATCGACAAGTTGTGCGCCTGGCTTTGCTTGGGGTCTTCCCAAACCTTAAACAAAGCTGCAGGCGCCGCATTCACACCGAAGCGATAAACAGACACACAGCAGGAAGCGGCATCACTAGGAGGAGGAGGAGGGGGGGGGGGGGGGATTATTAACTGGTAACTGTGGGAGGAAGGAGTGAAGAAGTCCAGCGGAGCGTGAATGAAAAGCAGCGTCTTACATCTACCTGTGTGTCATGTGTGTGAACGGGGAGGGGGGGGGTGGGGGTAACGAGATGGACGACGAGGCACTTTGATGACCTTTAAAGATGACCTCTGACCCTTTGAAAAGGTTAAGAGGCAGATTAGGAGGGGAAGGGGGATTACAAATAGACCCCCCCACCTCAGGCAGATTACAAGTGATGCACAGTTTCCAGGAATTTGAACCGTAGCAGACGGATGTGTGTGATAAAGTAGAGCTCCGCCTTTTTGTTTGTTCATCCATTCATCAGTGATTTTTTTTTTCCTCATCCATCCATTCATCTTACCTTGTTTGCAGGTCCGGTGGTGGTCCGACTTTGCTCTTCGTATGCTGCCACGTTCTCCCACGTTGCCACCACAGCGTGAGTGGGTGTGAACCGTGCATCTGGGAATCCCCGGTGGATTTCCTGAGTGAATGAATAAACGAATGAGTGAATAAAAGAAAGACAAGGAGGAAAGAAAAAAAGGAGGAGGAGGTCTGCAGTGGATGAAGAACTGAAAGAATCTATAGTTAAACATGTATTTTCATTCATACCTATTAGTAAATAATTATATTTTCTTAATATCTCCATAGTGTTTCAAGACAGTTGTGGGAAAAAAATATTAGACCATTAAACGCAATTGAAAATAATGGTTATGCAATCAAGTACTAACTCCTGTGTGTGTCATGTGACTAAAACAGAGCAAAACAAAAGCATGGAATAACTTAAAGTACCGTTTCTGCAGAAATATTTGATGTAAGAACTGAAATTATTTTGGTTATTATCAAGAAATCAAATTAAAATGGATAGATATCAACTCATTTTTATTGTTATAATATTTGTCCATAAAAACTTTAGCTTTAGTTGTACCATGCATTAAAATTAACAACAAATGGAAGAAAACAATGGTCGTATAATATTTCTTTCTGAATACATAATAAGCCCATGTTTGACATATAACATATAAATACTTTGATTTCAGGTCAGATTTTGTGATTTATTTGCTACTGTCTGACTCAGGTTTAAGCCAATTAATGGACGTCATGTTACCATCATTTTCATTTGCTTATTTTTTTCCACATTTATTAATTGACTGAGTCTAAACGGGTGTGGGGAGTCTACTTTATGGACGTCTAATGATCCAACATTTTACTTCTGTTTGATAAATTGTCTAATTATTGTCTTCTTTCCTTCTCCATCCTTCTTAGCAGTCAGTTTTAGGGATGTTCATGAGCCTGTTTGTAGTTCAGATATGTTAAATACAGTTATTTACATATTTAAAGCTAAACACATGCACATTACAGTTCCATATATAGGTCAGGGGTCAGCAACCTTTGGAATCTAAAGAGCAATTTTAGGGCAAAACAAGGCAAACAAAAACAGCCTGGGGCCAAAAGATACCCTTATTTATACCTTTGTTTAAACTGGTGACTGTTTAAGGAGTAGTTTGTGCAGAATATGTGTAGAAAAATCTAAGTTTCAGTGCATTTACAGTTGAGAAATACAACGAAATGACGTTTGTATTATTTTGTTTGATGCAAAAATCAATCTTTGCAATGAAGAAGACAGATGAATAATTCCAGGGAAATTAAAAAGCAATCAACTTTTGCAATTCTTTCTTTTTTTATGCTTATTAATTTGGAGTAGAGTCTATATTTGTACAACTGCATGACATCAGAATCACTCAGAGCCATATTTACCTCCAGAGCTACAGTTTAGTTCAATTCAATTCGGTTCAGTTTTATTTCGAGCACACAATAATCATCAAAACATCATTGAAAATAGTCAATTTTTTGGAGGGGAGTGGGAAGAAGTGAAACTCCCATCCCCTTTCACAAACTAAAATCCAAATAGATACTGCATTAACACACAATATACTTTTTTATGTCCTTTATATCATTACCACAAAACATCCATAGTCATTTATATACATATTATTTATAATTCACCTCATACAATACGATATGATCAACTAAATGACTAGTAGTAAAGCATTAATTTCACTACAAATCAATAACATAAACAATAATTAATAGATATGATCCATAGATATATAATAACCATGATAGTTTTATTCCAATATAAGACTTATTCACCTGTTCTTCTACCTTATAAGTAAATATTTACTTATTCAGCGACAGGTTGCCTACTCCTGATCTAGATTACATGTCGTCTCTGAGGTGAAAACTCTTTTGTACTCCACACAAACCTGGGCCACTCTGTTGAGCACACTCGGGGTTTCCGTCACCCGGTAGTAAATCTGTCCCCGTCCTCTGCTGGTGTCGATGTCGGCGAGGAACGGCGCGACCACAGGGAAGTCTGTGGGGAATCCGTCATCCACATACTGCTTTTCCATAGGTAGGTCCTGGGCTGATATGATGCCATTAGTGGCCACCTAGACAGACACAGACAGAGATGAGATCAATAACAGGGCCGTAAACACGTGTTTTTGGGACGTTACAAACCACTCACAATCTACCTGAGTCACCAATGAGAAACACGGGTCCTCCTAATGAACCTTTACGCTCCAATAAAAACCACTGGAACCCCAGCATGGCCTCCATTAACCACATAATGAACCTGTAGAATCCCCCCATAAACCAATGGAACCTCCTCAACACCCTCTGGGGCTCCTTCACTGATCCCTGAGCCTGCATTGCACTTGAAACACACTTGTCTGTACCTAAATATATTATTATTCCAGTAAAAAAATGGACTGTATGTAAAGTGACGCTGGGATTGAAATAGTTCAAAGCTACTATTAAGTCTTTACAGCACTTCAAACTGTCTTTATAGATTCGTATGAGCTTATTTTAAGGAGATATATGGGCTACACCAGGTCAAATAACCCCCCTCACATGCCTTTGACGTCCAACATCTGTTGATTTCTGCTTCTAATATCTTTTCCTAAACATTAAACACGCTTGAAATGTTTATATTCATACATACTGAAGTGGAGAATATGTTTAGTTTGGAGCGATGGGAGCGCAATCTGCTGAAATATAACGCAAACATAATGGACAAAATAGGCATACACAGAAGTCATGGAAATGTAGAGTACCATCATATTGTGAAATTAACTTATTGGTCTTTTTTTCTTTACTATTTGTTAGATCCATGCATCACATCACCTGGAAAGTACAAATGTTTGCATCAGGAAATACCTTCACACTTTATTTCACCTTTAACCTCTTGAGACCCAATGCATTTTTGTCCTCTGTAGGGGACAAAAATGTCACAGTTTTTATTAGAAATTCGATCCATTGTAAATGACATTGCATTAAAAAAATAAATGATGAATAAATAAAAATATGTTTTTTAATGTATTTGAAAAACTGTTGTATTGTGCAGTTTCCAATCATGATGTTTAATGTAAAAAAAAAAAAAAAGGCGAAACCTTTCACTTTCTTTGGTGTCAGGAGGGTAATTAATGCATCCTCCTGCACAGACACTGGTGTATACTGTTAACCCAGACGTTAACAAGCACATTTTCTAAGTATTTTATTTAAAAAAAAAAAAAAAAAAAAGAAGAAGTTTTGTTGGATCACATAAACTATGTTAAACTAAATTGTTCATTTAAATCATTGCATTTTGTTTAATATGTGTTTTTACTAACACTATTGATTGATTAACTTAAAAAAAAAAGTTGCTAAGTATTGAAAATTTTACCTTTAAATGTGAACCAGTACAAATAACTTATCTTTTCAAGTCCAATACTTTTGGCATTAAAGTTGAACCTCCTTAAACCAATTAATTAGTTGATCATTACTCATATAATTTAAGTGTAATCACTTGCTACAATTTATTTAAGCAACCTCTGCTCCTTTGAGCTCCCAGTGTATATGATGACATTAACTTTAATTCTAACCCATGCACATAATTAATACTAATAATAATAACACATGTACTTACATATAGCTGGGTGAAGGAGGAGTCATAGAAGTAGAGGGGTTTGGGCAGGGACAGCACTCTGGAGGTTTCATCGTCGCCTTCTGCCAATATTAAATCTCCACTTAAAGTTCCATATGGGAACATATCAGACCTCTGGATGGCTGTAACCCCACGCAAGCTGCAGGAGCACGAGCACAGCAGCAGACCCACGGCCAACAGTCGCCCTCTCTCCATAGCAGAGCTGGGCTGGTTCCTGCAGCTGTGAGGAGAGCAGAAGGAGAGGGCTACAGATGGACACAGAACAGCAGAAAGAAGGAGAACAAGTCCGGCTCACACTCCTCCTCTCCGCTCATACTCCGGAGGGACGGAGAGGGGGCGGAGACTAGCGGAGTTTAACCCGCTCTGATTGGTCAGAGGTGGGTTGAGTGGCAGCAGGTCGACGCTCGAGGTAACATCTGGCTCGAATTAGAGACAGGACAAATGGAGCTTTTTTTTTTTTGGTTTTTTCTTTCTTTTTTTTTTTTAATCCGGATGTAACTCTATCTGTTTCACAACAATAAAACAGACACATTGTGTAATTTCTGCACAGCCACAGCAACCACACAAAAATATGCATCATAACTGCTGCTTTCCCCCCCTTTATGATAGATATGGATACTGATATTTACATTAGTCATCATCATTAAGTTCTGATAAATTGAAATGAATGTTTCTTTTTCGGCAGTAAACTATTTTTTTTTTGTTTGATTCATGTCATGTTTCTTGAGTTATACGTCGCTCCTGCACGCTGCCTTGTGTACACTGCCATCTAGTGTCTATGAAGAGAATTGAAGCTTTTGTTTTCATTGCAGATGTCACAATTCTGAGAAAAAAAAAGCAATAATTCTGAGAAAAAAGTCACAATTCTGAGAGAAAAAATCACAATTCTGAGGAAAAAAGTCACAATTCTGAGAAAAAAAGTCACAATTCTGACCCCAGAGTTGACTAATTGTATATTGTGACATGTTGTCTTTATTAAAATTAAAGTATTAATCTCAATTTTGGAGGAATTAGGGTGGTAAATTAGTGTATATATACTGTATGTAAAAAGTAATAAATTAGTATATATTAAAAAAGTTAGCAAAAGAAAAAGGACAATATTTCCCTCTGAAATATAATGCAGTAGGAGAAAGTAACATCAGCTAATTAAATCTTGCAATGTGTGTTTGTGCACGTTATGTCAAATGTATAGCATAAGAGCAATTATATACAGAATGAAAAACCATCGAAGGTCAGTGAGCACTGGATTATAAATAGAAATTCCTGTTTGTTTGTTTTTATTTCTGAAGCTAAAATCACACCATTGTTACACAATTACCATAAACATACAAATCCTATTACTATTACAAATGCTAAAAATCTGTCATAATAATGTGACCTATTAAATGTGAAGCATCTTGCAGTGAGATATTTTTAGAAAAAAAAATGCTGATTTGATCTCAAACTAAATATGGAATAGCTGTGGTTAGCTCAAATAATGCTAACAAGGTGATGGGTAATAAGTGTAAAAGATTTAATGTGGTGTGAAATGTTCATATTGAAGCTGTGTGGTACTATAGTAAATGTTATAAGGTTTACTGGTGAAGCTGCACTTACACAAAGAAACCAGTAGGTGGAGCCAAAGGAAAGGAAACCATTCAATCTGTCGTTTTTATAATCCATACAAAATAAAATGTTAAATTATACTCTCAGTTGTGACAAAAACTCTCAGTGACCTCATCAGTGATTCACACAGAGGCCACACACACACACACACACACAAACACACACACTTGTTTACATATCTCATGAGTACCAAGTTTTTAATCAAGTAGCCTTTGGGCCTTTAAAAAAAACTCATAATATTAAACATTACAAAATGTAATTAAATGAAAATAGAGTAAAAGAAAAAAAATAATTTCAAAAATAAAATAAATCAATGAATTTAAAATATATAGAATACATAATAATACATAAAAATAAATAAATAAATAAATAAATAAATAATAAAAAAAAACCCCACAAAAGTAAATACATTTAAAAAAAAGAAACACATATTCAGACATTTGAAAGATATATGCTTGGCTTTGCAACTGTTTCCCTCATGCTTTATGGGGACTTCTGAAAAAAATAAAAATAAAATAATATATTCTTCACACAGATTTCTATATTACTACCCTTGCAGGAACCTGAATTTTCATTTCCATAGTGTCAGAGGTCCTCATGGTGTGATTGTGTAAACACATTAATGTCCTCATAAAGATAGGAATACACACACACACACACACACACACACACACACACATAATAAACACAACTGTCTTTGGTGACATAAAGAAGAACTTGAAACATGAAACCTCACACTGAGACTCAGTCCAACACTGACATTAACAATAAAAACACACTCATCATCACTTTTTCTCTTGACAGCCACTCAACAAAAACTGTTTACAGCAGAGCAGACTGTGTATAAACCTTTGTCTATCGTTGGATACCTTTGTCTATCGAACAAAGGTAACGTCACCTTGTCACCTGGATCAATATTCACAGTTAATCAATAGGCTTCAAAAGGTTGGATTATTGTCTGAATATTAACCTATAGATTTTGGATTTAAATTAATGTCTATTGAAGGGACACTTTCTTCAAGTCAATGATCAAATTTGCATAATATGTAAGTATTTACATTAATAATTAATCTCATGGAAACAACTTTATATTATTAGCCTCATATTGTAGCATAACTGTATAATTTATATTTTTGCTTCATTTTGCATCGCTGGCTGTATCGTGAAAAAATATGACACATTCAACCTAAAATGGTATAAAGGGGCCCAGTAAAATAATAAGATAAAAACATATGAATAATGTCAACTCCAAAGTTTTCTCTGTTTTTTTTTTTCCGCAAAAATAGTACAATTCAATCATGAAAATGTTGAAATCTACAAACTGTACTTGAACATAACATGAAAACATAACCTGAAAATTCTGAACAAAAATTAATGCAATATTAACAATATTGCACTTTAATTTATAATTTATATACATGTGCATCACAACTTTAAAAAAACAGTGGATTTACAAATACACACATTTAGCAACATTTACAATATTGGTAAAGTTCCGCAGACATTTTACTTTATTCACATTTTTTGTATGAGGCTTTTTTATTTATTTGTTTGTTTCTTTATTTATTCCTTTTTTTAAAACAAACAACTAAACAACAACTAAAACAAAAAAGAAAATTAGCATTTTTTCCCATATTTTTTTTATTATGATTATGGTCTGATCCATTTTAGATTGAATTTATGTCAAATAATTATTTATAATTATTAATATCTTTTGTGTAATTTTTGCGTTTCACAAATTCATCCCGGGGGCCGGATTGGACCCATGGGTGGGCCGATTTTGGTCCCTGGACCACATGTTTGACACCTCTTACTTCGGCAGTGCTTCTCAAATCCGGTCCTCGAGGCCCAGTGTCCTGCATGTTTTACATATTTCCCTTTCCTTTCCTTTTATTTATTTTTTTTTGAATTTTTAAATAAAAACTAATTAAAAATGTAAAATTAAATAATTAAAAATGAATAATATTTTTTTTTAAATGAAAACAACTTAAATAAAAAAAATAAAAGGATTTTAAAAAGTAAATTAAAATAGTTTTCAATAAAAAAAAAATACCTAAACTAATTAAAATATTTTCAAAAAATCTCCCTCTTTTTCAAATAAAAATTTTTAATTTTTTTTTGGAAAATTTTAAAACATTTAAATTGTAAAATAAAAGAATTTTTAAAAAGTTTTAAACATAAAAAAAATTAAGAATTAATTTAATTTAAAAAATAAGTGAAAAAACCCCCCCAAAAAACAAAAAAAAAACCCATCTCCCTCTTCCATCACACCTGGAAGCCATTACATCATGATTAGGCTTCTGAAGAGCTGATCAATAATTGAACTATGTGTGATAGAAGATAGAAAGATGGAAAAACATGCAGCACACGAGGCCACGAGGACCAGATATGAGAACTACTGGACTCCAGTACGACATGTAAACACCAACTGCTACTGAACTCAGAGGACAGAATTAAAGTCAAACCAAGGAACGGACTAGAGTTATTAAGTAAAAAGTAAATCCAAATCACCTGTAAAATCAATATATGCAACTTTTTGACCACTTCAGCTCAGGCAAACAGTGTTTATCAAATCTGAGTCAGTCCACAAGTGACTGAGATCATTCCGGTGAAAGACATAAATGGCAAAGAAGATGGACTGATGAGAGAACCAGAGAGGAATAAGAGACGGCAAAGGACCAATATGTTAGAATTAGGAGGACATTAATGGACCTGAATAAAAGCACTCAAGTGTAATTGTCATTTCAGGGCTTTCAGGATACATCACAACCCTTTTAGGATCGTGTTTATCATTTATTCTATTTTTGAGAAGAAATTAAATATTATAATTAGAATAACTGTCTGTGGAAACATAAGAGTGGACAGTGATTTTGCTTAACAACCTCTGGGTGATGTATAATCGCTCTGTGAATCTACATATTTATCAAATGTAACTTTTTCTGAAGTACAGAATGGAGGTTATAGAGAAACACATTTTAAAGACCCTCAGTTCATTCCAATGGCAACACAGTTAGAAAAGTTAAAGCCATAAATCCAAGAAATTAAAACAAAAAATATATATGTTTTTTTTTTTTTTAAATATTACTATACTAAACCTAAGGAGGTTAATAAAGTTACCAAAAATAAATAAAAAATAATCAAATTAAGGATAGGGCACATCATTGGGTCATTAATGTCATTGAACTATAAATACGCACTATACTTAAATATGTGACTTTTGCTTGGGTGTAGTCAAAGGGTTGTCAAATATGAGGGAGTGGACCTTACTGAGCTAAAGATCTGAAGAACTGTTTTCTTTTTTTCTACTGCTGTGGTAACACAAACACAGCAGATGTCCACATAACACTACTATATTAATAAGAAAAATAGAAATAAACTCATAGATGAGGTATACATTTCATCCTGAGATCATATTTTTGTGCTCTTAACAAAATAATTATCACTTAATGACATTGGGTCAGCAATAGTCGTGCACCAAATGTGTTTTACACATCACATGGAACATATATCTAAGCCACAATTTGATGAGTATTTAAAAAATGTTTTTACATTTTTTTTAGCCGTACATCTACAGGTACATTTTGAGAAAATCTTAATCTTAAAAGTTAATTTCCTTGAGTTTCATTTAGATTTTTTTCTCTGGAAAATATGTGTGGTGTGTTGGATGAACATGGTGAAAGATTCCACCAGTATATACGTGAAGATGGAGGTTCCAAATCAACTCCATCCATCCATCCATCCATCCATCCATAGATTTAAAACATCAATGAACAAATGTTCTTTTTTATATTCAGGGGCAGTCCTATGGAACAACCTACATGGCCATATTAAATATATGGCATCCAATAAATGTTTTAATTTTACATTAAAAAGGTGGTTTTCTATATTTAATATTGCATTTTAGTATTTTTCTTCACTTTTGTGCCATTTGTGTCTTATTCCATTAATAATACTCATTATTTTGTTGGTTAATTCTACATTTTTGGCTGTTGTTGTCCATTTTCTTACTTATGTTATTAATTTTTGACTGGAATTATTAAAGTATCAGGAGTTAAAGGGTTAACCTTGTGCTGCGTCAATAAACAATATCAAATCAAGTCAAATCAAACCCTACTCTGGATACGTTTCTGCATGTTTCTTCTCATCTCTAATACGTGATGCTCATTAAATATCCTCCTGACAACTAGGAATACATTTTTGTCTTAAGAATTTCACAGCTTTACTTAAAAAAATAAAATAAAATAAAATAAACGGCCACTGAAAAGAACATCCCTACTAAAATATTTCTAAAAATATATCTGAAAAAAAAAAGTTATATATAAAAAAATAATTCGAATTAAGACAATTATTTAATATAAAATGGTAAACACAGTACGTTTACTTACTGGGTCTCGGGAGGATATGCAAGAGCTGGGTGTGCGCGTGCCGTGTGACGTCACAGCCACCCTGCTCGTATCAGTCCATTCATGCCCCTGGCGTCCTCATTGTTCCGCGCGCCTCACCCTCTGCTTCAGCTCACCTCCACACCAGACCAGCTTTACCAAAAAAGCACGCCACGGATTTCCAAACATCCCCGCGATGTTTACATGTAACTGAAAGCGGAAAGGAAATAAAAAAAAGACATAAAAATATACACTCCAGGAAGCGACTTGAACTAAAGGTAAGTGAGTTATTACACGTAAAGTTGCGCATTTATCTTCATTTAGTTTCTTTGCTGTAATCTCTGTCCATTTAGGGTACTTTAATGGAATATTATATGTCTATAAATCAACTCATCGTATATTATCAGTTTTCCTAACTTTGACAAACACCTGGTCACGTGCCCAAATATGATAAAACTCATAATATTAACATGAATTTGCATTATTATTATTATTATTATTATTATTATTATTATTATTATTATTATTATTATTATTATTTCCTATTTACTTTTACAGGCTGTTTTTCTTCAGTTTGATCCACCAACGTGCACAAAAGGGCACAGACCCGACACCAAAATCAGCATCTGCAAAAGATTATATTTTATTTCGCTGGAATTATATATAATTTCTACATTTATTTTATTTTATTTTTTTACTACTTCTGGATTTTCCATCCAATCCGGTGACCCCAGCAGGCTTGACTAAGAGAGGACAGGTGGTACGGTGGACAAAGCACTAGGTAAGTCACTATAACACAACATAACACAACTGGAGCAGATGTGGAGTGTCATGTACTATAGCTGCAACCCACGTGTTTGTGACTAATGTAACAGCTGCTGTGAAAGTAAGAATAAAGTGAACGAGATGATTGTCACGCTGCGTTTTTTGGTGATTCAGAGTGGATTCCAAGCTGAGCAGAAAATTCAGCATGAGAACTTGGATCATGCTGGTTGTCAACATGCCACACGAGTTCTGCTGACCACAAAAACGAAACAGGAACAATTTCTGACTTTCATTATGATTTATATGTGTTCTTCTTTATAGAATAGAGCAGGAGTGTCAAATTTGTTTTAGTTCAGGGGTTATATTCAGCCTAATCTGGTATAAAGTGAGTAAAATAACCAGTAAAACAATAGGATAAAAACGTATATACAATATAAAAGTACACCAGATAAAGTATTTTTTCAGTGTGGACAGCAGTATCTCCAAAAACATGTCAGTAAATCATGGCAGGGAAAACAGGCTGGTACCAATACAAGAAAAAAATAATCAGAGAATGTCTAATATCACCCATATATTATGTGAAAATTATGTGATTTTGACCTTTCTGCTAAATGCGACCTTGACCTTTGACCTTTTACAATATCGCTAATTTCGTTATATGTATATATGCGTCCGTGTGTGTAATATTATGATAATATATCCAGTATTCATTAAGTTATAGCATGATACAGTATGTAGGGCTGGAACGATATGCTTTTATGCCGATTCAATTAAAATTGCGATTCTTCAGTATTCCTAATTTTTCACTTGTCTTTTTAACACCAGACCACATGAAAAAAGCTGAACGATAATGCCTACAGATCATATCAGGAGCCATATTTCCCCTAAAAAATGCACATCATCTGTGAGTCAGTTAAGATTTATTCATCATTCGTGATTATTTATATATATAAACAGGAATAAAATGAGGAATGAGTGTGAAAAAACTAAATTATTCCAACTTCATGAGCATTCATGTTTAATAGAACTGGACCAGCCCAGAAAAAAACAGATGAAATGTGTTTTTTTTTTGTTATGTATCTTGTTATAATAAACTTTTCATGTTATAAAGTGATACCAATTGTTAGTAAAGCAATATAGAGCGTGTGAAAGCTTGCCATCATCTCACATATTCTCTCTTTATGTACATATATATATATATATACGTCACACACTTGTTCTTGTGTGAAGTATTTATACACTTGCTTGTTTTCCTTTCTATTTATCGATTATTAATCTAAATTATCGATTAATGGTCAATATCAAAGGTCGCGTCTCACATGGCAGCAAGACCTGACTAGCCTGGGAGGGGCTAGGGAAACTGAAATTAATTTTGATGTGTCTTTGGATATGCAAAATAACAATAAATCTATTCATTCATTCTTTTTCTTTTTCTTTACTCAGGATGGCAGGAGACAACCACGTATGAACACTTCTTAAAAGGTCTTTTGAAAACAGGGTGTATTTTCCAATCATGTTCAACAGCTCTGGAAACGTAACAAAGACACTTGCAGACATATGCCACAACCAGTCCCACGTTAGCTCTCAAAAGGGCCCCGCCATCAGCGCTGTCATGTTCGCGGCGGGCGTATTTGGCAACTTAGCTGCTCTTGTGATACTGGAAATCCGCCGACGCAGAGACGTAAAAGCTGGGGGCACGCGGATGTATGGACTATTTCACGTGCTGATCAGAATACTAGTCGTTACAGACCTATCTGGGACTTGTCTGACCAGCCCGGTGGTGCAGCTGTCATATTCGAAGAACATTAGCGTGGTAAAGCTGATGCCTGACTCTCAGTTATGCAGCTACTTTGGCTTCACTATGACATTCTTCAGCCTAGCTACACTGTGTATCCTCTTCACCATGGCAGCAGAGAGGTGTCTGGCTATTGGGTGTCCCTACAAATACAGTCAGTACGTTACCAAAAAGCGTGGCTGCATCGCAATTGGATGTTTTTTTGTAGCGTCAATACTTTTCTGTGCCCTACCTTTCCTTTTTAAATTCGGTGCATTTGTACAATACTGCCCCGGTACCTGGTGCTTCTTTGACATGAATCCGCTTCAAAAAGAGGACCGGATCTACGCGTCTGTGTATGCCACAATAATGCTCGGGCTGGTGTTGGCTATTGTGGTTTGCAACCTATTTGTGGTGTACCAGCTGTTTAAGATGTACCAGCGTCGCAAGAGGAACGGCGGCTCTGTGATGGCAAACAAAAGACCCAAAAGTGACCAAAGGGTGACGTCCATGGCTGAGGAGGTGGAGCATCTCATCCTGCTGGTTTTCATGACTGTTATTTTCATCATCTGCACAGTACCCCTAGTGGTAAGATCACAGCAGATATCACAACACCAAGTCACAAATGCATTCACACTCACATAATTGTAGTTTTCAGCAGTAAATACTGACGGCAGCTAATCTTACTGTGTCACTTTTGGTCATTTTCAGCTCATGTACTCATAGATTATAAAAGTAGATTTCAAATTATGGTGTAAATAGGTTGGTAGGAATAGAATAGATCTTTATTGTCAAATCAGTTTGCCTGTTCTACCGTTGTTCAACAAATTATTAGACCATTAAAAGTAATAAAAACAATGGTTATGAACTCCTTTGTGTATCATGTGACTAAAACAGACAGAAGAGAAAACACAATGGAATGCCTAAAAGCACTGTTTTTGTCAGGACAGTGCCGTAGATATTGATGAAAGAACTGATTTATTATCAAGAAAGCTATGAAAAATGGATTACAGTAGATATCAGCCCTGAAATTAAACTAATTGAGCTATATTTGTTGTTGCCCAAACAAATGTACCTTTAGGTGAACAAGAAATTGAAGAAAACAAGGGTGGTCTAATAATTCTTTCCGCCACTGTAATAACATCTTGCATTAATTATGGTTAACAGTCAAAAAGTTTGTTGTGACTGCTTTTATCTCATAGAATAAAACATTAAATACATATATATGCTATGAAAGTACGACTAGAACAGAACAAAAATATACAAAAAAAAAACCTACAGTACTCTATATTCCAACAAATAAGGGTATATACATATAATATAGGATATGTAAGGGTAAATTTAGAAATACAAGATGCCTGTGCTGTGTGTTTTGCACTGTCCATAACACTGGTGGTAGTGGCTGTTTAGTCTGATAGTTTATACTTTGACATGTTTTCCAAGGGCAAAGGTTTATAGTATCCCATTTGAAGGACCCTTAGGCTGCATGCGAAGTGAAGTGAGGACCATTAAACTGCCAAATAAACTATAACAAACATAAACTTTACTTTAATGTGCAAATCAACTTTTAATGTCAGAAAAAAAAAAAAAAAACCCATGGAATTTCCTTCTCATCTGTTTCATCTTATGTCTATGTTACATCTACTCTGTGTTGTCCTACAGTCTTGAAGTTGGAAAGCAACAAAAAAAAATGAAGCCAAAGTTTAGTTTCTGCAAAATACCTTCAAACTAAAGCTTGTTTTGAATATATAAAAATTACAGATATTTGTCTTAAAATATTGATACTAAAACTAAAGACATGTAAGAAAATGAACTAGGTCTATGCAGTCGCCTGTGACTGCTAAAGGTATATATCCCTAAAATGTCACCCATCATTTCCACCACTCCTATTCACCCATTCACCCATTCATGAATTTATACATTAAATACAAAATAATGAGTTCATGTGCCTGACCTACAGCATGAACAAACCAAACTAACTTGCTCCCAGTAGGTTAGTATTGACAGCTACCATCTACTGGTTTATGAGTGTGTGTGAATGGGTGAATGTGAGGAATTGTAAAGCACTTTTCACTGGTGTATAAAATGCTGTATATAAGTACAGTTCATTTACCATTTAGACATGTCTCACTTAAAAAAAAAAAAGGTTGAAATCCTGTCATGCCTATTTTATGTACTTAACTACTGTGAAAAAGCTGTTTCATTTCACTTGTGGTTTGAAAACCCTCATTTGTCCTCACAGTTCAGATCTGCATTGCACGCTTGAACAGCATCACTGTCACAGATCTTGCGGTCGGCAAAACGAGAGGCATTTTATAAACTCTGTTCTCACAAAAGCCTTTCGCAGACTAAAGTTCATACCCTCTAGTCTCAGTAATCTGTCGAAATCTGTTTTATTAAGACATCTGCCTTTTTTCCTTTCTGATATTTTCAACATACAGTCGATGAGTTGATGATGTCACTGCAAGATAAAGCTGCAGGTTGTGGCCACAGTGACATAAATATAACATAGAGCAAAGAGCAAACAATACATGTTATGTGATCAGATCTGCATCTGTCTGAGCTCACTTGTGGCATTTAGTGGAAAAGTCTCTATTCATGAAAGATACAATAGACTATGGGCTGCTCTGATGCCAATGCGGACACAGCAAACACAGTATCAGTGCCATTCACATACCTCATGTTAATATAGATATCAGATCAGGGCAGTGGAAGACCTGGTTTTAAAACAAAAACAACAAAAAAAGGTGCTTCTATTATCAGATTATCTGTGTTTTGTCCAGTTTGTGAATATAGGCTGACACTTAAATCAAAATTTTACTACATTTGCACTCAAAGTTAAACATTTAAGTGGAGGAATTGGGTGGAAAAACACAAAATATTCAGTTTTGCTGTTACAGAATAAGCATGAATATGATGAATGAATATTAACATGAGTCTAACACACAGGAAGTAGTTTATTATATCTATTGGGCCAAGAATATGCCTTTTCCTTCCCCTGTATAAAACAAACAGCCTCAAAGCTTATATCTACATGCCAAGTCAGACAATAGAACATGTCTACTTGATTTGTTTCAAGGGGATTTTGCCATTTTTATGTGAGCACTCATTCCCCTGCATCCGACGATCCAAGTTTCTTCATTACAGGATACATAAAAAAAGACTCTCTGAAAAGTATCCATCAAAATTACAATAGTTACAATAGTTTGTATTGGTTATATTAGTTGGTATGGATATTCTGCTGCTGTCCAGACCCAAAATCTATTGCATAATGACAACTAAAACTACAGTTTAAAAAAAAAAAAAAATCTGAATCATTTTAAAAGTATCCAAAATAAAGCCTTTAAAAGTGAGTTACTAATGTGTTTGATCAGGTCACAGTTACTCAGTTTTGTGGGTATGGGCAAGAAATGTATGAAAAATGAAAAAAAAAGTCACAATTGAGATAAAAAAGTCATCATGAAATTAGAAAAAAAATGATTAATATGAGATTTAAAAGTGCATAATTTAAGAGAAAAAGTCAAAATTGTGAGATAAAAGGTCAAAATTATGAGATAAAAAGTCAAAATTATGAAATAAAAAGTCAAAATTGTAAATACAAAGTCAATATTATGATATAAAAAGTCAAAATTGTGAGATAATAGTCATATAACTATAATATATAAAGTCACAGTTTCTCTCCTTCACTGATTTTCACTTCGAAGTGACTTATTTTTCATACTGTCACATCTGTTTAGTTTGAAAAAGTAATGAGTCTATTCTGAGAATGTAAAGAGTATAAAGTACAGATATTTATGCAAAAATGTAGGGAGTAAAAGTAAAAAGTTGCCAGAAAAATAAATACTCAAGTAAAGTACAGATACCTAAAAAAAAAATCCCCTTAAGTACAGTAACAAAGTACTTTTACTTAGTTACTTTCACCTCTGGGCATCATCACGTCACTCCACTGCGGGCTGAGCACCACCCCAAAAAGATTGGTGTAAGGAATAACAAATGACTCAATGACTTTTTTTTTTTGCTCAATTCTGTAATGATAATAATGGATTCATGTGGAGCTCTCTGTGTGCACCACTGCCACTGCACTCAGACAAAGTGCAAAGATTGGTTTGGCTACATGAGTATATTATGACAGATTGATGTGTTTAGGATTTGCTGCAAATTCCTGTGTATGTTCAAACTCAATGTGGGGAGAAAAAAAAGCACTGAGGAGCTTTTTTTTTCAGGTGAAAACTGCACCAATACTATGTCACATAACTCTTAACAAGTGGTTAGTGATTATATAATGTTAATTGTTATTACTTTTTAATTAATAAAGGTATTTTATGTTTGTCATTGTAAAGTTTTTGAGGCTGAAGAAGTAAAATCAACACAGAAACACCCCATTATTAGTCTTCAAATTGTTAATATATGGTGTCCCATAAGTCTCCATACATATATTGTTCTAACATATATTTCTTTATATTTAAGATAACCCAAAGAATGTGTTTGAATAAAGAGCCACCAATTAAAATGGCAGTCATATAGAGCATATTATAGAAATAAAAATGTCAATAAATTTTTCTTTTTCCTATGTATGGAGACGTATGGGACACCCTGTATATACTGTAGACAGATATTTTAATTAAAGTAAAAAAAAAAAAAAAATGAAAAAAAAGAAAGAAAAAGCACTGTTTATAGTGGAATAACATAACATTTTCTTGGGATGGGACCCTTTTAAATCTCACACTAATTTCTCTACCACAACCACAGCCACTCAGACCCCTATAACCCCAAACATTACACAGTACACATTACACCATATGAAATCGCCACCGACCCTGGAATATCACAAAATGATAAGAAACACCAGGAAGCAATTTGATCAGAGATAATAAGACATTAAGTGTATCTGGTTATGAAACTATAATCATAAATGAGGTTCAAATATGACTGCTTACAAAAAAAATATTATCAGTGATTGATGCCTAATGTGGACATGAATCTAATAAACATTAACTGTTCTTATTAGATGATGGAGAACAATGACATTTTAATGAAATTGACTCCTGTACAGTAGAATACCCAGGGAAAAGCTGCATCCTGGAGACTGATGAGATCTCAACTTGGGATGTTTAATGTGATGACTCCAGATAATAAGAACTTAGACATGGGCTGCATTCAGAGCAAAGATATTTACATGAGATGTACTTGGGTCTGACCTTTTCGGATCGAAACAGGAAATTGATGTCGTCTTTTACAGCATGTGACGCCATACTTAGATGGAAGTAAAGACCCAAAGTACTGTGACTGCAGTCATAAGCCTCATTTGCACTTACTAAAATTGCTGTGATAGCGTAGCTAATACAGTATAAAGAGCACAGACCACAAGATGACTCAAGTCCTCCGCTCTCATCAGAGTCAAGTCTACAGTTTGGTTTTCGCATTTATTCCATTACAACACACTTATGGGTTACTATTACAGCTATTAAAACATGATTAACAATTTATGAACTAGCTGTGCATTTTCAACTATATTTAGAATATGCCTACAGATAAAAGTGTGTTTCATATCTCGCATCTATTTGTCTAAATGTAATTATGCTCATGGGGGAAATTACTGCATTTACTGTAAGTAGTTATTTACTTTTCTGTCATTTCTACTCATGGCAAAAACAAATGAAGAGTTCATTTGCAAAAACAGAAAATGGCATTTTTTTTTTTAACTTTTTTTACTACATTTCAGGTAATACTCATTGATTTTATATATTATTTATTCAATTTAGTGGACTTTACCAAATGAAATAAATAATATATCAAATCAATGAGTGAAAAAAAATAACAAAATTTTTTTTTTTGCAAATTAACTCTACAAATATTACGTTAAATCAGTGCTTTTTAACATGGGTTTGGTGGGTCAGTCTCAGTCTTTCAGTGAAGGTCACAGACACACACCACCAGTATGACATATACTCTACTGTACTTACTGTATATCTTGAATTTAGAAGATAAAAATCATATATTATTTTTCGTGAGCCTAGTGAGGATAAAGCAGGTTTGGAAAAGGAATGAAAAATATAATAAATAACAAGTAAGGGATGTAATTCATGCAGTTCGTGCATTGTATTAGTTTTGTTCTTTGAACACTGGTATTTTTGTGCACCAGTAAAACATATACTAATGCCTTGAATTTGAAAAAAAAAAAAAATCTATACATATTTTTTCAATAGATTTGGGGAATGTGCATATAAAACTGGTAGGGTTCACTGCTTTAAATACTTTATGTAGTTAATGGGACTTATTCATTCATTTTATTTTTATCTACACAGCCTAAATAGATGAGAACATAAGACAAGACATATTGTAAGAAACATTTGCACAGACTAAAAAAATGACAATGCAGGTCTGTACTGTGCATTTATGTGCGCCTCTTATGCTGGCAATTAGTCAGGACGTCTGAGTAAAGGACGTTGGTATCAGTTCACCACATTAGCTTCCTTCACTGCCTGATCAGGAGGATGAATAAAACAGACGAGTCATGTACAGGAAGGAAAAACAAGGACAGACAGTGAAAGAGAGTGAAGTGGCAAAAGGGTATTAAGCTGACACTGATGCCCTCCCTTTATATATGATCATATATATATAGCTTTGTCTTTGTATTTTATATTTAAAAAGTGGCCAAAGTCATGGTTTAACATATTAATTAAGTCATTCAACATGGATCAGATCGCAGAAACATGGGAAGAAAAGCCTTGTTTGGAACATAATATAGAAAACAGCAATAAAAATCAACACTTTTCTATGATGAATTTCTCTCACTGTAAGGATAAATATATCACCTTTCATGACGTTACTGTCTTGTGGCTGTCACACCCATCTCCACAGTCTTCTCATGTTTCTTCTGAATGGCCACATTCACTTTCTGCCAGACATTTCCATGTGTTGCCCTGCAGGAGGATGTAGAAAACCTTTTACCATCGATCATTCAATGCACATAATAAGTGAATGTGCTTGAAGGAGTATGACCTTTTCACTTTAAAGCTGTACAAAAGCAGTCAAATATCAATTAATTAATGACTAATAATAAGCTTGTTTCAGCTGGTCACGTATAAATGGAATAATTTACAACTACCCCATTCACGCACCTTGTACATATAGATATATATATTTATTTTTACATACATATTGTATTTTCTTTTAACTTAATTTTATTGACTGTTTGCACTGTCTGGAGGGCTTTTTGCAATTTCGTTGCACTTGTTGCAATGACAAATAAACTTCTATTCTATTCTAACGTCAGAATAAATGACAAATCGTGAATATAAGTCACTGTAAAGGTGATTTTATCAGAGTCAAATGAGATTTCAAACTATTTCCATAACACTACCTCAGTATTATTATGCTTTTTATTACATTTTTTTGTTTGTTTGTTTGTTTGAGGGACCTGAAATAACTGTAGCGGAAATATAACAACAACCTTCTTATGGCTCCAGACCTACAGAGACACAGAAAACACTACTGTGAATGCATAATTTATTAAAACTTTTATATAAACACTCTCGATAGCAATGTGATACCACAGCCTGAGGTCACCAAAACACACAGACGCAATCTCACACACACGCGTACAATGAGATCAAATTACATTTCTTCACATTTTTTTTTTTTTGTGAAGATATCAAACTGTGAGTTGATGATGTGCCTCCGGTTATCTGTGATTGCATTTAAAAATTGAAGAGGCCACAGAGCATCCATTTGGCACCAACGAGAGAGAAATGATGATGGGGAGTAAGAGGCAGGTGAACGAGAAAGAGACGTCAAACAGCACAGATAGATTTCCAAATGCATTCATTCACATCAGAGAGTAATACTGTGGTTATTTAACAGGTGAACGTACGACTGCACTGTACGTTTCAGTTCAGGAAACAACCATGACATAGTATTTTTAGCAATAAATTAAAACAGGATGCACTATTCAACTAATACTAAAGAGTGGAAAGTTCAAATTAGGAGCAGGTGTGAAAGTTAAAGCATAGATATATATAGATTTTGTAAAACAGGGGTCTCAAACACATGACTTTCAGGGGCCACATTCAGCCCAATTTGATCGTAAATGGGTCGAACCAGTAAAATAATAGCATAATAACTGAGAAAAAAAATGACAATTCCAATTTTTTGTCATTGTTTTAGTGCAAACAAACCAAATCACCCAATGAAAACACTTAGTATCCAACAAGAAAGGTGTGAATAACCTGAAAAAACTGAAATATGTCAAGAAAAATATGTGCAAATCCAACAATATTATGCCTCACTTAATCATTTACACACGTATGTTATGGATCAGATCTACTACAAAGACACTAAATTGTTAAAATTGTGCTTAATTTTCTTTAGAAATTTCAGGTTTTTCACATTTTATTCTTACAGGATAGTTTGGAAGTATAAATATTTTCCTAATTTAATGTTATTTTTCGCACTATAACAGAGACAGAAATTTAAAGTTGTCATTATTTACGGGCATAATGTCAATTATTTTCACATCAAATGTATTTTTTTTTTGTAGGTTATTCTACTATAATTTGACTGTAGATCATATTGGTCTATATGTGGAACCTGAACTAAAATCAGTGGAATTTTTGCACTTTGCAGATTCATCGCATTGGAACCTTTGGCAGGCCGCATTTGGCCCCCGGGCCACATGTTTGAGACCCCTGTTGTATTTTTTTTTCACATTCTAAAACTCATTAATGTGTCTAAATTCCACTCGTCTTGCCTTCATTTTCATGCTGGCAGAGCAGTGTGTTTTGTTCTCATTGCATCAGCAGCAGACAGATTTTTCACATTAACGCTTTTATTACACTTCCTGTTGGAGAACAGAAGTGAGCGGGTGAGAGTATGACTCGCATTTCATGGCAAAAAAACCCAAAAAACTCTGCCCTCACACGCACTCTGGCCCGCACTGTTTTTGTTTTCCACACATGGGATGGAAAGTTACTTAGAGTCGTGAGTGAGAGTTGGCGGTGTAAAAAAAAAGACAGGTTTACATCATGTGGTTTTGTTTCTTTCTTAAGTTTTTATTATTATTACAGTGATTATGTAATCACTTATGTTACCACTTGACTTCATCACACCTGCTGATGTGCTTTTAAGCAACACTCTTAAAGGCCAGCATTGCTTCAGCGACAATTATTTCGTGATGAATAGTGAAGGTAATAATAATTTTATTAATTCTCGTAAAATTCAAGACTAAAATTAAATCTAACAGTGAACAAGTGATTTATCCTTATTTATTATAATATTGTCCTCTGCATTTTGCATTTTTTGGTGAAAATATGATATTTTCCTATATTTAATTTGTTGACCATGCATATTAACTCGTAAAGTAAATTATTAAAACAGAAAAAAAGCTTCAAAAATCACTATCACTTATCAGACTGCATGTGTTTTACTGGTGAATAAAAGTTGCAGAAAATGACTGTGCTATTGATCACTAATAAGGTGGTAATTCTATGGTCATTTTGATGTAATTTCATGGTAATAATGCCTTTATAACCACTTATTACAAATAACATATCGCTAATAATTGGCTAATTCTTATTGGTGATCGATCGAAAAGTTAAGGAGGAAAATTTTCTGCAAAGTACGGATGTTATAAAGCCACGTTTTTAATTAGGGTCAATAATTGTGTTTGTATTCTGCCTTAGAACACTGAAGGATCTGAAACCCATGGAAACATGTCTGTAAAATATACAGTTTGTGCTGAAACGAGGGAAAAGCAGACAGTAACCATGGTAACCAATAAGGGTTAGAAAGCCTGTTCAAGTTAGCTATTATATTATATTATATTATATTATATTATATTATATTATATTATATTATATTATATTATATTATATTATATTATATTATATTATATTATATTACTATATTAGTACATGTATATGTATAAGTACTGCTTTATTTATCTTTAACTGTGACTTATACTGTTTTTATTTATATTATTATTACTATTGTATTTATTCTCCATATATTTATTAATTTTCACAGTATATATTGGCAACAACGATTACTGTGACAATAAAAGATTCTATTCTATTCTATTGATGTTCAACAGTCCAGTTTGTACAGTGCCTCCACAGTCTGTATGACCTCGTAAAGCGTTGGCAAATACTCTACCAGCCAAAAGTTTGGACTCACCTTCCTCTTTAAATGACATGAGATGAACTGGAAAGTCCTTTAAGACCTTTTAGGTGACGACTGTACGTCACAAAGCTTATCAAAAGAATGCCAAGAATGTACAAAGCAGTCATAAAAGCAACATGCGTCTATTCTGAAGTATGAACGTCACTTTATTTTTAAGACTACACACTTCCATAGGTGTTCATTCAGTGAGAATCTACAATGTCTAAAGTAAAAAACCAAGTGAATACAGACTTTTGACTGCTAGTGTGGTTCTACATTTCCTCTTCTAGACTCATCTAGAACGTGCCCAGACTTGCTTTGACCTCTGCATGAGCCTAATGTTCTGTTTATACTTGTGTGATTCCACCAAAACACAGGCAGTGGAGATAAGACAGAATGAAGTATAAATGATGGCATATAAATGCTGGTCAATGTCTGCTTGAAATGTAATACTGTGGTTTTTAGGTATCTGTACTTTATACTCTTTACATACTCACAATAGATTCAGTACTTTTTTTAAACTAGACAAATGTGACAGTATGAAAAATGAATCATTAAATCCCAAATTGTGACTTACTATATGATAATTTTGACTTTTTATCGAATAATTATGATTTTTTCCTCATAATCTTGACTTTTTTATGTCATTATTCAGGCTTTTTTTCCTCATAATTTTGATTTATCTCAGTTGAATTTTTTTTTTATCTCCTATTTATGACTTGAAATTTTCCTAAATGTCATGTTCATACCCATTAAACTGAGCACCGTGACCCAATAAAACACATCATCTACACGATAACTCACTTTTAAAGGCTTTTTTTTAAAATTATTTTTGACATTTTTCTTTTTTTTCCTGCTTAAATAATTTCATCCATAGCAAAAAAAGAGCATTTTTACTCTTTACTTTATTACAATTAAGAAGTTGTCCTTTTTTTTTTTTTAACTTTTACTTAAGTATAGAAGTTTAATCAATACTTCTACTTTTACCAGAGTATTTTTATCACACATGTAGCTGTGAGCTGATTAAGTGTGCTAAAGCAACAGGAACTTAGCATAAGCAGGAGGTCTTAAACCTGAGCCAATTCACAATGGAAAACGAAAAAGTAGCAAGAGTGTGAACAAGGCAGGAAGCTGATGATGATGATGATGATGATGATGAGGAAACACTGGGAAAGCAGGTTGAAACAGCAGGTTAATAAGTGGAACATTTTATAAAAAAGGGATCATGTCTGTAAAAGTACACAATTTCCTCATCAGGCTTTTCTAAGGTCATTTCTGTGCTTTTTCAACGGCATATTGTTCCACTGCGACCCCAGAGACAACATAAGCGCGACTGTTTCAACCTGTGGACGAGTCACAGTTTCCACGGATTGTATTAACGCACCGATTCATAACCTTGTACTGTATTCCCAGGGATGTTCATATGCCTTGGCTACAAAATTCCGGGACTTCTGGTGCAAATAAAGTATAAATAATTTTTTTTTTTTTTTTTCCAGGGAACAAAACCAAAGACAAGTTAAAGTTACAGCTGCTATTATCCTGTGAAAGACTGTAAATGTGCAATTTCACATGATCTCTGTTGTATCATCACGTACGTTAATTTTAAAACTAAGTGAGATTTTTTAATTTTTAATTATTTTTTTTATAAATGAAGGATCAGAGTTTAGAACAAGGGCGTCAAACTCCTTTTTTAGTTTAGGGGCCACATTCAGCTTAATATGGTATAAAATGGGCCGTAAAAATAAGTAAAATAATATAAATAAAAGGATAAAAATATAGAGAAAAAAAAGAAAAAACACAAACAAAAGGGCTAAATTCTCCAATAAAAATGTTTATATCTACAAACTGTACGTGAACATAACACGAACAAATAAGAACAACCTGTAAATTCTTAAGAAAAATGATATTACGCTTTAGTTTATCATTTATACATGTACATTGCAAATTACAGATCACAGTAAATCTACAAATATACACAACATTTACTAACAGTTTGAATATTGGTAAAATTCCACAAATATTTCAAGTTATTCATAATTTTTTTGGAACATCTAGTCTTTTTTTATACTTTATTTTACACTAAAACTGAAAGGAAAGTTAGTTTAAGATTTGTTTCCATTATTTCTAGGTTATTATGACAGTATTTTACTTTTCTCATCTGCTTTAGATTGAATTGACTTGAAATTAATTAAACTTCCTTGATTATGAATTATCTTCAGTGTAATTTTTGCATTTCACACATTCATCTCAGGGACCAGATTGGACTCTTTGGTGGGCCGCATTTGGCCCCCGGGCCTTATGTTTGACACCTATGGTTTAAAAACTTTTGTATGTGTTGTAAATAATTTTTTCATTGTTATTTAACTAAAACATATTCTCTACACTGTCCTACAACTCCATAGTCCAATTTGAGAGTTTTATAATGTATATTTACAATACAATATTTAACGTATATTTTTTGTTACAGTAAACTATTACAGTGAAGATAATTCGATTTTTAACAGGTTTTGCCTTCCATGAAGTATAAGATCTTAAATTTAGTCCACTACTTAATATATTGTCTTGGTTCTTTCAACAAATTCAGCACATCATTGTCATGTTTTAACATATGGGAAATCTAGATTCATGTTATTTGGCAGATTTATCTCTGACATTCTGAATTATTTTTGATAAATTCATTACTATTGTTGAAATATACTTAAACGTACTATACAATTGTAAAAGTTCTGTGTGAATCAGCTATGTTCTCAAGCGCTTTTCTTTTTTAACTTTCATTTTCAACCCAAAAACATGCTTTAGTAAAATCACTCGTGTAAAATCCACCATAATAGAATGTCGTACGTCATTTCTAACTGCTATTTATTTCTCCTGTGGCAGCGAAAAATATACAAACTCAGCAGGTTAAAGGGGAATGACAGAGTTAGCAACATTAAACCACAATACTCTCCTTAAAATACACTGGTTCTTTGGCTGTTACAAGGAATATTTGTGACACGGGACAGGTTTGACAGCACTGTTGCATAGTTAATTATTAAAATAATCTACTTTATTCCTTTGAAAAGCAGATGGCATGACAAATGACACCCTGCTGTGAGTTGAAGTTGTTTTATTTCAGTTAAATGTCAGCATGGGAAGTAAAGTGGTGTTAGCTCTAGGCCACTTCTATCTCTTAAACCACAAAATAAACACATGCACGCATCACATATGTATGTTTTTCCTCAATTTGAAAAGCAAACACAATGATGCTCTGTGGGTAATTCAAATATCCTCTTGGAATAAAAAATAAATAAATAAATAATGCTACTCTGCTTGCTGCAAACATCCTGTGCATGAAGGGCTGTTTATATTGAAATGAGGACAGCTGCATTATGTGAGAAGATCTTTTTTTTTTTTTTTTTTTTTTTTGCTGCAGAGGTCACCTGTCAAATACTTGATTTCACACTTAATGTGGGATGCAAATTATACGACCGGAGCTGAGCTGTTAGCAAGATTACCAACATTTTTTTTTTTTTTTTTTGCCTTATATGCATTTCATGAAAAATGGGCTTTATTTTATTATTTTATACACGTCCAATACTGCATCTTCATCTTCATCTTCATCTTCGTGCATTACTGCTGTGACACTGACTTTACTGTTGTATTTATGAGCAGGATGTTCACAGGGATACTAGGATATGTGTTACTGCTGTCATATGGAGGGTGTTAGCTGAAGGATTACATCAGTTGCTTGGTCACTAATCCCACTTTAAATCTTTCCTCTTTGTCCCTCTCACTATCTTTGTCCCTCTGTCTCCCAGGTCCGGGTGTACATCAACTCAGCAGGGGATGAAAATCCTTCGGAATCCCATCCTTTAGACCTGATTGCCCTTCGCTTCATCTCTATCAACTCCATCATTGACCCCTGGGTCTTCATCCTTCTGTCCCCCAGTGTTCTGCACTGTTTCTGGGCCTCAGTTTGCAAACTAACCCTGGGAGGCTCCAGAGGTTCACTGTTTAAATTGTCTCTGGCTGTTAAAGACAACGCTTCTACTCAACAAGAAGGAGGACAGCCAACAGTGGAATGCACCGAGCCTATTGCAAGCCAGACTGTGTGCAATTTATGACCTTAGTCGCATCTAACTGTTTATAGTATTTATTGGACTTCATGAAAGCTTGATGATTGGCTTGTATATTACATTTACATGTGTTTCAAGTGCCACACCGGTGTTTATTTTTGGCGTTTTTTTTTTTACGAAAAAAAACCCCGCCTGCCTTTAGTATCAGTCGATGATTGTTCCATTTCAACAAGTACACGCATGTCAATGCATACTGACTTCACGGCCAAATATGTTGCCTCATTTGTTGCTTCTATTTTATGATAATGAACAAAGAGCTGACAGCTAAAGAAGAATGCTAATAGCAGACAGATACTCCTTTATCTGCAAACACTCACCAAGATATGAGCCGACCTGACAACGAAGACGACGTACACTTTAACCCTGATGGAAATGGGTTCGATCCAGTTCAAACAATAAAGGTGAAGATTTGCTAATGACTGACTGATAGTGGGAATGATGAGACACATGAAAAAGCTCATCACAGAGGGAAGGTGTCCTGCATCATTTTCACATGATTCAGTTTAACCCTGAACACAAATGGAACAAGATTAAAGGAAAAATAATACCAAGAAAAAAACCAAAATGTAGGAAAATAAACCAAAAAATTAGCAACAAAAATGAACAAACACTAACAAATGTTTACAAAATTATAAATAACATTGAAAAACTTTGCAAAAGAAATGACTAAAAATTCAAAAATAATGATGGTTTAGTTTAAATATGCAGAAAAATGTAACTCTTTTCCTTTTTTCTTACTGTTTTTACTGAGTTTTGTTCATGGAACAGGTGTCAAAAGGAAACTAATTTAGTAAAAGGCAAAATGAAAATGTTTTGTCATTTTTTTGGTGCAACATTTTCTGCATTATTTATAATTCTGTAAATATTCATTAGCATTTGTTCATTTTGTTGCTCGCTTTCTTCATGTTACTAATTATTTTCGTCAGTTTATTATTAATTTTTGTTCATTTTATTGATAAATTTGGCCAGTTTTGTTCATTTTGTTGCCTTATTTCAATTCTTTTTTACTGTGGAACTGGAGTTAAATGGTTAAACTGAATCATATGGAAGAGGGAAATATCTAAAATACGTAGGACACCGGTGGTTCCTTGTGGAAATCAATTTGTAGAGAGCAAATATACAACAGTCAAACAATAATTATGTACAAACAAAAAGTACCAGACAGCTAAAGTAAGAACAGGTGAATGAGATTTTTCCTTTATATTTTTTCCAAGCGAAGCATAGATACACAAGTGTCTTATAAATTTCATTCACATCCCCATAAAATAACTACTTGGCTACTTCTTGTGCTGTGATATAACAGGAATGTGACGCAGCCAAACTGCTCTGACCGGTCAACTCCACATGTGCAGCAGCAGTGTTCCAGCCATGACATGCAACTACAAGCTAGATCATATATCATCTGTGGTGGAAATAATGATTGCTTCATTGGAGGCAAGTCTCTGAGTGCATAATGAATTGTGTATGTGTTATATTCAAGAATCAAAAACTTCAGATTAATTAGAAATTGGCTTTTTTTTTGTTGTCATATTTGGATTAAAATGTAGTTCTAAGGGACATGTAGCACATGACAAAATAACTTTAAATTAGATTTATTGGGGGATTTTAAGGTTAAAAATACTTCAGACCGGCTTTGACTGTTCTGTGAACTCTGTGGTCGTGTCTTATCATTTTATTGGCTCCGGCTGCCTTTTAAACCTTTGGCTTCTTTGCCCTTTGGTATGCTTTCCCCCTGGCCACTTCTGCCAAAATCCCACTGAAAAAGGTCAAAAGCCAAGAAGCCCATTTTGAATTTTGGTAAACAAGCTATTTAGAAGATTTAACTCAGAGTTATGAAGGGAAAGACAAACACCAAAATAGAAGTAGAGGAGGGAAACACATTAAAAAAATGACATTTTAATTCGATTGATATGTTCAGTGTAACATTTAATATAAGGACAAACATCAGTCGCTGGGTTTCTATGTAGGGTTCATGTGTTCATAACTCTAAAATTTATGACTCTAAGTAGTTGTTGGTACTTGTTTAATGAGCAGAGGCTACCTCCTGTTACAACAATGTTGGAGAATTAGAGCATCTAATGTTATTTTTTCCCTGTTACTGTCGCTGAAATCATTGGTTTGATGACTGGGAGTTTTAATTAGAAATTAAAGTCCAAACTGGCTCCACTTTAAAAAAAAAACAAATGAATGCACTATTATATCGTTTCAATCATTTAGCTGCTAATTAAGTTGTAAATTCATCATAGGTTTTTAAGTTCGAACACAGTTTTAATCATGTAAAATAGATGTACTATTTGACCAGTACAATCTATCACCAACAATTTTATTATTTTTATTGATAATTGCTTTGGTGACTTTATCTTATCCATTCAACAGTTGACATGTTGAACCATTTTGGATTGCAGCTGTAAAAAGAGCCTTATTGTGTAAGAAAAAAATAAAATAACCAGTAAGATTTGAGGCATGAGGAAGAACAAAGTACTGAAAAAAATAATGTGGGCACACAATTTGGAAAAGAAGACGCCACTGTTGCTCTTTTTCTAATGTGTTATAATACACTATGATTTTGGAAAATGTGCCTATTTAATGTCCTGAAGGTATTTCATGTTCATTTTTGCCATAGAATGTTCTTAGAGGTGATGAATTGAAAATGTCCCATAATGCCTCAAAATGGATAAATCCAATATGGCTGCCACCAGGTCACCAGGTTATTTTTGATTGTAAAAGGAAAAAAAAAAACATGAATGTAATGTGTTTTTATATATTTTCACATATGGGGAATCATTGCCATGTGTAAGATTTAAGATGAAGACTAAAGAAAATGCTTGACATTCATGAACATGGTTAAAACCAGTAGAAAGCAAATAAAAGAACAATTTTAATATTTTGAACATATGAAATTCAAGCATTTTCTTCAATTAAAAACATAAATATTCAAAAATCATACAGATAAATGAATAAATAATAGTCAAAATATTGTCATCAACTTTGCCCCTGTTTATAATTCAAGTAAATTCTGCAGAAACACATCAACCTGTTTAGTTGGTTCTATTTTATTTATGAATTACTAATTATCCCAGACATCAATTTGAATTTTAAACATTTTCTATAGTCTTGATCTTAAATCTGAACATGGCAATGAATTCTGCATATGTGAAAACATATAAAAGCACATTACATTTATGTTTTTTCCTTCGACAGTCAAAAAGATAACTACTTCATGGTGGCGGCCATATTGGATTTCTCCATTTTGAGGCATTATGGGACATTTTTTAGCCTGGCATAGAGAAGATTTTTAACTTAGCACCCTTCAAAACCCCTAAAAATATTGTATGCCACAAATTAACATGAAACACCTTCGGGTTTAATCTGTTTTGAAAAATAACCCAGACTATAATGGCTTATTGATGATTTATAAATGATATAAGAGTCATTCGTATTCGTATCAGTTCCATAGTAAAGTGTCGTTATTTCAAAATAGTGTATATTTTTTCAGACAGGACATTCCAGAGACCTTTTGACATTGAATGAAAGACAAGAGTTAGCAGGTAATTAATAATATGTAAAGTGATACACACAAGTAAAAGGTAAATTACACAAGGCTACGAAGAACCACTCTCCCTTTGAAATAAATCAAATCCAAGCAGGGCTCAACACTGTGGTTAGAAAAAAAAAAAAAAAAACTACAACAGATTTTATGCAGTATTTCGTTGTAAATCTTTCAGCGTATTAAAAAACCAGAGGGACTCGTAGAGACCCACGCTCAGCTATGTGTGGAAAAGAAGTTCTCAGCTCCGCCTTCATTCATTTTACTGTCAAAGAAAAACTAAATGTCAGAGAAAAAAAAGGAAGCTGACATCATTGTTGTGAGAAACAGCCGGTTTATGGCTCCGCTGTTGTTGTATGTTGTTTAATGTTCAGTGTTTACGACAGTGACTTATGACTTCCTGTGGATTTGATGTGAGTTTTACTGTGGATGTGGATGTTTGTGTCACATGTAGCCTTGAAATGCAACGTTAAACCAGAATGTTACCTGTTGTGTTGTTTATTTATGAAGTACTGTAAGAGGATCTAAAAGCACTGAGCAGTGAAATGAGTGTGTGTGTGTGTGTGTGTGTGTGATTGTATAAATAAACATCTCATCCCTCAAATATTCTGCCTGAACTGCTTTAAGCCTTTCACACACACACACACACACACACACACACACACACACACTGGTTTCTATGTCTCATCAGGACCACGTTTGTAACTTGTAGGTACAGTAAAGTAGTGTAACATAAACATCTTTTAAATTTTTTTTCAATAAATATATATTTTTTAATGAAAAAAAATCATTTAAAATATATACTTTTAAAATTCAATGATATTCAATGATTCAAATTCAATTCAAAATTAATACATGGAAAAAAGTTGGGGTTTTTTTACATTTAAATATACAAATAAAAAAAATGAAGAGGATAAAATTCAATAATAAAATCAAAAATTTAAAAAAAAAATGTTATGGAATGTTATTAACGAGTGACGGGAGGTCGACAGGTAGATTGGGGCAACATTAATTAGCATATTTCACACAGATTTCAACAATATGTTTTATATAATCCTCATGGGGACCTGAATTTTGGTCCCAATAGTGTCAGCAGTCTCCATGTCGTGACTGCGTAAACATATCAATGTCCCCATAAAGATAGAAACACACACACACACACTTTGTCAATTGCTTCCAGATGTGCAGAATGTGCACACACTCTTTAAATACTACTTTCTGTACCAGTCCACTGCCGTACTTCTACTCCCAGTATCAGACTTTTTGACTCTGCCTGCTCCGTTCATGGTGTGTTTGTTCAGTATTTGGAAATAAAGGCTCATTCTCTGTGGTTATATGTGACAATGTGAGCAACGTGACAAGATTGACAGATTGTAAAACTGAAATTTTTTGTATCACACCATATTTTTCCAATATAAATACAATTATTGTAATTAAATATTCCACTTTATGCACTTTTTTCCCACTACTATAACACACTTAAATGTCGAATACCTGTTCATCCACTAATATTATCAATACATGTAAATAATTAATGTAAAATACAGTTCATCATCTTTTCATTGTCATCAAACACAACCCATTTGGATGTTCAGAGGCTCCATAGTTACCATGGAAACACTGTCATCTTCAACAAGCCATGGAGTTGGATCAATGACAGTGGATGGACACACTTGTTTCTATGTTCAGTTATAAGTATTTTTCCAGAATAAGTCATTTTTTTCCCCCAGTTTTCTCTGTTTTTCTATAAACTTTCAACTTTAATCTGAGCTTTTACGAACATCTACAAAATGAGACGGAGGAAAATACCTGAAATACGTGCAAAATAGAGGAGATACTATTATAAGAAGTGGCAAAAAATATTAAATATTAAAAAAAAACAAAAATAGGAAGTGACTTTATGAGTTAATATGGTTGTATGACTTAATTACTTGTATAATATTAGTGTTAATGTGGTGTTAATGGATTATAATAAGCATAATTAGCCACTGAATACACACGCTTCATTAAGTGTTTTTTTTTTCTTTTTTGTTAAATAATTTGTCTGCAACCTTGCCTCTACTTCTCCCACCATCGTCCTCATAATGTGAGATAATTAAATTTATCTGGAGTTATGATCCAGGATGTCATCACCCATTCATTCCATTGGGTAAATTAATTCCTCTCTCCTTCCTTCTTTCTTTAAATCCTTCTCTCTTCAATAAGCTAAGAGCCACTTGGCATCATTAAAGCCTCCAGATTCAATCTATTTAGTAAGATTATATCTAAGTGTATGACTGTGAGTATCATTCTGTTAACGTGCGGACACATAAATATGACTATAGAAGTAATAAACATCATTTAGTTCAGTGGAAAGTCTCAATTAGATGTGTTCAACTGACACTTTTGTCATTACCTTAATGTTATTACCTCAGCCAAGGAGGTTATGTCTGTCAACAGTGATTATGCAAACACTGAAACTTCGTAGGAGGGTAGGGCACAAACTGAAACTCAGTCATTTTGGAGTAGATCCAAAAAAATGCCTCCGAGCTTGAGATTCTTTTTCAGACCACGACATAGGAGTTGATTTAGTGCGATGTTTTCTGGTTCAATCTGTGAAGTCATGTAATATATCTGGCACTGGAGTTCACTATACTTTACTTTTATTATATTAGACGAGAAAATAAAAACATCTACTGTTTTGTATCATGTTCTGTTGCTCAAAACTAATACATGTTAAATGGTCTTGAACAAATTGCACAAATGCTTTTTTATTATAATAGTCTCCCTCACATAACAGATACAGCCTCAAGGGATTTCCTGGTAAAATCAAGGAACAAGTAAATCAGACCCAGAAAAAAAAATCATTTTCCATCTCTGCAGGACCCAGATTTACTAAAAACATCTTAAAATGCCATAATACTCACATCTTTACAGACTCTATCACTGTGAAACACTGATTTTAAGTCTCTTTTCTACATTTTTTTCATGTTATTTAGTAATAACCAGTTGGCTTTAACATGCCTTTTACCTTTTTGTTTAGGCAGTTTAACATCTAGTGCATTCATTTTGTGATATTTAACACCAGATTCATTCAACATACTATGTCATATGTTTCTAATTGAATGTGATGCTCCTTGTTATTGGGACAGAAGTCACACTAAATAATGCCTTTAACCCCCAGAGGCCCAGACTGTTAACACTTAAGCAACCAAATGTTAACCATTAAAGACCATAAACCTAACCCTTAAAGGGATAGTTCATTATTTTTCACATGAATTTCCATAGAATCAGTGTCTTTACTCTGGTGCATCCATAGTGACTTACCCCTGACATTGTCCTGTGAGTCCACTTCTAGTTTTGGTCAAAGCGAAAGTAGTCCCGGCATGTTTCCTGGGGTTAACAAAATGAAATGTGTTTGAATGAGTGATTTATTTGCATAACAAAACCGTCATGGAACAAAAACTCATAATTGTTTTGAGCTGCAAACACTGCCGAACAACTGATGAAAGTTAGTGAGGGGGGGGGGGGGTCCATCTGGATCCATCATCTCCAGGCTATGCAGTATAATGGTCTTAATGAAGACATTGATTTCACAGGCTCATGCGTTATTGTTCTACCATGTGATTTAGTCAGGAATAATGTATTGCCCACGTGTGACTATCAGAAAAATATTTCCCTTCAGCATTAGGGTGCTGTTCGACCCCATCGGGGAATATTTTTCGATAGTCACGTGTGGGCAATACACTATCCCGCTTATTCTACAGGTTATCAATGCTTATTACTGCTTATTTTGAGAAAAGACAGAAAATTGAATATTTACTTTCAAAGTGGCCGAACTATCTGCGGAGTGATATCATACGGTGAATCTGAAGTGACAAACCTCGTTGCCATGGACAACGGCCGCAGAACACTGGGAACATCCATTCAAAGTGAATGGGAGCTGTCGGGCCGTAGAATAATATATGATATGTATATCTTACACTGTTTTAAGGAATGTTTTGTGATAGGTTACTAAGAGGTCACATGACCCTGATATCACTGTATAGGTGAGGCAATACACCTGTGCCTATTGACTCAGCTCTGAGAAACACCCATATGGTCAAAACATGTCGGCTTTTTTTATCTTGATCTAGCCATGCATTAACAAAGCCTTTTTAATTTACTTCCTATTTGTTTACTTGGAGTTGCCTGGATTTACCTTTGTCTGGAATGAATTAATGAAAGTGTTTTGCTAAGGAGCACAGCTGTTAGCAGTGACAACATTGATCGCTATTGAGAGAAAGTAGCTCCAAGCAATTACGAGGTGTGAGTTTTTATTCTGTGACCGTTTTGTTATTCAAATAAATCACTCATTCAATACTGTTCATACTGTTTTGAGAAGATGCATGTTTCATTTTTGTGACCCCATTTTTGTGACTTTTTCTTTGACCAAAACTAGACCAGAACTGGACTCACAGGACACTTTCGGGGGTAAGTAACTGTGGGTGCAACAGAGTAAAGAAATTCATGTAAAAAATAATGAACTATCCCTTTAAAGCGACAAACCTCTATATTGAACCCTTACAGACCTAAATATTAACCATTAAAGACCTAAATGTTTTGTTGTAATTTGACACCACTGGGACTTTTACAACCCATTTGTTGTCTTTTTAGGCTGTGTGCATAGTATTTCTTGTATTTTATTGTTGTAGCTAATATTTTATGCAATGCAAAATGCAATAAATAGGCCATTGCTGCGATCATTTAACACATGTAAAGCTATATATATATGAATTAAGATATAATGACACATCAGAAACAGTTACAGTTAGTCGTAATACCAGTAAAAGCGTACAGCCTACTCTGAACTATTCCAGTTAAACGTTTCTGATATGAGTCACAGATCACTTGTTAAATCAACTGTGAGAGTTTAGTCACCCACCCTTTGACACTCCTGCTCACTCATGAAGGCGATGTGATCTACTGTTAACAGAAACAACTCAAGGACTAGAGGAAATAAAAAAAAAATAGGTCAAGTGTATATAGCCTAATAAGTGTTTTCTTTTTTTTTTTTGTTTTAGATAATAAAATGACATAATAATAATAAACATAATGGTAAATGTTGTTTACTAGTTACCCTCAGACTCAAGTGGAGTGGAGTCAGAGAAAAGGAATCTTTATGGAGTCTATTAACGTTTCGATTTGTTTTCGAAAATGGCCGTTTTTTTTTCTCCATTATTCATTTAAACATAAAAATTTAAACTGAAAAACCGCATCATTATCTATTTTTTTTTTTATTTTGGCTTTGGAAACAGATAATGAAGAAACGGCTTCTTTTGTTGTTTTATTTTTGGTTTTATTTTGAAAAACAAATTATACATGGACTCATCTTTAATGATGCATCCCACCCACTATTGGGTGAATTTGAGCTTATAGATGCAGTCCAGTCCCATCAATGATTAAAGCAACAAAACAGCACATGAGCTACTTTTTAGGGGCAGCTCTATATGTTAATTTATTTTTATATCCTGTCTGTCAGTTGCAGAGGTGATCAAAGTACTCACATTCTGTACTTAAGTATAAGTACAGCTACTGGTGTGAAAAAATACTCTGGTAAAAGTAGAAGTACTGATTTTACTGGAAAAAAAAAATTAAAATTTCAGAATTGTAATAAAGTATAAAAGTAAAAAGCAAAACTCCATTTTTTTTTAAAATTGTGAAATAAAAAGTCAAAATTATGAGATGAAAAAGATAAAAAGTACAGTAACAAAGTACTTTTACTTAGTTACTTTCCACCTCTGGTCAGTTGTTGTTAGTTATCGATGTCACTGTTGATAGTATTCTGCTTTTACTTTACTTTTACCTGCAACCAAATCTACCTTCAGGTACAAATACCTTACCTAAATTATTCTATGCTCACCTACAACCAAAGATGCGGACGTATTCCAAATAAGCACTGATTACTTTCCTGTGAATACACTTAATTTTGTCCCAAAAATCCCTCCATATATGACTGTATGACTTAGAAATACAACATATTTGTGTGCCTCCTTACGTTCTCTTCCCCTCCTGTATTTACTGACTCACAATAATGATCCTGATCTGCTACTTGGACAGGTTGGTGGTTAGAACGTTCACCACTATTTAATTCCAGTACGCCCAAAGTTTGAAAATTCCAAATTGTTGAGGAAAAAACGTTTTGTTTTGTGCTAAATTTCTCTTTCGTTTCTATTCTAATTTTGCAAACAATGTACTCCAGACCCCAAAGGAGTGTGAATTTGTGTGACCCCGTTGCACTTCTACACATTTACAATCAAGTCCGTGCACTTCTAAGAAATGTAGGCGTTTGATCGGAGTTGTTCACACTATCGTCCTACAGGAAATACAGAGGAAATGTCAACATTTTTTGCTGATTTTTCTTGATTAGTCAAAATAAGACAAATCCTATCACACAATTCTTCGCATAATTTGTCATTTATGTAATTTTTCTGCTGATTTTAAACTGTGTAATTCTGTAATTAGTGTACACAGATCTTATGCTGCCTTGCACGTACTGTTCAGGTACATAATCGTTTCTATTACTGAATTTGAAACTGCGCGTGTTGTCGAAGAAAAAATAATTCACCATGACCTGTTACTTGGGTAAAACAGTTTTGGATGTGCTCATTCATCTGATACTGCATTTTTGCTAATTATATATGCTATAAATGTAAAAAAGCATCATGATTTTATATGAATCCCTTGTTGGTTTCCACCATTTTTAGAAGGTTAAAGGTTATTTTCATCATCACAGCTTTTGGATCAAATCTTACTCAGGGGAGGCGGGGCTAAAAGGTTGCCTTTCATGCATCCAATAGGGCGGTACTACAGTCAATCAACAGAATCTTTAGGATGATGTAGTTAGATGCCGGAGGAAAAAGAAAGTCAAATATACCATATACATGCAGCACAGATTAAACTGCATCCTCTCACCCCATGTGCAAACGCGCAGTAATTAAAACAGAGTACAAACAAATGACTAGTAAAAAAAAGTAAATATATATCAATATAAAAAAGGAAGTACAAATACAAAAGAGAATAAAAGGTCAGATCTATTAGTGCAAGACAAAACCACATGAAATTAAAGACAAAATACAGTTAAAAGTTCTGCAGAAAGTTAGGAATGACGAAACAAAATGGTGGATTATGGATCTTAACGACTTAACTTAACGTTTGTAAAAATAATTTAAAGATTGTTGACGTTTTCTAACAGTCTTCACTCATCTTTGACAAAAGGAAATGACCACCGGTTGTTGTTCTTCTTCTATGGTTGTTTTCGGTTGTTTGTCTCCAAATCATTGGAGCGTCACTATGTTACTCCCGCCCTCTGACTCTATACTTCACTGTGATTCGTCGGCCAGTTTCAGGGAAATCTAACCAAAAATGACATTGAACGTATCTCGACTACTACTGTAGCACATTAGATTTGCTGCCACTAGGGGTGTCTAGCACAGTGAGGCTACAGTATATCGTCCCCTTATCAGTGTTGAATTAACTCTGAGAGTTTACTATAACTCTGAATATATGACACTGACACTGTAAACCCTCTGTTACTGTACCGCCACAATTATTTTCCACCAAAACTGGAAGTTATCTTATTAAATTTTCCTCTGTCCAGTGTTAGAATAACTTAAATACATTTGATGCTGCATTTTTTTACTTTTTTTTTTTTTTTTTTTTTTTTACACCGCCATACTTAATGAAGATACCGTGACGACACTCAAAGGACGACAGCACACGTCAGTTGACAGGAAAATCAATTTGTCACAATATTATCCATAATTCACTTAATATCCTGCTTGTTTTCTGTCAACTAATGCCCCTGCCAATAAACAATTAGCGTCCATACTACAGCAGACATCAGGAACACATCAGCTCTAACTGAGTTTATTTATATAATTGATAAAGTGATTAATCGAGCCTGTCCCTTTAACTGGATAATCTCTTCTTCTTGTTGTGTTTTAATTAGGTCAGAGGAAGGAAGGAGCCTCTGTCTTGAGTTTGAACATGACTTTCTTCTCTCGCAGACTCTTGTGTGGGCTGCGGAAGAAAAGCAGCAGTATAGGTGTTGTAATATTATACTATGACTCACTGTGACCAAACAGGATGGCTTATGGCATAACTGAAAAGGAAATTGTAACGTTTATTTCTTGACAACTCGCAATTAGGAAGCGACTTTACACACATACTGATATAATATTGATTGTAATTTGGTATTTTTGAGACATATGGATGGGATACAACACTAAAGTGAACATGTCATCAATAATAAATCAAAATATTATTATCAATACATTCCACACAACTGTCTTGGCTTATTAAATTACTATTAATTATCTAGAGTCATCATCATGTGAAGTATAATCAATCAAACGGCACTGTTCATACATGGCACAGAATAAAATAATGTTAAAAGTCAGAGTTTGATTAAAAGCTAAGCTAAAAATGTAGGTTTTAAGATGAGTTTTAAAAATATGAACACTGTGAAAGTGAAAGTGAGAGGTGGTAAAAGTACAAACAGTCTTTAATATAATAAGTCATATTTGTGCAAAAAACAGGCTTGGATTTGCATTTCTACATCTAGATCAGGGGTGTCAAGCATGCAAAAATTATAGTAAATATATTGATCATTTTATTTCAGGTTCCACATACAGATTAAAATAGGTTGGATGAGTAAAATACTATCATAATAACTTATAAATACTCACAACTCCACAGTTTGCTCTTTGTTAATGTCAACATTTTCATGTCATTTTACTGTATTTACAATCAAACAAACGATCATTGATCAAAAACACAAATAACCTGATCAATTATGAGCATTTTGAAATGTCCGAAGTGTTGAGCTTTTAGGCCTACAGTAGTAGTCTGGGCCACGAGGACTGGATTTGGGAACCACTGGCATAAACCAAGGTGAAATTTGGTGCATTGATATTATACAATACAATTAGCTAATATAAAATAAAGTGTCATTGCGTAATATTCGAGTTTTCAAGATGGCTGCCAGAAAAATATGACAAACCGATCTCAGTGCAAAATCTTCAATTCCAAAAATGAAATAATGAAAATAGGAACAAGAGCGCCACCTCAATCTACTAAAAAATTATTAATTTAACACCAGTACTTAATATTTCCAAGTGACCAATTTCGCACTGAATCTTGAAAAATGTTAATTCAATAAAAGGTTAAAGTATAAGGTTATAAAAGCAGCTTGTGAGCAGCTCAAAGTTATTGGGAGTTGTAATCTCATACAGCGTAAACAATGCAAAATGTCATTTTAATGGATGGGAGGCTCCCAGAACTGGGCATGACCTTTCTTCCTCAGTCAGTTATGACGTAAGAGGTCATATTAGTCCATTTAGTCGCTGTTTTCTTCCAGTTTTTCCATTTGAAAATTAACACTTGTCTCCCACACATCACCATAATGAGAAACATTCCTCCGCTAATAGCTTTTAAAATGGCCTCATCTGTCTTTAAGGCTCCTCTCATAGAAATCACATCCAGACTCAGATGACAATTTAAGGCTTTATTACTTTATATGAAACATTGCTGTTTGGCATCAAGAAGGTCGAGGTTGAAATAGAGCTTCCAGTGTGGGAGCTGTAATTTCATTTTTTCCTTATTTAAACAGGTGTCATTGTGCGTTAACTTGTCTTTTTCATGTCAAGTGGGAAAAGTATGTGCTCAGCGTAGATGAAAAAGAATGTTTTATAATAAGACTCTGCAGATGTTTCACTCATTCTGGTCATTTTAAACAGTTTTAAATGTCAGCAAGATAATGTTTTCTCGCTCCACTCTACTCTTTTTATTGTGGTTGCATTTTTCATGTGATAAATGCACCAGTGGATAGACTATGACAGCTTCTTTTCTTCATTTATGTTGAAAACAAGCAGAGAATTTGAGAAAATCTGCAGCGATGTAAAATAATATGAACCTATAGTTGATCTTAAATACATTTAATGGAAGAAACAAGGCTCTTGACAAACATATAGAACAGATATTTATGTTAAATATATAGAAAAGTTAGAAAAATAGGGAACACTTTACTTGCTGGGTGAGTTCATATCACATTCATAGCAGCTTTCATAAACTGCACATAAAACATTCATGACTGTTTCATGAGACATTCATACCAAACCTTTCATGAATGTGGAAGACATAATGACGACAAATTTTCAAAATAAAAGTCCAACAATCGTAAAGCACTGCAGCACTGGCCATTATTTGACAGCCTGTTGCTGGAGCGGGTGGGAATGGAGAGGTGTGGTCGTGGTTCTCTGGAAAAAGGGAAAAGTGACAGATATTTTTGATTTATTTTTTTAATCTGGGGAAGATATGTGGTGGGTGAATGGTAGATGCTAGATTGGAACGGGGGGGCGGGACAGGGGCGGTGTTCAGGACGTTCAACGCGATTTCAACACTGAGATAGTTCAAATAGGATGGTAACATTGTAAGAAATTCTTTTGAAAGATGACAGCACTGTTGAAAGAAGCAGTGATTTATGATTGTTGGACTTTTATTTTGAAAATTTGTTGTTGTTCTGTCTTCCACATTCATGAAACAGTTATGAATGTGTTATGAACTCACCCATCTGATCATATGGAGTGCAAAGATTTCTATCTGGGTTTAAAAAAGACAAATCTAGCTGTAAAAAGGTAAAACTGCAGGATTTTAGTTTTATTAAACATTCATTAAATAAAATTAACAGACATTTATCTGGGAAAGTGATAAATCATGCTCGATATTTTTCTCTTTATTTTGATGCTGAGTGGGTTCCAGTATTTTCTCAAAGTTTACTGAATACTCAAGATGGAAAATAGGTGTATTTTTTCATCAATATATATATAAAACGTCAAACCTTATTTTGTCAGATATGTGTGAAAAAACATGGAAAAGCTTAACCTGTCCAAAGTAGTTTAAGACCAGAGGTGTCCAAATCCAGTCCTCGAGGGCTGGTGTCCTACATGTTTTAGATATTTCCCTCTTCCACATGATTCAGTTTAACCCTATAACTCCTGAAACTTTATCAGTTCCACAGTAAAAACAATGAAAATAAGCAACAAAATGAAGAAAAATGAACAAAATAAGACAAAGTTTTTGTTCATTTTGTTGCTCACTGTTTATTTTTTTTCATGTTACTAATTATTTTGTCAGTTTATTATTGATTTTTCTTCATTTTATTGATGACTTTGGCCATTTTTCTTCATTTTGTTGCTTATTTTCATTGTTTTTTTATTGTGGAACTGATAAAGTTTCAGGAGTTAAAGGGTTAAACTGAATCATGTGGAAGAGGGTAACATCTAAAACATGGATTTGGACACCCATGGTTTAGACGGTGCATGTGTGCTATACCAAAAAAACCCACCTCTACAACAGTATGTAAGATGTGTATTTACATATGGCTCCAATACTGAAACATTTATATCCATAGCAACATGGCCTGGAAATGTAATAACCTGGAATGTGACTCATTCCCTAGGGTAAAATATTTTCATTTGTGCCTGTGAATCACAAACTAAATGGGAAGAGCTGCTTACAATCAGCGGCTCACTTTAACGCAGAGCCACCCTGTTGCTCTGACATCCACCACAGGAGAATGTCAAGAGGCAGAAGTGACGACACAAGGTTGGAAACACCGAACTGTTTGACCTTCACAGCCTTCCTGCCTGTGGGGAAAAGTCAGTTGATGATGAAGTTAAGCTCTGTGTTTGGGCGTGGATTTAAAGGAGACACATGATGTAAGAAGCTCAAAGGCATCGCCACGGTTATCAGAGCAAACACAACTAGTACTGAAGACTCCAACAATTAAAGCGTCATTTGTTTATTAATTACAATATATATATATATATATAAAACTCCTTTATCTGTGCGTTTAAAGTCATAAGCTTTAGTTTTATCAGCGACACAACAGCCATATGACTCCAACCCTGAAGCTTCAGAAGCAAGTGGGTTTGTGTCACATGGAAGCACATAGAAATATATCATGTGCCACAAAACACAAACCCATCCCTCCAGGTTCTTTTCATCCAACTTTCACGTACGTTTTAGAACAGCCTGTTTAACATCACGGGTCAACTGACAGATATTTCCATAGCTTCAAGGTCGACTTCATCCTCCTGTTCTGGCTTTTTTCACTGTTTGTACTAATCCTTTCTTCGACCATGGTGAAATAATTACAACTGTTACATTCAGAGTCGTCACCGTTAAGACAATTTTAGTCGACAGTTGTATTGATATATCAAGATTAAGAAGATACGTGTTGAAAAACATGTGCCACCTCCACCCGTGTGTATTTGTCTGTAGTTGTGCATAAAATAAATGTTGTCAAATGAGTCTATATTTTTATCCATCAGAATATGGATAGAAAAATTATGACTTCAAAAATTACACCAAAGAAAGGCTTCCTCTAAAGTTGGAAGGAAAGTTCTGGTATGTTCAGGGTCGGTTCTGGTTAATATGGTGCCCTAATGCTAGGCGAACGCTAAGCGAACGCTAAGCGAACGCTAAGCGAACGCTAAGCGAACGCTAAGCGAACACTAAGCGAACACCCGTCTTTTCTTTTGTGGAATTAAAAATGAGCATCTGTAAACATAGTGTCCTACATCTGATCGAATATCTATGAATAATCACTGTCAATGTTAAGTTTAATGATTTATTTACACTATTTTCCACACTATAAGGTGCATTAAATGTCACAATCACTCTCAACCTTTAGTTGTAACACGGAACAAACAAAACACACTGTTATTCTGCTTAGTCAAACTTTGAAAAGAGTCCAAATTATACAATAAAAAGTCAAAATTATATGACAAAAATCTAAATTATGCGATAAAAAATACCAAATTATGGAATAAAAAAGGCCAAATTATGGAATAAAAAGGCCAAAGTGGGTTGCTGTGTAGATTATGTGGTACACAGTTTAGTGGGTATGGACAGGGAATTTAGGAAAAATTCAAAAGTCATAAATAGGAGATTAAAAAAATTTAATTAAAAAAAATCAGAATTATGAGAAAAAAAATCTAAATCAGGAGATAAAAAGTCAAAATAGTGCAAAAAAACCTGAATTATGAGATTAAAAAAAATCTAAATTATGCAAAAAAAAAGTCAAAATGATGAGATAAATTAAAATTGTGAGATTAAAAAGTCCAAATTTTTAACTAAAAAGTCACAATTTCTGATTTACTACTTATTTTTCATACTGTCACATGTGTTTAGTTTGAAAAAGTAATAAGTCTATTGTGAGAATATAAAGAGTATAAAGTACAGATATTTATACAAAAATATAGGGAGGAAAAATAAAAAGTTGCCAGAAAAATAAATACTCAAATAAAGTACAGATACCTAAAAATTGTACTTAAATACAGTAAAGAAAGTACTTATACTTAGTTACTTCCACCTCTGGTTCCTAGCTTTACCCGCCCAGATATATATCTATTTTTTTGTCCCAGGTCAAAGTTTACTGACACAGATGTTGTAGAGAAGGGGTCATAGTCAGTGTCAACTAAAATAAAACAGAAATTACGTGACACTGACTGAAATTTCACTTCCAATCAGATGCCGAATGTTTTTACTGACAACAAAAACAAGTTACTACACAGGAAAGACTGAAGAGTTCTAGTTCTGTTCTATACTAAATTTCTGCCGAAGTGATTGCTGTGAAATGCATCACACAGGAGATGTTTTTCAATCCTAGAAAGAGGGCTGACTAATCTCTACCCACTCACACCCTCCCCCTCAGCTACTGAAACCACTTCCTGTCTGAGCCGCAACACCTCTAATTCACTCTCAGGCATCAATACTAATGTCATGTCTCATCTGCGAGAACAAACTGTGTTTGGAGAAAGAAGTATGAGTAAGCTGAAGGGTAAAAACTATCTTTATTTGGACAAGGGTGTCAAACTCACTTTAGTTCAGGTGCCAGAGCAGTAAAATGATATAACAATTACATTATAATAATGTTTGTATCTATAATGTTTCTCTCAAAATGTGAATAACATCAACAACTTGACATGTCTTCAGAAAAAAACGGTGCAATTTTAACCATTTTCTGCCTCATTCTATTATTTTGCCATTTGCACATGTGCAGAACAACTGACATTTCAATTACAAATACACTAAATATTTGTAAAAATTACACTTACTTGTCTTCAGATGTTTCAGCTGGGTCATATTTATTCAGGTTTTTGTAAAAAGGATGCTTTGTTAACGTAAAGATTTTCATCTAATTTAACATTTTTGAATTAAAATCTAATAGCTATCCCTATTCATTACATGTATGGGTCCAGTAGTGAGTGCTTCATAGTCAGGGTCTAGCGCGGCTAGGCTAGCAGTTTTAATTATTTATAGGTAATTATGATCATATTTAACTGGTCTGAATTATTCTGTATGTAGAAAATGAAATAAAAAAATTTTTACACCCTTAATATCTTCATGGGCCAGATTGGATCCTTCGGCAGGCCGGATTTGGTCCCCGGGCCTTATGTTTGACACCTGTGTTGTTGAGAAACCAGATGGAATATTACCCATGTTTTGACTGTTCACTATTACACAAAAAAAAATAGAAACTGTCACCACAAAATATGGTCAAATATAACTATACACAACCTTTACGGTGTCTGAAACAGTCCTGCCAGAAAACACTTAAAAATGCTGTAAAAAGTGGGTAATTAACAGTTTCAGATGACAGCAGAGTGACTCCTCATGCCTCTGTGTGGGTACAATGATGAGATAATTCATCTCATGTTTCGTGTTTGGAACAAAGAAACACAGCGGTCTGGTACTTGGCTTTCTTTACGTCGCTGGATATTTGTAGGAAAGACGATTTCAGCACAATTTTTATTTATATTTTTTTTTACACGCAACCCAAAAAAACAGCTCTGTGTTTAAATATAGTACCTCCAAAAACACATGAGGTTGTTGGAAAGAGACGCGGTGATTGAGTTAAAAGCGGGTGTTTACTCATGAAAGTCGACAATTTTAAGGGCTACGTGTTTTTGGACGACGGTGACGACACATTGAATCATTTCTGTGGGAAAGTCTAGACCACAAACCATTGACTGTTTTAAATATTTATATATTCATCAGAAGTGGAAAATAACTAAGTGAATGGACTTTGTTACTGTACTTTAGATTTTTATTTTTTTTGGTATCTAACTGTACTTTACTTGAGTATTTATTTTTCTGGCAATTTTTTATTTTTACTACCTACATTTTTGCATGAATATTTGTACTTTATACTCTTTATATTTATATAAATATCTGTACTTTATACTCATTACATTCTCAGAATAGACTCATAACTTTTTTTGTGACAGTATGAAAAATAAGTCACTTCAGAGGTAAAATCAATGATTTTATATATTATAGTTATGTGACTTTTTATCTCACAATTTTGACTTTTTATCTCATCATTTTAACATTTTATCTCACAATTTTGACTTTTTTTATGATAATTTTGACTTTTTATCTCATCATTTTAACATTTTATCTCACAATTTTGACTTTTTATATGATCATTTTGACTTTTTATCTAATCATTTTAACATTTTATCTCACAATTTTGACTTTTTATATGATCATTTTGACTTTTTATCTCATCATTTTAACATTTTATCTCACAATTTTGACTTTCTATATGATCATTTAGACTTTTTATCTAATCATTTTAACATTTTATCTCACAATTTTGACTTTTTCTCTTATCTCATATTTATAACTCATAATGGCTTTTTATTTCAATTGTGACTTTTTTTCTCCTAAATTTTCTGCCCATACCCGTGTAACCGTGACTTGATCAAAAACATTATCTACACAGTAACTCACTTTTAAAGGCTTTATTTTAAATACTTTTGAAACTTTTTTAGATTTTTCCTAGTTACATAAGTAGGAAAAAAATGCATTTTACTTTTTACTTTTACTCTTTACTTGTAATTTTTTTTAAAAAATCTGACCACCCCGATGTAGACATAGAAATAAAACTGTCAAACTATTTTGAAAAATTATAAATACTGGTTATCACAAACAACTGCTGTACAGTTAAAGTCAGAAAAACGTGTTCTTCGTATATAAAAGATGTGATAAAACAAGCTTTAACGACAGCCGTAGTGTGGTTTCAGCTGCTGTGTTCTACTCTTTAAAGAATTTTATCTCCAGCCATGGTCTGTGCCCCTCAGGATACAAGCTCATCTCTGTATCCTGAGGGGCACATAAAAAAAACCCACTAAATAAGTTCAAAGGATCACAGGAAGAGTTGATAAGGTTAAAAATGTGTCCTTGTTTTTGTGTTTTAACAGGATAAAGAGTCAGTTATCCAGATGTTCTACAGTAAACTATATATTCTGCAGTTAAAACAATTAATAAATCAAGAAAATCAACAGTTATACATATTATAATGTTGTACATTTTGCATACATTTTGAATTTTGAATGATATGTCCTGCCCTAACTGTGCAAATATCATACAAAATGCAAAATAAACCTGAATTTCTCAACAAAAACAGCCTAACCACTGGATATTTGTCTTATATTGAAGAATCTGCTCCTTTATTATTTACCTTTACTTCACTAAACAGAGGTTAATGATAAGGATAAACACAAAATCCAGACCTTTGTCACTACAGTAGATACCATAGATCACATCTAAAACCAAAGAAGTCTTAAGGTTTAGGTTTTTGGAAAAGACTGTGGTTGGGTTTTGATTAAATTTTGGTGTTGATCCAGAAGAGATCCTGGTTTCTGGATCACTTTGAAATGTATTCTCCATTTACCGCAATGTAAAATTTCAACCAGAATCCAGAATCTCTTCCGGATCAACACCAAAATGTAATCAGTTATTCCTTGTGACACTCCCAAAACATCCTGAAAAGTTCATTTTTATTTTTTTATTTTCACACAGTTTATCACTTTCCAATAATGACTTTTAAATCCATGTTTATTTGCTTTAAAAATGAAACACATGTTTTATAACAGAGCGGACATTTGTACAATTCCGGGAAAAATAGGTTCATAAAAACATAAATAAAACATTGTGTTTTTCATGTCTAAAGAAGAATAAAAACTATCAGGAAAGAAATCTCCACTAAGCTTCTCACAATTCATTCAAGTCAGTTATAATGTGACTGAACTTAAAGGAAAACAGATTGTTTATCATGATTTTCAAAACTTGCAGTAATTTTTATGAAATCCAAACTGTCACAGATGAGCATCATGCGTCAGAATATTGACAATTTTCTCAAAATTATGAACGTACTGTAGTATAGTCTCGAGTTGTGAAAACCAAAATCATGCACCTATTACCTCAGGCTTTTACACAAATACTTACCGAAACAAAGTACCTGTTAAAGTGAATTCAAATTCTCACTAAGATGATTCATAGCCACTAAACTGTTACCTGGGTGTGTCTGTACTGTATGTGTCATGTGACCTAAAGCTTCATCCATTGAGGAAGAGGTTCTGGAACGCTTAATAATGATTTTTTTGTGTGTGTTTTTAAACATCATCTTTCAAATTTAACATATCCAAAACTGTACAAGTGAAGGTTTAGGTAGACATAACTGTGCATTCTAGTGCAGTTGGGTTTGTGTTAGTACTGTATGTGCCTACACTGAACACTGTCAGGACATGTTGTGATGACAGAGGTGGATGATAATACCTGTTATCATCTGATGGATTGTGTATATATTGAACTAGGGCTCAGTGGTGAAACGATCACACATATGGGATCAGAATAAAACCTATGTCAATAATGATATATATGAATATAGAACCAGTTATACAGTTACATAGTCAACATACACTGTGTTTTCTTTCAGGGATTTCATGGTGTCATATCCAGGAAATTATAATATATTATTTAGTGTTTTGTCACTTCCTGTTTATTTTGATAGATTTCCTATTGTGTTCTGTCCTGTGTCTAGTCCAGTGGTACTGAACCCCACCAGTTTCATATGCACATTCACCAAACCCTAACCCTACCACAAAACAACCATAGAAGAAGAACAACAACAACGGGTGGTGATTTCCTTTTATCAAAGATGAGGGAAGAATGTGAGAAAATGTCAGCAGTCTTTCAATTATTTTTATAGAAGCGACATCAGTCGTTAAGATCTATGATCCACAATTCTGTGAACATTCCGGCGTCTAACTACGTCATCCTAAAGATTACGCTGGTTGGTTGGAGTAGCGTCCTATTGCATACAGAGGATTTGAAAGACAACCATTTAGCCCCGCCTCCCCTGACTATGAAGCGTTCCTAGACCTATAAATGTAATATAATGGGAATAGGCTCATGATTTTTTGCCTTTTTATCTCCTAATTTTGCCATTTTATCTCCTAATTTTGCCATTTTATCTCCTCATTTTGCCATTTTATCTCCTCATTTTGCCATTCTATCTCCTAATTTTGCCTTTTTATGTCCTAATTTTGCCTTTTTATCTCATGATTTTGCCATTCTATCTCCTAATTTTGCCTTTTTATCTCATGATTTTGCCATTCTATCTCCTAATTTTGCCTTTTTATCTCATGATTTTGCCATTTTATCTCCTAATTTTGTCATTTTATCTCATGATTTTGCCATTCTATCTCCTAATTTTGGCATTTTATCTCCTCATTTTGCCATTTTATCTCCTAATTTTGCCATTTTGTCTCCTAATTTTGCCATTTTATGTCCTAATTTTGTCATTTTATCTCCTCATTTTGCCTTTTTATCTCATGATTTTGACTTCCCTTAATGCACTTTACATATGAAAAAATTCGAAAATAAACCATTCATTAACAGTACGCCTTATAGTATGTAAAATACAGTATATATAATTCCCATCCACTTAAAAAAATAAATAAAAAAATGACCCCCTGCTGATGTAAAAGGAAGTGTAAAGAGTTGGGAACCATTACAGAGATAATGTTCATGATAACAAGCCTAAAATGTGACCGGCTCTGTATTCCCACGCTCCACTCATCACGAACTGAAAACAACAGCAGCTGAGTGTGGAAACAATTATTTCCATTTCCAAATAGTACCATTTATTAGACAATGACATAATAGTGTCATTGTCTAATAAATGATACTATTTCTAGACAAGCGTGTGGGTTTGTATTATTTTACTGATCCAAAATGAACATGGACAGACAAACCTGTTAATTAAAATGATTAGTAAACAAATAAATCTAATGTTTCTTCATGACAGGTTTGTACTGTAGCATCCTATAAGGTAATAATTTCCTGAATATGTAATAAAATTGTCACTTAACTTGATTGAAAATGTAATAAAACAGCAAAATGTAATAATTTCACCAGTAATGTGATAAAATATCCTGACTAATATTGTAATTTTTTTCTTTTTTTAACCAACCTTATTAAATTTTTTGGATTTATTATTATTTAAAGTGGGTCTATTTTTTCCCCAAAACTGTAGTATATTAATTTTCAGTCCATCGCTCAACCTATTACAGCACAGCCTTTCAAATCCAGTGCACATAACATTCTCAGATTGTCAAAATACAAAATGTAGAACCCTTTATTACATTATCAATCAAGTTTTACATTAACAGTTTTGAAAAAAAAAAGTGTAATAAGGTATTTAATTTGCATTAAAACATTTTTATTACAACATCAGTTTGGGTATTTTATTATACTGTTGGGTTTTATTACATTTTTAATTGAGTTCAGAGCAAATTTTATGTCATTTTCAAGAAATTATTACAACAAAGCCCTTTAATCAGTATTTGTTTTTAAAGATTTTGCTCAGATTTTTGGATTTTTCCATTTTATTTGAACTTTTTGAACACTGTTACTCCTTTTCCTTATATGCACTTATCTGCTTTTCCACATTTATTGACATTTTGTGTTTGATTCTTCACTTTGTTATAAGATGATGTACATTTAAGGAATTTCACCTTGAGCACAGCAGCAATTTTTTACCTCTCCGGCTCAGAATTTATTTCATTTGCAGCAGGGATCTTTTGAAATCTTATTACCAATGGACCACTTCATTGATTCTGCAGTTGAGTCAGTCTTGTTGTTGGTCTTGCACTATGTCACCTTGTTGTTATGAGACAAATTTACTGCATTAAAGAAAATACCTTCGGGCACTGTCTGTGTAAGGATCAGTAGAGTGAAGGTCGATGAGCTCAGGTCTAAAGGGAACAAATACCTGTCCTAGGGTGGTCCAATCCCAATTTTTGGGGGACAGAATAGACACAAAAAAGGGTCAAAGTCAAAAGAATGATCAATACGTGTTTTTCAAAATAAAACCAAAAATAAGACAATGTAAAAACAACTTGTTTCTTCATTAAAACCAAAATGAAAAAACAGATAATGATGCGTTTTTTTCAGTTTTCCTTTTTAATAGAAAAAACTGATAATGTCTATTTCCCGTTTTATCCAATTTTGACCTGAAGCAAATTGAGTAAACCCGAAATTAATCTTAACAACCGAAAGAAACATGGCCACTGGTCTTACTCAGTCGTCATACTGTATCTGGAAGTCTTAGTGTGACCCTCTTAGTTTCCCCAAATAGGACGAAAGGACGCAAAATTATGAGATAAAAAGTCCAAATTATGAGATAAAAAGTCCAAATTATGAGATAAAAAGTCCAAATTATGAGATAAAAAGTCCAAATTATGAGATAAAAAGTCTACATTCCCAGTCACTAAGCACTACCAGAATTAATCCATCTATAAGACATTGTGGTTTTTGTAGAACTAGGTAATATACAATAACAATAACTGCCTCTAACTACTGGGGCTGAACAACAAGAGAAATTTCAGGTTATTTTTCTCACCGGTCATGTCTCTTATTTTAATTGTCTTTTAATGAATGTTTGTTTTTTATTTTTTTCATTTTAACGTTCTTTTATGTTTAATGTAAAGCACCTTGAGTTGTCCTGTACACCAAATGTGCTATACCAATAGAGTTGGGGTACAGTTTTGTAGAGCCAGTGGGTGTCTGGGATACTGTCAGTGATGTGACTCTGACAAACAGCAAACATTTGATCAGTTTTATCAGTAAATCAGTCAGAATTTTACGTTGTTTCCACCTGTCAGTTGACTTCAAAATAAGACTCTGCATCTATTTCAGTCTGAGCAAAAGTCCACTTAGTGTCTACCAGGGTGTCTCCTGTGTAAAGTAGGACAATGAAGCACTGTTTTCTCTCCTACTTAGCCACGAAACAGGCCTGCAATCCATTTTGTGTTCCAACTGTAAATGATTCATGACTCCAGACCCAGTATCATATGACAATATTTGCCGTCATGCAATGAGTGAGACAGAAAAAGATATTTAAACATTTTCTGTTACTAAATGACCATGCTCGATTAGGAGCCGTGACCCGAAAATTACATAGACAAGCTCAAACTAAAGTTGAACACATGTCAAGATTAAAAAAAAAAAAAAAAAAAAAGACTATTTTGACCCTCGTATCTGGTCATAAATATTGACATAAACCCATTTATTTTACTTTCTCCACTCCCTTTGCTCTGCTTCCTCCCTCATACATAATCCACGCCTACATCGCTCTGATCAGTTTCCATCCCAAACTTCCTCTCCCTCTGACCCGTCATCATGTATAAATATTGATAGACCTCATCTTATCTTTGTTTTTCTGCCCTCTCTCCATTGCTGTGCTTCGTTTAGCAGATCATACTTCAAATAAGGACTGTTGAAAAACGTGGAATCATTTCCAAAAATAACCAAAAACGACTTTTGTTTTTGACTCAGAGGTTAAAACTAGAAATGTTTGGTATTTAAAAGGTTAATTACAGTAATTCCTAGAAAGTCTGCACTCATGTCATCAGGTTTCAACACATATATATACACACAGCTCCTGGCATGTAGTGAAATCACGTGTCAAATGTAGTAACACGACTGAACAACCTAATCTGCTTTAAGCTGATCCACTGAAAACCAGAGAAGAAGAAAAAAAAAGACAGTTGAAGGAGTCAGCAATTTTTTGATCTTTACACGACCTGCAGATCATGCTTCCTGATTAGTTTCAGTTTCATTTAATTAAGCAGAATTTATGGAGTGTAAATAGAAAGTCTGGCCAAAGCTAAAAACCCACATTCTATGATTCTATGATTTTGTTGAAGTGCGTTTAACTTTGATTAAGTTATTGACTTAGGTTATGAAATATAAACTTTTTTTGGATATATACTAGACCTGACACCATATATAACACTCCCCCCACTGTAGGTATTACTATACTGCCCTACAAAGCAAAAAAGCAGAAACTGAATTTAGTTATTGTGTTTTTTTGCAACATTCAAAGCATTATTTGTCATGTAATAAAATATATCATCTCAAATGTCTGTCGTTTTGGAGAGAATTAGTGAGTATTTGTACAGTAACTGCAAAAAGTACTAGTAAAACAAGACAAAAAGACAGTAAAGACCATTACTGTGTTCTTACCAATGTCCATTTAGGATCCTGCACCAATTGTTTACAGTCAATCACTGTATTAGACTGAAACTGATTATGTAATTACTGTATTTTGCACACTATAAGGTGCACTGTCAATGAATGGTTTTTATGAAGGTTTTTCATATATAAGACACGTTAAGTCAAAATTGTGTGATAAAAAGTACAAATTATGAGATAAAAAGTCAAAATCATGAGATAAAAAGTCCAAATTATGAGATAAAAAGTACAAATTATGAGATAAAAAGTCCAAATTATGAGATAAAAAGTCCAAATTATGAGATAAAAAGTCCAAATTATGAGATAAAAAGTCAAAATCATGAGATAAAAAGTCAAAATTATGAGATAAAAAGTCTAAATTCCCAGTCACTAAGCACTACCAGGATGGTTTTTGCAGAACTAGTTAATATACAGTAACAATAACTATCTCTACCAACAACTACTGGGGCTGAACAACAAGAAAACTTTAAGGTTATTTTTCTCAGTTTGGTGTCTGTACAGTTAGTGTCTTTTTTACTTTGTAGGACAGAATAAGTATGAGTAGGAAATGAGAAGAACATCCTGATACAAGTGTGGATTTAAAAGGTCACAGAACAAATAAATCCAACACACTTAATTAACTGGTTCCTCTTTAACACAGAACAAAAAAGAGCATCACTGGTTCTGCTATTTAGTTTCAAATAGCCTGAACTAACTCTTCATGATTTAATGCTTGACCAGAGCGACAGAATAATGTGAGTGAACACAATTTAATTTGGAAATAAACATTAAATCTCTGATATAACTACTGCCCTGAAATAAATAGCACTAGTGGAAGTTAACTTTACTAGAATCTTCATAAATGGAGAATAGATCTTCAAGGTCAAAGACATAAATAAGGAAACAAATCAATAATAATAATAATAATAAATCTCTATAAGTGACAAGAACAAAATTATCCCAAAAAAATGTGGCTGTGAACAATGAGCTACTCACAAAAAAAACCAACTCTTTTTGTGGTGTCGAATTATTGCATGAATTAACGTGAATTAATTACAGTCATATTTAGTGCATTATATTTGAATCATACTGTATTAGCTTCATTTTTATCTTTAATCACATACTTGTTTTGCTCAGAAAAGTGTAAAAAATCTGTTAATTTACAGCACTTTATATGGAACTGACGCTTTATTTTATTTGTATTTTCCAATGAACAGATCAATAATCCCTCCAGTGTTGGAAACTAAAGGTTACATGCAGCACGTCTAAAATACAGCAGAATATAAATGGATACGACTGCATCTTTTTAAGTGTGTGAAAAACAAGAAATTACTTTATAAAGCCTGTTTTTTAATTTGTTATATATCGATCTTTTAAATGGTCATAATAAATAACGTAATGAATTTAAATGACAATACCTTAAGTTGTGGACATTAAAAAGGGATTTAATTCGATCAATTAATTATAGATCATAATTCATTCATCTCTGGTTCTTATATTAGTTCATTTTTTTGGGGTAATTCTACTTTGGAAGCTTCATTTTACCCTAAAGCCAATTCCTGCTGACACTGACAGTGTGTAAAATGTCTGTATTTTAAATAGATCTCTATCATTGTTAGCAGTGATTAGCTGACAGCCCTTGTTGGGTGTAACGTGTATGGCCTCATTTGTTTTATGACCCACATCCTGTCTAAAATGTGCCATATCACAAACTAAAATAGTTACCCAGTGATAAGATAATGCTAATAGAGTACACCCTGGAAGTGTGTGTTTGCTTATTCTAGATGGTAGTGACTGCATTTGACCCAAATTACAAATAATAGGAATAAAAGAACAATAATAACATTTAACATATAACAGGCTCAGCAGTCAATATTAATTGAAATTTTATTTTTGGCATTTTTTTTTTTTTTTACCATCATAAATGTTATGTGTTAATAACAGTATTAATAACAGAAATAACTTAATTCCACTCAGTTGTACCCCATCTATGTTTTAACTTATGTTCACTTATATCCACAATAGTTCCCCTTTATAAAAAAATAAAATAAAAAATGAGTTGGAAGTACTTAAAAAGAAGAATATGTTACAGCAACTTAATACATTTGAGTATTCACGACTGAATATATTGAATTATTCTGAATATTTGGGTTTACAGTGTGAATTGTGTCTTTAGTGTCAGCTCATTTTCATTCCTATTCATTTTTTGGTTTATTTTTGGTGTTTTTCATTTCTTTTTCCACAAATACGGTATTATTATCATCATCATCATTATTATTATTGTTATTATTATTGAGTGTTGTTGTTGCTTCTGTATTTATTCTTGTGTATGGCTTCATTTTATATGTATATATGTATGTATGTATGTATCACAAATAGTTAACAAATCTTTTCTTTTGGAGGAAGGGGATTTTTTTTGTTAGAAAAGTTGATACTACTACTTTTAAAAATGCTTGTGTTGTTTTTTACTGTATGTTTTCCTTTTTTTTTTTTTTTTTTTTTTAATGTTCAAATAAATCAAATCAATCAAACCAAATTGTTCACAATGTTCTTGGCTGTTTTCTGAGTCTCCTGTTGTAAAAATGCAGCAGAGCAGCTTCGTTTGTTTAATTGTGACCAACCATCTTCCTCTTGGTCACATTCCAAGTGTTTAAAATGTTTCAGGTCGAGGAAGCCAAAGTGTTTTTCTTTATTGTCCCAGAGCTGCATGTATGTGTATTTGTTGTACATTCACTACAAAGCGCATTTATGACCTGTACGAAGCTGACAACAGAAGGATAAAAACCCACTAAAGATCACATGATCAGCACGCTACCACCAGATGCTCCAGTTTACCACCACAGCTTCACTTCATCATGTGTGTGTGTGTGTGTGTGTGTGTATGGATTCCTATCTGTATGGGGACATCAATGTGTTTACACAGTCATGCCACGGGGACCTCTGACAAGAGTCCCCACATAAATTCAGGTCCCCACGACCCACGAGGGTTAAATATAAATGTCGTTTCTCACTTGTAAAATATAAATCTGTGTGCAGTATGCAGACGATGAGGCCCCATCAATACATTCATTAGTTTTTTTTACATAAGTCCCCATAAAACATTGGGGAAACAGGTATGAAGCAAAACATGTATATATTTTTTTTATATTATTATAGATTTTATTATATAATTCATTTTATATTTTTTTTAATTTATTTATATATATATATATATATATATATATATATATATATATATATATATATATAGTGTTCAAATTGTATTTTTTTGTATTTATTTAAAAAAAAAAAAAGGGAAATGCTCACTACCCAATGGGAACTTTACCTACAAGTGATGATTACAAACGTGGTCCTCATGAGACATGGAAATGAGTATGTGTGTGTGTGTGTGTGTGTGTGCAGTTTCTCAAGGACACCGACTAGAGTGACACATCATCTCACCAAACTCTGTTACCTTGCACCTCGATCAATAAAGACACACATTTGTGTCTCAGTGTCTTTGTGGACACACTCACTGTCCTCTTTTAACCCTAAACCCTTATTCTTAACCATAAAACATCTTCTAAAATATCTAAAATATACACTTATATATAGTTCAAAATTATGCACAGACTCATTTTTCAGGTACTTTGACCTAAACAGAAGAATCACTTCATCTCCTTTAAACCTTCATTCATCATTTCCAAATGGTCACATGTTTAATGCATATCACTGACCTGTGTTATTTGAAGCTGCTGCTATAGACACAAATGCACATCACACCTTTCATATTCATTTATTTTCCAGACTATAAGGTACATTTAAAAGGCTTTAATTTTCTCAAAAAAACCAAAGTGCACTTTATAATCCAGAGTGACTTATACACAGTAAATTTTGCAGTGTTAAATCAACACTTAGAGAGTTTATTTAACTTCTTCTAGAGTGTATTTGGTCCCATTGTCTCCAAATGAACACTGCAAAATCTACAGTGTATATGGATTGGAATTTTTGGCTTTTTATCTCCTGAACCTGAAAGAAAGACATCTGATCTTGACTGAAACAAGCTAATTCTAAATAGAAAATCAGAATTTCGGGGTTTTTGATTTGATCCGACGTAATGCCCTCTACGATTATGTGTCACCGGAAAAAATGAAGATCAATTTTGCAGCTCTGTTTCTGTTCAGTGACAGATTCTTAAAAGTGTGAAAAGAAAGATTGCATATAAAAACTATCACACAAAAATTATACTTAAAACTACTGATGCATATGGAGGTAATAAAGGACACAGCAAAATGAGTTAAAATACAAGAAGGACCATATATAATTAGGCTTTTGAAAATAGTACAGCGCTAGACTAGATAATATCTTGTTTAAAATTAAACCATTGTGATAAAACACAGAAAACTAACATCCCTTCTAGTGCTGGTATGCAGAGATAAGAGCATTTGCATTGATCAATAGTTAAAGTGCTCAGTCATGCTACCTTGGGTCCCAGCAGGGCTCATATACGTGACCTAAATGTGTTATTTTCTGTTTTTACGCCCAGCTCATAGTTTAACCTTTGTCCAGACTTATTGAGGTTCAATGAAATCTATCACTTGTGTTCGACAGCACTGGTGTCAAACATGTGGTTCGCTCTAATCTGGCTCATGGGGTTCATTTATGAAATGCATGACTTTTTTTTTTATGTGTATTATTATTATTTTTTACTTCCTTGAATTTTAATTTTAATTTTATGGTGTGGAAAAAAAGGCAATTAGTAGCAATCAGGAAGCTTGTACCATTTCAATATTTGGAATAAATACCCTACCCTACCCTACTAACCCTAACCTTTTATTTTAGGGCAAAAAAAAAAAAAGTTATATTACAAAATCATATTTATATTAACATATTATTCTTTTACAAATTTGTTTAGAAGATTAACAAATGTCAAGTGTAATTTTAACTATATCCTGCCTGTTACTTAGCCTTGCCATGCTAGACTGTAGAGAATACTTTAGGTCAAAGGTCACGATAAAGGTCAAAATTAAATTATGAATATAACTTTTTATTAAGTATTCATTTTACAGACTTCCTATCAGCACCAGAATGATCGTCCTTCAATTCTGCATCTTCTCTGTACAGCTTTTGACCTTGTGTTGAACTAAGAGGTCAAAGGTCATGGGGTCAATACCTAAAAACCTATAACAGAAACACCAGTGGAGATAGAAACGTAGTTACTATTGTTGACAGATAGGAAATCTGACACGGGCTTTAAAATGATGTCATGACCTTTGACCTTGAGGTCCAAATCATCTGATTTTAAATGGCGGTAACTCCAAACTGAGTGGTGATAAGCACTCAGTTACTATTGTTGACAGATAGGAAACTACATGTAGACTCCAAAAAGACATTGTGACCTTTGACCTTGAGCGACCTCAGAAAGTGAAACCCACGGTGTTTACATTTTTGTGAGGGAGATGTCCATCAGGAAATAAAATGTGTTCAAGGGGGCGGGATTTGTTGTGCTTGTATTATTTATATTTTTAAGGAAATGCTATAGATTTTAAACACTTTCATAAGATAATTAAATTTTTCTTTTCACTGTTACTTCATATTATCTTGGGGCGAAGTATAATGAGTTTAACAACCTTGTTCTATAACAACAGATCATCTCTGTTCAGAGGGAAAAACTAAATAATACTGTAGGGAAAATGTTCTACTGTCCACTGAAGAAGAACAGGAGTGGAAAGCCCACATGCCAGCTTTGACGTCTTTAAACACAACAGTTACCACGCATGCTTTTTTACGACAGAAACCTTATCATGTGTGGCAGACACGCTCACACACACGTACAAACTTTCATCTAGAAAAACTAAACACTGTGGGACATTCCTGTAGAACAGACACAGGAGGATGTTTACCGTTTTTATATATGTGGAGACAAAAGGAGGCACCAATAGGAGGATGTTTTCTCTACCGTACGGGGACTTTCTACGTCTAGTTTCATGAAGAATTCACTGAACCAAAGCCATAAAAACAGACCTGCTGATTAACCTAAAAGTAAAAAAAAAAAAAAAACACCTACAGGATGTCCATACTGCAGCACAATGTCTTTGGTAAGATTATGGTACAGTAGTGTTAGAGAAAATTATACATTTAAATACAACTTTAGCACAGGTTGTCGTAGAAAATGCTCTTTTATAATAGCTTCAATTATTTATATTGTTATATAAATTACAGTGATTAAGTCATTCTTTTTTATTTAGAAGATGCTTTGCACTTTTCAACACAGACATGTGGACAATAGTGAACATAACATACTATAATAGTGGGAAATACTGATCAACTGCAAATATAATAAGGTGTAATTATTTTAATCCATTTTTAATGCCCTATTAGCACGGGATAAGTATTTCCTACTGTATGGAACACTGGTAATTCAGAATAATTACGGAGAATGTCTTAGTTCTTAGTGAATGCACCATGTCTGTGATTTGCTTAGAAATAATTCCGTCGCAAATTACCTACTATGTTTCAGTGAAAGACAGATGTCCAGTGATAATTTAAGTCCTGTGTGAATGCACATGTCTGTGTTTGGGATTTCAATTGAGCGCCTAAACCTATCCTTATCCTTTTATTGAAATTCGTCTCTTTTAAATGTTCTCATGTCCCTTATTTTAATTGTTGTTTAATGCATTTTAATGTTTTTTTTTTCATTTTAACTTTTTTATATGTTTTGAATTGTCCTGTACACGAAATGTGCTACACAAATAAATGTCCCTTGCCTTGCCTTTGACAACATTTCCATATTTTCCTGAATAAAGTTTTAAATGCAGGGCTTTTGTCAGTATTTCCACAGTGGGGTAGAGGCTATTACTAGTTATTTTACTTCTGGAAAAGATCTAAGCATTTCTACAAAACACAAATAAAGACAAAAATGCACTTTTGCATGTACAACCATTATGTGAAAATGTTGCATTTGGCAAAATGAGCTGAACATGTATTGATCCAACAAAAAACCTCCTAAATGGCAACAGATCTCATTAATGTTGAAAAATGAAAGAGCTCCTACAGAGGTGTGTGTGTGTGTGTGTATTTATGTGCACAACACAGTAAAAAGCTTTGGGACATTACAGTAATGCTCAGATGGCAGTGGGTGGTATTTAAAAACAGGTCCTCATTAATAAATCAAATCCTGTTACTTAGGGAATTCCCATATTGGGTTTCACTTTGTTGTTTTTGCACAAGGGTAACACTAAACATTACTGGAAAAGAAGATACTGGCTGAAAAGTGCAACATGGCTGAAGGTTTCATTTGTACAGTTCAGCCATAGATGGAAAGATGTGTCTGTAAAACCTGCAAACGGGAGCAGAGCTACAGTCATAACAAAAGGCTTTACATAAAAAACAAATGGCTACTCATCTGGGAAAGAGGATTTATATCAAATTCCAGGTTGTTCTCCACAGCCATTACCCTGCAGATCTGCGCCCTGACAGGCTGCTGCATATATATTTTATAGCACACACACACACACAGTGCATTATCTTCGTGTGATTGTACAAAGATAATGTATATACTGCAGCTTATCCTGATATACAGTCTATTATCTGTATTTATATTGTATTATCTATGGATTATGACGCTAATGTCTTATTTATTGTGTGTTTGTTTGGCAGCTTTATCCAATTGTGACAATTACAGTGACTTTATTTATTAATCTTTTATTTTTTTTATTTCTGGTTGGTCTGTTTAGTTTCTTTTTTAATTAAAATTGTCATTGAAAACAGTCCCACAACATTCATATTAATAACAAGTATTCAGAGAATGCCTAAAATTGGTCCTATTTTGTGCTAATCTCAAGTTTCTATGACAACCCGTTCTTGAATTAGAGTCAATAATGTGATTTGGAACTTTCTGCTAAATGCGACCTTTGACCTTTTGCAATATTTATAATTCCGTTATAAGTATATATGCATCAGTTTGTGTAATATTATGATAATATATCCAGTATTGATTAAGTTATAGCATAATATGTCTATGTTTGACACACACAAACATTGTTACAGAAGTGAATTTTGCAACATGTCACCTTTGACCTCCACAGATCTCAAAAACTATTGGTTGTAGGTGATAACACAAATGATCAAATCTTCATTCCACATCGTTTGGTACCAATCTGAAAGTTCTGTGACCATCCGTTATTGAGTTATAACCGATTTTAACATTTTAGCTAATTGTGACCTTGACCTTTGACCTTTACTCAAATGTATCATTGCATCCGATGCACATTAGGTAAATGTATATATCTTCAGTATTCATTGAGTTATAGCATGATATGTTTGTGCTCCCAAAAAGAATCGCAGTCCATTAAGCATCTTTTTTAACAACAAACAACATCAACCTTCTCAATTTTTTTTTTAACGTCAATTAACATAAATAATAGCTATTTAGATCCCACTTAGATCAAAGGGTTTCAATCAGTTTATGACTTTACTACACTTCATTAACACTTCATTGTACTCGACAGTACTCATTTGCAAAAACAGATAATATTTTTTTCACAAAATGCCATTTTTTTTACTCTACATTCCAAGTAATACTCATTGATTTGATGTATTATTTATTTCATTTGGTAATGTCCATTAAATTGAATACATAATATATCAAATGAATGACTATTACCTGGAATATAGAGTAAAAAAAACTCATTTTGTGTCTTATCTGTTTTTGCAAATGAACTCTTCAACTGCAAATTGTTAAAAAAAAAACACTCAAATATTTTAAGAGGCGATGCGTTTCACTTCCAAGATGTGGCCACAGTGCGATTGGATTAATTCTTTTGCTTTTTTTTGGCCTGAGATTAAATATTTTTGATGAGACGCAGATCTAGAAGACTAATGGCGTTAATTAATGTGGCTCAGGAAAGTACTACCATTACATCCTCCCACTGACTGGAAACATCTGGGCCATTCAAGATGTTACTGCAGTCATTCAGAAAGAGGGGAAAAAAAACAGGGGGTACAGTTACCATGACAACCAGTAAAATATCCACTTGAACTTTAATGATCAATTCTAATACTCAAACTGCTGACTAGTGGGCCAATTATGCACAATTATAGGGTATTGTGTCTTTGTACTGACATATAAAACAGATGTTATATAAAACTTTATACTTGTTTTTATTATAAATCATAGCAGATTGTGATATTCTTTTCTGTCTTTTTTACTTCTATGATCTGTCTACAGTGTCTTCTGGAGTCTCTGGGGTCCAACAGGAATTCTGACCTCTGCTCTTCTTCAATATGGGTCTCATCCTACTCCAATTTTTTTGATGATTAGGTTCCAAAAAAAACATTTAATCCACCGCTGAAGATGGAAACTCTCAAACGGAGATGGTCTTAATCGGGCGATCTTAATTTTCCTGTTTTTGCAGTTGAGGGAGTAGCATTAATCTTGAAATACAAACAATTCATCTCTATTTTTTAAACTTAAAAACAGCCTATTTGACTGTGAGATTGCGCCATCGTGACAGCAGCTGAAATCTGTCACTGTAGGAAAATATAACCATGTTTGGATAATTTTTTTTAAGAGGTTTACCTTTCCTATTTCTTAAAAGTTGATACGTTTTCTATAAAAACTTATTCTTGGAACCAAACCAGGCTTTTATTGTTCTTTTATAAGTTACTACATCAATAAAAAAAGACCTGAAATAAGAGGAAAAAGCCATAGGGACAGTAATAAAAGTCAAACATCAATCATTTAAGGTTTGGGTCTAAAAGCCTCTGATAGTTAATGAAAGAGAAAAGACACTCAAGTTCAGTTAATGAGATGTACATTAGAGACGGAAAAGCGGTAAATGGTCGTCACACTTTGCTCTTTTTCTGCATCAATGTGACCCTGTTGAGGCGCATTTTGGAATAAACGTCCAAAATGTTCGAAGTTTTTCATTTCATTTTGTAATAATGCTGCATTTTGTCATAAATTTTGCCGCTTTATGTAATAAGTTATAACATTTGGAGAAGATTATTACAAAATGCACTTTTATATTCCCTCGAAAATGTAATAACAACAACAACAACAACAATAATAATAATAATAATAATAATAATACATAGCGCTGAGGGAAATTACATAAAAAACAACAAAAATCATGCTTGTATGAATTCATTGTTTAACAAACATCAATAATAGGTATTATTACATGTTATTACATTTCCTACAAAATAAAAAAGTTGCAAGTGCATTTTGTAATAATATTAATAGTAGTAATAATAACTTATTACATAATGTGGCAAAATGTATTGCAAAATGCGGCTCTATTATAAAATAAAATGAAAAAGTTATTACATTTTGGACATTTATTACAAAATGCGGCTCAACAGTCTTAAAACATCTTGAAATTTTTGTGTCTAAGTCCTAAGTCTCCATAAAAGAAACACGATGAAAACGAATGAAACAAAATATAAACATCCTCATTTATTTATTGCATCAAATGATCCCACTTTGGAATATTTCGCACGACATAAGTATGTGAACTAATGCATTCAGCAAAAACTTCAACTAAACATTTACGGTAGCTGTCCAGGGAGGGATTACGATCAGGAATTAGACCCCACCGCACCCCCCTCCCCAATGCTTTCAATGCATTTTCTGCAGAACAAAGGTCAATGGTAATGGTGAAGCCACCTGTGTGGTCTGGGTCATTGTCTTATTATTACATGTGTAAGATTCTGCCCAGTCTGCAGATGAAATCCTTGACATTTTCCTGGTCCAGAGGGGACAAACAGAGACTAAATGATGAGACGTTTCACAGATTAGACTGTTCTGATGCAGGAATGCAGTGTTTGGATGGTGTGTAACATAATAACACTGGAAACTGTCACAGTCAGAATGTTCTTTTTGATCATTTGAGGGAAAATATAATAGATTTGTGAAGATATGGGACTTATTTATTAGGACATTTTTGGAGGAAGGGAGCTTATTGTCCTTCATTCATGTTGTTTTTTTGATTTTTATTTTTATCATTCATACTGCTAATCTCTAATTTGTACACATACTTACTGTTTTTGTTATTTTGCATGTGTTTGTTTTATTAATTACAGAAAAAAGTCAATAAAGATATATGACAAACAGTAGCTCCTCATTGTAACTCTGATGAAGGAACCTACAGTTTTGTTTATTTTTTTGGCTGTTTGTGATCTTTCAGATTATGTAATAGTTTAATCTTATGGTGGCATTTGTTAGTGAATCTTTGTCGTGCATCATATGCCAACGTCAACTCTTAATTTAAGGCACTTTTTTTTTATTGTGTTTTACTCCTTCAAACTAGTATCTACAATAAATATACCTGTAGTTGTATTTGTAGAGCCCCAAATCACAACATTGGTTTGAAAAAAACAACAACAACAATGAAAAACACAGTAGATGAAAGAGACCAATAATATCCCAGCCATTAAAATAAACAACAAATGGAATAAAATAAGGTTTTTATTTATCTTTTTTTTTTTTTGCAACTGTATAACCCATGTACTATATGTGATGAATCTCTGATCTTAATCCTTTGCAAACCTCTGATAACATGTGAAAATATTACTCCCATATGAATCAACGCTCCTGTGATTTGGTTGGATTTGCCACGTTTTCATTTTCACGAAATGATATAGCATTGATATTTGCTGAAAATGCAAACTTGGAATTCCTAAGAATGAAATAATGAAATGAAATGCATCATCATTTTTGTGCCTCTACGTGTTGAGCCTTAACATCAGGAAACTTTGATTATATATGAAAATAAGCAGCATGGAACATAGACGTGGGTTCCAAATCAGTGGTTATACTCGGACCTTAGTTCAGAAGTAGTAGCTAAGAGAATGGTATTAAGAATTTGAACATTTATTCATCTTAGTTAATCAGGTTTCTCTTAACTCATTCACTGCCATTGACGTGTTTTGGCATCAATTCAAATCAAGATGAACAGTCTACACTTTATTTTTGTATATTAGTCTTTTATTATAGTATAATATTATATATTAGTGGAAGTATTACTGTGGGAAAACTTGAATGTGTATAGAGAAGTCTCAATGAGTCATGTCTCATTACGATTTGAACGCTGACTCTGCATTCGGCCTCTGACACTGTTGTCATGACAATGTGAGTACTTCCTGTTTGACTCAGTTTCGCTTCACGAAAGGCGTACAAACTCTGGTTTAATCTGAAAATCTCAAAATGTCTCATGAGGACCAACTTTGTAATTCTCACTTGTAGACCATTAGGTAGTGAGCATAAACACATTTTTACTTAATATATTACTTTTAAAAAAATTTAAATTCAGTTCAATTAAAAAAATATTTTAAAAATTACATAAAATAAAAGAACCTTGGAAAAACACATGTTCTGCTTTCCCTCATGCTTTATGGGGACAAAATATTGCACAAAAAGAATGCATGTATATATTTAGATGAATTTACACATCTCACACAGATTTATATTGTATTAATGGGGACCTACAGGGTGTCCCATACTGTAAGTCTCCATAAATAAGACATAATACATTCCATACATATATGATTCTAACATGTTTTTTTTTTATATTTCAGATAAACCAAAGACTGCATTTGAATAAAGAGCTAATAATTGAAATGACAGTTATATAGAGAATAATATAAATAAGGTTTATTTTTCAAGAAAGGTTTATTTTTCCTATGTATGGATACTTATGGGACACTCTGTATATTTTTATTTAACCATCATGGGGACCTGAATTTCGGTCCCTGTGGTGTGACTATATAAATGGATCAATGTCCCCAGAAAGACAAGAATACACACACACACACACACACACACACACAGTGAGGGCTGTACAGTAGCTGTGGGGTAATGTTGACTCTAACACACCTTATCTTATCTTGGGAGGAAACACCTTATCAACCACTAACAGCAAGTTATTAAAATCAACAGTTATTCAAATGATTGGCATGAGATTTAAAGCCTATTTATTTTATTATTACAATATATTCCCCCAAGCTTGATTCAAAAGACCACATCACATCCTTTTTTGAAAGGAAATAAAAGTCTAAAGTCAACATCTACTGTTAAATTGTAATGAATATTAACTCATTTTCAACACATATTGTTTGCATTAATAGTAAGTGAACATTAATCATGAAGGGAATTTATTTTAAAATGACTCATTTGAATCATTTCCACTTACATTCATTGTTTTTTGATGTTATATTTTAGATGTGAACACTAACTTTAATGGTTCTTTGATGGTTAAAAAGCTGTTGGTTCACACAAGATAAGTAAGTAATAATATTGAGTAAATGTAAATGTAATCAAAGTCAACCTAATGGATCTAAATGGAAACATCCAAACACTGATTAAATGAAGTTAAGGAAAATATTTAGTTAGATACCCAACTTTTTATTTTTATTTTTTTTATTTTAAGCTGATGGACATTGAATTTCCCCCCTAGAGATGAGAAGTAATACTACTACTATTACTAATAATAATAAATGTTATTGATAACACCCTCTTCATTCAGTGATTCTCAGTGCAAGAATAGAAAAAGACCCAGAAAAGCAGAAACATCAACTGTTATACGCCGTTTTAAATCGGTAATAAAGTGAATCTATCTCTGCATCTACACTTTTACACATATTTAATCATTTTTATTACTTGTTTACGCATATATATGTTGGTTTCATGAAGTAAATTTAAAGTGATTATATATTTTACAACTGCATCTCCTCTATAATATCAGTTTGTGCTGTAATTTTTTTACCGAAATAATGTCCAAAAAGCCGAAAGCAAGTCTGGTTTTTAACACAGCAAGACGACTATCACCACTAACAAGACAAGTGGTAATAATATTTATTATTTCATTCCAAAGACTTTCCAATTTCAGGATAACTGAGCATCTGTCGGAGGTGTTGGACAAATATCACCTGACTAATATAACCCCATTGTAATGAGATAATCAATATTAATATCACTTTATAGTGACTTTAATGTTTTTTTTTGTTTATTTTAACCAAAATATATTACACAAAGAATTTTTCATTGTTCAAAAATACAGCTGATCTGAACCTTTTATGTCTCGTAATTATCCAGAGGAACCATATTCCAACAAAAACATCCAAAAAAACAAAAAAAAAAATTTCAAATCTAGTCCAAAACACATCAAAACATCAATAAATATCCACAAATGTTTGATCTATTGCATCATTTAACAGGACCTGCCTCCAATATCCTAGTTTTCATCTTAATATTTTCATTTATAATATAAAAAAACACCAATTTTATGTTCTCAAAATGGTTCAACAACGGCATTCAATTGACTTTATGAAAAATTTTTGGTGAAATTGAGTGTAACTTTAAAGGGTTAACCTTAACTAACACAGTGAGTCGTAGAAAAGGGAAGGCAAATAATTCAACAGCATCAAACAAATAAAACATCTTTGGAGCAGCTGAAGCTACTAAAATTGAATTAAAACCTGTCGGACACATGGAAAGACAGTATTTATTTTCGTTTTTTGGGGGGGGGGGTTGTATGGTTTGTGTTGTTTGGAATAATAAAAACCTCTTAAAAAAGACAGGATGTTTATGTATAAGTCATTCTTGAATGAAAACTTCTGTTCGAAAACGTTTTTAAATTCTGCTAAGTTTGCGAAACAGGGCTTTTAATCACTCAGTACACATCTGCAAAATCTCAAACTTCATCATCCTGCATCTCCTAATCCAATGAAACAGCTCCCTCTGAAGTGGGACTTAAGATTATGCTTGGTTAGCTCTTACTAATTCCAAGCATGCATTTTTGACTTTTATGACATTTAACAGTCCAAAGAAAACACACGAATCCAGACTTTTTCTTGTTAAAAAACAACCAAAAGAGGAAAAAAAGCTTGTTCTGTATTTGGCTCTGATGGGAACAAACGGTTTCGGTAACAAATAGAAGCTGTCGGTTTGACTTTATCTCCCACTGAGTGACTCAAACACACACTGCTTTTGTTTGTGCAAAACCTCCACTGACACACACACACACACACACACACACACATATGGCTTTTGTTAATCTTTCCAATAGGTGCTAAAAGGTATTTCTATGGGTGCTCAGAGCCGGGGAATGTCTCCGTATTGGGTTCGAAAGTGTACAAAGAAAAAGAAAAATGCATCAAATCCTGGAAGAGTGAGAAGGGATTTAACCAAAGCCGCCTTACCTATTACTTTACCTACCACACACAGATGGAAAACACCAAATTTCCTGAAATCTACTCCTCTATCCTGGCTGATGTGGATCTCTTCCCAGAACTGAATAACAAACCCAATAAAAGCTTTTAGATGCCTCTTTGGTCCACTGCTCCCTCACACTCACACATTAGATTCCTGTTGACTGTATCAATGTGTACTGACAGGCAGAGAAATGACCACAAAACCATTAATTTCATCATTTTGTCTCAAGCTTTTCCACTGAGCATCAGTGTATGTATCATTACAATCAACTCCCAGCAGGGTTTTCCCCTATTATTATACTTAGGTAGCAGCGGAAACATACTAAGTCTTCTCAAATACAAAGGTAGCCCAAAGAGACATGTTTTTTAACACTGTAAAAATAAAGAGAGAGAATAAAATAAGTAATAAAATTAACAAAAAGAGCCAAAGTGATCAATAAAAATGAACCAAAAAATGTATGAACCAACAAAAATAATGAACAATGTAACACACAAATGGAACAAAATTGAAGAAAATCTGTAGAAAAATAAACAAAATAAGCAAGAAAATGAACATAAACAGTCAAAGTGATCAATAAAAATGAACAAAAAAATGTATAAACCAAAAAATATAAGTAACATAAACAACGTAAGACACAAACTGAACAAACTTTAAGAAAAATAAACAAAATAAGCAACTAAATGAATAAAAACAGCCAAAGTGATCACTAAAAATGAACAAAAAATGTATGAACGAACAAAAATAATAAGTAACATGAACAATGTAAGACACAAATGGAACAAAATTGAAGAAAATCTGTAGAAAAATAAACAAAATAAGCAAGAAAATGAACATAAACAGTCAAAGTGATCAATAAAAATGAACAAAAAAATGTATGAACCAACATGAACAAAAAAAACCTAATAAATATTTACAAAATAACAAATAGTACTAAACAATTTTCAGAACAATTAAAACAACAAAACAAATTTATATTGTAATATGTTCCAATAGTTTTCTTTTTTTTCTAAATCAGTTGCTTATTGACATCTGTTTATTTCCACAGCTCAGTTCCATCAACAAAACTCTTTTTTTTTTTTTTTAATAAAGTTTTTCTGAATATTTAAACTAAACAATCCATGCGTCAGCGCTGACACATCAGGGGTTAAAGGCTTAAACACATCTCATTTCTTCTTCACATATTTTGTGTTTCTTTGAGGTACAATTTAATATTAAAATAACTTAGATAACATAAAAAAAACCACAGCCTTTGCTTTGCTCTTGAACCAATACATCACTACCTGCAGCTTCTGATGATAAAATATTAACAAAATGTTAAAAAAAATAAATAAAAAATTAAAGCCAGTCTTATTTTAACTCATCAGGTGTTCCTAATCTCTTAAAGGTTTAATTCCCATTTCTCATTTTCCCCTGATGTCAAATGGGCTGGAAATGGCTACAAGGGGTTCCCATGGCAACAAGACTATTAGTAGAGATGAAATAATTAAACATTAATAGAAAAATACAGATATTTGTGTGGGTGTTTTGTGGTATTTGTTCATTAAAATACATTTTTAAAAAATAAACAAGGTTCCTACAGGTCAGGGAAAGTTAAATTCAAGACTTTTTTAAAAATGCTGTTTGAAATTAATGAATCAAAATTGAAATGGGGAAAAAAAAAAACACCACATAAATCTTACAAATGTGTCTAAATTTTTAAGACTTTTGAAAATTGGATTTAAGACAATGAATTCAATGCCTTTTAAGACTTTTCAAGGATCTACGGGAAATAAAAATGGGATGTTGTTTGCAGTTTAGCCAAGTGAAATAACAGAAGGGTTATATGATGTCATGAAATGTTTGGAAACGTGACAAAAAGACACTGGGGAAATAAAATAAAACAAAATAAAATACATATGTATTCAAGACGGTCTTTAATCCTTCCCTAAGTTTAATTCTTCCCATTTTCCCTGTGGTACAACGACAGGAAATGGCCTAGAGTGGTTCCCATGGCAACAATGTGTGTCAGCAGGACAAAGAATGGCACTGACCTCATGAGATGATAATATTGGACTTATTAATAATGAAAAATCCAGAATACGTCACAGTGTAAATCGGTTAGAATTCATCACAACTTCCTGACGACCACAATGCGGACTTTCCCACACAGGAAAAAATAAATAAATAAATAAAACGTGTGTGTGTGTGTGTGTGTGTGTGTATTCCTCTTTACGATAAAGTTATACACATGGGTATAGTGCGTGATAGTACACAGTCAGTCACAGATTAAGCAAAGGGTGTCGAGTTTCCTCCACCTCAGGAGATTTCCAAGATCAAAACCCATCATTTCCTGCATTCTGGGAAATTTGCATGCGCCCCTGTGTGTGCTTTTTTTAAATAAATATCCGATTATGGTGGAGATGTCTGGGCTGCTACTGTTTAAACATGTTTTTTAGGAATATAAAGCCGGTGAAAAATGTCTGTACTACAAGATATATCCTCATATTTTGGATTAAATCTGCAACAATTACTCATTTAGTTGTTTAATAAAGTGGATGAAGATAATGCATTAATTATTTCAAGTGAATATTATCCACTTCTATCTTCTACATACGTTTCTTTCCTCCTTTATGACAGTAAACTGAATATTTTAGGGGTTATACAGATATCTGAGGACACAAACAATGACATAATAAATCAGAAAATAACTTATATAGTATTAACTAATATTTATTTGTAGTTAGTAGTGTTTGTTTGTTTGATATGTTGAAGGGTTCTGTATGGATGGTTTGGTATAATTAAATTATTTTACAGATTATTTTGTTGATATTTTGTCAAAAAGCAACTGATTTAGAAAAAGAAATTAAAACTACTGGAACCAAATTATAATACTAGTCATTTATTCCTTTTTTTTTTTTTGGCATTTTTTCATATTATTTGTTATGTTGTGAATATTTATTATTAGTTTCTGTTGATGTCTACACTTTTTAATTTGATGACTTTTCTTTAACTGTCTTCCGTTAGTGTCTTACTTTGTTCATGTTACACATTATTTTGTTAGTTTAATATTCATTTTTGTTCATTTTACTGATCACTTTGGCAGTTTTGGTTCATTTTGTTGCTTTTTTTTTTTGTTTTTACTGTGGAATTTCTTAAGTCTCAGGAGTTAAAGGGTTAATTTTCCTTATATATGAAGAAACTCTAAGAAACAAACCATTCATTATAGTGCGGAAACTATGTTTTTTTTTGTCTTTTTTCCCAGAATAACTTGTATGTACTGCTCTGGACTGTATAATTTTGAATATGTTCAATAAAAATAATGTTAAAAAAAGAAGAAAAACATCATGATTTCTATATTACAGGTGTCAAAAATAATAAGACACCAGATCCACTTCATGTGGACTCTTCTGTGTGTGTGTGTGTGTGTGTGTGTGTGTGTGTGTGTGTGTGTGTGTGTGTGTGTGTGTACCGCTGCTTTCGAGGAAGAAATAAGCAACATCCAGTGTGTTTGTGAGAACACAAGCCGACTTCCCAGAGGAATTTGAGTGTTTTTACAGTTGCGAGTTTAACAATTCACATTTTGGAGAAGATTCCCACACAAATAGAGGACATATACATCATGAAATTGGAGAAAAATTGCCAGAATTGAGCAAATGACCTCGACTTTAACCTTTTCGTCTGTGAAATTGAGCCTCCTCATCATCAGAAATTTACTTTTACATTCTTACACAATCACATCTGTATGTTATTATGCCACCGAGGCTCTGCGACTGCGTACGCCGGCCTTGTAAGACATCCAGATTCCTTCTTCGTGTGTTGACATCAAACGAACATGTATATGTACAGCTCCAGGAGATCAGTCACTGCGGTCTGAGTTATGTAACTGTGAAATATGCAAGAGGAATGCACATTGTTTATGGAAAACAATTGCATTTCTCAACTGCTGTGGTGTATTTTCACTCAGTGTATGTTAATAAAAAAGGGAATTAATAACATAAACATACTTGGTGAATGTACTGTGCATCAGTAGGTTTTAAACGACACCTTATTTATTAATATTGAATGTATTTTTTTCTTCTTTTAACTATTCTGTTTTGCATCACGGGCCAAAAATGACATAAGCACCCAGACCTGGATAAAGCAAATAAACAAATGTATATATAGAATTTGATTCCTTTGTTAAATTTGCTCGTTTTTGTAGGGGAGGGAAAGCATTTTTTTTTCTCCTATTTTGGTTAAGAAGTTTTAGAGATTGTACCGTATTTTCCAGACTATAATACTTAAAAGACTGTCATTTTCTCCAAATACGACTGTGCCTTAAAACCCAGAGCACCTTTTATATTCTGGTTGTGCCTATTGACTTTAACTCACACCATTTTGAAATAAATTGAATTGAATATATGCAGTGATGTAAATGTAAGCATGATACACAGTAAATTTTGCAGTGTTAAATCAACACTTAGAGAGTTTATTTAACTTCTTCTAGAGTGTATTTGGTCCCATTGTCTCCAAATTAACTCTCTAAGTGTTGATTTAACACTGCAAAATTTACTGTGTACCCATTCGAATGTGACACCCACGATTTTTTTATGTTTTTTATGTATTTTCGTGATCTTTATGAAAAAACAAAAATAAAAAGCATCTGTTTGCATTTGTCATTCATCTAAGCGTTGACTCATGACACAGACTGTATAGAGGACAGCAGTGAACGCAACGCTCCAGGCATCAGTGTGTCTGGACTGTCCCCCACAAAATAAAATAAAGTGGCCAGTGCAGACAAATATCATAGCTTACACGTAACGCGGGGGTGTGTGGCTGCTCCACAATCGAGTTACATAATTGATCTATGCACAATCCATCCCCTACTGATTGATTCTGCTGACTCCAGGCTGCAGTAAATATAATTATTCTGCATTTGTTTGTACGTATAAGCGGTGAGTCAACAGGAGCAGACAGATGTAAGCAGGCCACAAGACATTTACCATAAAGATAGATATTACTGAGCCTGTGTGACCCAGAAAAGATGAGAAAAAGCAGCAGCAGCACTTCAGCCTTATGAGGTTGTGGCCCTCAACTGCACTGTAAACCTAAACATTTAAGGCATTCAATTGGCTCAGTTATTTTAAATTGATGATCTTAAAATATACAATTTATTTAGATGGTATGCAAACCTTTTGATAACAGGTGAATTAAAAGTGCAGTTAATTTGACTCTATGAAGGCAAATCGATTCTTTTCAGTTCTTAAGCCTTCAAAATAAGAGTCCAGAAGAAGAAGAAAAAGCAGAGGCATTCTGAGATTTGAAAAATATATATTAAAAAAAAGGGCATATACCCTTAGTATATGCCCTGATGAAGGCCCCTGGCCACAACGCGTACGCTGGTGTGGTTTTAATTTTTGCATTGTTTTATTAAATACGTTTTAAATATATATTTTTCAAATCTCAGAGAGTCTTTAATGTCACCCTTTACAGATGAGAACCTGAGTAAATATCATTTGAGCGCTCATACTGTAGCCCCTTTTTTGCCTTCTCATTAAAAATAAGAGTGGAATAATTAAACATTAAGACCATTTACCTGAATAAATATGGTAAATGGACTGCACTTATATTTTAAATCATCCTTATTTGAAACAATAGAAATAACAGGACAATATTATTCTCTCATAAGTTGTACCTCATCTATTTTTGTTAAGTTATGTTCACTTATATCCACAATAAACAAAAAAAATAGTAATTGGAAGTACTTAAAAAGAACATCCATTTAAGTTAGTAGTACTATTTCTGAAACTTTGACTATTCACAACTGAATATATTTAATTATTCTGAACGTTCAGGGTTTACAATGTGCAATAAAATTCTAAACAATCACAAACCAGATCAAACTAAGAGGATTATGGGAAATGAAGTCTCTCATGTGACCATTCGCCGACCTCCGCTGCTTAAATTTGTCATCATTATTCAAAGGGTCTGAAGCTACACAAAGTATTTCTCGACGTATTTGGCAAATTGTGTCTATGCTAAAATAAGTCTGTGATCAAACCAAAACACATTATGTCATTATGTTATGTTTGGACTCTTTTCTTAGAGTTGGTTTGCTGTATTTCAGGGTTGTCAAACTCATGGTAGTTGAGCTAAATTTGATCTAAATGGGGCAGAACCAGTGAAATAATGACATAATAATACATAAATAATGTCAACTCCAGATATTTATCTAGATTTTAGAGTGAAAAAAGTCTAATTAAATCATGAAACATGTTTACATTGACAACATATCCTTTCAAACAATGTGAATAACACTAAAAAAATGAAATAATAAGCCTCATTTTAACAATATTGTGCATTTGTTAATCATTTCCACGTGTTCATTACAACTCACAGATCATAGTGGATCAAATCCAAATCCACAAAATATTTAATCAGGCATATTATTCTTAAAATGGCACTGACTTGTCTTCTTCATATATTTGTTCAAGATTATTTTGTGAAATTATACTTTGTTTTAGTGTAAATATGTGAAAATATTTACATTTACAAAGAGAAAAAAAATGGAGTTGTGATTATTTATAGATTATTATGGTTGTATTTTACTGATCTGAGCGAATTGATCTGAATGTGGAACTTGAACTAAAGTGATTAATATCATAACGTCTATTTTTGAATTTCACAAATTCATCCCAAGGGCCAGATTGGATCCTTTGGCGGGCCGGATTTGGCCCCCGGACCTTATGTTTGACACGTTTGAGGAATGTTATCTGTTAAACAGTAGTGACAGCATTTATTTGACTTTGTCAGTGCAACAGTGGCAGCGCCATGCATGACTCACATGAGCTTAGGTTAAATAAGCTCTAAAGCTCCAAACTCTGGAAAAATACTTTTAATGTCAAATGTCTTTTTGACAGAATAACTGATACAGCACCTCACATTTAATCCCCAGAGAAAATGACCGTTAAATCCAAAATGACAGTGGAGTGAAGACTATCTGATGGTGAGTAAACACACATAGTTTAACTTGGCTTTGGTTTGAAATCATGTGGTTCATTTTAGATTTGATGCTGATGGATGTGAACAGTGGAGTAAAGCCCAACATTACAAATGTGAAACCCATTCCAACATTTGAATCTGATTTTATTTTAGGAATGTTTGTTTTAATTATGATCAAAAATGTTTTTCTAAGGGCACGCTGTATTCTTTAATGTTTTGATTAGTTTATTTTCATGTCAGATTTGCCATCGACAATCAAATCTTAGTAAAATAATAGTTAGAATTAGACCCAAATCAACACAATAAGCCCTGAAAATGGTTTATTAGGAATTTAGTATTTTAAAGAATAAAGGCGAAATAAATTAATGTTTTATGTGTGTAAACGTAGTCATGAATGGAACTGTAGAAATCTACACAAAGACTGACGCTCACTGGAGTAATGCAATAAAACAGTAACTATAATTATTAGGGCTGACGAAAGAGTCTGTAACTGTATTTGCATTTGTCCAGTCAGAAAAATGGAGACAAACTAGTTCCCCGTGCACACAGGACTATTGTTCATCATATCTTTATCATAATTATTATTATTTGTTTCGTTTTTTATGACTATTAACTCAGTTTTTCCCTGATTGGATACAATAACATTAGAATTTACCCTGAGCTTTATTAAACGTCCATATGATCAGTGAATTAAATATAGGAAAATACAAGATTTACACTGAAAATGCTGAATATGGAGGAAAATATTACATTAAATGGTGATAAATTACTTAATACAAGTTAAAAAGGGAGGAAAATTATTTTGGGAAATGACACAAAACTAGCACTGGATCTTTTCTGAGTTTAGTTCTAATAAACTTAGCCAAATAAAAAGTGTTTATCCCGTTGGCAGATCTACTTTTACTTAATACAAGACAGTTTGGTTATAATTAAGGCTACTTCCTATCTACTAAGATTATTTTGGGAGTGTAGGTTCATTAAACAGAAATGACTATGACTATTTACTACATAAAATTATTTACTAGTGACTAACGAGATTAATGGACAAAATGTTGGAAATTATATGAAAGAAGAAAAAAGAAAATGTGTCCTAAACCACAAGTGTCTTCCAGACCTTTCAGTTCCTGCTTTATGATGGATGTTCCCTCTTCACTTAGACACTAATCCACTGAAACTTCCACTCAAGCTCCCAGAAACCACAACTGAAAACCTCCACGGTAATTAAAACATCGATCCGGAAAAAAAAAAAACCAGCTTCTTTCTTTCTAATTTTCTACTGCTAGGAAAAATGACATATCAATCCCATGATGCTCGGCTCAATACAGGACACAAGCACTGATGGGAAACATAGTAATGCTCATTTTTATGACGTTTCCAGGAAATAAATCAAACAATGATTAAAAAATAAAAATAAAAAATCAGTATAATTTCCACGCATTTAGTGATTTGCTGCAAACGACGGTACGGGAATGACATCAGAGGAACAACGCTGCGTACGAAGATCAGACCCTGTTAAATGTGAGGAGTGAAGGTGGGTTTGTGAAGTCACTCTGAGCTAAGATTTTTGGCAACGGAATCACATTGTTGTTAAGAATAAAAGCCCCGGCTTGACTCACATTTGAACTCTTGAATTATTTGCAAAGCAGCTGACTTGATAAAGATCAAATACTGGGAATAGAAGTGTGTTTTGGCTGAAAGTGACGGCAATAAAAAGCACTTATAAACACATTAGTGTGATTGTAGGGGTTCATAACAGGCTTCATCTACATAACAATTATAGCACAATAATAGTTTGAGGCATTGGCTGCTCTGGCCTTAGATGTGCAAGGATTAACCGTATTTTCATGATCATAAATTCTTTAATTTTGAACAAACCTTATGGGTAATACTTTATAATACCTACACACAATTAACTATCTATTAACCATTTATTACCCATTTATAAATGGTTGTATGAACCATTTGTTACCTGTTTCTTAATGTCTTATAAAGGTTCATACAAGTGTCTTCCAAAGATAAATGTAAAATTTGATTATTTTTAACCAACAGGTGCAGTGTTTGTATATGTGCTTTACAAGTAAACAAAAAAACAGTTGTAAACACTGCACCTGTTGGTTAAAAATAATCAAATTTTACATTTACATTTACCTTATGTGTGCACCATTATTTGACTTTAACGAGCGCTCTGCTTGACGGCTTTGGCGCAGTCAAAAAAAACACTTGTAAGGCACAGTGAAAATAATAATGTGTTTGATTTGTATTTTGTTTTTTTCAGGTTGATTTATTATAAAAAAATAAAAATGGTGAAATACATTTGTTTGGGATTACCCTTATTTTACTTGGATGATATAAATATAATGTTAAAAACCCATGTATGTATACATATATATATTTCCCAAATACCTTATTCTGTTCTGCAACCAGCTTTGATGCTAAACTGTGCCACTCAGGGTGTGAACCTGCTGTGGTCTGCTTTCATCTAAGCTGTAAAAAAAAAAATAAAAAAATATCCCATCAGGCTAACTGGCACAGAGACACAGTAGTAGGAGTGAATTACTGTAAAAGGAAATGAAACATCTACAGTGTAAACGAGAGACAAAAAAAAATATAAAAAAAAAAAAAATCAGGTAACAAATAAGAGTGTCTATGGTCCAGTATCCAAATATTTTTGCCACATAAGGTCAAACATGAAGTGCAGTAAGACAGTGGTCAGACCCCATCAGGCAGAAAATCACAGTGTGCTGCAAAAATCAGGATAAATAGCAGTGGGTCAGTGTGGTTTAATCAGTGGCTCAGTCAGTGCCTTCACCCAACCGTCAAAGCTCAGAGTGCGTGTTAGGTTTGGGGTCAGGTGGAGAAGAGCTGGAGTAAAAATCACTCTGCTTTTCCACATTCACCTCTTCCTTTTCCTCCTTCTGTTTTTCATTCTGCTCTTGATCCTCTGCGTCTTTAGGCTGCTGTTGCCGAGCCGAGTCTGGGTCGTTCTTGTCCATGACGGTAAGGAAATCGTAGAACTTAGCGACAGGAGGCCAACTCTGCTCACCCAACACCCCTGTAAACATCCAATACAAACACAACAGGATGATAAGTCAACAAGGGTAACCATGAAGGTCACTATTTAACACTGGTGTGATGATAAGAAATGGGCTGGACCGCAATGTTTACAAAACATGGATAAATAGGATGGGATAATAATATTTCTGGCAATGAAGACTGTGACAAATTCAAATTTAAGACCATTTGATAGACTTGAGGACTAATTAGGAATAATTGTTGTTCATTTATTCCTGCTGTGGTGGATTTGTCACATACTGGAAATGATTTGGGTTGATTTCTCCAAGCCAGTGGTTTCCCAAAAAAAAAAAAAAAAAATTCCATATGACCTTGGGAGCAAATAACAAAAAAATAATACCAACAATTCAGAATAATGCTGAATTTAATGCATATTTTGTCAAACCTTTCTATGTAATTGTAATGTGTATAATTTCTTACATCGTTTTTATTACATTGTCTTTGTTTCCCGTCTTCAATGTTTCAATTTTGACTATTACTACATCATCTATCATGTTATTTTTCATCCTTTGTGATATTTTTGCCTATTTTATATTGCTTTGTGGTCATTTTATATCTTTTGTCTCATTACATACATTATTTTTCAGCATTTATTCCTGATTTTTAGCAAACAAGGCTCCACTGCTTCTTGCACATGGTACGAGGAGGTTAATTACGATAAATATTTCATTCGCAAAACTACATTCACATCTTTTATTTTGACAGTTGGTGATTACCCAATAAAAACAGCACTAGTAGAATTTAATTTACTACTTCATGAGAAAACATTCCACGACAAAATGAAGAGTTCTGGCGTGAAAACAGGAGTCCACAAATAAAAAGTGGAGCCATAAAACTCTTCTGCTTCTTTGTATGTCTCCACTGTCGTTGTTGAGAATGGACGGAATGTGCCAGACGACACTGATGTATGACACGTCACAGAAAGTCACACAGAGATAGCAGCGTCTAAAGTTAGCTCAACCGACAACAAATATAGTTCAGAGGTTAAAGCAGGGGTCTCAAACTCTTTCTTCAGGAGCCACATTTAACCCAATTTTCTCCCATTGGGCATAATAATCTATAAATAATGACAACTAAAAAATATTTGTTGTAATATTTGAGGAAAAAAAACCCATCAAATTATGAAAATACTTAGTTTTATCAATTACCCAAGCCAAAAAAGAAGTCAATAATCTGAAAAAAAAAGGACAATTTTAACAATGATCTGTGTCAACTTATTTGTTTTATGTGTTTTATTATGGATCAGTTCTACAAACTGCCAACAGAAGCAGAAAACGGATCAAAATGTGCTTAATTTTTTTTTAGATGTTTTAATTTGGTTTATATTTCTTCAGGTTTTTCACATTTTATTGTTACAGGATAGTTTGTAAATGTCAAAATTTGTCAGAATTTGACCTTATTTTATGTGCTAAAACAAAAACATGAATTTGTAATGATTATTTTTAGGCATAATGTAATACTATTTCCCACATTAAACTGAGAAGAAAATATGTTACCGGTCTGTTTGTGGAACCTGAACTAAAATAAGTTGCATTATTGACCTTTGAAAATTCACCATGGGCTGCATTTGGCCCCCGGGCCGCATGTTTGAAACTGGGTTAAAGGCTAATGGTGGGAAACGCAGGTTTAAAAGTCTGGACAGATGACAACAATCAACACCTTGATCTATAAACAGTCGAGTGTTTATTATGTGTGGCTGTTTCAGGCAGTTTCTAGCACAAACCTTTTCTAAAAATAGGGCTGCAGGGTCTCTGCACATTCCTGACATGCAAATATAATGCTTTTGAAGACCATTTTAAGACCTTTGAGCATAAAAAATAAGATCACTACTACACTATACTCCTTACATTCTCTGAATATTCTCTTTACCTTTTCAAACGAATGCTAAAATGCTAAAACACTAACACTTCAGAGGGAAAATCAGAGCTAAAGTGTTACTTTCTATATCACAATTGTGACTTCTTATATCAATGTTGCCATTTTATCTCAGAATTTCAGCTCTTTTTCTCATAATTATACATTTCTTATCACATATTTATGACTATCTCATAATTTCGATTTTTTTTTATCTCACAATTGTGACTTTTTATCATAATTATTCCTTTTTATCTCATATTTATCACTTTTTAAATCTCATATTTCTGACTTTTTATCTCAATTGTGACCCCCCCCCCCCCATACCTACAAAACTGAGTAGTGTGACCTGATCAAACACATTTTAAGGGCTTTATTTTTTGATACTTTTGAAACTTTTCTGATCTTTCCATATTAAATTAGTATTTCATCCATGGTCAAAAAAATTTAAATAAATAAATAAATAAATACAGCTTAACTCTTTATACTGAATTACAATTTTTACTTTTACTTCAGTATAGGAGTTGAATCAGTACTTTTTCACACAGGCAGCTGTACTTCTACTTGAGTACAGAATGGTAGTACTTTAACCACCTCTGGTGTTTTTGTAAGTTTGGACCCAGTAACACTGAATTTCCCTTTTGTGTCTTGAAGTGATGACAAGTGGGAAGGTCTTACTTTGATGGAATGGAAAAAGCTTGAACCTTTTAAGTTTTTATCAGCGTGACATCTCAAGTGCAAATGATGAGAAATTAATACGAAGCATAACATTTTCCTTCTGACCTCTATACATTGTAGAGAGGAGGGCGGACACAAACGCCTCTTATCGGGAAAAACCCACCATTGCATCATCCTTGGTAAATGTCACATCAATTTTACCAGGCATTTTTTTTTTTTTTATTACATTTTCCAATTGAAGTCACCCTTATCTCTCTCTAAGAAATAGCAATAACAGAAGCACTGCTCACTTTCCTGGACAAAAGTTGATGGTATTCATTGATAATGCGTCACAAAAAATGCAATCTGGTACTGAAACAAAACCTATCAGGGCACCTCCAGTGCTGAGCAGCATGAACAAAGTGGAAAAGTAATCTGCACATTGGGTTGGAAAGAGGAATTACTGCAGGTATGCCACCACAGCGGTTCAGTGCTGCTGCACCTCCTGCTGCTTAACTGAGTGTGAGCTCTTTCCTCTGCACAGTCATAAATCCAACTCTATATTTACCTGCATGTCTGCTTTGGTCAGTGCATACTTATTCATCCAGTTATTTGCTTAGCTAAGTTTTTTTTTTTTTTTTTTATTTATGTACAATGGATAGACAATAAAGTTAAATAGAATATATTAAACTGAGGTTTGTTTTTCAAAGATCATACCGTGATGTGGAACCTGGAGTGTATTTCAACAGCAGGAGCAGTTGTAATGACTATTTTAAAGACCAATTAAAATAAACAGAAAGGAAATGAGTTCAATGAAGCACTGAGCTGGGGTTGCTTTCATAATGACCCCCTCCCCACCCCTGAGTGTTACCCCTGCTGCTTCTGGGATGGAAGCCTCAGGAGCAAAAGAGAAATAAGGCATTAAGTCTGTTCTTTTTTTTTTTATTTATTATTATTAATTTCTGGTTAACCATTGTTTGTCCAGTGGTACCTCTACTTATGAAAGACCCAGGTAACGAATAGCCCAAGTAATAAAGAATCTTTACCTCAATTTTTCATCTCTGAATACGAAAAAAATAAAAAAAAGTTTACGAAATAAAACCCCTGAGACATAAATATGTACATTATTGTACTATTGTACGTAACTATGTAATGTACATAAATATGTCATATACAGTACACACTGTATGTAGCATCCCATTGGCTATGATGCTTTTCGTGACCCTTTGACCCTCATTCATCATTGAAACTTTATTACAGTACATATTCCTTATTCATCATGAGCCCAAAGAAAGTGATTCCCAGTGCGAATAAAATGAAGAAGCAGGCTGCGTCATCAATAGAAGTGAAACAGAGGATGATAAAAAAAATATCAAAGTGACACACAGTTGAGTGATATCGCAAAGGAATATGACCGAAACCAGTCTACCATCAGTACAATATTGAATCAAAAGCGAGGGGTGAGGGTTTATTTTACTTTTAACACATAAAAATTGCTAAATTTTTATAATTTTTAAAAGGTTTGAGGGATAGTATTTGGGGTCTTTTACATATAAAATGCAACTATTTATGAAAAATTCACGGTATGAAACTACTGAGCTACCACAGTATTTACCTACTATTTACAGTATACACGGTCCTGCTGAAAACATTGGTTCAAATATTTAAAAATGTCTACACTAATAGGAGTATTATCTTACAAGCTGCTTTTACCTCCATTCATTCCTCACCTTCCTTACTTTCTAAATTATAATCTTTGCTCCCGCTGTTGCCTTTTTACCTGCAGGGGACTCATTCCCGTCTTCGATCCTCTGCAGCCACTGTAGGACTGAGGGGGCCACTATAGGGCTCCTGGGGGGGTACTGATAAACTTCTCGTCCAGAGGGAAGATGAGTGAGGACCAGAGCAGGAAGAGGGGGCAGGCCACCTAGGTAGGACCCCAGGACAGATATGCCAGCTGGAGTGCGACCACTGGAACGAGATGAATACGAGACTGAAGTGAACTGACATTAAAAAAAATACATTTAATTAAATAACACACAGGTCTTAAATCAATTTCTGATTGAAATACAATAAAACTTAAACTGTTTGGAAAGCATATTGGTTTTAATATAATAGTCAGAATTTAAAGTTACAACAGTTAATTGATTAGTTGTCATTATCACTGTCAATATTAAACTATTGAAAATTAAACCAGAGTCATTTAAAGAGGCAAAGTTCTCTGATTTTAGTATCATAAATAATGACATCATCAAAAACAATGATTATGGAATAAAATACCAACTCCTGTATGTACCATGTGACCGAAACAGGGAAAATGACTAAAAGCACAGTTTTTCTCAGTACAATGCCATAGATATTGATGGAAGAGCTGAAGTGTTTTTGTTTTTTATCAAGAAAACCATGAAAAATGGACAGATATCAGCTCTGAAATGAAACTCTTATGAACTATTTGTATTAGATTAATGTAGCTTTAGTTGTACCAGCCATTAAAATGAATCAGAAAATGAAGAAAACAAGATTTTTTTTTTTAATATTTTTGTTACCATTCCTATTTTAAGTTAGTAACTGAAAGCAGGTGTGTTGTGGACCAAACAAGATATGATTACTCCTATTATACTCCTGGAAACACTGACTGACATTCTTTTTAAACCAAACAACACATACATTTATTCAGAAAATAAGAGTCAAATCAAGCGACAAGCATCACTTGTTCCACGAAACTGTCATTTCATAATAAATCAACTGTCGGTGTTTGACATAAAATCGCTTCTGTCTTCTGTGTGTGCGTTCACAAGATGGATGATGAAGCTGTGTATGAAGGTGAATGCAGATATTTGTGTTTTACAGACGACACTGGATTGAATCATTGTTGCACTGAGTGTTTGATGCACATACAGATGGATCCAACATGGCAGAAATGTCTCCGTTTTTCCTCCTCCCGGTTGTACGACTCTTCTCAGCTCCTCCACCAGCGCCTTGTTCTGTCTTTGCCCAATTTCATCCTCCTCTTCTCCCACAAAGAGCAGGAGCAGCGCTTTACCGACAGAGAGGAAGTCTGGCAGGTTTTCCACCGTTAGCTCAGGCTATAGACACAACATGAAAATATATAAAAGAGTAGAAAACATGGGTCCAATCGCATCCATAAAAATATCTAATGACAATTATTATTTTATTTTAACTTAATTTTTTTTTGGTTTGTTTGTTTTCTGGCTTTTTACCCAGTTTGCTCAGTTGTTATTATGGTTGTTTTCACAATAATTATTCTTGTTTGTATTATAGAAAGAGTTTTGTGAGGCTTTTTATTTTTACCCTGTCTGTGTTTTCATTACCACTGTGATGTGTTTCGTTAGCATGATGTTCTGTGAATCTTCAATTTGTGTACTTAAAAGTATGTATAAAGTTAGTATAATAACAAAATACAGAACATTATTTGAATAAGTGAAAATTCAGTTATTGTTAGAACCAACTCTGACTACTACGATTTCTGTACTGTATAGCAATTATGTACTCTACAAACATTTATGTACTATATAAAATATTGGAACATTTGAATTAATTGTTGGAGTAGTGTATTCTGTGCAGTCTGTTTTTGTGCTCTGTGTTTCTCCTAGATTCTGCCCAAATATAGTAGGAAAGGATGTCTGTGAAAATCCAAGGATGAGAGACATGATAAGGAGTCCACATCTGTGGTGCTATGAAGTGCTCCATTGAGAGAAGCAACCGATAAAGACGTCCTTCAAGGAGCTCATGAATGTGTTCTTCATTCATTGCTTGACTATTGTTTGATTATAGATTTCTCCTCCCCTTAGTGACGTTTTGTTAGGGATTTCCTTCAATAAAATGACGTGTTAGGCGTTAGTGTGTCTGAGCTACTGTCCCATATGCAGATGAAATTGAAAGTGTCCTCACTGCCTTTTTGTTCCTTGTCTTGTGTTATTTAATGTTAATTTTCAAGAGGTGAACCTATCAGTTATAATGTAGAAGATTTTAATGTGATGAATTGATATAAACTATCATGATTAGGAGATATTATCATATTAAATACTGTATTTGTAATGAATATAAAGTGAATATAAATAAACTTATAGTTGATTGGATTGTGTGAGGTGACTTAAACAATGTATCTATCAATGATTATTTTGTGTTAATGATAAATACATATTAAAAAACAGTGTTAAATCATCGAATGCAGAATCTCCTGTTTAGTTTGTAAAAAGGGGGTGGGAGTTTATAAGTTTTACTTCTTCCCAATCCTTTTCAACTGCAAAAAAAAATCACCTTTTTGATTGATTTTTGTGTGCTCGAAATAAATGAAACTGAACAGCATATAGTGCACCAGCTCACTTTTTGCTTCATGCATGGATCTCTCACCACTGACGTTTGCTGATGCTACTGCACTGTAAGGAGTCAATGTTGCGACGGCTTTGTCAAAAATCAGCACAAAATATGCCTGAGGGAGTCGTCATTTTACAAAGAGAAGCAAACTATTGTGAGCGAACCTCTGGGAATGGAACCAACCATTTATGTTGTCAGTACTTTTGCAAAACAAAGCCTGTACATAAGTATTGATTAGATAATAAATGGACAACAGCACCACCAAAAGGGAGAATATGTAGTCACCAAAAATAATGTTTTTAAGGGTGGCTATACAGAAAGAGAAACCCTTAAAAAAAAACGCTAAATTAGATATAGACAGACATAGATTGGTTTTATTTAACTTCACTGGGAAGTGTTTATATGAGACAATATTAAATTATATAGAAGCAGATAGAGAGTTGTTCTGCATGACTTGCTCGCAACTGTTTACTTGAGAAAATATAAACACAGATATGATGGAATAATTTGAGCCTGGATGTACTGAGGAAACCACATCCTAACTCCACACATATGGAGCTTGTTATCTGTGACATAGTACAATTGCTCCTTCCAAGAATTTACAGACAAATGTGCAATTTATCTACAGATATTTCTTTTCCGTGGAGTGTAAATGAAGAGAAAGTTAAATCCTGGAAGGAAAGACTGGAACATTTTTGTTTCCAGCGGGTCTAAACATTAATTAGACATTTGTCTCATCTGCAGACCAGAAGACAAGACTATAATATAAAGTGTATGGGTAACACACACACGGTTTGATTTACCAGCGGGTGAAGCAGCGCAGTGTTTATGTGCATTATCAGGTCCTCAGCAGTCGAGGACAAAGGCAGCACAGAGGGATGAGTGGGTCTCCTCCAAGATGGAAAAACCAAAACCACAGGGAGGTTCGCAGTGTGGTCCGAAGCCCTACACCGCAAACACACACACACACACACACACACACACACAAACAGACCAGTATACGGTGTCAATTGTACAACATCCTCATTGTCAGAGTTGTGCATCATGTAAAAAGTCACCAAGTATTAGGAAAACATTTGTCAGTGTCAGACTGTAGGTGTCATTAAAACACAACATTGCACCTTTAAATAGCAGAGAAATCAGTGAGAGGCTCAACAATGGACTGCTTTTAGCATTTTTAGACAAATATATATGAAGTAGTGCCTCATATCTTGCAGTAAAAGGTGAGGCTTGCTTTGCTAGTTTTTGTTCTGCTGTCTATCAGATGTGACATTTCAGTGATGAGGCTGAGTGGGCTTTTTTTCTAATGCCTGATGACATTTATTTGAACAGACATTTACTGAACAGACAACTGGTCCTGATGACCTCATTGTACCTGATACATGACTCTGATGATGAAGATGTCCTAAAACAGACACCGTACCAGTGTGTTAAAAACTGAAAATAAGATACTTGCATCAAAGGAACTGATTTGTTTCTCTCATTAATATGCCAATAGCTTTATTGTAACAGCCCTGCTTTGACAAAGTGGTATTCTCTATCCATCATGGCATAAATGGAAAAGGTGACTACAGACTCATGTTTCACTTTTTCACACTCGTATTTTTCTTATGAGCTGTTTGAAGATGAAAGACCCATACCCTCAGCCACATACCTAACCAACGGTGTGTTCAGTTCTGCCTGTATTTCACACCAACTCTACTTATATCATTTTTAATAATACGGTTTCCTGCTCTTGAAGCAAAGCCTTCACCTGTTGTACAGACCTGCTGCCTGAGAGATCAAACATGTCATTAAGGGAATGGAGTGCATTTGTTTCCATGTGTCTGTTATTTTCATAAAAAAAATTAAAGTTACGTCTAATAAAACCAATATGCAGTTCTTTACTTCACTTGTTACTGCCAGAAACAGAAGAGTTTTAAAGTAATTACCTATTCCAAATCGTCTAGACAACAGTACTTTAAGTGGTTTGAGGTAAATTATAATGTTTCCAAAGTCCAAAATAGGAGCTCAGAAGTGGCAGCTTTGAGGGACAACCTTGAAAGAGAACTGACGTGAATCCAAAGCTGTTACCATTTCTCTGCCAGCCCATCTGTCAGCAGTCCAGTCAGCAGCTCCCCTCTTAGAGACTTTGCAGCTTCAACAAACACTGATGTACCTGCACAGACAAACGTTAACAGACACCAATGTAAAAAAAAAAAAAACAAAACAAAACTGTGTAAACAGGCCAGACATCCAATGGTTTAGACATAAAAACAGTCTTCCTGTGGTGTTTGATGAGGAAATACAACAAAATATGAACAATCTGCACCCTACTGTTCTGAACTTAAGTAAAACTGATGATCAACAAAACTAGAAGTGGAAACTTTTTTGCACAGATACATAAATAAAAACATGAAAACCCATTTTAACTGATTTTCCCTATCTCTTATTATTGTGAAAACACATTTTAGTGACTGTAACCTTTGACCTACATTCACCAGAATTTAATAGGATCTATTCTGGACCACCTTGCAAATTTTTCTGAAAACTATATGAGAATCGGGTCGAGTAGTTTTTGTGTAAAACTGCTTATAAACAAACACAAAGATAGACAAACACACAAACTGACCCAAAAATAATACCCTCGCCCCAGGGGGCCGGGGTAATGACGATTTAGAAAAACCTAACTGATTAAAATCAACTATCAATTATCTTCTTGTTTTTAATTTTTGCAGTATTTTCAGTAAATATGAAACCTACTTTTTGCTGATATCATGGCAGCAAAACATGTAAGAACAAAAATGGAGTCCCATTTGGAATTAAAAATGACAAAGAAACTCATTTAAAAAAACTAATAAACTAATAGTGCAATACAATTTAAATGTAATGGAACTAAACTAAATTCAAGACCAAACGTACAGAGAATACAACAACACAGAGGACAAGTAACATCTACCATTATCTGTACTGTTGGATTCTTCATGACATCATACAACAACATCCAACCTGCGTGTGTGTGTGTCTGAAACAGCCCCAACACTTTTTCAGGTGTGTAACCAGACAGCTCCTCCTCCAGGAATGAAGTCACCTCAGCTTCCGTAGACAGATGCACAGGAGAAGGTCGACGACTCCTGCGTAAAAAACCATAGACACAAGTAACGTATGGAGAAACTGTTTCTGCATATCCTTCATTTACAAATTCATATTACTTTACACCCGTCCCGTCCCCCTTCCAATAATCATACTTACCTTCATGACACCCACACCACTTTCTGATTCAGTTTACAGTGGAAGTGTCTTTTGCTCAATTTTTTTCACTTGTCGCTCCACACACAGTAAATTTTGCAGTGTTAAATCAACACTTAGAGAGTTTATTTAACTTCTTCTAGAGTGTATTTGGTCCCATTGTCTCCAAATTAACACTGCAAAATCTACAGTGTAGTGATGTTATTTTTGTATTATTTAATTGTCATTTAACTAGTTATTTTACTTCCTAATCTTTTATACTTTTATACTTGCACTTACATTGACACTGATGACACTTACACTGTTCTTAAATCGCCCCTTTGGAATTGAGTTGAATTTTATCTTTTCTTATATTAGATGATTGTTTTGTCATTAAATGTACAATGTTTTATTGATCAAGAAGTCTCAAGTGGAATATCTCATTCTGAAATCAAATAAAGGTTGAATAAAGACAATATAAACCCAAAAAAGTTAGCTTCAGGAGCGCAACCTGGACTCCAATAAGTAATAAGGATGACAAAAAGAGAAAATTCAAAGGCACTCTCTTAGTTATGAAAAATTAAAAAGCCTTTATTACATTGGCTTGGTTCCTCGAATGTCATATGTTTGACTCCCTGATGAAGGCTTGGATGTCGAAATTATGTTTTTTTTATCGTAACCAAGCCAATGTAATAAAGGCTTTTTAATTTTTCAAATATAAGAGAGTGTCTTGGAATTTTCTCTTTTTGTCATAAAGAAAATATAATGTCAAGAATCTAATCCTGAGTGATTCCAGAGGGTAAAGTAAATATTGCTACAGAGAAACAGCTGCTTTAAGAGAAATCAGAAATAATGAAATAAAAGCAGGGAGGTTGAAAAGTGTCATAGGTGAGAAGAAACATGAGTGCACAACAATAGAGGTAATAAATCCACACTTCCTGTGCTGAGGAAACATTGGTGAAAACATGGAGTCCTGCTGTTTCTCCATCTTCTTTATAGACTCCTGCAAATTCAGAGTATTTTTATGTGTACTATTTTTATGTGTACTATTTTTATGTGTACTGTTCTCAAGTAAACAAGAGCAGCTAAAGTTGGGGTTGATCTTGAACTGATTCGAAGCGTCAGGGGTGGCTTCATGTAAATGCATTTTATTCATATGATGTAACATTTAATCCTCTTTTTTTTCCCAGTTTAACACAATCTTCCTGCATTGTAAAACACTAAATACACCAATGCAGGTTGTTGTTCTCAGGGTCTTCTTCTGGCATTGCGTCCAAAACCAACATTCCCGCAGGAACATTTAAGTTTATTTGGCTTTTCCTTGACTTTTGACTGTGTATAGGGAGCAATTATGACGTATTTACACAGCTAAAATACACATTCCTGCCCTTTATATATTATTTATTCAGGCAGCACATGTTCTTATAGTCATTGTCAGTACTGGTGACTGGAACAGGAAGGTGCTTTGACATTAATTTACCTGCTCACTTCTACAGGGGGATATGGATGACTGCCAAAGACACATCACTGTCCTTCATAGAGACTGTGTGTGTGTTTTGGACATGACTGAAAAAGGGTCAGACTCTGCACAGTGAGCGTCACCGTAAATCAGACTCAAGAATAAAGTGGCTCACTGGTCATTCTAGTGGGACAAAGTACAGTGATCTCCCAGGTCTGGCTGAGGCTTCTATGCAGATCTTTGTAACTGTTCATTTCTAAATTCTCTAATGATAATTTGGGCCTTTGCTGAATATTTTAAACAGCTCCTGCAATTATTTCAGTATTCCTTTAGTTTGATAAACAGTCCAACTGCGCATGAATTTCAGTGTGAATCTATCTCATCAGCTTTTTTTCACAGTAATGACATTTATTATATCTTAAATGACATTTGACACGGCTTTATTGCTTATTATCATACATATGAGTAGCACTCTGGACATTTATAAATCATGATAAAGTGCTTATTTGACATAAAGTTCTAGTGCTTTGGAAAAAGCTCCACAATTACCTGTCAACATATTGTAATTTAAGTGGTCTTACAGTTCCACCCACTTCAGAGGAATGTGTTTTTGGGGCTGTGGAAATTCTAACCTGTGCAGTAGACTTTGCATAACCACCGGTGTTTTCCAATAGGTAAGTAGTTTGCAAACATTTCCTTGGATGTACTTCTGCTGGTCTGCTCTGTGGTTTGAGATATAAGCTTGGAAAAGCATCTGCCCTTTTCTTTTCGATGTGGACTGAGATAAGAAAGCTGCAGAAGGAATGTTCTCCAACTCTGGTATTTCTCCTCCTGATTTTAGCCCTTGCAACTTTATACCTTATGACCATAATCTACGGTTTTACCTTAATAATCCTTGAATACTGTGCATGTTTTATTCAGCACAGGCCTAGAAAAGTAAGACCAACTTCCTTCCTTACTTTAAAAAATGAATACTGAATAACACATTATAATGACAAGCAATGTAAGATAATAATGAAAGGGTAAAGATGATTTTCATATACATTTTTTGCTGGAATAAACTTTATAAACTGCGATTAATTGGTCATTCTAGTTGTAGTTCCTTGATTCTGGACCCATGAACTTAACTTACAACATGATGGTGCGTTGTAGAGCTTCACTACTCAACATCCTTCTGTAGTGCTGTGTTAATTCCTCAGGTTGAAACAGCAAGACAGCAGGGAAGCTTGTGATTGGGTCGAAGGGAAGTGGACGGGTGCTGGTTGACTGAGCGGCACAGAGGTCGGTCCATTCTCCACAGTCGATCGCACTCATCTGCACATCGTCCACCCCAGCGTCTAGACAGAGTTGTTTGAGAAGCTGAGAATAAAAGAAGCGGAAAGACTTTTTTTTCCTTCTAATTGATCAGTCGGTCATGCTCTTCTTTTTACCTTCAAGTCTTTCTGCAACTTCAGCAAAGGAGGTGAGGAAAGCCATGGAAACAGCATCCCCTGGTGGTGAAAATCCAATCTACAATTAATACAATCCACTTTGATTTTAACACGAATCAAAAATGACAGGTTGCCAGTTTTAAAATAAAATCAAAACTTAAAACATCTCATCAAGTCATTATTACTTTCTAAGAGCATTATAAATTAATTGTAATACCTATAGTTTGCTTCACATTTCTGCTTGTAACAGTACAAATATGAGACAAAATCAGAATCTGAATTACTTATAAGTTCCCTTTACATAGAATTTTCCAAATTTCGTAATTTAATTCATTTCTAACATTTGTCAGAATTGATATTAGAAATAATAAATATTCTGCACTTATATATAGCGCTTTTTTACCTTTATTTTACTCAAAGCCCTTCACACTTGAGTCACTGTACAACCTGCTCTACCTTAAAGAACTCTGCTTATGTAATGATTTCCATGTGCTTTAGTTGTGACTTACATTTGAGGTAGAAGAGGGCCACTGTCAGGCCACTTTGTGCGACTGTTTCATGGAAGTTGTCAGAGTTAAGTGGGGTGAACAAATCCATATCCAACAAGTTGCCTCTCGCCTGGTAAACTGATGCTGCAACTTCATCATCCAACTGGCCTGGGGTGAGAAAAGGGTGAAAAAAAAAGCAGTAATATCTGCCTTGGCGGGTTCTTTTCTAATTCTGATCGTTTTCTTTTAATCATCAGCTTCTTTACCAAAAATGGTGTCCTCTTCCTCCTCGTCTTCATCCTCCTCCTCCTCCTCCTCCATCCCTTGTAGCTCCTGCTCCTCTTCATCTGTATCTGGATTTGTAAAGAGCTCTAACAGATCCTCAACACCATGTAAGGTCAAATACTTCACCTCTGAACCCTACAAGTACAGAAAGCACAAGTACAGAAAAAATACACTTGATAGAGTAAAGAGTCATGTTTCCGTCCCCACACGTGACTTCCATACCTTTTCTGGGAGCCTGTAAGCAGCATTGTATTCCTCTGGGGTTTGAACTCCAGGGCTGTCCCTAAAAATCGCAGATAAAAGTATATTTATACTGCAGAATCTGTTCAGTTCAGTTCAATTTATTTCAAGCACACAAAATCATCAATACATCAATCAACATAGTAAAAAAATATATATTAAAAAAAATTATATACTCGAAAAGGAGTGGGAGGAAGTAAAACTTATAGGTAAGACCTATTATGTATTAACCATTTATTACCCATTTGTTAATGTTTGTTCATTATGTATTAACCATTTGTTAATGGTCTATTCATACATAATTCATCATAAACAAAGCGTTTGTGCTTCTTTTCTATGAACAAACCATTTGTAGCCATGTGAACAAATGCTTTATGATGAATTGTGTAGAAGCAAAACATTAATAAACATGAACAAATAGGAAACAAATGGTTAATACATCATGAACAAACCATTTACACATGGGGAAGAAATGGTTAATACATAGTGGAATGTGTGTAGGTATTATTATATGACTCATAAATCATAGTCATATGCCATTGTGGCTGTAGCTCTTACCTGTGTACAATGAAGAGCAGAGCCAGGCCACGGAGCCTCCAAGCCAGAGTAACGGCTGTGTCTCGGTCCAGATGCTCCGTTTCCCGGCGTGAAAACAGGAAGACCTGAGGAGTCTGCTGGTAGGGGAACTGGGGGGGCTGCACTGCTGAGGGATCATCATTTACCTCGGACTAAGATTGGAGATGGTGTCAGAATATTCTATGAATTAACACGTGTGCTCCTGACATGTTCTTTTAAATATTCAAAGTCAAATGTACGTGTTTGTTTTTTTACACTTACCACCAACGGAGCCTCCATGAGCTGCAGGAAGGAGTGGAGGCTGAGGACGGACAGTGGTTTCCTCATGCGGGTCAAAGGGCAGCGCTCGGTGGTGGGTGGGTTCATGAATCCTTTGTAAACTCGACAGTGGAGGAACCACACTTGAGAGGACGGAGAGGATTTGTTGACACTGAAAAAGAGAAATGTAGACAGCAAATGAATGCACAGGGAAAATATAAATCTTACCAGGTCTATTTTTGGCATTTCTAGTCAAAATACCTCCTCACATTTAAAATAAGACCCGACTAGAAAAGCACTGGGGGAGCGCAGACCTCCACCAGTATTATACAGGTTTAATAAAATGCAAATGAAGTCCATATAATGCCATTTTATCTTGTTTTGTTTCTTTGTAATGCCATTGTTTTTCGTTTCTTTTTCAGTTGCTGCCATGGATTGGACTGGTGAGCATCGCGCTTTCATTGTGGAAACATTTATCAAAACAAACAAATCTGTAACTACAACACAACCAGCGTTCCGTTTGCACAGCTCTGAAGTTGGTAACCCATAACAGGATCGTGTTTCAAGCTGGTACGGGATCATGTCGACCAAGATTGACGTGCAAACGGAACGCTCGTTGTGTTACAGTTAGAGATTAGTTTGTTTTGATCATTTCCACAATGATTTGACTATACTTATTAGTCAAAATATCTCACTACACATGAGATATTTTGACTAAAATTGAGAAAATATACTTGGTAAGGTTTAGATTTTTTCCAGTGTATAAATCAATAAGTGTCGCCTGATGATGTCAATAGCAAAGAATTGTAGAGATTGTTCTGATCATGAAGCTGCTTGAGGCAAATATTGCATACACTGACGTAGGTGTATGTAAATAAAATGATCTGATTAATGTCAAGTGAATAAATTCAATGAGTAACAGTAAATATTCCATCTATATTTACATTGGGAAATATAGGCACAGTTTCTGTTTCTTCTGTCCTTGACTTGTGACAATGAAAAAAAAAAAAAAAAACATTCTCATGTCACATTCAAGTTCAACTTTTGGACATTGACTGTAATCACACAATCATTTTATCCAATTAAGCGTATTTGCGTATAACTGAGTCCTATTAGTGGTTGAATTTTTGAGTCACTGCCATAAAACGTGACTTGACGATTGGAATGTAATCAATTCAACCTTGTGTCCCAGTAGATGTCTATGCCCAATTTCAGGGAATTCCTTCAAGGCATTTCTGGGAAATCTCATCCAGTGAAATCAAACAAATGGAAAACAGAAAAATGCACAGAACACGGTACAACGTCATAGAAAAAGAAGGTACTCACCCTAAATGCTTCAGTACTGGGCCTCCAGTTATAAGAATAAACTGGTATTTGGATCCATACACATACGCCGTCTCCATTATTGATCTGTGCTCTTAAATAACACAATCAGCAGAAACAAAATAATTAATCTCTTTAATTATTCAAGTCAATAAGTCAGTCATGTTGTCAGACTATGGCTGCTAGAATCACCAATGTGGACAGTTCTTCTAACGTCCAAAGATCAATTTGTCAATAAAGTAATCAACCGGAAAATGAATTCCCTTTAGTCAATATAAATTAAAAAATAAGAGCTTTGAAGGAGGATGCAACAGAAGAAAACCCACAGACATTAAACTCTTTCATTAGCAAAAACTTTCAAACATGTATATATTTGGGTTCTATTTGTGAATATTCAAGATTCAAGAGGATTATTGTCACATACACAGTAAAAAAACAAAACAAAAAACACAAAGGCTTGATGCAATGCAGTGAAATTCTTCGATTTCGCGTCAATGTGAGAAAAGTAGTAACAGTAAGTGCGATTAAGAAATAGTGCGACTACAGTGAACTAAAGGTACAATGCAAGAAAATGCTATCTATGTACAATGTAAAATTGAAAGTGCAGAGTACAATAAGTAAATGAATAGATAAAAAAGAGGTAGGCAGTGGTGTGTAACAGCATGATGTGTTCAGTGGAGAATGCTTAATCTCGCCCTTATTTTCTTTCTATGACAACCCGTTCTCAAAAACTATTGATCGTAGATGATAACACCAAATATGAGAATTGTAGAAATCTTCATTCCGCATCGCTTGGTACCAATCTGAAAGTTCTGTGACCCTCTGTTCTTGAGTTATAACCAATAATCTGAGTTTGACCTTTTAGTTAATTGTGACCTTGACCTTTGACCTTTACTGAAATGGATTATTACATCTGATGCGCATTACCTATATGGATATGCCCATGTAATTTCATAGTGAAATCACAAGTATTCATTGAGTTATAGCATCATATGTCTCTGCGGACACACACTGATTACAATAATCTCTCCAAACCAATATTAGGGCAGATTAAAAAAGCTATTGGTAAGTCAGGTGGTATGGTAGCTACTATATATATATATATATATATATATATATATATATATATATATATTTGGTAGCTCCTGTTTTCTTCACGCTGCTATAGCAACTAGATTTCTCCTTTAGTTTAATAAAGATGATCTTATTTTGTTTTCATACCTTGAGTCCCCAGGCTGCTAACATAACCCAGGACAATATCTTTCTTCCCTCTGGCCGTCTTCTCCATGGCCAGAAGGTCAGCGTCCGTGTGGACATACCTGACCTCATCACGCAAAATGGCACTGGAACACACAGAACAGAGCAGAGAGACAGAGGAGTTGTTTTTTTTTTTTATTACACACAGCTGCATCATAAACTTGTTAGGATGAATGCAGATTAAAAAAGAATGTGCTGTTTACTTACAACAGGACTTCAGAGACGATAGCATTCACGTCAAACACGGTGTCCAAATCGAAACTCAATAACTCTTTACCGCTTCTGACAAACAGAAGGGGAGAACAAAAAAAAGTCAGATGGTGTCCAGTTAGTCACCGTTTGCTTTTCACATAAACCTAGCATTAATTTGACCATTCATGTGTAACCCACAAACCTGAAGAGGAAAGCTGTTAGCAAGATTCTGTCTTCTGTGCAGTATTTAGAAACTGGTTCTTTATTGCAGTTCACCTCGACAGAAAGAATAAATTTACTCTTCGTATCCGTTTAGTCAGAAAAGGAGCAGTGAAATATCAGAATTTATTTAATCATCAAATCTCCAATACCCTCATCCATTCAAATTTAAATGGGTGATTATGTATTACCCAAATAATGAAGCAGCTGTTGGATTTTTCTTATACATTATTGAGGCTAATCATTATCATATTTATTATTATGTAATAATTAAAATACAGGTCTATGGTACTTACTTTGCCAACCAGTACCCCATAGTCCTGCAGGGCCTCAGCTGAGCGCTCCAGCTCCACCAGGAAGAGAGAGATAGACGGAGAGACTACAGACAAAGGAGGCGGAGACATGGGTCTGATAAGTGACTGCGAACCAAAACCATCATGACAGTTACTATCTGCTGTTTTATTTCAGCGTTCCATTTATACAGGATTATCTTTATCGGTTAAATTCGATGAGTACGTCTGCTGCTGTTTGCTGAAGGATGAGTGTGTAAATTTGATGCAGAAATCTCCATACATTCCTCAGATAATGCGATTATGTCATTGAAAGAACATGTCACCATTTAACCGTGAGAAAGCAGGTCAAGTTGATATATTTTCAAATCAATTCTGCTCCATACTACGATGCATCCATAGTATAAATTTGGTGCAGGTAATGTGATTGCATTGTTGAATGGACAGATTCAGCCCAAAGTTGACCATGGGGTAAAAATAAATCAGACTTACTTCCCTATAAATGAAAGTTGTGTAGTGTTCTTATCACCATGATGGGATTTAAGACCTATTTTCAGCTTTGTGATGAGCAACTTGTCACTGAATCCAAAGTCTTTGTCAATTGACATTAACTTTTTTCAACAGTTTATTTTGATAATTGTGATAATTTCTTCAAACATAATTTTGACTAGTTACAAACAGACGATTGGCACCTTTGGATGGATATAGTACATGTTTTTTATTGTACAGGACGTAGATGGAAAAATCGTAATCTGAGAAGTAACTAGATAAAAAAAGAAATTTAAAAAGTACGTTATTTGTTTCAATGATCATGAAGAGAAAAGGTTTTCAATTCTATTTTTTTTCTCCCTTTTAGTTGAACCTCTGATTTGCGATATTGGGCTATATAAATAATATTTAACTGAATTCAAAGTATAAAGTAGCACAAAAAAGGTATCAAGTAAATTCATAAAATCTTTATCATCTTGTAAAATACATACTTTCGACTTAAATAGACCTTAATTAGTCAAGTACACTCAATTACTGTTGATTTATAAATGCAAATTTATTAGATAACAGACACAAAATAACACTGTCTGAACTTACATAAAAAAACAGACTTTCCAGCATTTTATATTTCAGATAAAAGACATAAAATGAACCCATATGACCAAATATAAAACATATGTGTTGTAAAACTATTGCTGTAATTGTAATTTTGTTTCCCAGCCCCGTTTTGGCACTGAAAAAGATCTACATTGAAGATGTTCCCAAATTTTGTCCATATGGTGCATGTGAAATGGAGTAAAAAAGATCATTATAAAATATAGAATGTGAAATGGGTAACCTACCTTGACCCTCAAAATAGATAAACATCATCTTCCCCGAATACAATTTTTCATAGAAATCTGCAGCTGTGTATTCAATTAAGTCTGATGTGTTGGCCATCTCTGAACATCCTCCTGACCTTGTCCACAGCAAGAAAACAGCAACACACAGCCACATCTTGGAGAAGCCACTGTGTTGTGTTCCCTGTGAGACACACAAATGTGATCGTGATAAAACAACACAGGGAAAGACAGAGCTGTGTCTACGGGAAAATTATAATAGTTCATTCACAAGGAAAAGTTGGACATGTGACATATACATTTGTTTGTTCTTCAGTACCTACTCCCATTTCAACCTCTCCTGTCTGTATTTTAAGTTTTGGTCTAAAATAATCTAATTTAATATGCAAAAATGATGTCTAATTAGTTCATATTTGATCTCGCAAGGAGGCATAGTGAATTGTTTATTGCCAAAATTATTTCAACCACCATAGAGAAAGAGTAGGTGGGATGAAGATAACATTTAACACAGGATTTTAACATTACATGTAAATAAATAAATTACCTTATAGTGTGGACTTGTTTTATTTGCTGCCTGTTTGATGTCCTCCATCACTGATGAAGATAAGGATGACAGTCCTAGCGATGGACTGTGCGTGACATGAACATACACACACAAAAATCCATTCATCAAAAGTTGGAGACTGGACAAGCTGAGACTGGAGTAATAAGACAAAAGAAAACACACATTTAGATTTGATTTATACTTTTTGACACTAGTCCAGTGAAACACAATACAACATTTCCAACTTTTTAGTGTTGTAATATTTAATTTTTTCTACCACTCAAAAACTAAGAAAAACTCAATCATCACCAACGCATGAAAATTATATATCATTTATGTATTATATTACAAACTTTGACCAACAAAAAAATACTCTGTTTCAGTTCACCTGTAACTCATTAACATCTTCATTAATGTTTAGTGCATTTCTTTTGAGGTGACTTTCTAGAACTCTCCATCATCTTCAAACAAACAAAACCTCACTATGTGCCAATGTGATGATCATTGCCAAGTGGAAAAAAACCCATAAAACATCACGTATAAAACAGGTTACAACCATAAACAGCATCGACAAACATTAACCAAATATCATAAATCTTTTAGTATAAGCCATAAAAAAGTGAATTTAGACAGGACATGAACACATCAGTCAGTCCCACATAATAAATTCACATCTATAACCAGCAGGTGTCACTGTATACGTGGATGACACAGATTTACTCTGAACCAACAGTGATTGTAAGAATCTTCACTGCTTCGATTCATGTATGAAATTTAGGTTTCATTTATTAGTAGTGTTTATTTCAGTAATATGTCCATGTAAAAGCAACTGTAATCAGCTGTAAACTCTGATTCATTTCACATGCATTTAAACGTAGCTGCTTTATAACTTCAGATACTCATGCATCCTCATATTTCGTTGGATGAGATCATAACCCCTGTTGTTCAGAATAATAAATCAACATTATGCACATGATTTAACATTTACTATTTCTCTGTGTTTCCGTCGACCTTAAATACCTCAATCAAACAGGTGGTGTGTGGTCATAAAATACTCACAAATACACAAAATGTTAAAAACCCTCGCAAATAGTACTGAATAACAGTAGCTGCAGTAATAATAATATAATAAACAATAATAATATAATATGGTTAAACGTATGGTACGATAGCTACCTGATAAAGTCGAGGAGGGTTGATATTCAGCGTGTCACGAGCGTTAATAAGCCATGTTTAACGTCTATTACCAGATTGTACAAAAAAGGTATAAAGAATGCTTGTTAAAAGGTTTCTACTGCAGTGATATGACATGTAAAGCTCATCTATTAGCTAGGATGCTAGCTGTCGCTGACGGCTAATTAGCTGAGGAAAAGTACCTGTAACATCTAATTCACGACTGTAAACATTTATAAAGTAGAAAACACATGTCGGTATATGTCTGTGGGACATTTAGGCCACACATAATTCGAATTAACGAGGGTATGTGTCGGGCTGAACAGTGAAATCTGAAGAATGTGTCTTCATAGAAAGATGCTCAATCCTCCTGCATGAAGGAAATGAGATACACGAGCACTTCCGGTTGTCCTTCCAAAATAAGAAAGAGGCAAAGAAGGAGAAGATTTTTATTTTTACAACCACACTTATTTATATGTTTAGTTATTCACACACATAATACATAAATAACGTGTTCTGTGGTTGTAAAATAAAATAAATACGTAAATAGATGATGAAAAATTATGCAAAACAGGGAACATGTTTAGTCAGAGAGGCAATCTCAAAAAACAAGCAGGTTATCTTTTACAGTGCACAATGTTTCATTAAAAGCCCAAATGTTTTTAAAACTGTTCAAATCATTGATTATTTGATTTAAAAAAAAGAGCTAATTCCACCCTCAGTCTGCATCTGACATTGCAGTGCCAGACTGAAGCTGGTTCTATCCCTGCCCTCCCCTCTATCTTATTCTTTCTAGATGTTAAAAATGGCCATCTTCCAATCCAGTTAAACTTTGAAAAAAAGCCAAGGAGAAAGAAAATGTAAAAATCTCAGGAGGTGTGTTTTTTCTGCTTCTTTAGAGCCACACTGGCTTTTTCATACAGCTGCAGCTTTTCTTTTGAAGGTCAAACAGCTTTCAATTTGACAATATAAAATAGACATTACAGCTCATCACAGTCCAGTAACGTGATGCACGACCATGCACATCAGTACCTACAATGTAACTGACACAAACACAAAAAATTATTTATGGCCTCTCCCTTATTCTGATTAATTCTTTACAAACCACCATGACTCGGGATAATATCCATATAGTCTTCTTGCTTTTGGATTGTATTATTCTTGTACTATGTATTGTGATTGTACTATGTATTATGTGCACACTACACATTTGTAAGATACAAGTTAATCACCAGGTTTAGAATAAATAAAATATATCAGAATGTGAAAATGGTTTGAATGCTGCTTGGATTTATTGCTGTATTTTCATTTATGGGCAACAACGCCTGTTTGTGTTCGCAATAGTGACGCAATTGTAATATATTTAGGTTTCATTTAGCAGGAAATGTATTTCTGTCTCATTTAGCTCTGGTCAGCTTGACGTTTCTTCAGTAAATTGTTTTGATCGCTTTTTTCCTGAGAAAAAAGGCCACGTGCCACTGAGAGCCAATCAGAGCAGGGGATGTTTTTGACTTTAACAAATGGCCAATGAGAAACCAGTGGAGGGCGGGCGTTTTCGCAGCTGACATCATCGTGAACCAATGAGATAAGACAATTGTGGAGGCTGGGCGGTGGTAATAACCAATAAAGCGGCGGGTTGGGCAAGTGAGCGGAGACGTGCGATGTATTTGTGAGACTTAGCTCGGAAACTGGATGAAAACCGTGGACCAGGATTTAGCTATATCACACAAAAATACGGCTAGTCTGGACCCAAAATGGCGGCCTGAAGAGAACCAGTTTCCATTACAATTGAGAACAAGGGGGCGGGTCCAGAACTGCATCACAGCTGATCTGGAGGGTTTTTTCCCCCCTCAAGTTGTTTTTTGCAGAGAGGAGCTTTGCAGGGATTCACAAGGGGACCTCTCTCTTGTTTTCTTTCTCTGATTCTTATTCTTTTCAACCGAGCCTCATTTCTTCCAACAGGAGTCCTGTTTTTCAACCCGACATCGGATTGAAACCCCCCGCGCACTTCCATTATGCCACTTCTTTTCAGAATAAACTGCTTTTATCGCAATTTTTCACTCGAATACCCTCGCCTTTTTGTTATCCACGGTGTATTTGACACAGGTCTGACCCACTTTTAGTGCTTTTGCCTCCTTCGGTGCACCCCATGTGTTAACATAAGCCACCAGAGGAGATGTTTTCGGCAGGAGATGAGGTCAATTCCCATTTGTTTACCTCACTAGAGGAGTCCCCTGGAGCTGCAATCTCCCCAACCCTGGAGCTCAGCCTCACCACCATCTACACCGTCCTCTATTCTTTCTTGTTTGTTTTCGTTTACCTGCAGCTCTGGCTCATTTTGCACTACGGACACAAGCGCTTCAGCTACCAGAGTGTGTTTTTGTTTCTGTGTTTGGTCTGGGCAGCGCTCAGGACGACCCTGTTCTCTTTTTACTTTAAAAATGTGGTGCAGGCCAACCAACTGCAGCCTTTGGCCTACTGGCTGCTCTACTGCTGCCCTGTCTGCCTACAGTTCTTCACACTCTGCCTGCTTAACCTCTATTTCACACAGGTAAGGGAATGGATACTCCAGATTTTATGAGACAGGAAAAGATGGGGAGGTGTGGGAGAGGGTGTGCAGTGTTTGCATCTGAGTGACCTGATTTAGCAAAACGGCTGACACTGCAGTTCTGTAGCCTTTTATGTGAATTAGATTGCACATTAAACTTCCAATGCAACTTGAATATACACAGATACACTTGTTTGTTTGCATTGATTGATTGCAATTCAATTAGAGTGAAATATCTGCTACTGCATCACACAGCAGGATGTGGCCCACATTTCATCATGAATGCTTATAATTGTAGTTACTATTACAACATTTTTTGCATTTTTTTAATATTGATATGTGGATCATGACCTGTTTGTTTTGCATTGCACAGGCATCAGCATCCATTCAGACCACATATTGTCATTTTGGCTCAATTTAAATGTTAGATGAGAAATTAATAGTGTGTTAAAAGACTTGTATGTTTAAAAAAATTCTTTAGGTCATTTCTCTAGCTTCAAATGTACACTGATTTCAGCTTTGATCAGTGCTGCTTTTTCTTTGTCTGGAAAAAGGAAGTGAACAATATATGTTCAGGGGTGTTGCTTCCAAGCAGCCTGAGAATCACTGTGACTTGGCAATTGCACATTTCTTGCACGGTGAAGGCTAAACAAGGAATTAGTTGGGTGAATCAGATGAAAGTCTGTAGTTTCAGCATGGGTGCATGTGCTCATTTAGAAAAGGGATGAGGTTGCTGTCTTTTGTGCAAACAGAACCCGTCCAAATCTAGGATTCTCTGTAACCATAGCTTGTTAATGCATCTGCATCCAATCAGGAAACTGTGGTCACCGCTGACCTACATGTTGGGTTAACTTATGTCAGTTGTTTTGTTTTTTTTTTGGGGGGGGGGGTTTCTTCCCTTCATAGGACAAATGAAAAGCTCAGAAAGCATTTGAAAACTCACTCATGTCCCCGGGGTGAGACATTTTTTAAAAGCTTATGTAGGAGAGAGTTTTGTTCACTCAGGAATTGGACAAGACAAATGTCTCCGTCAGTGACACAGGGGTGCATGAGAAGAAAGACGGGGCCACAGCTGGCCAGTAACTGTTGTTTAACACCTGTCCGTGCTAAATGTCAAAGACCCATTTGTTTCTCTCTGGCAAAACACCTACACTCCAAGGACAGTGTAGGATTAGCAGCAGCAGCAGCAGCACAGTTCAATCACTGCTTTAAATCCAAACACACCATGCATCTCAAGAGCATACAGGAGCGTGAGTAGAAAGAAATCTGTCTTGGCTCTTTGCTTGTCTGTCTGAGTGAGTGAGTGATGATTAGGTAGTGAAGCCAGTAGTGTCATATGACTGCTGAATAATCATCGTTGCCCATCATCTGATCTATTACCAGTTGATGCAAGCAAACTGTCCCTTTGAATACAAATGAAACTCTTGCTTTTCTTGTAAAAATTGCACCGAGTTCTGCTTTCCATAAATTGCAGACAAACTGATTTACTTGGATGTCTGCAGAACACATCCTAGCTTTAAATTTCTCTATCAGTGTTACTGTTGGGAGCCCTCTGAGTACAATTTTCCTGCATGTGGTTTTATGTCTGGCTCAGTCAGGCCTGAGTAATATGTCAGATTTGTATTTTCAGCCACAGTAGAAAAAAAAAAAGCCAACTGAGAGAGCTGGTCAACAAAAGAGGAACGGCTGCGTTGCAAAACTTTTTTTTTTTTCCTTTTAATTGAGCTTCTTTGGGTCTTTAAAAGTTGCATTTTAACCCTCAAGTATAATTTCAACGGGTATTAAAATAGATTGAAATGCAAAATTGCTATTACTTTTATAATGTAGAATGTTGTGACCACATAATAATTGTATAAAAAAGAAAAGGCACATAATGAAAATATGGTTGTGTGGTGTTTTTTTGGTTTTTTTTTTTCATGTATTTGTGTTTGAAAATATTGCACATATTATCAATGAGTGTTGAAAGCGTTTAACTTGTGTCAATGTATTGGTTTACAGAGATGTGAATGAAATCTATTTATACTGATGGAACAGATTGAGTTGACCACTTGAGGGAGTAGTGAGTCACTTTACTTCTCTTCCATGGCAAGAAAAAAAAATAACACCAAGGGGCCAAGTAACAAAATGAATGACAACGATTAACAGCTTTTACAATAAAAAAAAAAAAGTGCCAAAATGCTACAAGATGAAAAGAATGGAGTTTACTTTTGACTAAACCACAGCTATAGACGACACAAACTGTACCAAAAATTGGTGCCTTTACTGTTTTTTGTCTAAAAACCTGAGCTAAGCTAACAGCTATAATGCATGTTTTAGATGCAACCCTGCTCCAACACACCTGATTCAAATAATCAGCTCGTTAACAAGCTCTGCTGAAGCCTGATATCGACCCACTGCTTTGAATCAGGTGTGTTGGAGCAGGGTTATATGCAAAACATGCAGGACAGTGGGGCCTAAGGACAAGTGTTGACGACCTTTGAAACTATCAGCTGATGTCATGTGTCAAATATGGCACAGTGGACCAAGTATTAAAATAACCAGTTATGAGAAAACTTCAGATTATAATACAGATGTTGGTAAATAATGTTTGTTTGATTCAGTCTTTGAATATGTAGCCTTGATTCATTGGTAATTTTGATATTTAAAGTACATTATGGGATGCCCTCTACTGTGGAGAGTTTGGATCTAGACGCTTAAAACACAAAGTGTACCATCCATTAAACTGGTGTCGAATGCTATAACATCGAGATTTGTTCTAACACGTGTGTTGAAATGTGGCTTTCCATTGTAGTTTCATTACAGTTTGCACATTTCCAAAGTGTCTCCTCCCATCCTTTGTCTGTAATAGTTTGTTTTACTTGATCTAGTTTGATAATTAGACAAAATCTGACTTAAGAACAGACATGGCTTAAATATAATCTATTGCCAAGGCCACCTTTTTCCCATATAAAAGTCAGACAGACGTCAAGTCACCTGAGTTTAAAGCTGATCTAACATCAGGCCTTTGACAGTTAATGGTCTGACAAACATGTGTGTGTGTGTGTGTGTGTGTGGAAATGTTTGCGAGTAGTGTGATTTATGATGAGTCAGGCATGATGCCGGACCTGTGATTTACTTCTTCTTAAATTCGCTCCTCCTTTGCAACAGAAAAAGATTGCAGTAACATTTGGGGAGCTGAAAATCAAATCCCAACCTGCAGCAAAATGGAAACCTGCATACATCCATCCATAATGGCTTGTTGCTTCATTTCTAGGTTACAAATTACCACATTCTGGCCTCATTCTCACACAGACCAGTGTTTATATGTGAGTAAATGTTTACATAGACCCTTGCAGTCCTCACAGCTGTAACATAATATCAAATATGAATAATTTTTGTTATATCTAATCTGTTAATTTGAAGACTTTTGTAAATAAGTGACCGGGTATTTGTTAAATCTGCTGCCTGTGCCTGTTGGTAACTGAATAACATGCGTTTTGACAAACAAATAGCAGATAAAAAAGGCCATTTCAGGAGGTGAGTGTCAATGTCCCTGCTTCTGCACACACAGGAACTGGACTTGTGTACAGATTGATAGATGTTTTTTTAGGTCAGAGTTGATAGCATGTTGACACAGGCCACATGCAGTTGATATTGTGAGTTTAACCAAATAGAGGATCACAAATATACTTGGTGACATTAAAAACGCACAGTCCAAACGTGGTGTAATTTCCAGAAAACTATTTGCTCAGGTGTCTATTTTATATATATTGCTCGCTAGATGAGAAAGTTAACCACTGTATTTTTTTTTTTTCTTCATTCCTGATGTGTGCAATGTCTACATTAGGACTAATCCTTTAATGCCAGACATTGAGTTGAACCTCTTGTACAAAGTCACGCTTGACTGGTAATTTTAGGTGTGGTCAATAGTTAATATAAAGGCAGCAAAGAAAACACAGAAATCTTTTTACCAGCTCAAAATGCCATGACTTTAGGAGAAAACTGAGAAGATTTAATGCACAGTTTCTTACCGTCTGCGCTGTCATTGCAGTACACTGTCATCAGACTTGGTTCCGTGCATCATTGCTGCACTGCTTGTTGGAAACCCAGAGGTGGACACACCTGATATTGAATAATGACAATTAATTTTCTGAGTACCTGTATTCACTGACTGAATGCACACGCTAAGATGATCAGTTTGTCCATAATTCATTCTTTAATATGAAGGTAACCTTAAACCACTCCATTTAATATACCTCCAAATATCCACATTATTCTGATTTAAAAACACTAAGATTAATTAAACTTTAGATAAGTCATGTTTTCTCATTGTTATGGTTAGATCATGAAGAGAAATCATCGTTTGTGATTCTTTATCTGTAATATTAACTAGCATCAGCTTTTCAAAGAATGTAAATGTCATGATTTGTTTAAAAAAAAACAAAGCAAGTTTTGTTGGGCAAGAAATGTATAACACTCATCTTACTCTTGCAATTTAGATCTAGTTTTCACATAAATAAACTTAATTAATCCCTCAAATTATCTTCATCTACTGCAGATCCTTGAGTCATTTAGACGTAGAACATGCTAAATCTTACATTTCACTGTTTCATTTCTAAATAGTTTGCGTTGTCATTCCTTTTCTTGCTTTTCCCGTCAACCTCAAATGTGTTATTTTTGTGTCATGGTGTGTGTGTGTGTGTGCGTGTGGCTGAAATGACACCCAGGAATCTCCTCGGCCTCTGTTAACTTCACACTCTTCTCTCAAAAAAAAAAAAGACCTCACCCAATTGCTTACTGTGCGTCTGCTCTTTTCCAGGTGATGTTTAAGGCCAAAGCAAAGTATTCCCCTGAACTCAATAAGTACAAGTACGTGTTGTTTTTCATCCTTTACTTGACATTTGTAGACATTTCTAGAAGTTAATACATGCACCTTTGGTTCAACCACTGTAGTGTGAGGAAAGTATTTTCTGCATTTTAATGACTTGTTAATAAAATTAGCTTGTTTTTGCCAACGTTCTGTGTTTCCCCTGTGTGTCTCTAGGGTTCCTTTGCGTTTGTTCTTCCTCTGTCTCAGTATATTTTTCCTGGTGGTGAATTTAACTTGCGCATTGTTGGTGCAAGGGGCTCTGGAGCGCTCTGAATCCCCAAGGTAAACACAAAACAGCCTCCTCCCTATGTTACATTTTTAGCTCCTGCAGTATGAACTAGGCACTGACTGTTACATTAGGTTATTTTTTGTTTGTTTGTTTTTGCTTTTTCATGGCCAGTACAGACGATTTGACAGCTAACATATTTAGGAATGAAATTTGCATTTAAATCCAATTCTGTAAAGTAACTGCAAAGCAAAACTTCTGAAATAAATGAGTAAAATATTGTCCCTCATTTTCTCATCAGGTGTTTCAGAGCCATAATAGATATCTGATATTGGATTAAGAACTACAGATGATTGTAAAAATGTGACTATTTAATCCAGTTAATGAAAATGAATAGTCTTGTTTGTTGGAGGTAATAACATGTTGACCTTCTGACTGCAGCGATGGGGGCATCAGACATGCGGTTCTGGCCAGGGTCCTGATCAACGACAGCCTGTTCGTCCTGTGTGCCATATCTCTGGCCGTCTGCATCTTCAAAATCGCCAAGATGTCCTCCGCCAACGTTTACCTTGAATCAAAGGTAACAACGTCATGTTTGAATGAGTGTTGGCTAACCGAACCTTCGACAGTGGTGCCAGGAGTAAAGAATCCTGATAATTGTCCCAAAGACAATCAAATTGAAAACATGGCGACACAATTCAGCTTTTAGTATGTTTTATTGTGTTTGTATCTTAGTATTTTTAGCTTTTAATTTGTTGTTTTGATGTTTTATTATGTTTTTATCTTAGTATTTTTGGTTTTATTGTGTTTTTATCTTAGTATTTTTGGTTTTATTGTGTTTTTATCTCAGTATTTTTAGGCTTTTATTATGTTGTAGTGTGTTTTTATCTTAGTATTTTTGGTGTTATTGTGTTTTTATCTTAGTATTTTTGGTGTTATTGTGTTTTTATCTTAGTATTTTTAGGCTTTTATTATGTTGTAGTGTGTTTTTATCTTAGTATTTTTGGTGTTATTGTGTTTTTATCTTAGTATTTTTGGTGTTATTGTGTTTTTATCTTAGTATTTTTAGGCTTTTATTATGTTGTAGTGTGTTTTTATCTTAGTATTTTTGGTGTTATTGTGTTTTTATGTCAGTATTTTTAGGCTTTTATTATGTTGTAGTGTGTTTTTATCTTAGCCTTTAACCTGCAAGTCATTTTGCAGATGTGAAAAGGTTAAATAGTATAAAGGTTCAGGAAAGCCATGGAATTTAATTTTGTGCAAACTCATGACGGGATGTTTGAGCGGTTATATCACATATATACTTTTTTGTTTTGTTATTTATTTAATTACAGGACCATGTGTTTTGGCATTACAAAGAACAAGATTTAGCCAATTTAACCAGATTTCGGAGAGAAGTTAATTTATGTCTGATGTCCTGGACCAGCGACTAACATAATAAAATATCACATGGATTGTGAAGGACTAATATACTGTAAGAAAATAGTGACAGGTAGAGGAATGTGTGCTCAGGTTGAACCGTTACAGCCAAATACATAAAGAGACTGGCATTCTCAAAGTACATTTTCCCAGAATGAGAATAAAATATGAAAAGGGAGGGAGAAATAAATAAATAAGGTAACTGTACAATAGCAAAACATACATGGAAAGAGGCTGTTGAGGAAAAAAAAGTTAAATTATCTGATAAATGTTCACATCTACCAACTGTCCTTTAAAACAATGTGAATAACATGAATAAACTAACACTACTTCAGAAAACTAAATGAAATTTTAACAAGATTATGTCTCAGTTTATCATTTACACGTCAATTACAATGTACAGATTATTTATTTGTGGATCTATAAATACACAAAACATTTAATAAGAACCAGAACATTGTTAAACTTATACTTCAGACATTTAAAAATGTTTATATTTGTTCAGGTTATTCATGTTTTTTTTGTGAAATAATAGTTTGTTTTATTGTAAATACTTTAAAATGACATGGAAATGTTTACATTAAAGAGAAAAATGTAGAGTTGTGAGTATTTCTAGGTTATTATTAGGATAGTATTTTACAGATCTGACCCATTTTAATCTGTATGTGGAACCTGAAATTAAATTATCAGTATATTCACTATCATTTTTGCATTTCACAAAGCATTTTTGACACTCCTGGTCTAAACCATGGAGCCAAAAATGTGAATGGAACAAAACAAAACACATTCAACAGCTAAACTCTTACTATAATAATAATAACCACAGACCAACAATAAGAACAACACAGAGCAACGATGGCATAAATAAAGCAGAAGGTAAAGGACAAAGAACAGACATTAACAATTTAAACAGAATACTGAGGTAACATCACGATTAAAACACTCCATCTTTATACTGACACCAAACCCAAATGTTTATACAACGGTTTAAATCTAAGAATATTTACTTTATTCTCTAAAAGTCCGGTACCTGGTTCTAAACAGGAGGATAAAATTGGCTGCTGCTGTCTTTTGATGACAGACCAGTAGCTGTTGTTGTGAGTGACTGTAATAAGTTGTGGGTTTTTTTATTTATTTATTTTTTTTTTTTCCTGCCTCTAGGGGACATCAGTGTGCCAAGCCACAGCCATAGGAGCTGTAGTGATTCTGCTGTACACGTCTAGAGCCTGCTACAACCTGGTGGTGGTGACTCTGTCGCCGCAGGATAAGCCCAGCCCCTTCAACTATGGCTGGTACAGTGTTTCTGATCAGGTACTGGACTCACTGTGCTGCCACATGGACAGAAAATAGCCTTTTATGCAGCCAGGGACTGTGTGTGTGTGTGTGTGTGTGTCAACAATCCATCTTAGGAGATTTGGGAGAGCATTGCTTAGTGCTGTAAAGGGCTTTGTTTGGCTATAAATAACCCTCTGTGTGATTGTATGTCGTGACCTACATCAGGGCTCAGGCCTTGAGACGGACAGATTTCAAAGGGTTTCATGGTGTGTTTGTTGGACATCATACACACAAACGCCTGTCTGCTGCATGTGTGTGTGTGTGTGTGTGTATAATCTGACACTACAAATTATTACTTTAATCTGTCTGAATACCAGCTGTCAGTCCGACACCGCAACATTTTTCTGTCTGGTTGTTTTTTTTTTCTTATGCAACACTATTTACACCAGCACTATCTGAAACATTAAAGTGCGTGTTAACAGGAATATATTCAATGGATTTTAAGACGTCATTAACATTTTGGTGTGACATTTTACCGATGCTTCTGTGTTGGTGATCAGTGAGGAATTTTAAATCGAAACACTCATCCATATTCATGAGTAGGATCGCATTGGTGATCTAGAACAACGGGGGAAGGCGGCATGTTGTGCATAAATTACTGATGTGGGCGCTTACACTCCTATTACATACAAGTATGACCATCGTAAAAAAAAAAAAACAACAACGGGCCAATCTGAAGTGTCTGCAAATGAATTTAGTTTTACTCACTGAGGATCTGGAACCTGGAACGGCAGCGAAAAGCAATTAATTAAAATGTTAAATTTCTCGTTCTTATTACAGCGGAGTCATCTTGTTTTTATTTGAATCGTTTTGTATTGATTTTCCTTCGACCCGGGTTAATGAGTCAGTGTTGGGCAAGGAGGAATTTTGGCCTGATTAATTTTAATCTCCATTCCAAATCTATTTGTATTTATAGAGCACACGTTTAAACAATTCCAAAGGTTTCCAATCAAATAAACACAAGACATAATCAAGATAAAAGATAAAAACACAATGAAACATGATAGATAAATGACTGAATAGACTGTTCACCCCAGATAAAATATCTGTGCACATGAAGTCAACATCTGTGTGGTGTTAAAAAAAAAAAAAAAAAAAAAAAAAAGGTACAGCAGCAGTTCATTCTGTAATTTTGGACAGAAAACGATCTCACTATAAACTGCATTTCACACAAATAATTTACCTGTATTGTTAGGATTAACAGAATAACTGAGGTGAATAGATGGTTTTTAGTCAAAGTACAAAAAAAAAAAAAGTAAATAAAATGGAGTCCCTTACAAATATTTAGCACGGTACCTTTGTGTGTGTGTGTGTGTGTGTGTGTTGCAGGCAGATGTGCAGGAAATCAGTGGTGAAGCCTACATCATGTTCGGCATCATCTTATTCTTCTGGGAGCTGCTGCCAACAAGTCTGGTGGTGGTTTTCTTCAGAGTCCAAAAACCGAACCAAAACCTGGTAACCACAAAATGTGAAAAGTGAAAACGCTAACAAAGACTATACATTTACACACAGGGATGCTTGAACAGTGTTTTGTTTTTTTCTCCTGTACTTCTCAGGCTCCAGGGGGGATGATCAACAGCCACAGCTTCAGCTCTAGAGCTTATTTCTTTGACAACCCCAGACGATACGACAGTGACGATGACCTGTCCAGAAGCATCACCAGTAGAGCTGACCGAGCCAGGTGGGTACAGATGACAACCAATATTATTTCTATCAGTCCAGTTTCTACCAGTGTTGGCAGGTGCCACCAAACATCCATGACTTAAATTTTGAAACCTTTTATTTTTTTTTCTAAATTACTACGATATTTTTCATGACTTTCAATGTGTATTGTACAAAATTTGTGTTTATAATTAACAGCGTTTGTGTGTTTTGAAAATGTGAATTCCAGGCCTGGGAAGGTTTTGGAAAAGTAAAGACCCAGAAAGTTTTGGAAAAGTCATTTTTTTGGTTTGTTTTATTTAGAAAAAATAATGATATACGCATTATTATGTCGTGTAAAAAAAAAAAAAAAAAATCCATAAGACCACGAAACAACAACTCGTTTCCAAAACCAAACTGAAATAATTTATTTATTTATTTTCTGTTTTCCTTTTCCAAATTCAGGTTAAAAAAATATTTACATCCAGTCTATCACTACGTTTTAAACAAAAAAAGAACAAACCTGGAATATGTTCTCTGGTCATATCTTCAGGTCTTAAAGTGACCCTCATAGTTTCCCTAATTCCCCATTTTTTTCACTGCGGGTCAAAGGTCATTTCCAGTTGATTCAATTTGCTTCAGGTCAAAATTGGATAAAATTAAAAATGCATAATTATCTGTTTTGTAATTTTGGTTTTAGAAACAAATAATGAAGAAACAAGTTATTTTCATTTTATTTTTGGTTTTTAGTTTGAAAATGAATGATACAGATTCATAATAATAACAATAAAAATAGTTTGAGTGAATAAAAACTTTATTTCACGTCGTCTTAACATTCTATTCCTTTCACTCACTTCTTGGGATGTATAATGCTGCATGTGGTGAAGTCGGTATGGTGTAAAATCTATCTGAAATGGAAATGCCAGGAAAGTGTCGATTTTAACAATATCTGACTTCACTAGGACGTGCACATAAATGTTAATTTAATTGCAATTGCAGATACAGTTTGATATGTAGTTTTGTGACTGTTTACCTTCCACAGGCTTTAACCAAGTTCTGAATAGTTCCTCCTCCAATGACTTCTGCTGAAACTTGGATTTTTCCCCATTTTTCCAACAGTTGCCAATAATCCCTCCACTTTTTCACCACGGCATGAGCAAACGTACCGCAGAGTTTCATCTGTCAATCATCACACTGTACTTCCGATCAAAAGTGTTAATTGTTTACATAATAAAAATAAATTGGGAGAATAATGATGCTTTTTTTTTGCCTTCAAGTGTTTTTAATTTTTTTTAATGCCTCTGGACATGGAATTCATTGAAGTCTATTTAATGACATTTAATACTTTGTAATGACCTGCAGAAACACTATTACTTTTGTGGGGTCAAAGTCAATGTCATTGAAGTTACCATAATTGGTTCTTTACCTGTAAGTTGCAAAAAAATTTAATTGAAATAGATATAGGAAGGGAAAAAAACATGGGTGATAAATCTATGTATTGATTTTTAATTCAAGTTTTTTGTTGCAGCCAATTTAAAAAAAAAAAAAATTAAAAATTAAAATAAAAAAACTTGAGGGCTTTTTTTCCCCCTTTTCTCTTCCTGCAGCACTTGGGAACTTTGGAGCACCCCACCTTATCCTCCCTTTCTTTCCACCCTAATATTGCTAATATAACTAGCCTAGCTCAAAATGCACTAGAGAAAGAAAATCACTTTTTTTTTTTTTTTTTTTTTGTGAAACAATCTGATATTTTATTCTTGGGACCATATCGCCCAGCTCTATGAAAGGTTCAGAACATATGTGCTGATCCATATCCACAGCCCTAATCAATACAGTACTTTTCAATATTGATACAGTATCATAAAATCTAATACCGCGATACATTGCAGAACCGATAATACCCCTAACAAGAATACCTACTGGTCAACATTTCCAATACTTCCAGACTAATAACATATTATCCCCCCCCCCCCCCCCCCCCCCCCTTCTTCTTCTTCTTCTCCTCCTCACCTGTCCACCTCTCAGCATCCTCTCCACCACCCCTCAGCTGGGTACGTCCAGCTGGTACGGCTCCATTCAGCGGAATGCTACTCTGTCGGCAGGTGTGGCCTCCACCCAGCCCTCCTCCTCCTCCACCGCCCCACTTCTCTTCGCCTACGGAAACATCCAGAGTCACCATCACCACCACAACTACTACTCCACCCCACAGAACAACTACCACCACCACCATCACAGTAACTACTACTCGACTCCGCAGAATTATTACTGTGGGTCGCAAACGTATTTCTGCACCCCTCAGAATTGATCACAAACGGTTACAAAAGATTTGACTCATTGACGTCATCATTAAAATCAAAGCAGGAGTGACATTGCTCAGGACCAAGTTGGACATAAAATGCTGGCGATGAACTGCTGTGTCTTTAGAACCAGCATGCATGGACCACAAGTAAAACAATCAAATGCTATATGGACCAGAGTTTTCACGCGAATGGCGGGAAATCGGCGTAGTTGAGATCTGTTCCATTGTATGTTTTGGTCACATTTCTGAAAGTGGAATCATCAGGGACGAAATAATCATCGCGATTGTCATCTTTCACCTTCAATCTGTAAATTATTTGATTCAAATGCTCTTCAATTCTGCACAACAAGGGGCCAACTCGGAGTCTCGCAAAGCTAATGTGGCTAACGCAGAAGCGAACTATTAGCCGACAGACTATTCACGACACACTGGTCAAACTGTGGCTTCTGTGACCATCTGTAGCAGGCAGAAAGACTTAACATATGTGAAAGATTTTCCACGGTTAACAGTACTAATCTGACATTTTTGAGGGGAATATTTACAAGCTTGTTTCATAGGTAAAGATGCTGGATGTCTATGGCCTGTTGCACCTGAAGCTGAAGGATATGTACCCCCCCCCCCCCCCCCAAAAAAAAGCTGTTTTCTGGCCGTTTGCAATCAGTGTTTACATTGACAGGAATTGGCAATTGCTGATTTACCATTGGCTGCAGCTAGGAGCTAACTACATGCCGTTACCTACACCACCAAGACTATAGGATTTGTATCCTCAGTACTATTGACACACAAAAATTTCTGTTGTTCAACATGTAAAATAGCCAACATACTCACAATATACTGTTCGGTTTCTTCCCATTATCCACAAATATCATCCATAACTACTACAAAGAAGATATGCCTTGTTCTGATGAAGCTGCCATAAGCTCCATCAGTAACTAATGTGGTACAACAGTGCAAACCTAAGTATAAGTATTACAAATTCACACTTTTAAGATGCACAATTCCAAGACTATACAGCTGCTTTTAACACAACTGTTCTGAATGTGTTCATAATGTGCAACAGCAGTGACTTTATCCACATCTATCTACAATTTGGAAACTGTGACCAATATTAGATGTGATTTTTTTTTTTTTTGATAAGGGGACAGTGTACAGTCGATTAAAATAATATATATATATATAACCAACTGAGATTTTTCACTCAGAGTGGGAAGGGACTCTGAAGCATATTTTTGGCCAAGACCATGTAGTGTAATTTGGTCCTTTTGAGAGGTGTTTTGCACTTGTTTGAATCCCTTACAGAGAAGAGGCATTGTGCCTGAATGTAGGATTGAATTTCCTACCCTATTTTATGTATTTTCCCTGGCAATCCTCTATATTTTACTATTTATCCTTTGTGAAAGGAAATATCAATGTGCCATCACATTAAGTCATGTGTAATGGTTTCATTACTTACGGAAAATATTTTTGCACAAGAAATGTTTCAGTGTTTGTGTCCGAGATAGTACATTTCTAATCCAGCGTGTCATGTTGAGTCAGTATGTGTGACATTAGAGCTCTAGGTTTAGTGCATTTTACATGTTTTTATTTCTTTTTTTATATAAATATATCGACTCAGTTTTATGTATATCATGACAAACTGCAGCTTCTGAGCGATATTTGTCATTGGTGGAACAAATTCATATGTAATCATCAGACCAAAATTTAACTTTATCTGCATTACTGTTGGACTGACGGAAACAAATGGTCTATGTTCTGAAATGACACTTTTTGTATTTTCAAATCTTCATGTATCATGAAACAATCTGTAAACGTCACCATGGTAAGTCTTACTTTCAAATGGGGAAAAAGCTAAATTGTAACCGACTCTGCATCGCTGGTGAGAAGCAGATATTTATGGATACGTTTAAAGCGGTCGTTGCAATGATGACTTAAGGTTCTCACTATTGGGTCCAGCTGTTCTTTAAAAACATTTTAGAGTGCATGCTTCTGCAGAATTGCAAGAACTCAAATGTCATATTTCCTTTCCAATGTGATATTTGTGTAGAAATGTTCTCTGCTCTATCTACAACAGAGAGCAACGGTTCTTGTTTTTATTCTGAATTGTGTTGAGGATTGTTTTATCTGTGGCAATACTGAATGTAACCTACTGTATGACAGATCACTAATGATGTATGCAAGAAAAGCACTACCATGTTGAAATAAAGGCCTACTGCACTGTTTTTAAAACTAAAACAAAGCAGCGTTTGTGACTGGACGTGGGAAATATTCTGCGTCAGACATTTCCCTGACATATGTCTGACCTCTGATTTATTTATTTTTTTCATTTCCCACCAGTATGTGCAGTTCATCATGTGGCTGAGATAATAAGTTAATGAGGAACAACCAAATTCAGTCAAAGCAGCTTGGACTGCTTTCAGTAAAACACAGCCAAGTTATTAAAAAAAAGGTATGAGTGAAATTTCACTGCTGAACTGGCAAAAATAATCTGCCATTTGGGAAACATTCCAACAACTTTCCACAAAAGTTAAGCCACTTTAGTGTTAAAGTGACAAAATATTAAAATAACTTAGCTTTAAAATGTAAGTCACCATCCTTGGTTTGATATAAATAAAAACGGCTGTGGCTCAGTTGGTAGAGTGGATCGACTAGTAAATGAAGGGTTGATAGTTCGAATCCCGCTTTGTCCACTTCATCCTCATTGCCTCCAGTGCCACTCACACTGGTGTATGAGTGGCACTGGATGTATGAATGTTTGGTGGTGGTCAGAGGGACCATAGGTGCAAAAAAGGGCAGCTGTGGATACATATGTAGTTTACCACCACCAGAGGGTGCATGTGAGAGTGAATGAATGGGTCACTAATGTGAAGCGCTTCGAGTGGCCAAACAGTCACTCCATTAATCCAATCCATCATTAAGTTTTCCAGAGAATGATGCATAAACTGCTTAAGTCTACAGAGCATGTAATGCAAAAAACTCGAGTTCATGTTCAACAAATTTATTTTCTCAAAATAACACTTTGATGAATCTCTTCATTCGGTATGAAAAATACTGAAATGTTTGGACAAACGTCATTCTCTCCTTACACTTGCACAATGCCTTTTTTTTATAAAGATGAGCTTTTATGTCTATTGTGTTAATACAATATCTCATAATGCTCCATTTTTAAAAATTTGCAGTATCTTTGCATCCTTTGCAACATTTAAAAAAAATCCCTTCATGCCTTTGACTGAAGGCAGATACTCGTTTCAATGAGCCCAAATTTGATCCCAATAAAAAATTAAATGTGTCGATTCCCACTGTTTTTAAAGTGGCTGAAAGATCAGAATATGTGTCCGCTAGATTTCTACATGTCTTCTTCCATGTTGCCATACAACATGGGAAGTCAAAGGTGAGGCTCAGCTATAAGCCACCTAATGAGATGGTTTTTCAGACATGCAAGAGGACACCTGGTTCCTACTGATCAACAGTGCCCTGCATGTTGCTGAATTTTCTTCTTAAAATTAAGGCACAACAGTGTTTAGGCCTCAAACATGAAAACACACAGAATAAAAATATGGTCCAACACACAAGACAGACCAGCTGATAAAGATAAGGAGTATATCTGTGCACTCAACACAATACCTTAAGTGTTCTCGACCCTTAAATACATACAGAGCCATCCTACTGGAAATAAAATGACCTGATTATATAAGAGTTTAAAAACATCTTCAGCTGTTCATCTTCTGGTTCTCTTGCACACATGGTATGCCATCATAATTTACTGTGTATTAGACCAGTGTTCACAATTCTTACATAATTTTTTTTAATTAAAGTGTCTCCTTGGTTATATTCTGTGCCAATGGAGAGGTTAACATTTATTAAAACCACAAATGTGAGGAATCAAAGAAAAGTTTCAGATTAAAAAGAGTTTTCTTTTGGCATCAAGTCTCAATTGTTGATCCCACACATCACTAATTAAAAAGGTGTTCTCCACTGAAATTAATTGGTTTTAATGAAAAATAGAAGTCAAGCTTAAAAGTTTTCCCTGCTGTATTTTCCTTACGTAGAAATCAGTTATAGCGCTCCTTACTAATCATAGTTTATTGTGACAAGACGTTCTTTTCCACCTGACCCAGAAACAACGGGGTCATTTTGGACCCATGACGCACAAAAAAGGGACGTACAAAATCGCAATTGTCCCTTGTGAAGGTGCAGTTTGAGGCTTTCAAAAGGGACACAAAAAAGGTCAAAGTTCATCGTCGTCATCACTGCTATCCCAAGATGTGACGCCCGTGCATCTTGAAGGCAGGAGCTTATACGTCTGTCAGGACTCCTCTCCTCCTTCGTTGATCACATGTTGGTAACCCCGGCTCCCGACCGGCTCCTTCTGCCAACATATTACACCGAGGAGGAGGATGACGAGGAGGAAGAGCAGTGAGCCGGACACTGCTAGACTGACGATCACCTCTACAGAGGGATGAACACAGTGACAGCAAAAAATAAGCTATGTTTTGGCATGTCAGCAGTGGGTGTCGTATAGTAACATATGTGCCTGTAATTTAAATACCAAGTACAACGTATACCTGTGCAATAATATATTTTTAATGTGTGCAATTACACTTTTATGCTTTGTAGTAGTTATTGGTATGCATGTGTGAGTAATAAGATTTTTATTTTGTGTTTAAATGTCATTGTAGTTACTACAATGACAAAGGAATTCTAATTGGTTGGCTTATTCTGGAGTGTTCTATTTCAAAGATATGTAGGCACAAAATGCAAAGGTGAACAAACAGCAATGAGAAATTACATATTTGAATCATACTGTATACACATACAATCATCTTTCAAATAACCTACATGAAAAGAATTGTAGCTAAATTGATCCCACAAGAGGGAAGTTTACTGATTAGGTGTCAAACACTGGTCCCTGAGGGCCAGTGTCCTGCATGTTTAAATATTCCCCCCTGCCATCACACCTTGAAGACATTACATTATTGACATGCTGCTGTGGAGCTCCATGGTGGCATTTTAATGAATGGAAGGAGGTGTGCTGGATTCCAAAAACATACCTGTGAGAGAATACAAAGATATTTGAAAAAATAAATGGCGTGTTATTTGTGTGTCCTTACATGCAGATTTTTGTATACAAATTACTTTTAGTTTCATCTGGGTGTTTTTTTCCCCAAAAGTAAACAGTTACTATTGGGATAATCAAACCTCACCTTTGTTTGTTCCGTCTGAAGGAAGCTGACACTCCTTCTCCCTGTCATCTGAAATCCAGGGCTTTGTTATTTTCACAAACTCCTCTAGGGGGCAGTCCAGGGCACAGCCTGGCACCTGCTGCTGGTAGGGATCTGCTGAGCTGTCATTCCGGTAAAACGTTGACACAGACAGAGCACTGGGTAGAAAGTGAAAACAGACAGTTATTGCATTATATTTTGTTGGTTTAATCAGTTTCAAATAAGTCCTTTAGTGCATGATCCAAGTCTTCTAAACATTTGATGTGTGAGGTAGAGCCCGACCGATTAATCGGCCGATCGATTATAGAGTGTCACCAATTAATCGGTATGGGCCAATATGTAGCCGTTTAGTTGCGTTTTTGCTTGAGCTTCTATGAGCGCATGTGCACTGCCTGGAGAGTTAGAATAAAGCCTGTCAGTTCTGCTTTGACAATTAGACTATCACCCCCACACACACCTGCACATCAACTTACAGAATGCTAGTCCCCGGTTGCTCATCCCCTGCTCCGAACCACCCTGGTCCCATGTGCACTACAACCGCTCCTCCCCCAGACTTACCCATCACGCATGCTCCGACAATGGCCACTTATCTGCAGCTCTGAGCTATTTTAACTTGTTCCTACAATTGCAGGATAATGGGGGGTCTGATGTGAAGCACTTTGTGTACATGCACCATGTATGAAAGTTCTATATAAATAAAGCGCCGTGCCCCCATGGACCAATCGTTCCCTGCCCTAAACCACCCCTGAGTGCTCCGAGGAGTTAGAGGGCCTTTGTCCTCTGTCTGATAGACCCCCCCCCACAATGAACCAACTACCTTTCATGAACCCCCCACACACACCTGCACTTGCCATTTACCTCACGTTAGACTTGCATCTTTTCCATTAGTCTTCCCTGCCCAGCATAAAAACTACTACATCTGATAGAATATTTTACAAGTTTTTTAAAGTTGTGTCAATTATCTTTGAGACATAAAAGACTTATACAACCATTAATCCACATATTTTCAGCCAATATATTCGATATCTTCTTTTTTTACCCTCCTATATCGTAACCGCCTCAAAAATTGAATACCGGTTGGGCTCTAGTGTGGAGGTTTACCCGTTGTCATCCCTGTACAGCTCAATTATTTGACAGGCAGCATATGGAGGCTGTCTTCCGTTGAAAAGGTTCATGCTGGACTGCAGGGCAGCTACAGTGGTGTCATGCTGTGGAAGGCACATATAAATAAATGTTTTTGTCAAGTTGTGTCTATAATTATAGCTTAAAACTGACAATTGGATCTCACCGCTGATAACATCATCAGCTTGGGTCTTTTTTGGGGACTTGGAACTGCCATCTTTGACAAGTTCTTCACTATTTCACCCAAAAGGATACCTGGGGATGAAAAGGCATCGTTCATTTTTTTTTTTGTGTGTGCAAAAGAACAAACCAGTCATTACAAAGACAAGAAACAAAAAATGACCCGACACATTTCACAACTGCACTAAACTGACTGACAAAAGCTAAAAAAAATCTGATGACTGGGTTTCCTGTCATACAAAAGGGTAGAGAGTAGACAAATGGTGTTAGAAAAAACTTGTCAACAAGCAGGTTAACTTCACATAGTACATAGACTCACTGACTCAGACTCTTTTTGTGAGATCTGCAACCTGAAACAGGGTCAGCCTGTCATGGTGCTGCGTTAAAAACAAGATAATTCAGGGTTCCTACATGTTAAAAAAAACATTAAGACTACTTCAATGCCCATTTATTGTCCATATCACAGACATACTGGCAAAAATGCGTAACTCCTAGTATTTAAAAACAAAAATTACTCCAATGCCTTGTTTCCGTCATTCCAAGTTAAATTGATTTCTTGCACAAAGTCCAGCAAGCTTCAAACATTCCTCTCCACTGGTGTCAACCAGATTGAAAATGATGTTTTCTCCAGCCAGGCATTAAATTTGCACTTGGTTACACATGTTGGAAAATTGGTTCCCCAATTTCAGTTTAAATTGTCAGGTTGGAACCGAGCAGACTAACATTACTTTCTTTCTAACTTAGACATTTTCCAGAGACATTTAAATACAATAGAGAGAACAGGTTTATGGCAACACAACTAAAGACCTACTAAGTCAAATTTAGTACCTTTTAAAGACTTAAAAAAAAAAGAGATATAAACCTATACAGCTTTAATTTTAACATGTCCACTGCAAAGGACATTCCATAAAAATAACATGCATTTGAAAATACTTGATTCCTGTTTTCAATATAAGGCAATTAAATTAAAAAAGCCAGAACTTGTACTTTCTTGGATCTCAGGAGGTTAAATACAGATTTATAAATTCAAAGCGTTTAAGACTTTAAGAGCTTGCTGGAAACCTGATAATCAGTGTAACTTACATGTAATTAAAAGAAATCGAGAGTGAAGTAACACACACTTACCTCCCTGCAACCTGCTCTTTTCCTTTTGTTTATAGACTCCAAAAGTGGTCTGTAAAAATAGACCGACTCATTACATTTACACATCCTGGAACATTTGCAAACAGTGCGAATAGTCTTACTGCTTTTACCTGAAACGAGAAATCTTTGAGCACTTTCAGCGTTCCCATAACAGTAGGAGTCACCCAGGCCGGTGGGGTTTTGTTGTGACAGGCCTGGAAAGATGCAGCAGAGTCAAACACAACGTCAAAAACAGAAGTAAGGCCCGACTAAAGGCAGAAAATTTGGTGCACACACACACACACACACACACACAGGCATAATGAGTTTTCATTAAGTACCAGTTAATGTGACTGACTGTCTTTTCATTCCTGGTGGCACTCCCATTGCATTGTGACTCAGCAGCTAAATACACAGATGTGAAACTGGCCACAGTTCCTCAAAAAGTTTGCCAGCTGTCCGTTTCTGAACAGACGCACGGTCATGTTCAGTCACGAGACTACACACAAACCTCAATATGGCCACAAGTAGCTTAAACATAATACCACACAAGTAAACTTAATGTGGCACAGTTTTTAGCATCAAAATGCCCTGTAGAAAAGGGAACTATGTAAGTTCAGAGAAGTGAAATTTTCAGGACTACATGTACTGCTAACAGTCGTTTCCAAAACTCTTTCTGTAACAATGCATATGATGAATATGCCTAAAATGATCTGTTCTCTAAATCATTCTTCTGCTTTCCATCATCTCTCATGTAGGAGTGTCATGGTTTACACATGCCATTTTTATATGAAAAAATGCTTAATTTACTAGCAAGCGAAAGTTTAAGACACTCGGTATATGTTCACTTAGTAACACAAGACAAAGAATTTAATGTCAACACATGAAACCAGTGGAATCTTGACAAAAACTATCAATTCTTCTCAAACATCCACTTTTGCCATATTTCCACTATGTGATAACAGCTCAACTCAACCATTTTGTGTTTCCATTACATCAAAGGACCTAGAATCTGGTACCAGGTTTTTTGGCATCTATTTGGCTGATGTTCCTGGAAATACTAAAGCATGTAAACACTGCAGACTACTGACTGGTCAGTCGTCTCTACATCACTGCATTATCGTGTGTGGCGACTCGTCATTAAAGAAAAAAAAACAGCGATGTAAGCGTTTACAGTAAATATACTAGCAGGTTAATCCACATGATGGTAGCCTGCAAAAGTACACTGTGGTCAGTTGAGGAAATTCAGATATTTCTGCCACAGATGGGCAATGAAATAAATGAGCATGAGCTTGACAGGGCAACACTTAATGAGCTAATTAATCAATACGCTGAGCAGATGACAGACAAGTTCTGCGCCACGTCACTATAACATCCAGGAACTCTCAAGTCTATTGTATCCTGGAGTGGAAGTTGCCTCCAGTCATTGTACCTTGTACCAAAGACGAGTCAGACCAGTTCCACGTAATGGAAACATGGCATTTGAATGTTTGTCTGCATCTTCTCTCACCTCACAGAAGAGTGTGTCATACACACTCCAGATTGATTGCACACTAGTGGAATTCAGTCCTGTTGCTGCCTTCACCATATCTATGAAGTCCTGAGGAAGAAAACATAGTTGAACCACATATGACGAGGAAAAGATAAGAAAAGTGAAGGGTGGGGTGAGAAAAGAATATACCTGGTACTCGGCTGTGATGTTAAGATATTCCTCTGTGTGTTCTGTCTCATTCATCAGCTGTTTGTAGCGAGGACACGCACCCATTGGAAATGAAAGAAGCTAAAATAAGACAGACACCAAGTTGAGACAAATGTATTTGATAACAAAAAAAAAAAAAAAAAAAGACTTTCATATCAACCTACGTGCTCGTCACGCAGTGGCACAGTGTGTACAGGTATCGGCTGCCACTTAATGTTTGGTGTAAAGATCTGGTCACCACTGGGTGGGTAGAGTCCTGGATGATGAGGAATGTAATGATGAGAATACTGGTGCACAGAAGCAGAGTTATAAGGTGGATCACAAGTAAGAGGAACTGATGTGGGTGAGCAGACCTGCAAGGTTGGCTTCGGCGCTCATCAGGGTGCGATCGTAGTCTGTACTGCGAACTAAGATCTAAAGAAATAGATGCTGGAGTTTAGGGACAGGTCTGTGAAAACTACAAAAACATACAGGATTGCTTCCTATACATTCCCTTTAAATTTCCGAGGTGGACTCGGAATTCACACGCCAGCAAGAACCCTGTATAACACTAAGGTGTGAAAAGGGCCCCTTGGCCTAAATATTAATATAGATCATCATCTGTATGTAAAGGACCTGGTGAGGTCATACGGCCCGACGGCAAAGAAGGTGCGAGTCCATGTACCTCGTGTCTTTCATAGGATTCGTTGAGGAAGCCATCGTAGCGATTCCTCAGAAACTGACCAAGATCCAATTGCTGCTTCATTCCCAACTAAGAGAAAAGACAACCAACTCATCACTTCTGGATGGATATCCTTACCTTAAAATGAATGAAACCTACGGTATATACTAGAAGTGACAACCCTTTGTGGTACCTGTGATAGCTGCCCAAATCCCTGGGGCCAGCTGCTCTCTTGATAAGGGTCAGTAGGATAGGCTTTGATAGGTGACCGGTCACCATGACGAAACAACTGGAGAAGAGAGGGTACAGAGGTTAGTTAATCGTTGGCCTCCACATCAATAATCGATACTTAAGAAAAAGGTTTGGCCTTCAGAAATGTGACTGAACAAAGGAAGACAGTGAATCCCACTAATTTATTGACTGTCCACTGATAACTCCGTGACAAATCTTTCCAACTTCGTAACATTAAGTCATCCTGTTCTTGTGCACATTTTCAACAAATCAAACGAGGAAATTCTTATGTTTTCATTGCCTGTGCGGGTTAGAGAACTGCCAATACAATACACAAGGAAGCTTATTTATGAACTCAACTTCACATGTTTAAAATGCCCTCTGTGGTGATCTCAGCAATTCCAGCAAAAAGGTCCTGGTCCTCGGGGCTCAGTGTCCTGCATGTTTTAGATGTAACCCTGCTCCAACACCTGATTCAAATGATCAGCTCATTATCAAGCTCTGCTGAAGTCTGATAATGATACACTGCTTTGATTCAGGTGTGATGGAGCAGGGTTGCATCTAAAACATGCAGGACAGTGGACCCCGAGGACCAGGGTTGCCAGCAAACTTCTTGAATCGTGGTGAATTCAAAACATCTTCTGTCTCAGTGCTGGAAGAGTTGAGTAAAACAATACCAATTCGTAAAGTAACACCAGAGCAAGCGTTTACCACAGAAAATTGTAGGCTCCTGGGTTTCATGTGTGGAAAACAGGTCAGACTTGTGTGACTGATCTGTTCAAAACAGCTGAAAAAGTGTGCAAACTCTATTTCAGGGTGGATTATCCCTTTAAAAGTCTTAATCTTATCCCACTGTTATCTATTAATGGGTATCTATGGATGGATATCGAGTTAGCCTGCATTTTAAGCCTCAGTTTCCTGGAATGCGTGCAGTATTAGTTCTGCACTCTGAAAACCTGACAACTTTTGCATGGGACAATGACAACATCATTGAGTTCACAAGCTCTCAGCAGCACCCCTTACCTTCCTGTAATTACATATTTTACACTTGGATATGCTAGACACATGATGTCATGGCTGTAACAAGGGAGACAACTTCACCTAACACCATTTCAATTCTCACATCCCTGACAGATTCCATGTGCTTCACCAAAACCCCAAGTTCCCATCACCTAAAAATGACAATATTGAGAAAATTGAAAAGATGTTCAAAAATATCATTTAATTCGGGAATATGTCTATGCACAGCTTCATTTAAATCATTATTTTAATACGTTCAGAGGAATTTGACCCTGGTGAAGTTATCACTTAGATAGTTAGGATTAATTATGACAAGACCAAAGTTGAGCCTTGCACCTAGTTCACAACATTTTATGAGCAGTTTGCCAGACAGATACATTGCCTGAGGTGAACTTAGTAACCTAGTAATGCACAACTTTTCTTCTACAGTCAACAATAGGAAAGTGCTATTCATAGCCAGGACAAAATACAGTAAATTAAGAAAGAGGAAATGTGATGATGGCTGCATATAACCTTAGACTTTGGGAAATTATCAAACCCTTCACACTGATTATTAAGGCTTTGACAAAGCACTATCTATGTGTTATTATTGTGGTTTAAAACGTACCTTATTCTATCATATCTGTTCAGTAATGTATGTCAGACTATCAGCTCCTCCAAAACACTAACTATAAACCTGATATGTCAGCTGTTTGTATTGTAATGTTTGTTCTTCATTTGCAATAAAACGACTACTGGTGGCACTTCTGTTTTTTTTTTTTGTTTTTTGCTCAACACTTGCAAAAACAAAAACTCCTGTGTACCTAAAAGTGTGGTAGTTTTTTTTTTACGTATATAAAACATTTCTGTAGTAATTTATGTATTTCACGTTACAGTCATTACGTTTTAATACAGTGGCATCTTAGAATATGATTTAAAACACGTGCGGTTCAATTGAATTCATGCCAAATGGACAAGACAGGAAAAGCTAAAATATTACAATGAACCTGAAATCGCAAACAAACATGAGTCTCTTAACAGAAAACAAAGGTCGACATGAAACCTGGTCATTTCTATACTAGCAACTATCGCAAGGCTCTGGTCACACGTAATTAACGGTAGAAAAAAAAGAGCAAAAAATACTTACCACTGTGACATACACCAATTTCTTATCAACAGCAGTCGTCCCGCAGACAGAGCAAACGGTCAGGAGGAGGAACACCACACCGGTAACCATGTTTCAGTCTTGTCCGTTTGTCTTGACTGAAATCTAAAGGCTAACCTACATTTATTAGCAACGGGAAGCAACGTCTTCTTATGGTGGAGCAACAGGAAGTTGAACGCGGGCAGTAGCATCGGAACCGGAAGTGTAAAAATAAAACGCCAAATGATGTTCTCTGGGAGTAAAGTGAAAAGCAGGCTTCACAAAACCGCAGCACCACACTATGTCCTTTTAGATATTTGCTTATTTTATTACCCAAATCCCCACTTCATATGGGGGGCAAAAATAATGGAAAACTTCTCGCACCCATTTTATTTTGAAATTATTTTGATTTGATTGGTGATTTGAATGTCTCCCTCTTGTAACACATCTGATTCACATAAATAAGCCCATCATCAAACTGTACAGAAGCCCAATAATGACTGTCAAGTGTGCTGGAATAGAGACACGTCTAAAACGGGGATGTCAAACTCTGTTCCATCTCACTTGGAAGCCATTACATCATCTTCAGGAAACTGCAAAACTGGATGATGAGCTGATCATGAATTGGATCAGGTGTGCTGGAAGAGGAACTATCTTAAATATGAAGGATACTGGCCATCGAGGACTGGAGTTTGACACCTGTGATCAAAAACATGTAGGATACGGGCTCTCAAGTATGAGGGACAAAAATTACTAAATGTGAAATAAATGAATAAATAAATAAATGTATAAACAATCACTATGTTACATACACAACACATACATACATACACACACACACACTTGCCCCAGCACACTTTTCTTTCATTTGTAATTTGAGTACCTCCTTGTTTTCACATTTTATTCGAAGCTATAGTGTGATTTTTATGCTTTACATTGAGTGTTTTATTGACGAGTTTATTACATTTACTGCTGTTCTTAATCATTGTTGGTATGTAATTATTATTATTTTTACAATGCAGGTTAATAGTTAAATGTTACCTGTGGTAACACCATAGGTATAGACACTGGAATAGATGTTCATTCGTGTTTTTTTCTATGATTTCACACATTTTTTTGTTCTATAATGCAGATAATGACTATTATAATATCTATTGGCCTATTTGTTGTCCTGTTATTGACAGGGGAATATATCAATTTATTTTTATTTTTTTATGTCAAGCCAAGGATGAGAAATGTGGGTAAGATTAAATAAATTCCTCTTCTTCCCACTCCTTTGAGCATAAATGAATGATGGATTTATTGGTGAGTGATTTACTGTACTTGTATGTATTTAGTTGAATATCTGCCTTATCAGATAATGACGAATGCAGTATTTATGTTTGATTACTTGCTTAAAATAAAAAAAAAGAAATGCAGTTCTATTCCTTTCATTCTTTATTCATTCTGTCAACTTATTATTCAGTTTTTTTTCTATTACCAACATTCTATTTTCTAGTTAAGGCTGTTGACTTGATCCTGACTGTTGTGAACATCACTGTACTTTAGTAAAACACTTGTGTGCTGTTACCACAATACTCCAGAAGATGGTGCTGTTGGATATGTGATTAATTCCATTGCTGAAAATGCAAAATCTTTTACTATTAAATTGTCTAGAAACGGTCATATTCTCTCCTAAAAGTGAATTATTTATGTTTAAAGAACATAAAGTAATAATGGTTTAGGAGGATTATTTGCCATGAAACATATTTTGTTGATTTTTTTTCTACCCTGTTAATAAATGGGGAAAAAGCTGCACATGATATTCAGCGAAATAAAAGTCATTTGCAAAACTGAGAAATTAATGTTTGACTAAATAAAGGCAGATATTGTAGTTTATGCTTTAAAAATGGATAAGTTCATTTTCAGAAACATTTAAAACAATTTACATTTAGAAATTAAATAACTAAATGATAATTACAGAAAGCTAGATTAGATTAATAGTGTTAAGGTTTATTAAATAGTTACGTAGATGGTGAAGGGTTATTTTATTGTATTTTATTGTAATGAATGATAGAATAATTGATTGATAATAAACCACTTAAAATCTGAATTAATAATACAACAGTGTCTTACTTAGCAATTATTTAAAACACTCCTGTACGGTGCTTAGAAATGGAGTGCCAATTAAAAACATGTTACAATTTCATGTAAATAGGACTGATTATAATACATAATTATGTGGAGGGACATCATAGATTCAGATCAAGGCCTTAAGAAGATCAGAGGGAATCCAAAAAACCATCTACGAGCAATCCCAGTGGGAAGTAGAAAGTGGGGAAAAAATATATCGTACAGGTTGGAAAAAACTTTGAACCTTTCTACCATTGAAACTTATTTGCTGATTTGTGCGGAATAATTTCACATCACATACTTCAGCCTTACGACTCAACCATAGAGGAAAAAAAAAACCCTCATAGAACATTTATTAAAGTCTTTCTTCCCAAACAATTACCTCCAACACTTTAGAAACATTTGAAAACCTTCTTACAGTGACCATTTCCTTAATTTCACAATGCAGACTTGCAGAGGTTTAATGCTTGACCATTACTGTCAACAGCAATTAGCAACTGCCTCAAAAAATCCTCAAATGCCTCACCATCATATGGAAGAATTATGACATAAAATGGGTTTGTTTTTACCCTAATAGCTTTAAAATGAATAAAATAAGAACATATGCATCTAAGTATGTGTTTAACTTTAAGACCATTGACCCATATCTTCCCTACAGATACCTCAAGACACCAGAACATAATCACAATTGCTGGAAAACAAAATTTTCACACGTCAAGCAACAGATATTGAGGTGTTGAATCTTAAAACATACCATTGTGAGAACTATGAATAGGCTTTATGTTCCTCAGAGCACGTAATGTTCATTTCTGAGCTTCATGTGTTAGCCTCTGGTGCACCGATGTGCATTTGTTTTACACACTGAAAGCAGCTTTGTTGTTTAATGATACAGCAGCTACAACGCACATAGAGGACTTTCTTCTCCAGCCACTCATTCCTGAGAGAACTAAAAGCAGTGGCCTTGTGGGAATGTGCCCCATCTACTTCATGTATTGAGTTATGTAAGTGGCAATAGCTACACAGTGAACAAAGTGGACAAACAAGCAATTCCTGCGACAACAGAGGAAGGAAAACTCACTTTAGCTGAGGGGCCACATACTGCCCTACGTGGTCCCAAGTAATCGAGACAGGGAGAATAACCCAAGGCACAATTACCTATAAATAATAATCAGATCTTTCTCTTTGTGAGCAGTTAGGGGCAGTTTGTTTTGTCTGTCTGCAACTTTACGTGAAAACTACTGGACCGATTTCCATGAAGTTTTCAGGAAAGGTGCAAGGTGGTCCAGAATAAATCCCATTAAATTTGGTGAATGTAGGTGAAAGGTCAAGGTCACAGTCATCAAAAATGTGTTTTTGCAATAAGAAATAGGGCAATTCAGGTACAACGTTTATGAGGGGGATGGGGTTTGTTGTGTCCACCACCACTTGTTCTGTGTTCACCAATGTTTTGCACCGAAAACCGAATTGGACCATGTGGCCAGGGGTGAACTGGGACAGACAAAAGAAATTCAATTAAAAAAATTCAAACAAATCAGCCCAGGCATTTTGAGCCAAAATCAGCCCACTAGGTATCAAGCAGGGGTGAACTTGGGCAAAAAAGCAGCCCTGGAATTTGTGCATGACTGGCGCACTCAAAATCAGTTGTCTGGCCTGTCACTCATGAAACTATTGTAGCATATATGTTATTACAAAGGTACAAAGGCTCATATATTGTGAGAATACTATTAAAGGTTTATGTAATGTAACAGTAGTTACATGGTAAAACAATAGAGTGACCAGAAGACAAGGATCAGCTCAGAGGCACAGACTGTACATTTGATTTTAAAATGGAACCATATTGAAAATAAGACAAACAATAACATATAACAAACAGTGCATCAGTGAATGACCGTTCATAAGAATGGTTCACAAATTCACAATATTCAAATGTGCATTAAATAACCATTAAGACAAAACAGGGGTTTGAGAGAGTTTGATAGACATAAGGTCCACCCACTAACACTTCGGTACCCAGGCCCAGTATCCAGATATGTGTCCAGAAAGTGCAACAGAGTTTGTATGGGGGAAAATGTTTTGGACATGGGTGGAGGTAAAATGAGTATGTGTGGTGGATTTGTCGGCTGTAAGGAGTCCTACCAGCTCAGAAGCAGTAGAGTGGATCTGCACACATGGTCAGTTCTGTAGTCTGGAGGGTGGCGGTCTGCTTTGATAGATCCATCTATCAAATTATTAGAAAATCTGGCCTGTGTAGAGAAATTTACAGAGAAAGATGTTCAACTCTGAGTATGAACACATAATGTAAACATGTTTAATTATACACATAGAATGGACAGATATAACCTGCATATATAACATACATAGGAGAAATGTACAGATGCACTAATATATAGACATGTACAGATACAAATGTGGTATTTTAGTTCCTTGTCAGCAGTGAAACCCTTCATTTTGTCTCAGTAAGTTTGTGACAGTTGGACTGTGGCTGATCACAAACAAAGACATTTGTATATTTAAATATTAAGTTTGGGGATTTTTAAAGATGCAAATCGGGTACATTCCGCCAGTTTTGTCAGTTGGCAGAGGTCAAGACGCACACCTGACTTACGTGACTCCAGATGCCACGCCCCCTTGGCCATCACTGGCTGCAGGTGCTGCAAGGAATTTGGTGTGCACAGTATCACTTTTGACTGTCGTGATGGTACATTGTATGATTTCTTTAATATTTTAATCCACATTATGTCGAACAAAAAATTAATTGCTCGGACGACTATGTACAATATGGATTCAGATGTGTAACGGAGCGTGATGGGAGTCAGCGTCCAATCTGCATGATTTGCAATGCCAATTTCTAGTCCAGCACCAGCAAAACTAAAGGAACCCGTGTGCACCAGTACATACTTCTTGAATTACAAAAAAAAACAACTTATGTTTTGTTACTCTAGCGAGGGTAAAGCGGGTTCAGACCATTAATGATAAACAATAAGACATGTAGCCTCATTCATGCAGGTTATTCATTGTTGCAGTAATTTAATTGGAAGTTTAATTAAAAAAAAAAAATTAAATAAAGGGTTCGGTGAATGTGCATATGAAACTAGTAGGGTTAAGAACAACTGACATAAGCCGTGTAAACCGGAGAGCAACAATAGGTCCATATAAAACCAATGGGTTGTGGCTATATGTGACACATTTCACACTGGTACTCTTTGACTCGGGTCGTGGTAAACGGCTCCTAAACTTCACAAATTAAACATTCAGTATCAAGTCACAGAAAGATGTAAATGAGCTTAAGTTACTTTTAAAATGACCTGCAGCTCCTTCTCCTCCAGTGTCACCGACACATCTAACAGATTGAACGAAGTACCACAGGTGATGCAGAGATATATGATTACAATATGGAGAGGCTAAGTCCCGCCCTTCTACTTCCGGTCCATGGGTGCTTAGCTAGCAAAACATTTAGATAGAGGAGCGAGTCAAGGTAAATTCTTATTCCGTTTGAAAAGTGTTCTGAAATTTAAATGTTATGGTGCTTAATAAGAAATATTTGATCCGGCATAGGCAGACCACCCGTTTTTGATAGTAAGCAAACGTGACGTTGGTTTTTATGGGGGCTTGGTAAGAGACTACAATGTGTCGCGTATGTGACGTCACACTCGGCTCAGCTGTGGTGTGGAGTCTGTGGTGACGTCACATGTGCGCCAGGCGTGTAGTCCAAATTATCAAAGGGTTTTCTCGCAAATTAATCAGCCGTTGGTTAACAGAAGCAGTTGAAACGCACATCAATAATTGTCATTTATGATAAGGTACAACATGTGTGTGATTCAATGCACATGACAAACCAGATACGATTTTAGCATTTTATTTCCCATTTAATACCATTCATTAATTTTCCGATGTCAGGAGCAGAGAGTTAAGCTCCCCATAGAATGCATGGTTGGATGTATTTCACATTCCATCTTATTCATGTGAGATTGAGCTCAATTGGTACTGAAAAACCTGTTCCAATATTTTCACTTTCACATTTACCTGCGCAATAATTTATTTTACTTTCTTTTTTCAAGAAGTATTTGTACTTCAGTGAATAATGTGCCCCCTGGTCATTTATGGTTCAACTCAAAAGACAAACCACAATATACTATTGAAAGCTTGGAATGACAGACCTTTATTTAGGACGTCTTTGTTGTAAAATTAGTCTGTCTGTAGAGTTTCCTTAGCCACACATGAGATATTCAAAAGCTGGAGCTGCTTCAGATAACCTAATGGAAAAACAACAGTGTGGGAGTTTTCGTAGGAATGAGGATAAAAGTGTGTGTCCTATGTTTTCACATTGAGGTACAGAAACGTGGCAGCCTCATTGAGTTGAACATTAACCACTGGTGGAAAGAATCCCAAAATATCCTGCTGACTAGACATGCTCCTTGTTTATTTTTCTGAATTACTATCCTGAAATTCAACATCTGGTTTTACGTAAGTTAAAAAAGGGAAAAAAGAAAGCCTAGTGTACATATAATAAAGAGGAGTGAGGTACTATTAAATGCTGATAAGGCAGACAAGAATGAATGCATGATGAAAAAAAAAGCAATGCAAATGATCATAAGATCATAAAAATGCTTCCATATTTTTAGGAGTTGCACAAACACAGAGGCACAAACATGAATTCTGCTGACTAGAAGGGCCCCTGTAGTGTGCTGATGCCTTATTTTAGTTACGTTAAAAACATGTTTTTGTAAAAGTAACATGGAGCAAATTGTACATGTAGTAAAAGAGAGTGTGTTACTTGTACTTTGATGCAGATAAGGTTTGAAGGGAAAACAACATGACTCAACAATATGACACAATACACTTTATACAGTACACATGGTAATTAACACGATGGTTACTTTAATATTTATATAACTTCACTCTGTAAGACTACTGTTTATGGGTTTGTGTCATTTTTATTGCACAGCCAAGCAAACAGTTCTTGTATTTCATTGTTCAGACCATGCACATGTGACAGACAAATCTTGATAAACAGATAAAGTTTTTTATTAACTTGAACTGTAGCATAAATAAAACGATGCTGTTTTGTAGAGACACTAAAAACACATGGATTCATACATAAATACACTCATTGGCAACACTATACCACCTCCTACGAACAGGCCGTGAAACACAGAGTATAAAAAAAACAACAGTATTCAGTACTCAGCGATATTCCCCTTGGTATTGTTTCCAGTTTCTTTATATTTTGGCCAGTTAAATGTCAACAGTAATTGTTCTACTCTATTGTTTTGGCCTTGGGCTGTTTATATCTGATCTGAAATTTATTGTGTGCCTAAATCCCTGTGGAAGTGTTTATGTTTTTGCTCATATCTCAGATTAAAGGTGTTGCTCAAAGCTGAAAACACATGCTGCAGCCAAGCTTAACCCCAAAGAATTAACACTTGTGCAAAACAGAAAAATAGGCATTGACCAAATGGCACTAGGATCACCCACAGGGGCATCAACAATAACAATAATGTGAACAATAGAGGGGGGGATTACCTTTAATCTGCAGTATCTATGTGTTTGTTTAAGGGGGGTTCATTATTAAAGAATTAAAGCAGGGTCTCTATACAATCTAATTCACACTGACACCTTAAAGTTAAAGTATAATCTGCTTTGTGAGAGATTATAAAACCCAATCCGAGTGTATGCTGAGGTGGGGGTTGAGACTGATTTATCTTACACCCGCATGACGACTGATTGCAAAGATCACTGGGAGAATTACAAATATAATTACCAAGATGAGCTGATGAACAGATGTCTCCCTGCTTCCTGTTTACATCCTGTCAGCTGACAGGCTCTTCACAGCCAAACACAGTCACTATAATGCTGCTTGTTTTGTTCATGTCAAATTGTGATCTATGCAAAGAAGAAAACAGAACTTGAATATCAAAATCATGCTGAGAGAGAGATGAGAGTTGATGTTGTGCTGGGATGGAGCGTGATCTTAAACTACCAGATGATGGCAGCATTTCTACAGCTGATGGTTGAGTTGAGCCTCTGATGCATTTGTTATGGTTATTCCCCCCTCTGTAACATAACTGTTTTTCATTCAGCGTGAACATTTTTGTAAATATGCACCAAAGTGCATGAAGGAATATCATCTCATTGGTGAAAACAAGGTTACCTCTATTCAATTGTTTTCCAAGTAAGACTATATTTGTAAAAAAAAAAAAAAAAAAAAAAAAAAAAAAGCAGAGATAATTATTCCCAAATAGAGACCTTGTCTATGATGCTAAATGAGAGTAGCAAGGGTGAGGTATTGAAATAGAAAACAAAAGATTCTCATTCAAGAGGAATACCCACTGGTTTAAAAATAGGCCACAACAGGACTTATATAACAAGTGGGACGTCAGGGTTGTTTACAATATTACTGCCTGATAAATGAATGCTTAGAAGCCAGCATTATGTTGCACATTTTAAATCCTCATTAATCCAAATGCTCTCAATTGGCTTGTCAGTCATTAAGAAAAAATAAAGATACATATACATATATATTTAAAACATTAGTTATTTTTGCTGCAGAGGCAGGTCTAACACTACCCTCACGTGTATGCTCTGCATCATACATTGTCTCTACAGTGAAATACAGACATATTGTTGGTATTCAATTGAGTTTTGCCCATTTCTGTATGTGTATAAAGCGGCTGGTGAAAAGGGGAGGCGGGGTTTGTTTGTCGTGGATTCTGTGATCAGCCAATGAGCGGCCCCGGTGCTGTATGAATGACAGGCACTGCCCCTGCAGGACGCCCCGCCCCCCTATGACTCTGTGTTTTAGTCTGTTTTTAGAGCAGCGGCCGCGTCACATGTTGTTTTTCTCCAGGATCAGATCAGTCCCTGGTTTGGTCCAGCTGCACTGTTGCTTCTGTCTTAGCGGACAGCGGATCCAACTATCGATATCCGCTATGGATTAAATTAAACACGGGTTATTTATTTATAAAGTTTTTCCTTGCTGCAAGTGACCGAAAAAAAACGACTGTGCTTATCCGGGATTTATCAAGAGAGATCGAGAGAAATGGCAAGTCCTCCGGCGACGGGAGGACACCTGTTAGCGAATGGGACGAACGGTGTGAAGAAGTGCGGATACCTGAGGAAGCAGAAACACGGACACAGGCGCTACTTCGTGCTCCGCGAGGCTACCGATCGCTGCCCTGCTCGGTTGGAGTATTATGAAAGCGAGAAGAAATGGAGAAACAAGTCCGCTGCAAAACGGGTCATAACTTTAGACTCCTGTCTGTGCGTAAACAAACGGGCCGATGCCAAACACAAGCACCTCATCGCCCTCTACACCAAGGACGAGTACTTCGCTGTGGCTGCAGACAACGAGCAGGAGCAGGAGAGCTGGTACATGGTTCTGACGGAATTAATAGCCGAGGGGAAAGTGTACGACAGCCCCGCTTCCACCTCCTCTTTGGTAGGCTTTGAGGAGGCCAGCTACGGACCCATTGCGCCCGCAACAGCTGCCTATAAGGAGGTCTGGCAGGTCAACTTGAAATCCAGAGGCTTGGGTCAGATCAAAAACCTCATTGGTGTGTACAGGCTGTGTTTGTCCAGCCGCACCATCAGTTTTGTCAAACTCAACTCAGAGACTGCTGCTGTCAGTTTACAGCTCATGAACATCAGGAGATGTGGCCACTCTGATAACTTTTTCTTCATTGAGGTGGGCCGGTCAGCGGTCACTGGGCCTGGGGAATTCTGGATGCAGGCAGAAGACTCAGTGGTGGCACAAAACATCCACGAGACCATCCTGGAAGCCATGAAGGCCATGAAGGAGCTGTCTGAGTTCAGGCCACGGAGCAAAAGCCAGTCCGCCAGCACAAACCCCATCTCTGTACCCACACGACGAAACCTCAATAACCTCCCCCCCAGTCAGACGGGCCTAGTGAGGAGATCCAGAACAGACAGCATGGCAGCCATGTCCCCAGGGAGAAAGTTCACATCCTGTCGGATAAGAACAGCCAGTGAGGGAGATGGAAGTGTGACCCGGCCTGTATCCATGTCCATATCTGTGAGTGGAAGTCCCACCAGTCCAAATTCCGGAAATCACTTCAGCAGGTCCCACACCCTCAGCAGTGGGCGCACGTGCAGGATGTTGGAGTCCTCCTCAAACCTGCATCACAGTCGCTCCATGCCAGTCTCCAACTCTCCTCCAGCTGCCTCCAGCCCCATCAGTATGTCTCCCAGAGGGGGGATAGCCATCTCCACTCCTGATAAATCCAGGCGACCCTTCAGCTGCAGCGCCTCCATCTCTGGTTCTCTCAGTGACACTGGTTTCATGCTGTGCGATGACTATAGTTCTAGTCCAGGTGAGCCCAAGTTCCTCCCCTTGATGCGCAGCGACACCCCTGACTCCCTGTCCAGCACACCTCCATCGCGTGATGTCAGTGACCCCTGCGGTTACATGATAATGGAGGGGGCAAATGGGACTAAAGCAGGAAGTGATAGTCTGGCATTTGATAAAGCTTACAGGAAGCGAACCCACTCTCTCACAACGCCGCGCCAGCAGAGAGTGGTGGCACCGCTATCCTCAGCCTCCCTGGATGAGCACACACTCATGAGGATGGCCCATGGACAGAACTCTCACTCTGCCTCACCCAAAGTGTGTTACCCGGAAGATTATGGAGATATTGAAATTGGTTCATCACAAAGCTCCAGTAGTAACTTGGGAGACGATGGCTACATGCCCATGACACCAGGTGTAGCACCGCAGTCTGGAAAGTTAGACAATTATGTGCCCATGAGCCCCATGTGTGTCTCGGCTCCCAAGCAGATTGTGAACCCAAGGGTGCATCCTCAGGTACCCACCAACGGCTACAAGACCAACTCTCCCTGCAGCAGCTCTCTGGAAGATAATGGCTACATGAGAATGTGGTGTGGCTCCAAATCCTCCATTGAGAGTCCAGACAGGCATGGTGAATACATGAACATGTCACCTGGAACCCTACCTCCACTCCAGACCCCACCTGACTACTACATGGGCCTTATGGCTAGTGAGCCAGCATCAGTAAGACCAGCTTACCATGCCGGGTCCCTCACGCTCCCTGCTAAATTTCAGGCTTCTAAGAATGAAGATAACAGTCAATATGTGTTGATGAGCCCTCAAAGTTTAAGGCAGAGAGCTGGGGAGTCAGACTACTACTCTGTGATGCAGCCCAGTGCAGCTCAAACATCACCAATGAGCCCCTCAGTGCCCTCTCCAATTAGACATGGCCGTGCTGACAGCCTTCCATACCGGGGGAGGCTGGGTAGACCCAACCGGCTATCCCTGGACACCCTGAGGACCCTGCCCAGCATGAATGAGCACCCCCTGCCTGGAGAGCCTCGCAGCCCTGGTGAATACATTAACATTGACTTTAGTGGCACCAGATTCTCCCCACCCTCTATCATGTCCACAGAGAGCCAGTCTTCTTCTCTGGGTTCTGGTGGTGGGGGTGCCAGGAGTAACTCTCTGACAGACTACATTAACCTGGAGCTGGGCTCACACTCGCCAAAAGAGGCTGACACTCCCACTGAGCGCTTGGATTCACTGCCAGAGTTGTCTATGTGCCCCTGCTCAGAGGATGGACTGTATCTGGATGGTGAGAAAAGGTCTCAGGGCATCAGTAATGAGGTGAAAAATGACTACACCGAGATGACATTTGGGATGACCAGCTCACCCCCGCAGCTTGTTCCTCAGAACTCAACAAGGTATGTGCATAGATGGGAAGATTTTTGTCATTTTATTATATTAACACCTTGGATGTATAATTGTTCCCAAACAACTATGGCTGATTTTGTTGAAAGTCACAGATGGCTTTGTAATGAAAAGCAGTTTTGATCCTCCTAATACACTGATGCAAATGCAGTTTTACTTTCTTTTTAAAGTCTAACCATTGTCAGTGTGAGTCAATTTCCTTTCCATTTTAATGATTAGAGGTGTTATAAATTAGAATCATAATGGAAAAAAAGGAGTTGAAGAAAAATCAAATGTGTTATTAAGCAACAGAGACTTTGAGTCAGCGTTAATTAAACTTCAATAATTAAGAAGTCACATTTTGTAAGATTGTTTTCTTCACAAGGTTTTTTTAAGGGTATGTTTTTTTTCTTCAGCAGCCAAAGCAGCAGGGAGAGACAGCTTTCTCTGGATGATCCTGGAGTCCCAGATGGTATTGGGGTCTTTCTTCTTGGAGCCACATCATCCACTACTGTGGACCCCGACTGCACTGCTAAGGTGATCCGGGCCAATCCACAAGGACGTCGGCGCCACAGCTCTGAGACATTCTCCTCTACAGCCACTGTGACACCTGTTTTCCCCTCGTTTGCCCGTGGTGAAATGGTCAAGAGACACAGCTCGGTGGAGAACATCTCATCCCGGAGCAGCGAGGGTTCCGATGAAGAGTACGGCAGCCCCGTGAACAAGCAGACGTCGGGCGGTTACCAGAACGGACTGAACTACATTGCCTTGAACCTGCTGGACAACAGGGATGTGGAGAAATGTGAGGACCTGGTTGGCTTCAAACCGGCCAGCAGCTGCAAAGGGGTCATCAATGGATTACACAGCTCACCATATGTGTGCTTGGGATTCAAGGAGGCTGCAACCACTGCTAAAGGTGAGTGGAGCTGATTTCAGATACATAACTTGTAAATAAATAGCCCAGTGTGAACGATTCATGAAAGTATGGAATGAAAGAAAATCCATTGGGGAAAAAATGGGGGGGGGGCTACAAACAGGGGAAAACCTCTTCTAAATAGTAGTAGATTCCTACTTCAGTGAGGGTGTTCCTTTTCCATGTGCACTTATTAACATAAGAACAGCACTTTGTTTTTCCCATGATTCAAAGTCTAACATTTGCAGTTGATTTCAAAGTACAGAGGTAGGTGGTGCTGATGCTGCTTTCAAGTACTCCGCTTTAGCTCGTACGTCATAGTTGCATTTGCCACCGTGTTTTGTAACCACAAACTGCCATGGTTAAAACGCATTACTGCTTCTCCTTGTTGTCCCTAAATGAAGAGGACGGTATCTGTAATGCGAGCTGTTATCATTCTGTTCCCATATTCTCATATTCTGCCAGCTCATACTAGATATTTTGTAATCCCAGTGTTTCCCACAATGTGTGAACGCAGCATGAAGGCTGCTGTGAAACGTGACCAGGCTGAGAGCTCTGAAGTAAACAAGCACCATGACAGAGCAGGACGCCTCGCTGCTTCTGTTGTGGGCTGCACATATGAAAATAGACCAGTTTCCCACCTACGCTTGGTATGAATGAAGGATTTTTTGTACAAAGCAATATTTGACTGGCTGAAGATTCATTATAAACCATTAAGTACAAAATGTACAGACATTATGTAATTGAAGGCAATAAAACCTGCTTCTCAAATGTGTTTATTTGTTTTGTTGAGGCTTGGTATTTAGGATTATATTGTTGTTAATGCTAAAGGAATGCCTTATGGTTGAGACTGTCACATTTAGCCGTGGGCATTTCCGCCTGTTGTTTTTCGGTTGGGCAGGCATGAGGATGTGTTCCACATCAATGTGACCTCTATAGACCCTGTGTTCCCACCACCCCATGATCGATACTGTGTCCCAGAATATCCTAATAAACAAAATAAAGCAGTTCAGTTCCCAGTTCGTAATAGCACACAGTGCAAACAAAAGTGCCCAGGAATGGAACAATGTTAACATTAAAGCTACGTTTGACCCTCTGTCCCCACACTGTTTATTGGACACGGCCAGCTAACATGTGTTTGTGAGCACATAGGAGGAGTTTTGCACATTGACATGTGAGGCCCCACACAAGTGGATATGTGTTTGTGTCCTTGTACTGTAGGCAGCACGGGGGGAAAACAACAAAGTAGGCGAGTTGCTATGTGGCCGTCAGGTAACTGGATGTCACGGTCTGCATTCCTGGCAGAGTTGACTTGAAAAGTTGCTATGAGAGGGGCCCGTTTTTGTCCTCAGCTGCAGGCCATTTGAATGGAAAGTGGTTGTTTTTCACTGCTCTGTCTCTCTGTTTAAGCCCAAGAGAGAGATAAAGTTATGCGTCAAACATAAAGAACAGTCATATCCTTTACACCTAATATTACAGCCATGAAGTTACAGAAATAAAACTGTTAAGAAACCCTCACATTGTAGAAAATACAAAAACAAAATTAACTTTGACTTATTTGTACACTGTGTGACATAATTAATTTTGACTGTGTAATACTTTTTAGTCATTAAATACGCTGTAATAAGCGTTAATGATGGGTAATAACGACTAAATGTCCTCACAACGGTCAACTGACTGTTAATAACATGTGCTTGAGTGTTTGTTTTTATCTGAGCCGCACTGGTTACACGTGTTTTAAGCTCATGTTTTGATGGAGGACACATATTCTTATGATGCTAATAAAGTTTCCCGAGTGTAATTGAGAAGAGAGGGAGGGAGGGGGAACAGGGGAGGGGAAAACAAGTCAAGCACATACATGTGGACTGGTAGCACGTACACACTCAGCGCTGTTTTGTTTTTTTTTTCTCTCGGGGATCTTTTTCTTTTTTTTTCCCCTCCTTCCAGTGGTGTACATTGCGTCCATGAACACTTGGCAGAAACACGCAGAGAGTCGTCTTGTTTTGTTTTCTAGGGTGCTCAGCCGACTGTTTGTGGGAGAGCAAATGAATGCGTGCATAATAGGGCAGGATGGCACGTGCACTCCGCTGCCCTTCTGCCTCATTAAGCTGTTCAGTTAGCAGAAGTAAGACAAGCGGAGCGGGGGAGATGGAGCACAGCCTTGTACGCTCAGTTGAAAGAGGAGAGGAGGGGCCACAGTCGGGGCTTTTTAAAGCAACAAACAAACTCACTACTGAGGCCCCTTTTTGCCCAGGTGCATTCTGGGAGCGCTGGACAGCACGACTGCAGAGCTGATCACTTGTTTACTGAACACTCATTCCCACCAGGTGTGTGGTAAAACAGGGTGAAGGAGGTCAATGTGTGTTTTTGGCACTGGGCCTCACTGACGGTGGGCTTGGAATCAGTCGACCATGTGCCTCCCTGACCTAGAAGTCTGCAGGTTTTGACTATGGCTAAACACCTCAGCCCTCAGGTTACCTCCTCAGTGGAATGCAAACTTGCCAGTTATGACCAGAGGTGGAAGTAACTAAGTAAAAGTACTAAGTTTACTGTATTTAAGTGGAGGTTTTACTTGAATATTTGTTTTTCTGGCAACTTTTTACTTTTAGTCCTTACATTTTTGTATAAAAATCGGTACTTTATATTTTCAGAACAGACTCATTACTTTTTCCAAACTAGACAGTATAAAAAATAAGTCATAAATTAGAAATTGTGACTTACTATATATCATAAGTTTGTCTTTTTATCTCATAATTGTGACTTTTTATCTCAGGATTTAGATTATTTTAAATGTAATAATTTCGCTTTTTTTATGTTCTATTTATGAGTTTTGAATTTTTCCTAAATGTCCTGTTCATACCCACTAAACTGAGTACCATGACTGATTCAAACACATCATCTACACAGTTTTGGACATTTTGTTCAAATATTTCCTGGTTAAATAAATATTATTTCATCTATAGCAAAACATAAATCAGTTTGACTTTTTACTTCATTACAATTGTACTTTTTTACTTTTACTTCAATAAAGGGGTTGACTCAGTAGTTCTACTTTTACCATAGTATTTGTTTGTACTTCTCCTTCAGTACACCTCTGGTCATGACTTTAACCTCTTGACCTTTTGATAGCTCGATACATAGTCGGTGTTCTTACTACAGCTGTTTCTACATCCTCAGTGGATGGTATGAGACTCACAGGTTTGTTTACCTCTTGTTTTGCCAGCAAGCCAGACCATGTGACCTGGAGGTGATGTTTACCTTTGTCCGACTCCTCTCGCAGCCTTGGCTAGCCACAGCTCAGCCGGGTGGATGTTCTGTACCAGGCCCAGATTAGCACAGTCAGCCGTCTCCGTTTCCACCTCCTAATACTTTTATCTGATGGTCACTCCTCCGCCTCCTGCTTCCTCTGTGACAATTCAAAACACTTGATTAGCACAAGGAGATGATTCCTGTTAGAGCAGTGAGTCATTGATTTACTCTTCAATTCACTTTCCTTTAAAACAAAAGCTTTTTGCTACTTAAGCGTGACAAGTTATGTATTTTATGTAATGCATTTCCAAATTAAAAAGGTAATTAAATAGTCATTCATGAAAATGTTGATGATGCGAAAGTAGGACGGTGCAGAATAAATGCACCAGATACCACTTTCAACTTATTCATATACCACTGAATAGTAGTATAGAAGAAAAAACAAGTATATCATTTGAAGTAGCAGCAAATTATATTGTATTTTATGCAGGAAACTTGCAGAGACTATTGAAATGGGGAAGCTTGATGGAATACTTATATTATTCTAAATCAGTTTGTGGTATTTATTTTAATTAATTGATTTAAGTCCTTGGTTATTTCATGAAAATTGATTCCTTCTTACGTACCAAATTAAATAAACAAAGCATTATAGACATTTTTTGGACATGTTCTGTGTATTCATGAATGTAGAATAAGATAATAATGTATATATAAAAGCCTAGGCATGCAAAAAAGGGTGTATAAACCATAAAATTAGAATTACATTACTGTTTTCCAGGAAAAATAACACTTTTTAGGATTTCTTTTTCCATCATCACTTTAGAGTTGAAAACCTTTGTTAGGGATGTTATCAAATGTTCCAGTTCCAGTACTGCCAGGTAACAACAAGCCATTCATTAACATGTCTACAATTGTGTTTTTGTACAAGAAGTGAAGTGTAGTTGATGGAGAATAGGGGCTGAAAAAGGGGGTTAGAGGGCTCCTAAAGTGAAGAAGCCCTGCTGTGAGTCTCTGAGTGCTAGTGGCAGATGGTCACTCTGGAGGGTGTGTGCGTGTATTTGAAGGAAAGAGGGTAGAAAGGGGAGTGAAACACCTGCCACTGCTTCATCGCTACACGCACACAAACACTCATTACAACGATTGCACACGGTCGCACGTTATCATACTGCTATACGCACACTCTCATCCATATACATTCCTCTCTACTAACTATCCCTCAGCTAATGACAGCCCACCATCTGCCGCACCCACAGGCTGCAGAGAACATGACCATCAGCAGCGTGTGTGTGTGTGTGTGTGTGTGTGTGTGTAATTCGTTGGCCAGATTAGAGGCATTCGCGTTCATCTCAAATCCGACTTCCTCCAAACGTCATTCAGTCAGTAGTATCGCTAATGATGTCATTCCTAGATGTTGTATTATTGGTCATGTCGGTGGGAAGATCCAAAAGCACCCAGTGACTGTGACTGCGTGTTACATATATGAATGTATGTGGATGACGTGTGCTCTTCCAGGCAAAGGAGTTCTAGTTGCACAGCCATGCATTTCTAACTTGCTCTGAGTAGTGCTGAGCATGCGCAGTACATGCGGCTGTCATAACAAGGTGTATGTTGACACAGAAAGGGAACTGGAGAAGAGCTCCATTTTCAGACCCAAACGTAAAATGCACTTATTGGCCTGTGGGTTGAAATCCACATACTTTTTTTTTTTTTTGTTTTTCCATCATCATTCTTCATTTTGTGCTCTCCCATTGCTGTACTCTGCTTAATTTTAAACACATCTGCTTAAAAGAGCTGCTTGGATACTTTTTCCATATGCTTGCGTGGGTAGTACACATTTCATTATGGTGTTTTTTTTGTGAGATATTATCAATAATATACAACAAAAAAAAACAATGTTCAACCTGACAATGTCACCAAAAGAAGGCCTGAAGAGAACAAAGTCAATCCCAATTATCATAATTATCACAATACATTGTTATAATTACTGTTCTATCATCCTGCTATTATCTGATAATTGTTATCTGGTTATTATTAGCTTAATTTCATAAGTTGTCAGATCTGTAAAATATCAGAAAATGCTGATCAGTGTTTCCAAAACTCCAACATGTGAACCTCAAATATCATGATAAGGCAAAAACATAAAACAAAAGCAGCATTTTGCCACTAAAGTATTGACAGTTGTTTTATGTTCTACAACTGGTATACATTATATTTATATATTTGGAGGGATCCTGGCTATGGCTGCTGTAAATGAGCTTTAGTGATGTTGTAATAATGGCTGACGTCTTCCCCTAATAGAGGAGTTGAGGTAACATCGGTGGCATCTGATTTGAAGCATCAGCGTGATTGTGTAATCCATCAACAGGCTCAAACGTACATCCACACACTGGCCGTTCAGTACTGTGTCTCCATGTCAGTCGGCGCACTGTATAATACAATGCAAACAGACAAAGCAGGAAATCCTGAAATGCAGTGTTACTTGATCTATAGAAAAGTAACATGCACACATAACACCACAGGCTCATGTGTCAGAGTTTCCAGGCAGACGCTGTGGATGTGTGTGTATGTGTGTGTGTGTGTGTGTGTGTGTGTGTCATGGTACACAGAGGAGGAGGAGGAGGAGGAGGAGGAGGGGGGCTAAAGTAGGCCGGGATGTTCCAGACAGAAGCGCTAGCTGCTAGATAACTGCATGGCCAGCGTTCCCCACATTTAGCCAGCCACGGCTCCAGATGAGATTACAGCCTCTGCAGGCGAGATTAGACGGCCAGGGGTAGATCAGTGAGAGCCAGCGGCTACTCAGTGGACAGCAGCTGGGCGATACGTAATGGACAGGGTGGACATTAGAGAGCTGCGGTTCAGTCCACACATAGCTTTTGTTTTTCATAACTGAGCACAATCCACTTAGAAAAAAACAGCATTCCGTACAGAAAGTGGATATATTATACTGTGCAATTGTATCTTTATGACACTTAAGAACAAATATTCCCTCTTATCTCAGGGTTTGGCAATATTTTTCACACTAAACCAAATGGTAATATCTTAACAGTTATCAGCTGTTGCTCCACTTTGTACAGAGAAATTGATATGCAGAAGAGAAGAATCTGGAGTTTTCTAAATTGTAAATTACATAACTTACACAGACTAAGATGAAGTAAGTCAGCATTTGTACTGCTCTCAGCAACCCTTCAGTATGTATGTACTTGCCATTAAATGTGCATTAATAATGTCTTGTTAAGATGTAAACATGTGAGTCTTGAGCAGAGTTATAATTTTTAGATTTTCATTTTTATTAATCTTTCATATTTGTATGTCTCAGAAGTAGGTATATTTTTACTCTGTGGAACTGTGTAGCTCTTAAGTTTTAGTATTAAGCGTTAAACATGAAATAAAAGCTGAAAAATGTGAATATGATTTACAATTAAATGTGTCTTATGTAAAATTACTACTCACAATTTATATTGGGGGAAATCAAAATGAAGCTGGTTTTAAAACTAGTTGTGTGTTTTAGTTCAGGGTGCATTACTGATGGTTTTTAGAGCTTGAAATTCTTTTTTTAAATTCAATTAAACTGGTCATTTTGTTTTAATCTTTAGTGTTATCTGTAATAACCCTCCTCTGATGGATGTTAAAGGGACACTGAGGAGAAAAAATACTATTTTTCTAAAATGTTTCCCTCTGTTTTATGTCCCATAAAGTGGCCAAATCCTCCCCTATTTGCTGATGCTTGTGCCTCCATGTCCATGTGCTTGTTCTTATAGTTGTCCTCCTCCATCCCTACACCCCCTCCCCACAAATGCATGTCGTGGTGCAGCCCTTTCCTCAGCTTTAAACCCTGCACTGCTGGACTCCAACATTTCCTAGAAGCAACCACCATCCCTCCCACCAAAGTGATTTCAAGTAAATCCTTCCTCCTCGCTGTTTGAGTCTTTCCACCCCCCCACCCTCACCCACCCACTCCCACCTCCACACCCCAAAAAAAAAAAGATGCATCACAACATAAAAACCAACCACTTTTATCTCTATGTAAAACAGTGGAGATGCATCGTCTGTGTTTTTAGCGCTAGCTGCCACCGCTGCTTTCTGATCCTCCTCTGCTCAGCGTGTCCATAGCAACACGGCTGCACAACAGGAGACCCCAACCCCCCATCACTTTACATCCCAGATTATGTAATTACAACCGTTGCAGACCGCCTCCCCACTCCCCACTCCCCACTCGGTCATCCTTTCAAACGCTTCCCCAGCAAAAACGGCTAGTGTGTCAAAATCTGAAAATGACCACCCAGTACTAGATACCCCCCCCACACACACACACCCTTCCCCAATTTTACACAAGGAAAGTGCATGTGTGTGTAAAATAAATTGAGACTTGAGGATATCAGAAATAAGTGTCCTTACCGTGATGTATTGAACTGTGTGCAGAACTTAATGTTCTTGTTACTCAAGTTGTTTTTCCCAGTGTCTCCTTGTTATTGTGGCACAAATGGGGCCTATAATCAGAGACTGACAATGAGTTCACACTGTACAAATCGCTCATGTTTCCTATTAGAGTGGTCTGAACTGTTGCCGCTAGTGTTGCTTTCAGAGGGAGAAAATAATCAGATGACAAACCATGGTTTAAAAACAATCTCTCATTGGTGTCCTTTAGTCAAAACTACTGTCCGTGTCAGTATTAAATTGTTCACTTGCTACTTTTTGTAATCGCATCATCAGTTTCAGACACAAAGTTTGTCACTCCAGCTTCTTGTATTTTGGAGATTTTCTGATTTCTTTCCCCTCTTGCCTTTAGGTAACCATGGTGAACATTTTGTGACGTGTTATAAATATAAACTGCACAGCTAAATCGACTAGTTGACGTTCATTCATCCCCCGGTGTCGCATTTAAAGGTTCATTGGCTTCAGTCAGTATTAGGTTTCAATGATCGAGGACACGTGTACATAACAGTCACAGAATGGGATTTGTCAGGTAAATATTGACCCTCTTTCCATGAATGGAAGGCTCGGAGTCATTGCCTAAGAGCCACTGGATGTTTGCATTTGTATTTCACCTGTTAGAAATGTGCTTTAACTTCCAGTTGGTCACAAGTAACGATAGAATTTTCTAATAATCAACGTTTTTTTTGTCTTTTTCTTTTGTTATCTCTTGCAGACTAAAGGACTCATCGCCGTCCTCTGACTTTGGCGTCTTCACGGAACTGCTGCTTAACAACAACAACAAAAAAAGACAAATCTACTTTGCCCTTCTGCTGGGCTCCACAGCCCGAAAGACTGTACGGACCCTCAGCGACACACACTCCCAATGCATGCAGGCACACACTTACGAAACAGGTCACTGTCTATACATGTCAAGCATTAGCTGAAGGCAGGACAAGTGTGTGTTTCCATGTTATGTGGATGTGGATGTGTGTCTGTGTGTGTGTGTGTGTGCAGTTGTGAATGAGTCGTTGGTTGTGAGCATGTTATGTACTGGTGCGTCTGCGCTTTCAGAGGCCATTTCTCCTGTGACCCAAATTTCAGTGTAAGCACAGAAGCAAAGATAGTAACAAACGGTACCCACATAATATTTATTTACTTGAGGCTGGTTTTATGGCCACCTGTATGCATGTGTGTGTGTGTTTTTGAGACAAAGTACGACCAATCGGTATGACAGTAATAGCCCAGGGAGCGACAATAGCAAGCCTGTGAGGAACACTGAGTATATAACTGTATTTAGAGTAGATATTTTATTTATTTTTGGAAAACGAATGTCTGAGAAGACTTACCAGTTGCCTTAATGTCTATACTGTCCTTATGTTTTCTATGAAATAAGAGATAAATATTCTATTATGTATGTCTGTTTGGACCTACATCTCTATATTGTTATTCTTTTGTGGAAAGTAAAAAGCCTAGTTTACCATTTAAAAGATATTATTTCAGAAATGTACAGTGGGGCTGCTCGAGATCTGATTTATCGTATTGATATTAAAGTATTTTCTTAATTACTAATTTCTTATTTATTCTAGCTTAGTTTATTTTTGTCCGATCAAAGCGCTGGACTTACAGAGTTATATTTCTAAATGTCTTTAAGCGTTATGCATGTCTTTGTAACTCAGCTCAAACCCACAACACCAGGCATCTGAATGCACTGTACCTCCCATAGTTCCTCAGTCACTCAAGCCTGGACACCTCACACACTCCTACCTTCAACCCTACGGCCTGTCGTTCAGCTCGACGCAGGCCGACCCTGCTGTGATATTGTCTCATGTTACATTTGATCGTCGGGTGGAGAACGGAACGGGTGGAGCTAACGTGAAATGTCGAGGTCAGAGGGCACAGTGGAGGCGGCTGATGTCTTTATTGATGAGTTGAAGTTAGAGGGGAAAAGGGGACCGCCGGTAGTTGAGAACGACGGGCACATCTGGCACCTTCGTGGAGGCCGACTGTGACAAAACATAACCGTACAACACGGCAAAAAAATTCTAAGCATTTACAGGTGGAGTAAGTGATTCTAATCCATGCAGTTTTTTTCCTTTGTATCTACAGGTTTCAAGCACTAAACCTGTTTAGGAGCATTATGTTTGTAATTTAAAACTTATTTCACACCTATACGGTCAAAAACCAAAGTGTTTTTACGTCAGACTTCTTCAATCCTCTTTAACGCCTGTCGCAATTGTACTTAAGACATTCTCAAGTCCACACTAAAGATAAGGATAATTATGAGAAATAAGAAATAACAGCATTTAATATGACCCTCAGTGTTGTAGGGAAGTCAAATCTTGGACTGTATTAACACCAAACAGCTACTGAACTCAGTTAACATTAATAATATGTATAATAATATGCAATAATTAAAAAAAATAAACTAAATAGAATAATGAAATAGCCACAACTAAAGTAAATAATCAACAAACATACTATACAAAGTAGAAATGGAATTGATTTTAATTTTATTTAATTTTATTTTCAGTTGATGAGCCCTTGCTCTTGTTATTGGGAGAAGAGTGTGTGTTTGTTTGACTTTTCTCTTCCTGTATCAGCAGTATCAGATGAGGAATCATTTACTCCACCATTAAAGTGATTTGCATGGACCAACATGGTCTGCAACATAATATACGTGTAAAGAGTTCATGCATTCTGCCCTCCAGTAAACATCTCCACGGCTGCCGTCAACAAAGTTAGAACATTGAGGATAATCTGAAAGCCCTCTGTGGATGTCCGTACTGTGTTTGCGTCATCCGCTATGCCGACTCTAACTGGCTCACCACCCCTTTAGTGTACAGTAGATTGTAGAAATTTCAACTTATGTCTGAATGTATTGCTGAGCTGGTGGGAACACCACACAAATATACAGTGGGTTTTAACAGAGGTAACGATATTTGGAGCGGTACCGCACGGAGTGGTGGTAATATTTATCTTCAAAGTCTTGAATGTGTATATTATGTACATAAAAAAGAGTTTAACTGAGAAAAAAAAACATATATTAACAACAGATAGAGAACTTAGATTTTACCTATGTTGTAATGATATTGACTTTAGCTACAGATTTTTAATGGGGACTGTTTTTTGCTTTGGGGTTGTACAGTGTCTTGTATGCTTTTCTCCTTCACAGTCTCTGTTCTTATATGAGGAAAAAAAAATGCTCTGTCTATTTTATTAAAGATATCTCTTTGCCTTGTTGACACACTTTACCTAATGGCATATGCAATAGTGACATGAATACAACCTAGAGTTTACAACCGTGGAACCAAATGTAACATTGCATTGATTTTTATTTTTTATTTTTCTTCTTCTTTTTGGTGATGAGCAAATAGTGTTTTTGCTACATGTACATTTCTCTTTCTGCCAAGTGTTTTTATTTTTATTTTTTCTTTCTTTGTTGTTACAAGGATCTTCATTTTTTGACATGTCTAAATTCAAAGCGCTTTCTCCCTGCCGTCTCAGTGTCCATGGACAGATTTCTCTTTTACAAGCGATCGATCTCGGATTGACTCAGTTCGAATGTGTTGTTGTCTTCCATTGTACATAGATCAATATACTGTTTATTGTGATGCTCACAAGAGATGATTATAATGATTTATAAATCCTGGTAGTAAAGTATTGCTTATGTCTGTATTGATTATGGATAGCAACCTGCAGAAATAAATGAATTTATTTAAAGAGATACAACACTGTCTTTGTCTTTTTTTAAAACAAACCGAGCTAACGCATTAGCATTAGCCTAAAGATCAGAGGTGGTCAAAGTACTCCCATTCTGTACTTAAGTAGAAGTACTGATTCAACTCCTTTACTGAAGTAAAAGTAAAAAAGTATAAGTTCTCATTTGTAATAAAGTAAAAACTAAAACTGCATTTTTTGCTATGGATGAAATAATATTTATTTAAGCAGGAAAAATACAGGAAAACACCTGATTTATACTGAAACAATGCCAAATACTGAACATATTAGAATAAATAAAGATAAATTGAGCAAGAAAGGTTAAATATGCAGAAATTTTCATTCGTATCATATCTATTCTATGCAATTATTGAGTAAAAACAAAAAAAATACAGGTTCATTTGTTCCCATATTTGGTGTCCAACAAATGTCCTCCTCAAATCACACAACATGAAATTGATTCATCAGGAAAATAGTGGATGGAAGAGACGCTGGCTTTATGTTCAGTTAATAACAGATTTGAGTGCAGTTTTCTTCATTTATGATAATAACCCTCATGACCAGTGAATTACATACAGGAAAACACCTGATTTATACAGATACAATGCCAAATACAGAACATAATAGAATAAATAGAGATAAATTGAGCAAAAAAGGTTAAATATGGAGAAAATTTCATTTGCGAAGTGCCATAAAAGTAGCGCTGGGTCGGTATATTCGGCAAACACCAGTCACTCGCACTGCTTCACTGAGGTCTGCGCTCTTGGAGTGCTCTAGTTCTTCATGTTTTTTTGTTTTTTTACTCAGCTGCTTTTATACAGCTGGACGGAGACAACTGTCAGGATTATGCAACGTAGTAATAACTCACATAACTGTAATATGATGATGATGTAATAATTGACTGAAAAACATATGGGACTAGAACTCCTATTCTGCATCTGTCCTTCTTCTACTGTCAGATAATGCACATGGCAAATGGCCAAATAACTTCCTGTATTGATTTGAAAGAGGAGGATATCCTCCCTGCATCCTGTGTAGACAGTACAGTGCTGAACTCTGGGACCTGACACTTTCTCCCTCTGTTAGTGGTTTTATTTTAGACAGAGACCAAGGCAGGAAGCTCATTCAGGGCCAATGGTTTCCTGCCAAGCCACACGTCTCCAGAAAAGAGTCCGCAGCCAGAGTCAGGAGGTCATGGGGTTCAAACAGAGTAAACAACTTTTCACCTGTCGCTCCATCTCATGGCTTTTGGATATTGACAGCACTTATATTTAGAACAGTGTGTTTCTTAACGATGCATGTATGTTATTTACGAGGATCAGTCCATAAAAATATTTTTAACTGATGAGATGATCTCGAATATGTCACGGTTACATAATGCCGGCAGAGACAGCTCATCTAATCAGAAATAGTATCTCTACATGATGAGGATTCTTTCAGACGATGGTAGCAAAACAGGTTTAATTGTGCTGGCTGAAGAAATAGCAAAAAAGTTAAGTAGCAGGTTGACAAATCTTCAAATCAGTTAGGCCTGCTACAGTTAGTAGACAATGAAATTAATGTACTTTGCAAAATCATGATAATCCCACCCCATCAATCAATAATTAGGCCTAAGCTCAGGGACACATGCCGGTGAGGGCTTATTAAATTCACAATTCCATTATTAGTTTTTTCCACTTGGTGCCCATGTTTCACGCATTCAACGTTTATTAAAAAAATAAATCAATAAAAACAAGTTCATTTTATTTGACCCAAAATTCAAGATCAGTGAAAAATGTCATTCTTTGAAGTTGCCAAGAAAAAAATATTGAAAAATACCACAGCCATGCCCCCTCAAAGATCAAAATACATAACACAAACTAGATCAGTGCAGACCTCCACCAAGCAGCAAAAGTCTACCCAGGTTTGGATCTGGATGTTCGTAATTTATTAGTAAACTAGTGTTCCGTGTGGTCATTAGCAATCCTTTAGAGGGATTAAAAAAATTCAAAGAAATCCTCGGTGCTGTTTTTGAGATATGACCATTTCAATATTCGATCACATATGATGTCACACGCCACATCTCACCTTCTACTGTTAAATATTTAGCACAAGATATTGTCGGATTTAACAAAATATGTTAATAACTCTGGTAAAAAGAAAAAAAAATACAGATTTATTTGTTCCCATGTTTGCAGCCACAAATGACCATATATCTACACTATACAATAGAAATGTATTAATTCAAAGCACTGTTGTGAGAAAGGCAAATAATTATTCACAACTCTATCTAAAATACATTGCAACCTTTTTTTTTCTTCTTTTTTTTACTGTTTATGCACTTAGATTAATCACAGAATTAATAAATGGCATTGATTATATACAATATATAGGCTAGAAAACGTCAGATTTACCTGGCTGTATTAAAACTGCATAATAGATTTATTTTTTAGGGGTTATTAGGTGAGAAAAAGTGCTCTGACTAACTACCTTTATGGAATATTGAAAGGAAACAAGACTTCCAGTGCTTTCTCCAGACTGTTTTTGAGGTTTTGGCTGCTTCCAGGTGTTTTCAGACAGTTATGGGGTTAAATACGTAACCCACAGATATGATCACAGTCTACTGCTCTGCGGCTTGAAACAGGAGCTTGGAAAAGTAGTTTCATTTTTCCACATCTACACAGAGCAGTAGGAAAGCAAAAACATACCACTTGATGTGGAAAGGGTGGGTGGAGGTTTGTCTGATCTGTCTAACTCACTGGTCTACAATTTTTTTTTTTAGAAAGTAACTGCTTCAGAAATTAAATGTATTAAATCTTACACATTTTAATCAGATGAATCAGAAAACAAATATAATGGTGGTGTGTTATTCCACATATATGATGGTTTATGTCCATGTAAACAACGTCACGCTTACTTCTCATCAAAAACAGGTGGTCTGTCTATGCCACATCAAATATTTCTTATTAAACACTATCATATGTGAATTTCAGAGCACTTGTCAAATGGAATCACAATTTAGTTTGACTCGCTCCATTCACTCCCATTCATATTTTTGCGAGCTAAGCACCCATAGACCCGGAAGTAGAAGGGTGTGACTTAGCCTCTCCATTAGCAGAACAAATTACGCTTCAAAACATATTTCCGCCTTGTTTGATTGAGGCTTAGATCACTGTAATCGACCTGAAATTCATCGCGATCATTCAATCATTCATATAACCACCCAGCCCTAGCCCTAATACATATATACTGTCATTCTTGAATCTATTTTTTTTCTCTTTGCCAATAAAAACTGAGGATTTTCTTCTTGCTGCCTGCTTTTTTTTCTTAATATATCGATTTAATTAGTTGCCTCAGGTTGTGCACAATGTGACTATAATGTGGCTGAGACACTTTGAAAGCCTTTACGGGCACCATTTCACCAAGCATCTAGCTCGCCAGCACAGAAACATAATGAACAGACACACACTGAAGCAGCCGCTGAGGGCACACCTCAAGCTCGTGTGTATTAATTAGCAGCATGACACTGTCAGTGGGGCTCTGCTCTGCTTCCAGGCAGAAACTGGCCTTACATAAGACCCCACCAGCCACTGGGAGGGACGCCATGTTCCTCACCAGCTTCTCCACAGTCTGAAAAAAAAAAGTGGCTTTTTCTTCTGCTTTTTTTTTTTCCTTTTGTACAGGAAATCAGTATGGCCACATTTCTACTGTGAAGGCTAACCACAGGAGCAGGGCCCAAAAACAGAAGCCTTTGTTAAATGCTGCTTTTTGTTCCTTCTTTTTTTTTTTTCCCTTTTTCTTTTTTTTTTTTTTGCCTGTTTTTCTTACCCAACAAAAGGACAGCTTGCTATAAAAAAAAAGTGTGTCAGCAAAGTGAATCTCTCAAGCTTGCAGAACAGCAGTTAAAGGTCCCTAAAATACAGTTACAACTCCTTTGAAATAACGGTGTCTATCTGGTCTATTCGTGTATGCCCTCAATTATTTCCAAATTTAGAATCGCATTTACAATCGCATGCTTGTGCGTACACACAAGGACGCAGATTCCATCATGACTATGATACTGAAGCCTTGAAATCTGTGTGTTTGAATAGTTGTTAAAGTCACTTGTGTCATTTTTAGTATCGAAAACACTTGGATGACTTGAACGTTTGTAATTCAGAGGAACATTAAAGGGATAGTTCGCTAATTGCTAACAGTTGTGCACCTTAGCAAGCTACTTTCCTCAGTTGTTCGGCAGTGTTTGCGGCTGCTACGTGCAGGCGCGCATCTGTCAGCAGTGACAACATGTATTGATCGCTATTGAGAGAAAGAAGCTCCAAGCAATTACGAGGTATGAGTTTTTGTTCCGTGATGGTTTTGTTTTGCAAATAAATCACTCATTCGAACAAATACTGTTTTGAGAAGAAACACATTTTAGACCCCGTCTGCAAGGAAACGAGTTCGTGTGAAATCAATGTACTTTCTTAACAGATTGGCCTTTCATCAAAATGGGACAAGTCTTGCGGATACTCGAAAACGATCTCTTTGGAAAATGGGTCCCAGAGTGGGAAGATCTGGATACGGATCTGGATATTCCGTATCCCTGTGTTGAAACTGTTGAAGGTGTTGAATAAACATGTTAATCGCAAACATATTCTTTTTTGTTATGTTTTCGCTGGCATTTATGTGTTTGTTTGTTAGTTAGCAAGATTACGCAAAAACTTACAAATGGATTTGGCTGAAATTTTCAAGAAATGTTACTACTGGCACTAGGAACAAATGATAACAGTTTGGTGGCGATCAGTGGAGTCTGTGCTCTCCAAGTGCTATTCTGGTTTGTGCATATGTTTTGGATATTTTATTAAAAAAATGTTGGTGTTTTTTATATATTTTCGAAGAGTTTTTTTATTTAATTTTATTTTCATTGCCTTTTTGTATTAGTTTATATTTCTTTTGTGAATTTTAATGGATTTTAGGAGAACTAAGGTTTACAAACATCACTTGGGACTAGTCTGAAATTCAACATGTCAATGGATACGACTGCATCTGTCCAAGTTGCCAATAAGTCTTTATGAAGCCATTTTTTTTGTTATATATCTTCTGACATGTACCTTTCTATCCTGAAAATAAAAAAACAACTGACAAGAAAGAAAAACTGAATGAATTCGATAAGCTTGTCTGAAAAAGTGATTCTTACAACCCAGTGTATTGACAGTAATTCTTCTTTTTCACAAATAAGCCTTGACGAGCTGTTTTTTTTTCCCCTTTCGATTCACAAACCAAACACCACGTTCCTTACTTGCTCCTGTGGAGAAAACCACACTGACCCGTGACACTGAAAAAGCTCTTAACATGCACACGTCAACTGTTATTTTGTTACATATTTTAACACTTTGTCCCCTTTTCGCTAATAAACCAAGGCAATCGGTGTTCACGCCGGATTTATTTCAGGGAGCAGTACAGTCAGGAATGTCCGCTTTGACGTGACTCAGTCATGAGGATCTGGTCATCCTTGAACTTGAAGACTGAATGTCACTGAAGTTAAACCTATAACCCAGCCCTGAATTGTTAATCTGCACAAGAATGCAGACGATAAACTTGAAACAGCTATTACTTTTTATGTATATGAACCCGTAGCCCCCTGCTGTACCGTACAGAATGTGTGCTATGTGCTGTGGATCACAAACATGTGAGAGGGTTTTATACTGTACGTTGAATTGACTGCTCTTCTGACAGCCTCCTCCACCCGCCGCTCCACTGGACCTCCCCGCCAGCTTGCTGCCATGCTTTACTGTGGCTCTTGAGGGGATTGGGAGTCGCTGGCCCCATTATTTCTCCCTGAATCAGCCTAAGGAGGGTTTCAGCCAAGCTCATTGAACTCCGCACACAGTGGCAGCAGCAGTAGGGTGGAGCTGTGACCCACTTACAGTATCCAGCTCCAATTCTTCACAGCAGCACGCAGCGCTCACAATACCGCACGAAAACATAACATACTGACATATATTCAATACGCCGAGAATTTATAGCTCTTACAAAGTTCAAGGGTCATGTGGTCTGTTGTGGGTATGAGACACTCAACTGTTGGGTCAACTTAAATGTGAACTATGCAAAAGAGGTTTTGTGCAAGATTTTACAGTGGTACTGTTACGAATGTAATTTAAGATGCATTTTCAGCAGGACTTCATTCATATACCTGATGTGAGTTCACAATCATTTTGCAGGATAGCAGGTGTTATGGTTTTCTAACTTTCCATGGAACTTTGATGTCTTTACACTCAAAGTAGGCTTCATTTTCAACTTCCACTAACATCCACCAAGTCCAATTCTGGTTTGAAGACTTGCGGAAAAAAAATAAAAAAAATCTTGGTAACACTTTATAATACCTACATACAATTCACTGTGTATAAACCTGGTATTACTTATTTGTTCATGTTTGTTCATTGTGAATTAACCATTTATTACTGTACTGGTATGACCCCTTTCATTAGGTTCTCTTTTTTATTATTAGTTTATTAGAAACTAATAAATATTCACAAAAATAACAACTAACATAGTAGTTTTAGTTTGGCTTTGTTCTTTTTCCAAATCAGTTGCTTTTCGAAACCTGTACATCAGTTCCATGAACAAAATTATCAGTAAAATAACAATAAAAAAACTTGAATTTTTCAGAATTTTAAAACTAAACCATCCATTCAGAATGCATCAGCACTGACACAGCAGGGGTTAAAGGGTTAATAAACATCAACATCATGAACAAACCATTTACACATGAGTAGCAAATGGTTAATACATAGTGGAATGTGCATAATTATTATAAAGTGTGACCAAAATATTCATTAATAGCGGAGGCAAGGAGTATTGTTTTTGTTTTTGTAGTCCATTTGTACACCCGCAACTTTACGAAAACATTTACTCCTAGACAAATTTCTGTGAAATTTTCAGGAAAGACATGTACTTTAGACACGTAGAGTAAAGCCAGGGAGCTAATGCACACTCAAATGTCATCACTGTAAACTGTAAATGAAAAGATCAATACTTGCTCATGTAGTGCAAACAGCATCTGCAGCTGTATGTGTGTTTGTACATCCTGGAAAGTGATGAATAATTGAATTTAACCTGTAACACCCAACGTAAATCTTAAGAACTCATTGACCTTGCCGAGTTCAAAACTATGCAAATGATGTAAAAAGCAAGGAACAACATGCTGATGGGCAATTTTCAAGAAATGTTCTGTGAAAGAGAGGGACGTTAGGATTTAAAGGGAAAGTTTGGTAACACTTTACAATACCGACACACAATTCATTATGTATTAACCATTTATTACCTATTTATTAATGTTTGTTCATTATGTATTAACCATTTATTACCTATTCGTTAATGTTTGTTCATTATGTATTAACCATTTATTACCTATTTATTAATGTTTGTTCATTATGTATTAACCATTTATTACCTATTCATTAATGTTTGTTCATTATGTATTAACCATTTGTTACCTATTTGCTCACAATATTAAACTATGTAAACCACCAACCTGTTTCACTGGATACAGAGTAAAAACAAGGTATGTCTTACCCAACAACATATCTGAATTCTGCTAAGAAAGTATAACAAAACAATGGAATCGGGAGGCTGGAGGTATCGTTTCTTCGTGTAGCTGTTTATTACATTGATTGTGCAACAACTCATATTTCATTCCAGACCCATTTGAATTGATTTGCAGATTTTTTCCAGTTTGTTGGTCTGTCTGTCTGTGTCTGTAAGCAGCTTTACACAAGAAACTACTGGAACAGTTTCTATGAAATTTCCAGGAAAGGTCCAAGGTGGTGAAGATAGGTCAAAGGTCACAGTCACCATAAAAGTGTTTTTGTAATGATAAGAGATAGGGCAAAACAAACTGGAGCCTTTGGCGGGCCGGATATAGCCCCCGGGCCCCATGTTTGACACCTGTGATCTAGATGGAGTAGAAAAACAGACCAGATCCACACACTATGAGGGGTCAATGGTCAATAAGTGTCTGAACTCCTGATCCTGCAAATTAACCAGTTTTCTCTTCTAAATGCTTCTGAAATTCTCATTGCTGGATGTGTTTTGATGAGATCATTTCTGCTCCAATGATAGCTTTGACATCTGAAATAAGATTTTTTTTTTTTTTTTTTTTTTAATGCCTGTTTTCTAGACCCGATGTGGCCTGTGCATGCATGTGAGTTGTGTTTGTGTGTGAATGGAAAGCTCATGTCTCTGCAGCTCTGTGACTCCTGCTTCGTGGCATTCAGAGTGTGAACAACTCCACGTGTTTGGACAGCATATGGAGCCCAAGTCCCGCCCACTGCTCACAAACACTCCTGCTGCTGTTTACCACGCTGGCAGTGGAGTGGAAGACTCCAGCCTGCCGGTCCACATGCCATCTTATCAGCAGACACTCTTGCGTAGCTTATAAACATGTTTTTGCACAGGAAATTCTAGAGGGAAACGGAGATGTAAAAGATCCCAATATAAATCGGTTTATTTCCGTCATTTCCATCTGATATAGTTGTAATGGGAGCATTTATTGCCGCCTGTGATAGTTTAATATACGGAATCAGCCCATATGGAGCCTGATCCAACTAGCCAATGGGATGCTGAAGTTCAGTGCTGTTTAATTTTAACACAAGCCTCGTTTCCAGATTACATCATGATAAAATGTGGGTAGAGGAAAAGACTACAGATGAAACAGGGATGTTAGCAACATACAGTACTTACAGTGGTGTAAAAAGGTTTTTGGACACCCCATCTATTTGTGATATACTGTATTGCATTAAAAATCATTCTTAACCCTTTAAACGTCCACTCAATTTCACCTAAATTTCTTCATAAAGTAACTTGATTCTTGTTCTTCAACTATTTTGATAACATGCAATTGGTGTTTGCTTATATTATAAATCTAAATTATTAAGATGAAAACTGTTACATATAGTTTAAAGTTCATATTTGTCAGGAGTTACAGCATATTTCCAATGAGCTCCTTGTGTTATGACACCATGATTCAATCTGTAACTTCTTACAGTGGATGAAAAACAAAAACAAAAGACAAAAAAAAAAGCTTGGGACCCTCTGACTGAAGAGCATCAACCTGATTCATTGCAGGCCTTGGGCCAAACGTGTGGTCTTGTGTATATGCAAATCAATACACACCCTGTACTTCAAATAAGGTTTCACAACCTTGAATGCATTCAGGATGAGGTGATAAGAATTTTAAGCTTCTCCCTCAGGGTTTTCAGAGGATAAATCTTACAGCTATTTGTCACAGGTGAAAACAATATTACTTTGTTCTCCGCAAAACTCAAGAATGTTTATGCAAATTGATATTAAGAATGATTCCACATTCCACTGTGAATCATATACAGTATTTACTATATATCTATTACAGTATTTAGTGGATGCTTTAAATCTATCTCAGTGTAAAAACTACCCATCCATTCATTACAAACACTGCTGCAATGTGTTTACTTCATATAGACATTACCAATATGATCATAATATTAGTCCAAAATGATGCTAATATGACAGAAAAATCCATCATTCATAGACTAAGCCTCAGAAGAACCAGAGAGCACTGTGGGAAAATTTTATGAGGTGGTTGTTATCATGAATCAGGATTCTACGCCAAAAGATCATATGATCTTTCGACCACATCGACCAGCTCTAATTGCAATTTAACCACATTATCTGAGTATTCACCCAAAGCTCATGACCATAGGTGGCCTATGGTCATGAGCTTTGGGTAATGACCGAAAGAATGAGGTCCCGGGTACAAGTGGCCGAAATTAGTTTCCTTCGCAGGGTGGCCGGGCTCAGCCTTAAGAGAGATAGGGTGAGGAGTTCAGACATCCAAGAGGGACTCTGAGTACAGCTGCTGCTCTTCCATGTCAAGAGGAGCCAGCTGAGGTGTCTTGGACATTTAGGACTTTGGACCTCTTGGACGCCTCCCTGAGGAGGTGTTTCGGGCATGTCCACCCGGGAGGAGACCTCGGGACTGACCCAGGACACACTGGAGGGATTATATCTCAGGGCTGGCCTGGGAACGCCTCGGGATTCCCCTGGTGAAAGTGGCTGGGGAGAGGGAAATATCTGGGCTCTGCTGCCCCCATGAACTGGACCCACATAAGTAAATGGTAAATGGACTGCACTTATACAGCGCTGTTCCACCTTCATGGTGCTCAAAGTGCTTTTACATTAGCCTCACATTCACTCATTCACACACACACACTCATACACCAGGAGGTTTGTAATGTTCTGCCAGACTTACTGGGAGTCTAACTTAGGGTTCAGTGTCTTGCCCAAGGACACTTATTTGGACAGCCAGAGCTGGGACACGACCCGCCGGCCCTTCAGTCATTGGATGACCCGCTCTACCAACTGAGCCACAGCCGCCCCGTGGAGGACGACGAGTATGAGTATTTAAGTATTTAAGTATTTAAAAAGCCCGTTTCCATGACTTTCCAGGTTTTCTTGAATAATAAATTTGACATGAATGCGTGTGACTGTAATTCACTGATGCACAACATACTGCGCATTAATTCACAGGTCGTGACTCCACATCCTCTGCTTGTGAGGATCTCTTTAAATTCATGGAAACGCACCGTGAACACATTAAATCCACGCCATGCTGTTTGTCCTTAATCCACACGTCAGGAAAAGCAAGGCTCGGCATGAAATCACACTTTTAATCACGGCATTTTCTGTCACAGCCCAAAACACAAGGTGACACTGGGCGCTATGGGGACACCGAACACGTACAAACACAAAACACTCCCAACTATGTGTTTAACCTTTACTGACGGAGAGCAAACAAAATTAAAGACGCACTCCCAAACACCAAGAACACAAACTGGAGCGTGACTTTGATAAAGTCATACCTGAAACGTCCTCAAGTGAAAGAATCATACTCACATTCTTGACAGAAACTCACCTTGAAGACAACTCATGCAGAAAATGCGACTAAAGCTGATCTGTGTAGATGTTGAGTGATAAGGGATGACACCTCATGCTTAATTGAATCTGGAACAAATGGCTTCATCACAGCACATTATTAACCTCACCGTGTTTCCCTACATTTATTACTACACATGTTTCCTCTGTGCGCTGATTTATGGGACAACAGTACAGCTTTCATCCTAGAACACATTATGGTTTTTATATGACAATTGAAATGTGCCTTTCTTTATAAAAACGATGCTGTAAATGCAGAGGTGGTCAAAGTACTCTCATTCTGTACTTTAGTAGAAGTACAGCTACCTGTGTGAAAAAATACTCTGGTAAAAGTAGAAGTACTGATTCAACTCCTTCACTTCAGTAAAGGTAAAAAATACAATGTCTCGATTGTAATAAAGTACAAAAGTAAACCAGGAAAAATCAGAAAAGTGTCAAAAGTATCTAAAATAAAGCCTTTAAAAGTCAGTTAGTGTGTAGATAATGTCTTGATCAGGTTACAGTTACTCAGTTTTGTGGGTATGGACAGGAAATTTAGGAAAAATTAAATTAAAATGACAAAAAAGTTATAAGATGAGATTGAAAAATGCATAATTTTAAGAGAAAACATTTAAATTGTGAGATAAAAAGTCAAAATTACAAGATACGAGTTACTTTCCTTTTTACACCTCTGTGTAAATCACACTTTATGGCTTTTTAATTAAAAAAAAAACTATGTTCTTCCATGTGGATGGACGTATCAGGAAATCAATCATTGTAAAGATGATCAGTACAATGATTGGCCAGAGTTTTCCTCTAGTTCCACCCTCTAGACTGGATGAACACATTTAGCTTTTTTTTTTTTTTTTTTTTTTTACAAACATTATATTTCATTGTGTGATATGGGATCATGAAGAGGTTTTCAAGCAACATGCTAAAAAATGTTCCAAGTAAAGATGTCCCACCCCACCTTTAACAGATGAAGTAAACACCAGTCCACATTTTCCTGTCTATCCATTATGTGCCCAGACTAGTTTCATAATGAATACAATTTTTTACACACCAACAAAGCTCTTACACAAATGTGTTAATCAGAGAAACTGGACCCATAGTTGATGGACTTACAGCTATTCATCTTCATTATACTGTTACATAAACTCTGCAAGTTAATACAGACTAAGCCCAAACATTTTAGTGCAGACAGACACACCAAGTATTGCTGCAAACAGACTGAAATACACTCACCAACCTGGTGACCTGTGCTAGGCTATTAGCTGTTTTCTTTTTCTTTTGTTTAATGACATGACATACACAATCCCTCTGTAAAATAAGTCCTATGACCACCCAATGTAAGACTGAGGTCTGCCATGATAATTATTAGTCTCATCCTATGGGAAAAATCATCTTTGTGGCATCTTTCATGCAGCTACTGAAAGTTTAAACCATTTTTAACCTATGAAAACCAAGCACAACGTATATGTTAATTCAATAAGGGTTAGAGTTCGGGTTTTTTCCCCTGTATATTTAACATTTCTTAAGTGTGTGTGTGTGTATGTGTGTGTGTGTGTGTGTGTGTCTGCTACATGAATACTTGAGAAATCACCATGACATGACATATACATGGAGATAATGTGCATCAGATGCAATGATTGTGTAAAGGTCAAAGGTCAAGGTAACAATAAATTAAAAGGTCAAAATCATATTATGGGTTATAACTCAAGAATGGAGAGTCACAGAACTTTCAGATTGGTACCAAACGATGTGGAATGAAGATTTATACAATTCTCATAATAGGTATTATCACCTACGACCAATAGTTTTTGAGATCTCTGGAGGTCAAAGGTGACATGATGCAAAATGGACTTCTGTAACACTGTGTGTGTCAAGCAGAGACATATCACACTATAACTTAATTAATACTGAATATATTATCATAATATTAAACGTACTGATGCATATATACATACAATGAAATTCTCAAGATTGCAAAAGGTCAAAGGTCGTATTCAGCAGTAAGTTCAAAATCACATTATTGGCTCTAATTCAAGAAGGGATTGTCATAGAAACTTCAGATTGACACAAAATAGGGGCGAGGTGAGGCATTCTCTGAATACTTGTTGTAATATCTTCTTTAGTTTGCATTTCCTTTCAGTGTAAATTATGTACTTTTCTAATATTTGATTTACTTATCTTGTAGATATCAATTCATTTAATTTCATTTTATGTTATGGTATTTGGTATAGAGGGACAATGTACATTAATGAACATTTCTGTAAATGCACCCTATTGTAGCCAAAAGGTTAATTAATTTGCATTGTCAGTTCTCCTGCAGTATAGTAGATGAAAAAAAAGATAAAATACAGATAAAAAATTAAGGGTTCAGAAGAACAGAAGAAATAGACTTTTTCAGCAAAACTATGAATAACTGAACATAAACCAAATGTCTCCATCCACTGTCACTGATCCAACTCCATGGGTTTTACGGATGAATCAATGTTACAGAAGGTTGATAGTGTTTCCATGGTAACTACGGAGCTTCTGAATGTCCAAGTAGGTCATATCTGAAGACCATGAAAATATAACAAACTGCATTTTACACATTTTTTTGACATGTTTAGTGGATCAAAACTGGATGTTTGGGTCTTTATGAGTTAATACACATGAGATGGTTCCATATCTTTCCCTGATATTATTTTTCAGGACTTTTCAGCCACTACAGAGACAAGTTATCATATCATACACTAATCCATTCCCATGCCCCCCTCATTGTTTAGAAATTTTCTTTTTGTGAAGTTGTAATTTCACCCAGATTTGTGTATTACAGACATTTCTATAATTTATCTACAAAAAAGAATCAGGATAAAATCATCATCAATCATAAAATAATGCAAACACACCCACAGATTACAGCTAACACTTCATTAGCTTGACAAACTGAAGTTACAACACTCAATTGTACAATTTCTAACTCAACTTCCTCTTCTCTCTTACTTCCTGTCCTACATTTCCTCTGAAAATATTTGTATATTTTCAAGACATCACTGAAAAACGATGAATCATCTCAGATTTCGACACACAAGAGCACAAGGCAGGGGAGGATAACGGATTTTCCAGCATAATTTAACCATTTCCAGGACATTTCAAGGATTTTTATTGTCATACCAGGTCACTTCCTCTTGTACTTGGGTCTGGGATCGAGTCATAAATAATTTAAGATGAAATTTGAAAATATAAACACAGTAGATACAAAAAGTGAGAAAAATAAAGAAATAAAATGAAGTAAAACTGTACAGGGGATCAGAAGCTGAGCTCATGTACGTAACAGCACAGGTTTGGTGGAGGTGGAGTTTATCAGTGTGACTACTTCAGGAAAGAAGCTGTTTGTGAGCCCTCCCCCTTTGACCTTTTTTTTTTCTCCTTTACCATGTTTTTGATGACTGGAAAATTGATCATTTTCTAGGTCTTCCAGGTTTTCCAGAACACGTGGAAACCCTGACAGAAGTACGTGGAAAAAGTCATCTCTCTTTGGAAATAAATCAAACTGTTCCGCCTTTTTAACAACGTAAGTATAAGAGGAAAAAACGTCGACACTGCCACTATAGTTCTGAATAATGGGCTTTGTCTTGTGCATCACATGCTGGTGGCAGCAGAGGAGGGGTGGGGGGGGTGGGGGGGGGGGGTGCTGTCAGAGTGGAGTCAGTAAGACACTGATGCTAATGAGGCATTAGCTTAAGCCTATAATGCAGAGCAGGGCAGTTTAACATCGAGGCTGGCCCGGCACACAACCAATCTGGCTCGTTGGATTTGGGATGATACTGCTGATGAACCAGAAGCTGCATTCACTCGTACAAGTCGCCTTCACACAACCTGTGGCAGCGAAAACACACCCTTCCCAGTTGAACGTCTGCAGATTTATAGAAGAATCACTCGTTTGCCTCTGAAAACACGAGCCGGTTTTAAGGTTTGATCACTTGAGAGCTTTCAACTGGCACCTGGCAATGTTGAAATATTTCGATATCTTTCACGAAAACAATACAATGAATTTCTGCCTCTATAACAAAGGATGCCAAACTCATTTTAGTTTTGGCAAATTTAAGTAAAATTATAGCATAATTGCACATAAATGATGACAATTACGCATTTTTGTCATTGTTTTACTGCAGAAAATAACATTAAATCATGAACATATTTATATTAAAACTAAATATCCAAACAAAAAAACATGTAAATTACATGATATTTCTTTAAAATAAGTGCAATAAGGGCAATATTATGCCCCAACATATCATTTAGTATTTATTTAATCTATACTATCTATCTATCTATCTATCTATCTATCTATCTATCTATCTATCTATCTATCTATCTATCTATCTATCTATCTATCTATCTATCTATCTATCTATCTATCTATCTATCTATCTATCTATCTATCTATCTATCTATCTATCTATCTATCTATCTATCTATCTACTATACTGAACGCATTAAAGACTATAAATCTTATTGTTCCCCTGCAACCACATGCCTGAAAAACAAAAAAAAAAAACCCTGCTGGCATAGGTTCATGAGGTTCAGGTCTTAGGTGTGAGTCCAGAGCTTGTTTCTCCTATACATTCCACTAATCTCATCTGTGTTAATGTATTAGCGAGTCCTTCTACACATACAAAGCAGCTCTGAAACCGGCAATGCGGCTCACACCAAACTATTCTCAGCCTTTAGGTTAAACGGGCAGAAACGGTGATTTACGTCAACATATATTCAGGCCATAACACTCTGCTTAACGCTTAAATGTCAATACATGCACATGTGTTTAACATTAATGTAATCAGCTTGCTGTCTTGTAATGTAATCTGGGTGTGTGCTTTTATTTCAAGCCTGTTGTTCCCAGCAGCGTTTTAAATCCATCGATGTGAAACCCAGCAAGCTTTCGACTTTTACTACCCACTGCTCTGCCTGAGGGACCTTCGCACAGACTGCTACAACTTGTCAGAAAAAAAGGAATCCCAGCTTGTAATATTTGGATAGATGGATAGATAAGGCTTTTGTGTGTGTGTGTGTTTAGTTTTTTTTCCTGAGACATTGATGTGTTTCAACATTTGAGGCTGGGAATCCATGTGTGGTCACCTGAAATGTGTAGTAATTGATATAAATAACCAAAAATTCTTAAGCTGTGTTTCCATTCGACATAATGTAAATATCGCTCGAAAAATTTGGTAATGGAAACACCTGAATTTCGAAAAAAAAAAAACACTCAAATATCGATAAAAAGAAAGTTTTCACGCTTTCATGAGGTGGTATTTCACATGTTTTGATATTGTAATATATCGCAAAAGCGCAATGGAAACACTTTTTCTACAATTATATGTCACAGGATGTGCATGGTCAGAATAGACTCATTAGTTTTTCAAGCTAAACAGATGTGACAGTGTGAAAAATAATTGTCTTCAGTGGGAAAATCAGTGGAGGAGAGAAACTGTGACTGTATATTACACTATCATTACTTTTATCTCATAATTCTGACTTTTTGTTTCACAGTTATGGCTATTTATTTCACAATTTTGACATTTTACCCTATACATTTGACTTTTTATGTCATAATTTTAACATTTTATCTCACAATTTTGACTTTTTCTCTTAAAATTATGCATTTTTAAATCTCGTCTTATAACTTTTTTCTCATTTCATGATGACTCTTTTTTTTTTTTTTTTCATTTTTCCTAAATTTCCTGTCCATACCCCAAACAATTAGTAACTGTGACCTAATCAAACACATTATCTATCATTATCATTTTTGGCCAGTCAAGTTTTTCAGTAAATGGGATTCATTTTTGGAACCAAGTGTAAAACATTTAATAGAAAAGTAAAACACTGTCTGAAGGAAAACCAAAAACAGGCAACAGACAACATGCCCACATACAGATGTTGTATTGTTTTTCTTTTTACATAAAGGTTTTAAGCTGTCGGAAGCATATTTTAGATCAAATAAATTTGTATATATTGTGTTTTATGTGATATTTTTCTTAGAATAGGTAGCATGAGTAGGGACTGGGGTTTCAAATTAGCCATCTGTCCCTGTTGAATAAACTACAAATATTCAAAAATAATAATAATTAAGTAGCTGCAGATCAGCTACAAGTTGCAGCTGCACGGTGCGGGCCAGGTGAAGCAGGCGAGAAACATCAGATGCAATTATCTATTTAAGTAAAGTTCAAAGGTCAAGGTGACATTTAGCAGAAAGGTCAAAATCACATTATTGGCTCTAATTCAAGAACGGGTTGCACGACTAATGTGGTAGAACATACAACATTTTATTTTGTATATAAGTTGCAGTGTCTTCTGTGGATGGTTGTTCATCTATTTCAAAAAATATTATCATGGAGTTTTTTGTTACAAATGTCACAAAATATCATTAATTGTTTATATCACTTCATTAAAATGCCATATCAGATAACATGCAACATAAAGAAGAAATTGTCTAAAAATGCAATACTATTATGGCCTGTAAAAATGTGCTACAGTAAATCACCCTGTACTTATAAGTTGAATTTAAAATAGAAAAGTGTACCAAATGTTTTATTTTATTTTTTTGTTATGAGTCAGTTTTCTGCATATTTTAGGATTGTATTATTCTATAGAAGAGCAAAAAAAAAAAAAAGCATCTAATGTTCAGGATACCCTAACTTACGACTTGTTGCTGATTTAATAAAAAATTTCTCTGGCGTGGAACTCGATTTGCAGGTTCTTCACGGTAAAGGAATGAGTGCTACATGTTATCTGAAGCAAGCATCTGTTTTCATCTACTTTGAAGTTCTTCTTTTAGCTCCAATATTTCGTCATGCTGCTACACAATTAGAACCACTCAATCCACACAAATTTAACGCTTTTTTTTTTTTTTTTTATGTCAAATCTTGGACAGTTTTCTCACTGAAACATTCGCAGCAAAATATAATGCCCAGTTATATATCCTGTCCTGTGCATGAATGGGTTTTAGGCTAAAGTATTTAGGTTAATCTACAGATTTACAACATTATCACACAGAAGAGCTTAAGTTACACTGACAAAAAGAAACTTAAAGTGTGTGTACGGCAATTAACAACTCCACAATAGCCTCATATTCTTCAGGAACAGCAGACACCTTTTTCTGCATATAGCTTCTGTATAGGACGCACAAAATAAAATGCTAATGTTCAAGATTTGCTGATTTAATTATAGATTTTTCTCCAGTGTGGAAGTTGATTTCTAGGTTTTTCACTGCGCTAATGAATACTGTACGTTATGATTATCTTTCTTACACTATTTCCAACTGTACAGCAGTTTTTCTCCGAGCTCCAATATTTTCTTTTTTATAGGCATTTCCACACCAAAGTGTTTTTAATAGAGGTGGTCGAAGTACTCAGATTCTGTACTTAAGTAGAAGTACAGCTACTCGTGTGAAAAAATATGATTCGACTCGAAAGAGTACAACTTCTCCATTGTAATAATGTACAAAAATAAAAGATAAAACTGCATTTTTTTTTTGCCATGAATGCAATAATACTTATTTAACCAGGAAGAATTGTAAAGGTTTTAAAAGGATTTAAAATAAAGCCTTTAAAATCAATCAATCAAATTTTACAACACCAAAAAGGTACACATGGTGCTTTCTAAAATGAGATAAAAACAATAAAAACACGGAACAATTATAAAACCAAGATAAAAACAAGGATAAAAACAAGATATAAAACTAAAACAGCAACATAAAAGAGACATGGACGTGTCATAAAAGTGAGTTACTGTGTAGAAATGTGTTTGATCAGATCACAGTGCTCAGTTTTGTGGGTCTGGACAGGCAATTTAGGAAAAATGGGGGTGAGGGGGGGTGTCACAATTAATATAAAAAGTCATGAGATTTAAAAAAGAAAAAAAAAAAAAAAAAGAAGTTATAAATACAGTATGAGATTTTAAAAAATACCCAATTTTAAGAGAAAAAGTCAAAATTATGAGATAAAATGTTAAAATTGTAAAATAAAAAGTCCAAATTATGAGATTAAAAAGTCTAAATTATGAGATAAAACGTCAAAATTGTCAAATAAAATGTCCAAATTATGAGGTAAAAAGTCAAAATCATGAGATAATAGTCATATAAATAACATATATAAAGTCACAATTTCTCTCCTCCAGTGATTTTCCCTTTAATTTATTCTTCGTACTGTCACATCTGTTTAGTTTGAAAAAGTAACCAGTCTATTCTGAGAATGTACGGAGTATAAAGTACAGATATTTATCCAAAAATGTATGGAGTAAAAGTAAAAAGTTGCCAGAAAATCAAAGTACCGATACCTAAAACAAATCTACTTCAGTCCAGTAACTAAATCCTTTCCACCTGTGGTTTTCAAAGCGTCTCCTAAACTTTTTCGCAACATTCCTGGACCTCCACTTCACAACAGTGGCAATTAACCGCCAGCGTAAATGGATGCTTACAGTACAGTTCCTTTTGATGATGTTGCTTTCTAAGCCTAATGACAGCCTGGGTGTTGTGTTTGTGGGTCACTGAGGGTCAGTTCAGTGCTTCAGCCTCTAGCTTGTGGCCATTCCCTCTCTGTTTTTGACCTTAGTCCCAGTGCTTGTTTACCTGCTGAGTGGAATGTGGCGTTATGTAAGGCTTAATCTATCAGAAAGTACATGTTCCACTGTTACCTGGGCCACAGGGCAACACACACTGGCAAACACAAATGTCCGCAATGACTCACACGTCGACAAACAGCTCAATGAGGCCGGCCTTTCTGATGCAAATGCAAAGTGTGTTCAAATAAAGACAGTCCGCCCTGTATGTATACATGATTTAGCTGCTTTCTACTCACACAGCGCACACATACGCACTGTCGTAGTAGCTCACTGTGTACTGACGCATGCACTTTTACGATCAATAACAAGGCTTTTACAGTCACGCAATAAAGATAGGACCCACTCGGCTTACACATGCTGAATACACACACCTCATTTGCTGTTAACAAGTCCAGCTGTGCACTGTAAAGCCAAATACGTTAGCAGAATTCAAAACATTTAAGGCAATCGATTGACTCAATTGTATTGAGTTGATGAACTTCAAAAATACAATTTTCCAGAACTTAAAAATTTAGATGCTTCAACTTTTTTCAATTATACTTAATTGAAACCATATAAATAACAGTCCAATATCATTCTGTTTCACTTAATGACTTAATTCCACTCAGTTGAACCTCATCTATATTTTTAAGTTATGTTCACTTATATTCCCTTTAATTTAAAAAATATTAGTTGGAAGTACTTAAAAAGCAGAACATGTTACAGTAACTTCATACATTTGCGTCAGTAGTACTATTTCTGAAACTTTGAGTATTCACAACTGAATATATTTAATTATTCTGAACGTTCGGGTTTACAGTGTGGGCCTGTTTTCACATCTCCCTTCTATGGAACTTTCCTGTACTGTTTCGTAAAGAAGCACCACTGATGTGTTTCCGGTTTATGTTTATACGCTATCGACGCGCTCACGATGTCAATATTTCTTTCCGTCAGCTTCTATTAATGGCAGCGTCTAATTGCATGCACCTCCTCTTTGGGTTTGTGCTGGTGTGAAGCTGGGTCAAACTGCTCATAAACACCATCAAAAAAGTATGTCACTTAACATCACAGTAGATCAATGAGCCTTGGCTCTGAAGGTTTCCACGGTAACATGGCAGTATATAGTGAGGGTAAAAATAGAGGTATACGCACATATCCTCAAATACATTCTCTACGCATACTGTACAATATGTGCTGTGACATTCTGTCCATTTTCTGTATGATTTGATGATGTGTATTTACTGAAGGAGCATGATGAACCTACTGTAAACTAGAAAACAAGTCAGTTTATTTAACTCTTTGCATGAATTATGAGAACTTTAGTCAAGATTTTTATTCCTCTTTAGGCCTGAAAAAAATGAGATCTTTTTTAATGAACCTATTTTTTTATGGAGTTACAAAAATGACCATGTTTAACCCTTTGGTCAAAGTACTCACATTCTGTATTTAAGTAGAAGTACTGAAGTATTTCTTCATAAAGTAAATTGAATGCTGTTCTTCAACCATTTGAAAACATAAAATTGGTGTTTGATTATATTCTAAATGAAAATATTCAGATGATTGGAGGCAGATCCTGCAATAGACAAAACATTTGTGGATATTTAGTGATGTTTTGATGTGTTTTGGGCGACATTTGGACAATCTTTTGGTTTGTTTTGTTGGACTATGACTGCGTTTGTTGGAATACGGTTCCTCTGTGGATAATTAGGAGACATAAATGTTCAAATCAGCTGTTTGACATTTGTATTTTGAACAAATTAGTGATCGTACCTGCTGTGGTTATTTTATATGAAAGTGGCTTTTTATGTGTGAGAATCTCTACATTGGGTCATGTGACATTTGGGACAGATTTGGGTAGTTTGATTAACATTTTTAAGCGACTATTTCCAGCCTATATGTGGACGTTGGAAGCTAAAAGGGTTAACAGTCTCATATAAATAAATCAGGACAAAAAAAAAAGTCACTTTTGTCTGAAGAAAGCCCTTAATTCTTTTCATCAAATATGACCTTTTAACTCCCAGCTCCCTAAGATTTTGATACCACCCAATCCTATTAGTGATAATGGGTTAGTGCCTAAAGGAATCTTAGTCAGCAGTACACCAGCACTCTTTAAACCGGGGTCAACGAAGGGGTATGTTTACATGTGGTACAGTCAAGTACACTAAGCAACAAACAGCAGTCAGGTTCACGCTTCCGGGGCATGACCGAGTCACACATCCAAAGGAGCTTAACACTGAAAGGTTGCACGCAAACATAGCTAGTGTACCCAAAACCTTACCGGGACAGTGCACCAGAACCGCTCCAAAAGGTCACACTAAACTAAAATAAACTGGCGAGGCTGAAATAAACTAGTCTGAATCGAAATAGGAAACTGTAGAAGACGCCAGAAATAAAGCTCAGATTATGCCAGTATTAAACACAAGAGAAGAATGTGACCTTTGATGCCTCATGCTTGGTATGTCATGAGCAGGGCAGTTCATAAGCTGGCTGTTTTGCAGTCTACGTCCAAACACCCCCCCCCGCCCAAACAAAACACGGACTTGTGACTTGTTTGCTTCATACTGCAGGGTGAACGGGGTCTCAGACGGCTTATTGTTGCCCAAGTTGCTAATAGCGAGGGAGCTAAAGGCCATTTTGGGGCAAAATCTGTAATGGCGTGTTGTAAAAGGTTGTGGGGTATTTTTGGAAAAGTTCGATTTTCAGGAACATCATCCAGGTGCACAACATTCAAACTGTTTTTAGTGACGTACCCCCTGAGAAACATGTTTTCAATCCAGTACCCCCTGATGTGGGCAAAACATTTTTGGAAGAAAAAAAGAGGTACAATGCTGTAAAGTCAGTGTCTGATTTTTTAAATAATTTTTTTATCTCAACATTTTGACTTTTTATTTCATGATTTTGACTTTGTATTTTTTTTTTCCGCAATTCAATTCAATTTATTTCGAATATGCAACAAATGAAAAACAAGCACGCTCAAAAAATATAAAAAAAAAAACATATACATGAAAAAAAAACAAAAACAAAACAAAACACATTGCTTCATTTGCACATTCGAAAAGGAGTGGGAGGAAGTAAAACTTTTTTTAACCCCACCCCTTCACCTCAAAAACAATTGATATTTTAACGTCCTGTCAACATGATACATGAAAAAAAAAATTTAAATTAACAACTCCTTGGTATCTATTCACCTCATTTTACAATTACAACTTTGTCTATTGATCAAAGGGACATCAAACATTAAAATGTCAACCCCAAAACAGCTGAAAATAATATATTACATGACTCTGTGGGCCGATCTGTTCAAAAGTTGATATTCTTTCACGTCCAATGGTGGCCATTTTGAATTTGGGGTGGTAGCATCACTCCAGTAGCGAGGTTGTGCAGTCAGATATTACTATATGAGGGTAGTAGAAACCAAAAAACACCCACTAGCTTTTACAACACCCCATGTCTGTAAACCCCCCCCCTGGCTCTCTAGCTATAACGGTGAAAATGCTTTGGAACAGGTTTGTCCAAATTATTCTACAAAGGGCCGGTGTGCTGCTGCTTGGTTGGAACAAAAACCTGCAGCCACACCGGCCTTTTGGGAATGGTTTTCCCATGTTTGCTTTTTGAACGTAAAATATCAATAAAAAAATTTATAAAAAAAAAAAAAAAAAAACACCCCTCAACAACATACTGTGTCAATTTGTATTGTTAAAAACCAGGCCAGTGCAAACATTTAGACAGAGCAACTCAAGCGCCATATGCCATCGAGCCAGGAGGAGATAGTGAGTGATGATTGTTTGTAAATGAGCAGACTGTAGTTGCTCGTGGGATTCCCGTAAGTGCCAAGTGCTTCACGTTGGCACCACATGCTGACGGCCAGAGTCCATGCCTGAGGAAAATAGAATATATGCCCACATCGCATAGCAATCAACACAGAGTGAGTATACTGATGACTTATTAATAGTCCCAGCGCATGCATTAAAGCTACCGCTAAAGTAATTAAACCTGCCCCAATGCAGTAAGTCATCTGAATGAATGCCTCTGTGGTGACATGAAACACGGACCAGAGAGAGAGAGAGAGAGAGAGAGAGAGAGGGAGAGAGAGAGAGAGAGAGAGAGAGAGAGAGAGAGAGAGAGAGAGAGAGAGAGAGAGAGAGAGAGAGAGAGAGAGAGATAGATAGATAGATAGATAGATAGATAGATAGATAGATAGATAGATAGATAGATAGATAGATAGATAGATAGATAGATAGATAGATAGATAGATAGATAGATAGATAGATAGATAGATAGATAGATAGATAGATTCAGTGTTCAGCTTGAGTCCATGTCATTGAACTCTACAAACCAAGGCAGAAATCTCAGTGTAATTATTGACTCAGACCTGAATTTCAACAAGCATTTAAAAGCTATTACCCAGTCTGCCTATTACCTCCCGAAGAACGTCACTAGAATCAAGGGTTTTCTGTCCAAAGCAGAGACAGAAAAACTCATTCATTCATTCATTTTCACTAAATTAGATTATTGTAATGCTGTCTTCACTGGTGTAAACATACAAATCAATCAGGCAGCTACAGCTGAGCCAAAACGCTGCTGCATCCTAGACCTGCTGCTTCCATATGAAGAATCCAGAGCCTTGAGGTCATAGGTCATCAGGGACAGGTTTACTGTGTGTTCCCAAAATCAGAACCAAACAAACTGAAGCATCATTCAGTTGTTGTGCTCCTCACCTGTGGAACAAACTACCTGATGTCTGGGAAAAACATTACTGTTCACTGGAGCTTTGACTGGAATTGTTAATTGTCTTTTAAATGTTTTTTATGTCGCTTATTTTAATTGTCTTTTAATGCACTTTAATAGTGGTTTTCATTTGAACTTTCTTCTATGTTTCATGTAAAGCACCTTGAATTGTCCTGTACACAAAAGGTGCCATACAAATAAATTGTGCCAACCTCATTATCGAACTTGTCGAAAAGTTGCGTTACTGGGCTACATTAAAAAAACAAAAAACAAAACTGGCTTGACAAGATCCTCAGCTAAAGTCCGGTGCATGAGGATAAACAAAGACAGAGGTGAAGGAACATGCAGTAATGTAACTACAGTTCAAAGCTCAGCACCAAGGACCAAATTCCACACTGCTCACCATCTTGGCACTATTTTGCAGTTTCAAATCCAGGTTTGTTTGTGTGAACCGTTAATTTGAGCATTACATAAGGTGTTGTTTTGGAGAAAAGCGACTGTATATACACCTTAAAGCACACCCAGTGATGAATCAGTACATCAGGTTGCATAATGTACAGAAGAGAGTCTTATCAAAGCCTTGTTAGATTCATACAGTATGTGATGATGTTACCGTAAACAAAGGTGATAGAGTTCAGCAAGAGTGATTATGGGCGTAAACAGCCGGGGATACTGTTGAGAAAGCCTTATCAGTCAACAGCTTCAAAGAAAACAGCTAATAAGTGTGGAACGTACAGTGCTGCCGTGTAACCGCATGGTCAATAATGGCACTTTACACGTTGACAAGCAACACACAGTCACAGAAGAAACGTTTGACAAATCCAGTCCGCCAAAAGGTCCAGTCTGGCCCTTGGGATGAATTTATAATTATAAAAATGACGCTAAAATATGAACAATCCTTTCAGTTCAGGTTCCACATTCAGACCAACTGAGTAATAGCAATAAATTCCTATTTTAATAACATATAATTAATGAAAACTGCTCATTTTTGTCTTTGTAGATGTCAATATTTTCATGTATCTACAGTAAAACTAAGCAGAATTTTGCAAGACATGTGAATAATATGTATTTATTTTTGTTTTGTATGTATGTAGATATGTGTGAATATATATATATATATATATATATATATATATATATATATATATATATATACTGTATATATGTATATGTATATGAAGGTATAGGTGGATGTAAAGATATAGAGCGTATAATTTATAAAATGATAGTATGTGTGTACATATATGTGTACAGATGGATATGAGTGTATAGGTGTAAATACATAGTAATATATATTATAGGATATTTTGTATATGACATATTTTTGTATCATTTTGATAAACCAAATGGAATAGATTTATATATGTTTTTTGGCATTTGTATTATTGTTTGGTAAAAATAGAGGTGGGAGATAATATGTTTTTTTTTACTTCTTCCCACTCCCTTTCAAATATGTTACTTGCCTTCTTATTTTTGAAAATGATTTTGTGCTTGACATATTCGAAATAAAATGACTAAACTAAAAAAAAAAAAAAAACTAAAACTAAACTATCTTCAGAGAAGCAAGTGTTATTTTAACAGGATTCTGCCTGTTACTAAACGTTTTCTAGATTTCTAAGTAAGTGTTAAAATTACACATATTACATGTAGATGTAAACATTTTGATATTATAATTTTATTTTTTTGCTGTAAAACATTTTTCTATATTATTATGTTATTATTTTACTGGTCCGACCCACTTCAGGTCAAATTTAGCTTAATGTGTGTGTGTGTGTGTGTGTGTGTGTGTGTGTGTGTGTGTGTGTGTGTGTGTGTGTGTGTGTGTGTGTGTGTGTCATGTGACTAAAACAGACAAGGAACGCCTAAAACCACTGTTTTTGGGAGCACTTAAGAACGAGTAAAAACTAATTTAAATACATTAGTAAAATTACAAAAAAAAGAGCCATTAGAATTTGAATATTCTACCTGATTAATGAATAAAGTAAAATATTTTGAAGCAACTAAAATGTATTTATTCAACTTAGTATTTTACAATTGCTGGATATTGTATATATTAAAACACAGATGTCAAACTCCAGTCCTAACATGTTTTAGATATTTGCCTCTTCCACATGATTCAGTTGAACCCTTTAACTCATGAGACTTTAGCAGTTCCACAGTAAAAATGAATAAAATAAAATAAGCAAAAAAATTAACAAAAATGAATAATTAACTAACATGAACAAAGTAAGACACAAATGGAACAAAATTAAAGGAAAAAAATACTAAATAAAATGTCGAAAAATCATCTAAATGAGCAACAGAATGAACAAAAACTAATAAATATTTCCAAAATTAAAAACATTTGCAAAAAAAAACTTATGAAAAAGACAGAAAAAAAGACGGAACTAGAATTGAAATGTCCCATAAAAGCACTCATGGTATCCTTCCAGTTTGAGCCGGTGAGACTCTGCACAAACAGTACGGATCTGACTGATGCTGAACGGCCGCTAGGATAACACGTTTACCTTGAAGACGAGTTGTTCTGGTTTGTACGTGACAATGAGTTGACAGACTTGACAAAAGCTCATTCAAGTTTCAAGTGTCAAATATACACTATGGTAACCTCCAGGAAGAGTTGGGATTATAGGACGTTGCTGAACGCTGCTGAGATGGAAACTTTATGATTATAACAGATGTAATGTGAACCCTGCTGTTTGCAGAGTACAAGTACTTACTGTGTACTTAAGTATATTTTTAAGTACCTGTACTTTACTTGAGTATTTTTTTCTAGCAACTTTTTACTTTTACTCCGTACATTTTTGTATAAATATCTGTACTTTATACTCTTTACATTCTCAGAATAGACTTTCAAACTAGACAAATGCCAAAGTATGAATGAAAAATAAGTTGTAAATCAGAAACTGTGACTTACTAGCTCATAATTCTGACTTTTTCCTCATAATTTGGACTTTTTATCTCAGAATTTTGATTTTTTATTTCATAATTATGCTTTTTTTTTTTTTTAAATCTCCTATTTACGACTTTAACATTTTTCCATATCCACTAAACTGAGTACCATGACCCAATAAAACATATCGTTTACACACTAACTCACTTTTAAAGGATTTGTTTTTGGATATTTTTTGAAAATATTCAGTTTTTTCCTACTTAAATAAGTATTATTTCATCCATAGCAAAAAAAATAAAATAAAAACAGTTAATTAAGAAGTTGTACTTTTTTACTTTTACTTCAGTAAAGGAGTTGAATCAGTACTTCTACTTTTACCATAGTATTTTTTCCCACACCACACCAGTAGCTATACTCCTACTTAAGTACAGGATGGGGAGTACTATGACCACCTCTTTCTGTTTGTCTGTCACCAGGACTATGTAAAAACACCATGACCAATTTCACTAAACTTGGTGTTGGGAATGAGAACTTTTATTTTGGAGCAGATCCATTAAGAAAATGATGGAACTTTTTTAGAAAGTATCAACTTCTGACTCTAAATATACATGTAAATAAGATGAATCAGAACACAAATGACAAAAGTGTCATGTTTTTATTATATATAATGGTGTGTTATTCCACATTAATGTCAGTTTATGTACATGTATACAATGGATTAGTCAATATTCCACTAGAAACAACCTGTAAAGTGAATGGATCATAATGTGACAGTGTTTTGAAGTAGATCGAGTAGATCTCAGACCAATATCCCTTTGTTAATTCCAAGAATTTCACATTTTGACCCAAGACTTATCTTGGAATCTTGAGCCAACCAGCATTTAAAACTCAAGTGTTCTTTATCAGTAACACACACAAGGTAAATTTCCATTAGTTTTATTCCAGACGTATTTTACTTTTAGACCAGTGTTATGTCTGTTACTATGCTAATAATACTGCCCTGTCTAGGCCCGTCAATGTAATTAACTAATTGCATAATGGACATTACTTACTTAATTACAATCAGGCCATTATGTTAAGTAATTACATTACTTAACATAATCAAGATAACTTTGATTCACTTGTAGAAAAACAACTGTACTTAACTGTACTTTTTAAAGATCTATTCTTAGCAGCCTCATAAAGGGGGAGAAGAATAAAGAAAAAAGAAAAAGGAGGATATGGAGAGGAAAAAGAAGGAGAGAAGTGAGATTTAGAAGGAAAAGGAATGAAAAGAAGAAACGGGAAACAAGGAAAAAGGAAATAAAAGAAAGAAAAATAAGGAAGATAAGAAAGAAGAAGAAGAGAAGGAGAAGGAAAAGAAAAAAAAGTGACTGTCTTTGTTGTGTTGTTTGGACATTTGTCTTGGGTTCAACTTTTGCATTGTGGGTTTTTTTTTTGTTTTGTTTTTCATCTGGCGGTGAGGTAATGGTAATGGTGGGCTATGTAAACTTTGGCTTTAGCCCTAAACCTTTTCAATCAAGCAATGTATTGATCATGTGTGTATTTGTGTCTTGTTCTGTATTATGACCAAAATTAAAAAATAATCTAATCTAACATAAATAAAAAAAATTAACTGTATTGAACAAAAAAAAAAACTGTAGTTCATCACTATGTATTTTCTGTTTTGGCATGTCTAACCTTTTCTTTTCTTTTCTTTTCTTTTTTTTTTTCAGAAAAGCACATTTTACCCCCACTTTTTGTGCTCCTTGTCAATAAACGCTCTTGTACTTCCTCATCTGTAAAAATATATGTATAATAAAGCTGAACCTGCGTAATTAACAAAAAAAAAACTTAAGTGGTAAACGTCAAACATTGTATGATGAGCATACACACACGAGTCAAAACACTCAATGAGATCATGGGGAAGCTTATAGAAAACATGACAGGACTAAGAGCAGAGCCCTGAGGCCTCCCGATCCTCAGAGGAGATAAACAGTACAGTTTCCACCAGGGATCACAGAGTTTATTCAAAAACAATTAGAACCAGCCAATCAAAAGCAGATCGTAATATTGAAACGAGGACTGGATGGCAGCTGAGATAGAGAAACCTTTGTCCCTTTGTCATAACGTCACAGGAGGAAAAAACAAATAGGTTGCATTGATCTGTTCGAGGGAGGGCATTTTTTTCCCCCCTCATTTGTATGTTTTCTTCTGTTAGGGTTTTCTTTGAACATAATAACATCCATCAATAGCAGGGGTATCAAACTCGTTTTAGTTCAGGGGCCACATTAAACTAAATTTGATCTGAATTGGGCCAAACCACTAAAATAATAATATAATATGTAAATAAATAATGTCAACTCCAAATTTTCCTCTGTTTTAGAGCAAAAAAAAAAAAGTTAAATTATGTGATGAAAATGTTCACATCTACCAACTGTCCTTTAAAACAATGTGAATAACATGAATAAAGCGACACTTCTTCAGAAAACTAAATGTAATTTTAACAAGATTATGTCTCAGTTTATCATTTACACATCAATTACAATGTACTGATTATTTATTAGTGGATCTATAAACACACAAAGCATTTAATAAAAGGCAAAACATTATTAAACTTACACTTCAGACATTTCAAAATGTTCATATTTGTTCAGGTCATTCATGTTTTTTGTGACATAATAGTTTGTTTTATTGTAAATACAGTAAAATGACGTGAAAATGTTGAAATTAAATGTGGAGTTGTGAGTATTTATAGGTTATTATGGTAGTATTTTACTGATCTGACCCATTTTGATCTCGTATGTGGAACCTGAAATTAAATTATCAGTATATTCACTGTCAAGTTATCACAGGGGCCGGGCTGGATCTGGCCCCCGGGCCGCATGTTTGACACCCCTGATCTAAAGTCATCATAGCGCAGAGAAGAACTGCCTTCCTGTCATATCCTTTCAACCATAATAGGAGACTAAATATCATGGTTAACTGGATATTTGTGTGACTATGGGCAGTTAATGTCAATAATCTAAAAGCCTTTTATATAAACTACAGTTCTACATTTTTCTCAGATGCTCAAAATACAACCCTGACCTTTTTTTTTTTTTTTCTTTACGTGCCTCTACTTCACATTTATTACCCTGGGGCCTCTTATCTCTCTCTTATCTCGTGTTTTTCAGCTAAACCAAGGCCAAGGCAAAGTCAGGGTCACTACAAGGATGACCTCTTGACACCCTTGGACTATTCTGTAACCAGGTTAGACCACCGCACAGGTCAGCTGCTCGTCTGGCCAGTCTGAAGCCAGAAGCCCTGATGAAAACACAGAGCATTCAGGGATTTTAGTGGAATTTCAATTTCATAACAGCGGCGAGGGCTGTTATGACACAGCCGCTTATAACACACAGAGACAGGCGGTTATTAAACAGGTATAAAAACCAAGTCGGGGCAGAGTGGACTGGCAGTGATGTGTGAAGTTTATCTAATTTTAGTCGAAGGTCACTGAGTGCTGACTGGTTCGCTCAGTTGAATAAAAGCCCAGTACAATATTTAATATTCTTCAATTAAGGTGAACAGGATCTCCCTGTGCTCATCACTCCTGACATTTGTGTAAGATTATGTGGTGAGGAGTTCAATCATGCCTTGAGGCGGCGGTGAATGAAAAGGCAGCTTTGGCAAGTACACAACACTTTTTCTTTTTTTTTTTTTTCTTCTCCTCACTGTTTATAAAACAACTGCTGGGAACACACATTAGGCACCGTATGCGAGGGTACATACTGTACTAAAAACACAAGCATGTGCACACATTGTGTTTGTCAGGATGCTACGTTAGGCCACAAATGTGCAGCTGGTGCTTTGTACAACTTACAAATCATGTCATTCAACTGGATTTCGTTCTGCATTTGACACTCAGTGACATTGCATGCGTTTTAAATCCTCCTGTGTTATCTAATAAGCGCCATCAACAACAGTGTGACAAATGTTATATTATCAGTTTATGTGATCAGTGGGAAGCCTTTTGGCAACCGGCAGGGAACAGGAAGTGTCTACAACTGTCTCCAAAGCCACACATAATCAACAGCTCAGTCTGGACCAGGAAACTGACGCACTGCTTAATCATCAGCCGTGTCGTGGGGATTTTGGGTCTATTACGCGGCTCAATTCTCTCGTTTTCTGTCTATGCTCCCATGCCAAAATCTCACTCATCCAGACGCTAATGCACTACTAACACATCTCTCGTCCACCTCTACTCCTTCTGCTCGCTCCCTCTGTCCCGATGCGAGCTGATGCATGCCACGGAAGCAGTGACGTCAGTTGTTTACTGTCTTGTAGGTCGTTGCAGTGCAGCAGCACATCCAGCAGGGCTTATGTAACTCTTCTGCCTGCTGCATGACAGTATGACAGGCCGTGTACTGCCGGCTGGTGGTAGGAGCTTGGCTGGCAGAGCTTCACCCTGCGCGGCATAGCCCACTTCCACAATTGCACACACTAATCTGAGCACAGGTGGATGCAAAGACAGAACACACACCTACAGTGGTATCATCCAGTCAGCGTTCAACCCTGCACTGAGCTGTGTGCGTGTGCAGAAGGAAAACACAGCAAGTTCAATGCAAGAGCACACGGTAGCTCTAAATGGACCTCCTCCCTCACCACACATATCCCAGGATCCTCCACTGCAGCAGCAGCAGCAGCAGCAGCAGCAGAGAAGTAAACAACTCGAGCTGGCCTCTGATGGGGATCCTCCTAATCCAATGCAGACAGAGGTCGCCCCCTGTCAGCAGAAGGAAGCAGCACACTTTCATCCACCCCACTCCCTTCAACATCTTTTACTGTTCTTCAGTCCTCTAGCATCGCTCCCTTATCATTTTCTTCTCCAAATACTTCCAGTAAATTCCTCAATGTTTTCTCAACCATTATAAAGCTCAAACACTGCAGCATTGAAACACTTTGGGCAACACCCAAACCAAATGAATGTAAAATCATTGTGGAGAGCATCAAGAATTCTATTTGAATTATTATCATTGTTTTTAATTGTAGTCTATGAAAATGTAAATTGAATTTCCGTACAAAAATGTGGTGATAATGGGCCAAAATGATGGGAAATAAAAAATTGTTTGACTCAAAAACTTTATTTGCTCCACATAGATAACAACTTAAATGCAAAAATGTGAAACACACCAACTAAGCCATTGAAGAACCTAAAAACCCTTCATGTTCCATAGTGTTTGTCTATTACCATGCTTCTGTAATTTGCTGAATCTTTTCATGTTTTTTTTTTTTTTAAATCAATTTCATTCCTTTAACTCTTCATGTTTTAGGTCATTCAGTCACTTTATAATTCAGCTATCAAAATTATTCTAAACAGCCCCATGCTTTCAACACCATCATTATTAGCATTTGCAATTTGCTTTTTTAAGTATCTCGTGTTTGCTTTTTGCTAAATTCATTGTACTTAATGCAACATTTTTCTGTTTTCACAGTTTATACCACAGTTGAAAACTTTATAGGAATCTATTGTCACTGTTACAAGAACAGGAAAAATCTGTCTAGCAGCAAAGCCAACTGTATACCACAGAAATGAGTAATATATACAGCATATAAAGGACATATACAATGTGATAAAAATGTGTACAAGGCAAAATAAAAAAAACAGCGTATTAGACTGAAGGGTGAGTGCTGTGTTTGTATTCCATTTATTTCAGTCCTGAGATAATAAAATTATTGAAATTAAAAATACTATAGTTTGTTCACTTCCTGTTTGAAGTATACTATCACCTCTGGGATTTTTTTCCACCACATTTCCGTTGTACAGGATGTTTTCATGCTTTAACTGAAATTCAAATACATTCCCAGTGATCTTTATTGATCCCTGTGGGGAAATCCTCCCTGCCATCCACACAGAGGTCAAAGTTTTATGTGTCACTGACAGAACAGCACTAAGGCCCCCTCAACGTGATGCACAGACTTTCAATCCACAAAAGTACTTAAATTTAACCTGTCAAATAAATATGGACACATTTTTATGAGCATGAAAGATGAGAAAGAGGCACCAGGTTTATGATGAGGAAGCAGCACTGCGTGGGTGAGGAATGTGACCTGTGAAATATGGCATGTACGTTGGTACAAGCCTCAGATACTTTTGATTGAAAACAAAATGTCACTGGAATTATTTTGCATTGCTTTACAAGTAAAGGCATGTACTTGGCATTAACACAATGACTGACTAATAAAGTGAACATCAAAACAAAAGTGAGACTGAAATCTGCAACAAGGTTAAAAGGTATGACAACAATTAAGAATGTGAGAGGTTTCTGCCATCATGTATAAGAGTTATCTGAATATTTGACATAGCATTTGCAATATCCTACACAAAATATCCTTGGTTGCTGCTTAAGGGAATCCAGGTGTTTTCAACAGCTCCAGTTATTTAATAGTAAATAGTCCAATTTTGTTAGCAAAGAATAATCTGATGAGTAGCCACCGCTCCAATTATTTTCCAATTGTTTTTAATGATCTGCTTGTGAAACACTTCATGAAAATTGCAAAATCCTCCTTGAATAAAATCCTTGTATTCAAAAGATATCTAACCAGTTAGTTTAGTCTGTAAATTTTTAAATAGTAAATTGAAATAAGGCAATATACAAGATGTGATACATGAAACAGATCATTTGTATGCACAATTAAGCAAGTCTCATTGATCTTTGTAAAATACAGGAATTCTTATGTTAATATAATAGGGTTTTTTTCACAAAACCTATGTCCAATTAAAAAGACAAGTAGCCGTCATATGAAAAATAGAGGTTTAGGTATAATGCATGTTTACACTTTAAATATTTTCTAGTAGTGTTAATTTTTTTTAACATTTTTGTACACTTAATGTGATGGTTTCTTTGAAGATATATCATCCAGGTCCACTTTTTCTTGCAAAGGTCTAAGTATAAGAAAACATCTATGAAATATTTTCAGAATAAATATTACAATGCCAACTGTTAATAATTACATTAAAATGCATAATCCTTTGGTCAAATGACATCATCCCTATGACTGACTACAATGACAGACTCTTCCAGAAATGAATGGAAAACTCTGCATGCTAAATCACACTTGAAAACAATCCTTATTCCATCCATTTTCTGATTTATCCTCACTATGATCAGCCTATGGAGCCTATCCTTGCTACTTAAAGGCAAAGGGGGGTACACCTGCCATAAGTCACCAGGCCATTGCAGGGCTGACATATAGAGACAAACAATCACTCTCACACCTATGGGCAGTTGTAGAGTAATCACTTAACCCAGGTCATGTCTTTGGAGGGTGGGAGGAAGACATGGGGAGAACATGCACACTCTACATAGGAAGGTCCCACTGTCTGGTTCTGGTGGACCTTCTTGCTATCACCCTTACAGTCCGTCTTATCAAATTGGTTTGGGAAAATGTCTGTATAAATCTTTAAATTGCTTTGACTGAAGAGACAGCAGACAAACTATAATGTTATATAGTATTATATAATATCTATAATAATACATTACAATCACTTACCTGGATAAGGTGCACACAAACAGGAGAGAACACATGAAGACTGAATGTGAACTGTCTTCCCACACATCTCTGAACACCTCCCCCAGACTAATTTCTTCTGCAAATTAACAACACAGGAGATAAAACACAAATTAATGGACTACATCCTGTGCAACTGTGTTATAATAGAATTAAATGAGTGCCTTTCAGTTCCATCTTGTTTACCATCATGAATGATCACCAGTGTCACGATCACCAGGGCGAGGAAACATAATACATAAAATAATTACAGTCTGGCCACTTCAGTGGTAACCGTGGAACATTATCTGTGTTTTATGCGACTGTGATGAAGGGAAAACATGTATTATTTTCACGACTACAGTTTACTACAACTACTTACCCACTTGGCTCCAGACTCAGGACTAGCCACTTGACTCGCCATCATTACAGCACTTCAATGTCTCCCTCTGCTGGTATAATAACAAATAAAATTATGGAACGAATTTGACTTTTTGGGTGTTTAAATCTGACATCCCTAAACTACATGTTATTTTTGCTAGCTAAAATATATTAATGACAACCGTTAGCTACAAATAGTGTACAATAATACAAACTCTAGCTAAAAAGGTAACAGTTACGTAGGTTATTCAATTACATTACAGTCTTAAACTTTTTTTACCAGAGGAAAAAAGAGCTGAAATTCACACACTTTAATTCTATATTTTTTTCTCATTAATATTACACTTAACTTAAGCAGGCTAATGTTTACTAGCTAAAAACGCGACCCAAAAAAGCACGAGGAACAAATGTTCCGTTTCTGTTTCCAGGGGAGGGGTTATATTGAAACACAATGGAGTTTATGGAAGCCTTTTCTTGAAGCTCACAAAGAAATGTGACAAACCACCTTTTCCAAGGACTCAAAAAGCAAGGTACTGCCTACATTTCATTTATATGAACATATTTAGCATATCGTATCAACATTTAGCTCCAAATAGAGCTGGAAGATGATACTTTACAGTACATTGGGATTTGTTTTCAAAATGAGAGCAGGGATAAATCTGTATTTAATGTACTTTTATTTTGTATAACAAAGATCCTGACACGAAGTTGCACATTTTTAATATCAGTACCTTTATAGGTGCTAGTGTTTATCGATGACATTCTGCGTTTTACACGTTGCTCTAATTTCACAACAGTGACTTTTATTTTGAAAATTAAAACCAGGAAGTGGGATCCCGTGGTGTTCTGTCTTACATAAAAGTGTTTGTTTTTTTTTTGTTTTGTAAGATCTGTGGAAAATAATGTGACATAATTTCCTGATATAGATTTGAGTCACAAGTTATGTTTACTGAATACCATCTTCTATAGAGACAGTTGGTGTGTTGTCAGATAATTTGTCAGACAAATTGTCATTCACAGACATGTTAGGACTTGTTACATTCTGACCTTATCTACATTACACCCGGAAAACATTAACTGCAGTGCTTTCCCCCTCGTTATTCACAATTATATGACAGATAAATAAAAAAAAAAAAATATTTACCTCAAATTCCACCCACTCCATAATGACAAAGTGAAATAGCTTGTATGAAACTTTTACTTTTCATTTAAAACAAACAAACAAAAAGTGATCCCACTCCTCGCAAACCTTTTATCTGATTTACCCTGTCTCTTATCCTTGTGAAAACACATTTTTGGTGAAGAATCAAAAATATATACATAGACATTTACACTGTTTGCTCAGTACTTTGTTTGGCACACCATTGGGAGCGATTCCAGCCTCAAGTCCAGTGGGCTTCAGGTCTGACCCCTGGTTGGGACACTCAAGGACCTTCACCGTCATCTTGAACTCCCTGCTTTGTGATCTTGACTGTTTGGTGAATCTTCAGCCCAATCCTTAGGTTCAGAGCTCTCTGAAGCAGGTCATCATCAAGGATGTCTCTGTCTCTTCTTCATCCCTGACTGGTCTCCTAGTTCCTGCTGTTAAAAACATTCAACAGCCTGATGCTACCTCCACCATGATTCACTGTAGAATGGTGTTGGACAGGTGATGAGCACTGTGTGGTTTCATCCAGACATGATGTATGGCTTTAAGGCCAAACACTTTAATCTGTATTTCATCCAGATAATTTTGTTTCTTGTGGTCTCAGAATCCTTCAGGCAGACTGCCATATGTCTTTTACCTGAGGGGCTTCCCTCTGAACACAGACCTCACAAAAACGTGTGTATGTGTGTTTTCAAATCATGCCCAATGAACTGAATTTACCATAGGGTTGACTTCAATGAATTCGTGGAAACATCTGAAATAGGATGAGTGGAAACAGGATGAACCTGAGCTCAGGTTTGAGTGTCTAAGCAAACATTATAAATACTCATGTACATGTAATTTATATATATAATATACACACAGACACACACACACACACACACACATATATATATATATATATATATATATATATATATATATATATATATATATATATATATATATATATATTTAACATGTTATTATGAGGCGTGTGTCTAGAATTAGATAAAATAAAAATGTAGCATGTTGAATACTGTCCATATGCACTGTACATGTGAAGATTAAGTAAAAAAAATAAATAAATAAATAAAGTAAGACCATGAACTTCAATTTTTTTCATTTTGGTTTGATCCATTTATCAGAAACAGATTCACTCTTAGTGATAAAATATTTTAAACTGAAATAATTGGTCTACAGTGGAGTTATTTAACATAAAATATCATTTTTTAGGGGGGGCATGATTGTCATACGTTCTTCCTTTGAGTTTTTTAAGGTCTTCAAATGTATATTTCAAGGGGGGAAAATAATGATTTATTTTTTCGTTATTTAACTGTTACATTACCCTATTCTATTAGAAAAATAAAAGTGATTTTAATGAGTAATAGTAATTACCTTTACTGTTCAAATTGTCAGTGATGATCACATTCTTCTGTATAACAACAAACGGTCCGAATTTTGAGTGGACAGTATGTTTCAGTGTGGAGATTCAAACACTTTCCTTCTGAAATCTAAGCAGTCAGTCACATTACTCTGCAGTGTTGGATTAAATGTATGTTTTAAGCATTTTAAGCTTCATTGACCAGGTTAAGACATTGTAGTGTTTTAGTGAATTAACTGTCTTACACTGTTGTTTTACAGATTTCAATATGGAAGGGACTTCTAAAAGTGATGACTCTGGTCAAACATCAGTTGCTGCTCAAGTCCCTTTCCTTCACCTTTGCACCACATTAGAGAAAATCCAAAAGGCTAAAACTCGTCCAGAAAAATCCAGAACACTTGGGGATTTCGTTGATTCATGGAGGAAGTTTCATTCTGCCCTCCACAAAGACACCCCCAAAACAACGGACTCCTTCTACCCAGCCATGCGTCTTATTGTCCCCGCTTTTGAACGAGATCGGATGGCATATGGGATTAAAGAAAGTATGTTAGCCAAGCTGTACATAGATGTATTAGGCCTTCCGAAGAATGGCCCAGAGGCTAATAAATTGCTGAACTACAGAGCCCCGACGACATCACAAGGAGAAGCTGGAGATTTTGCCGGCATGGCGTACTTTGTTTTGAAGAAACGTTGCAGTGGTCAAGGAAAACTTAGCATTAAAGAGGTTAATGACTTCCTGGACTCTGTTGCCATCAACAATGCAAGTAAGAAAAAGGATCTTGTAAGGAAGAGTCTGTTGCACCTCATCACCCAGAGCTCAGCTCTTGAGCAAAAGTGGCTCATCAGGATGATTCTGAAGGACATGAAGCTAGGGATCAGCAAAGAAATCGTTCTTCAAGTGTTCCACCCGGATGCAGCTGAGCTCTACAATGTTAACACAGACTTAAATAAGGTTTGCCAACAACTCCACAACCCCTCTGTGTCATTGAGTGAAGTTTCTATTGGACTTTTCTCTGCTTTCAAGCCTATGTTGGCAGCTGTGGCCAACATCCGTAATATTGAGAAACAGATGGGTAATAGCCCTTTTTATGTTGAAACCAAGCTAGACGGAGAACGCATACAACTGCACAAAGATGGGGATGTGTACAAGTACTTTAGTCGAAATGCCTTTGAATACACACAGCAGTTTGGGGGGTCACCACTGGAGGGCTCGCTGACACCTTACATTCACAATGTTTTCAAAAGCCACGTTGTGAATTGTATACTTGATGGTGAGATGATGGCATATAACCCGACCACAGAGAACTTCATGCAGAAAGGGAGCAAATTTGACATCAAGAAGCTGATGAATGACTCTGAGTTACAGACATGTTTCTGTGTCTTTGACGTGTTGTTGGTCAACAACCAGAAACTTGGAAAGGAAACCCTGAAAAAGCGTTATGAGACTTTACAGACTGTTATTTCCCCAGTCAAAGGAAGGATGCATTTGGTAGCAAAAACTGAAGTCAGAACCACTCAGGACGTGGTGAATGCCCTCAATGAAGCCATAGACGGCAGAGAAGAAGGAATCATGGTTAAAGACCCGTTGTCTATCTACAAACCTGACAAACGTGGGGAGGGGTGGCTGAAAATCAAGCCAGAGTATGTAGACGGCTTAATGGATGAGCTGGACTTGCTGATCGTTGGCGGATACTGGGGCAAAGGCAGACGTGGTGGTATGATGTCCCATTTCTTATGTGCTGTTGCAGAAGCCCCCAAACTCGACGAGAAACCTTCAGTTTTTCACACTATCTGTCGAATCGGCTCAGGCTACACCATGAAAGAGTTATACGACCTGGGGTTAAAGTTAGCAAAGCACTGGAAAGTCTACAGGAAGAACGACCCGCCCGCATCCATCCTGTGTGCCACAGAGAAACCAGAGGTCTACATTGAACCATGTAACTCCGTTATCCTCCAAGTCAAGGCGGCTGAAATCGTGGGGAGTGACATGTATAAAACCAACTGCACCCTACGCTTCCCGAGGATTGAGAAGATTCGTGAAGACAAGGAGTGGCACCAGTGCATGACTCTGGCTGAGCTGGATCAGTTTCGGAGCAAAGCGTCTGGGAAATTGGCTTCGCGCCACGTGCGTATTGATAACGATGAACCGGAGAAGAAGAAACGCAAGCAGGCGGTCAAACCGAAGAAGGTGGTCGGGGTTATCGATCGCTTCAAGTCTCAGGACCTGTCTGGGGTTACCAAGGAAACGGACATGTTCGAAGATGTGGAATTCTGCATCCTTAACGGCACTGAGGATCATCCCAAGGCGGAGCTGGAGAAGGGCGTGGCCAGGTAAAAGGTTCACATCTGGAATGATGAGAGAATTGCAGTAAAAGTATATGAAAGGTTCACTTATGAATATCATTAGAAATATTATATTACAGCTATTTTAGATTAAGTACAACAATGATAACTCAAAAAGTTATGCGCTGATTTTAATGACACTTTCAGAGATGATTGATAATGCGCCAAGGAAGAAACCATGACATTTTGAGCTATAAAGGTCAAAGGTCAAGGTCAACAGCTCAGAATCCAGACAAGATAGTAGCATGTTTTTTTTTGCATTCAAAACAATTGAACTCAATGAAATATGGATATAGATAGATAGATAGATAGATAGATAGATAGATAGATAGATAGATAGATAGATAGATAAGCAGCAGTACATGTACTAAAAACACAGAGCACAATAAATACAACTGCAATTATACAACAAAAAAATAAATATTCCCCTAACATCAAGACCATGTACATATACATAAAAAGGGGGGGGTCCAGTGGTTTCAATATGTACAATGACCCTTTAAAATCAGTTTGAAATGAAATAAATATCGAAATCAAATCAACAAATAAAAATGTGTGTTTAATTTTCCTTTTAAAACATTCACAGATATCCTCAACCTGAATATTAAACTTACTTCACCTGTTCTTTCCATCTCAGGTGCGGCGGTATCGTGGTTCAAAACCCCGGTCGCGACACCTACTGTGTCATTGCTGGTGTGGAGAACATGCGTGTGAAGAACCTCATTTCCTCTAACCAACATGACGTGGTTTGGGCAGCCTGGCTGTTGGAGTGCCTTGACCAAAAAGAAGTGGTCCCATGGCAACCGTGCCACATGATTCACATGTCTCCCTCCACCAGAGAGCACTTTGCCAAGGAATACGACAGCTATGGCGACAGCTACTTTGTAGACACAGACGAGCAGCAGCTGAAGGAGGTGTTCAGCCGGATCGACTGCGCACACGCATCGACAACTGTGGACGTGGGTCGGGTGGAGGAGCGTTACGGCTGGGAGGACCTTCCAACCAGCATGTTCCGGCCCTACAGGGTTTACATGGACTGCTACGCTGACATTGGAGAACCCACAAGTGCCATACCTGCCAGCTGCCTGGACATCAGGGCTCTGGAGTTTCGCTACCACGGAGGAACTGTGGAGCAGAAGTTAGATGAAGGAGTCTCACATGTCATCGTCGCAGAGGAAACAAGACTTTTGGATTTACGTACTCTAAGGCGGTGTTTTAGGAAAAAGTTTAAGATTGTAACGGATTCATGGGTAACTGATTCGATTAAAGCAGGGTATGTGATGAATGACAATGAGTACTTGGTGTAAAGGTAAAGATGAAGGTATCCTAGGATGAAATTAGTACTAGAGGAAGAGCCTCATTTTACATTTTGTAGCTTTAAATTTTAAATCCTGATTGAATTAACTTTTAATTATTAACAAGACATTTAACAGCAGCTGAGGGGTTTCATTTAAATACAGTTTTATAGGGATGTTAGAGATCAGCCGCTCGATTCAGCTTGTGGAATCACACACTCTGTGGGACTGCTTTAGGTGAGAGATGCTGATTGATTCAGTGAAAGCAGGGGATGTCACAAGGTGTAGTTGAAAGGCAAAGATCTACGAGAGACATAAGGAACAAGTGTCTCAGCATTTTGTCAGTCCTAATCATACATTTAAAATCTAAATGAAATAGGTGTTAACTTTTAATAGCACATAACTTAACAATGCCAAAAAGTGACACTGGTGGTGGTGGGTGGGTGGGTTGTATTAAGCACCACTGTAGGGATGTTTATCAGATATCCACCACTCAACTTTATGAGTGTTCTGTCATGAGTCATTTGTGTTTTAATTGTGGCTTCAGAAAATAACCGCAAAAAAAAAAAAATCACTGACTATTTTTTTTAACTGTTGAATGACACTTTGTGTTATTTTTAGGGACGTTGATACAGTTCACATTTAATCAAAACTGACATTTGTAATTGTATTACGCATGTTTTTAACTCTCCTAAAACACCAGGAGCGTAAAACTGGAATGACAGAAGTGAGTTTTTAACGCACTGTCCGTTTTTACAGCTCGTTGTTTCAGTGTTTTTAAAATGACAACTCCAATAAAGATGTTGACGTGGGACGAAATACAGAGACTGTTGTGCATGATTTAATTCTAAAGTTGGTAATTAAGATGAAATGAGGGAAATATGAAGTGATGTCCTTTGCTTTGGCTCCTCAGTGTGTTCTCTGCTAACGGAGGAAGGCCCAGGGCCTCCGACAGACGTATGTTAAAACCGGTTCAGTCAGGGCCCTCCAACAAAGAAGTCATCATGTTTTCCTGTCTTCAAAAATGCCACATAAGTGCCTCGGGATTCACTCATATGTTATAACCTTCATTACCATCACCTCTAGGGTACAGGTAGCTGCCTGTGGTGTCTTGGGCATTGTTGTCAGTAAATGCCACATGAATACATTGTCAAAGTGAAAGTGATGAGCTGCCTCTTCCTGGTGATATAATCAACAACATCTGTCATTAAAATGTAGTATAGTTTTCTGAAGGGTTTTAACATCCGCACGCTTCATGACTAAACAATTTAATTGATTTTTTTTTTTTTTTTTTTACTTTAAGACTTGTTTGCAGGAGAGAAAAATCTTCATTCCTGTACCTCAAGTAAGAAGTCTGCAACCCTCGCCCACTCTTGACTATTTCCAGGTGATGCAGCATGAGGGCATGACTGACAGCCTTTAATTAGAGGTCCTCAACTGCTGCTTATTCCTCTGCGCCTTTGTGCATGTGCTGCTGCATTTTGTCACTGCTGCTACGGTGCACAACTGTTGCTTTTGAAGAATTTAGCTGCAGGTTCTCTGAAAGGAATTCACTGATGTGTATGTGTTAGTGTGGTGGTGGTGGTGGTGGTGGTGGGGGGGGGGGGGGGGGGGGGGGGGGCAGATGATCAGTCCTGAGGATCTAATAGCCTCTGAAAGCCAGCATTGCAGAAATACCATGTCCTAATGGGATAAATGCTCTAATTTGGCCAGCCCTAGCTATTGGAAAGATGGTAGCAGTGAACACGCTGAACATAAGCAGAAACAAATGGTTTGGAATCAGGCCCCTAGTCAACCAGCAGCAGCACGCACTCAGCTGAAATAAATGAGCTCCTGTAGAAAGCGAATATGCTCATGACTGCAGGGTGTGTTTGTCTGCAGTAATTAGCACAGCCCACCTTCAATGAAGAAATATAATCAAACACAACAACAACAAAAAATCATGCTCCATTTGGCACCTAATGAACAACTGGTCACAGAGTTCATAAATGAACCACACTTACCTGTTGAACACACTTGAATAAAATACCTGCGTCTCATCACATGCTGTTTTCTAGCATGTTTTTAAAAAGCATCATTGCCGTTTTAAATCACTGGAGGAAATTTTTTAAATCCAACTTGTATTATTACACTGAAAAAAGTAAAATACTGAATCAACTTCAAAATTCTTCTATAATTTTGTATTTTTATCTAACAATTTTGACTTTTTATCTCAGAATTTTGACTTTATCTCATGATTTTGACTTTATTTCATGATTTTGACTTTGGATTTGACAATTACAACTTTGTCTATTCATCAAAGGGGCATCAAACATCAAAAGCTCAACCCCAAAATTGCTGAAAATGATATATTAGACGACTCTGTAGGCTGATCTGCTTGTTATTCCTTCATATCCAATGGTGGCCATTTTGAATTTGGGACGGTAGCATCACTCTCGGAGTTGCCCCACAAGGTTGTGCAGTCAGATGTTATTATATGAGGGTAGTAAAAAACAAAAAACACCCACAACCTTCTACAACAGCCCATGTCCATAAAGCTGCAGCAAATGTGTAAGGTTGAGCTCATTTGAAGAGACTTTACATTTCAGTTTAACCAACTTATTTGTGACAAAACTTTTCATGCGCTCAGAAAAAAACAAGCCAATATTTGCCTTTATTTTCAGATCATCTATGAAGGCTTTTAAAGAGTTCACTTAACTTCTGATGGAGAATTTCACAACATTTAATCCATCAGCTGAAGACAAACATGTGACTATGACATATATAGAGTTTTCACTGGACAGAAAGTGCATGAGAAAATAGAACTAAATGAAGTATGAATGGGAAAAGTATTCAAATAGATGTAAATGTTTTCTGACTGATGGGATTGGGTTACACTTTGAGATGATTTTAGGGAATATTAGTAATTACACTTTGTTTTTAGTAGTTTTTACATTATTAGTGGTGTTTTATTTGTCATGTGTATTGTCTGTGTTGTATTGTCTTAGCCAGGACACTTGCAAAAAAATCTTTTTAATCTCAATGAGTCATTTTTTTCTGGTTAAATTAAAGTAAAGGTTGTCACACACTTGAAATTGAACTAAATGTATCACATTTACCTCTGATTGAGTGAAGTAGGGACTGTAAACTCCAAATTAGAAGGAAATAGAAAGCTGTTTTTATGACTACAGGGTGAAAAAATGGGTGATCCATCAACACAAAGGGAACTTTATCTGCATTATACCAAGTTAATCCTTACTCCTTGTGTGAAAAATAAAGTTGAGCGTGCAGCTTAGGTATACACAGCATAAGTGTTTTCTCAAAGAATTTATCCAGTGGGAATACAACAACAAGGCTCAGTGATTTTTAAGTGTGTATTACTTGACATTTAGGCAGTATTGTTCAACTGAAATTCAGGAATACTGAGTAGAGATGAATTAAATTAAAATATAGTCAAGTAAAACTGCAGTGATATCCAATCTGAAATGAGCCAAAACATGTAAGCTCCTTTAAAAGGAGAAAAAAGTGCTTTCATTCTTTTCAATAAGAACATCTGTTCTGGGGCTGAAACCAGGTAACAGTGTCAAGTCGGTCGTAATGCACAGGAAAACAACTCTGCAAGAGGATGTTTCACAATACTGCATCTGCCTGCAGCTCTGCTCAGATAATGGTTCTGAATGAGTTCACTTCACAGCTGCATAGTTTGACTGTTCGGATCCTTCTGGAGCTGTTTTGTGTTTAAACTATTCTACACAACTATACACTGCTATGTTTCAGACTGTTAGCATCATTTACTATTATTCTGAAGTGACTGTCAGCACATTCCTGGTTGAAGTCAGTCTGACTGTCTGACCGAGAGATGCGGTGACCGCGGTGCGCGCGCATAACGTCAGAGACGAAGAAAGTGAGTGAAGTGCGCATGAGTGAGATAAGCCATACCGGAAGTCCAAAAAACAAAATGCTATTATTTTTGTGGCGGTAATCGACACCGAACAGAAAAGTAGTGAATTAATGTCAAATAAATCACTAATTGTTTGCATTTTAAGATAATATCAGCATGATTTCCTTATTTCAGCTTCTAAAAATATTAGTTTTCAGTTTTAGGTACTGTACATGACTACAGACATGTTTGTTTTTGTTTTTTTTTTTACTTCACGAAACTCAAACGGTCGACGCACGCGACCAGATACATTTTACAAAAGCGAAACAGCAGCTGCAATGTAAAGAAAAAAATATATAAAGGGAAACATCGTGAGCCTTTATGTTGAAGGTTCTGATGGGTTTCGCGCCTTGTTGTTGCCGTGCGCTTTACGCAGCACTCTGCACACACATACACACACGCACCGTCTTTAGGCGAACATGGCGGCAACTTGATAACGGCAGCGAGATGAAGACGGTGAGGGCTTGAAAAAGAAAAGAGGTCTGTGACAGGCTTTAGGCCCATCCGCCGACACAAAGGCAGACAGCTCCGCCATGCTGGAAGAGGATAGCGCCCTTGTCCCTACACGACCGAGGCCAGGGAAAACGTAAATGCGTCGGTGAGTGTTTCTAAAAACGGAGTCGAGGCTACGCAGAGGAGCGGAGCGGCGCCGCGCGGAGCTCAGGGCGGACGGGAGGACAGCGGCTTCACCGGTCAGCCATGGAGGATGCGGCCCGTGGTCGCCAGCGTCTAATTTCCCATCCAGCCCACGCTCATTTTAATGGGAATTACCGCTGATCGCAAAAACAAGCCGGGACAACCCACCACCCGACACTTGAGGGGAGGAAAACGCGAAGCGGACCCCACGTCAATGACTGTTGCGGCAGAGGAGCCCCCACGGTGGAGTCGGCCGGTTCCCAAAATATGACCAGGGGTGCTGGGACGTGTTGGCAGCAAGAAGATGACGACGGCTTCCAAATCTGGCTAGAGCCCCCCCGCGACAACCAAAAGCCATTCACCGACTCAGAGAGGGCGCAGAGATGGCGACTGTCCTTGGCATCCCTCTTGTTCTTAACCATCCTCCTCTCTGATCACCTGTGGTTCTGCGCCGAGGCCACACTGGCCCTGACCCGGGATAAGTTCGCATCCTCCCACCTCCTGTCACCCCAGACCCACTCAGCACAGAGCAGCCTCAGAGGAAACCCAGATGATATTTTTATAGGAAACTCTACGAAACCTTTGTGGCTTGAAACTTGCCACCAGGATAGTTTATCACAAAACTGCTTTACTTTCGCAGATGCCGACCATTTGTGCAGGGGCCTTTCCGACAAAGAGGGGACGCGGGCTGTAAATATGAGCGATTTGTACCTTTCCTTTTGTAACTCCTACTCTCTGCTGGATTTGTTTTACGGGTTGACAAGTCCGGACAATTTGAACTGCAGCCTCGACGTGCTTGACGATAGCGACACGACCAGATGCAGCCTGTGTGTCCAGGCGTACCAGCGCTACGACCTGCACGCCCAAGAGAAATATGAGGACTTTGAGCTCCTGACTCAGAAATATGAGCCGGGGGCATATTCAGTGAGGACGTGCATGGAGCAGTGCAAGGTAGGCTGAAAAAGGGGGGCTGGGGGTGGGTGTATGGGTGATGTGGTGGCCATCTGTTGATTTGGGCCCGGATAGGTGCCAGTTTTGGTCCTCCTCCTCCTGTCGCCATGGAGACGGATGACAGATTCAAGGAGACTCCCGGCTCCGGGCCTCATGTTCATTCATCTCCTCATTGTGTTTAGGCCCCATGCTAATGTGCAGATGGAGGCCCAGCTCCTGCTTCCCCCCCCCCTCCTCCTCTAACATCTACAGCCATCTCTGTATCAACCTCATTAGTTCACGCTCTGTTCTTTGACATTGACGACCTGCTCGCGCCTCATCAGGTCACAATCTGCCTGATCAGCCATCGATAACCTGGGCAGGGGCTGTTCGAGGTGCCCTATTGCCTGAGCTTTATATATATATATATATATATAGCCTCGCGGTTTTAACACTTTAATGAGCAGGAAGAGGGGTGCTGGCATATGCAAACAACTCTCTGGGAGCCTGTGTGTCCTGTGTGTGCTGTCGCAGTCCGCCAGGTGTTCATCATGGCCGCCCCACTCCATATCGAGAGCGTTTCATTAAAGTCAAGAGGTGGTTTCCCTGTTTAATGTGGCGGAAGGCTTTTTCGCTTCGACTTGTGTTTGCCCATTAACAGGCCTTCACCTAGGCCTCATGTCGGTGCAGACAACAAGGCCCAGGCTCGCTGTTTGATTGCCATGCACTGTTTGTCAGGTAGTAATAAGGAGAGGTAGAGTAAATGAGGCTGTAATGAGTGTCCGAGAGACACACAGGGGCCGGTGTGAGCGCATACAGGCTGCGTTCAGCACCGCGGACAGCTCCATGGTAGCGCGGAGCTGTCCGTGGTGCTGAATGACGCTCCCAGGCTCCATTCACAGAAGCCCTGGCCAATCCCAGATGGTCTCCATTCACCCAACCAGCGGCAGAGAAGTCGGTTGGGTTAGGCGTCAAAACGCGGATCTAATCAGGCCATCTGCCTTTTCTATACAAACCCAACGAGTTCTGAACTTGGACTAGTTTGAAAAACAAGTGTACATTTACAGTACTGAAAACAAACAAACAAACAAACATTGTGTTGTCATCAAACAATAAGGCAATTCCTTTTGTTTTTGCCGTGTGAGACAACAGAGTGCTTTTTGGTAGAGGTGATTATTAGTTAAAGTACTTCCTTTCTGTACTTAAGTAGAAGTACAGCTACTTGTGTGGTAAACGTAGAAGTATTTATTCAACTTCTTTACTGAGGTAAAAGTAAAAAAGTAAAATTTCTGACTTGTGATAAAGTAAAAATTAAACTGCATTCTTTTTTTGCGATAAATGAAATAATACGTATTTAAGATGGAAAAAAAACAAACTCTGATGTGATGATGTGTTTGATGAGGTCATTGTACAGGACATTTTGGAAACATTCAAAAGTCATAAGTAGGAGATAAAAAAATAAAATATGAACTTATGAAATTAAAAAAAAATGAAATTATGAGATAAAAAGTCAAAATTATGAGATCAAAGTCAAAATGATGAGATAATAAATGGATAATTATGAGATAAAAAGTCCAAATTATGTTATAGTAAGTCACCATTTACTTATTTTTCGTACTGTCACATCTGTTTAGTTTGAAAAAGTAATGAGTCTATTCTGACAGTACAGATATTTATACAAGAAAATGTACGAAGCAAAAGTAAAAAATTTGCAGAAAAATAAATACTCAAGGAAAATACAGATACCAAAAAAAATAAATCAACTTAAGTACAGTAAAGAAAGTACTTTTACTTCCACCTCTGAACATAGGAACGGTTGTGAACCTCACATTCCCCCTCAAATAAACATACAAAGGAACTATAGATGTTTACTTAATATATACTTATTTGCAGCTTCATTATTCAATCAATTATCATCTGTTTTTCAGTAATTTTTTTTTTAAGTTTTAGGTCTCATCTCCATAAATGTTCAGGCCTAGTTTATATCAGACTATTAATGACAATCAGCATCAGTTAAATATGATCTTTCTTCTTGGCTTTTTTTTCCTCTGACATACTTATGTGTCACAACATACCCTATAAATCTCTTATGGTATGAACTCATAATGATTTATTTTTGCACATGATGTTGAAGTCATAGTTGCCAGATTAAGAATATGTGAGAAACTGTCACTGATGAAAAGAAACTAGCACATGATAAGAACCCCATTTAATGTTAAGTTATGAAGGAATTCTTCGAACATCTACAAAAGATGCCTTGCTATCTTGGTAATGTACATTTGTCAATTCTGATATACATTCACATTCTTTCTGTCATTCTGCTGGATTGAAGCCAACGCATGATTTGTGTGAAACTGTCAGTCTCATGCTGTAATGGAAGGCTGAGACATGCCATAGTTTCCACATTCTGCGAACATACCTCTTGGCATTTGGAGGAAAAACAGTCATTTAGTCAAGCTGCTAATTTCTCCAACAATGACCCATTTATTATTATTGTTTTTTTTTTTTTTTATCACCTTCTTGATTATAGGTTTGTACAGGTCCTTCTGCAGTCTACAGTACTAGAGAGAGCGGAGTGACTCAAATGATAATTTCAAGCTCTTGTTGAGTTAATGGCTACCTGCCTCCGAGAAGCCCGAGAAGTTGTGTGCCGACTCAGGCAGACGTATGTGTAATCTCTGTAAACGTGGCGCGCCGAGCTAACACATACAAAGACGTTAAACAAAGAGTTTGTGAGTACAAAATCATAGTGGTGCTTCAAACAGTCCTGGCAGGTATACGCGTTTGGTGTTTGGTTACCCGCGGCCAAGAGGAAGATCTCTGACATTTCAAGTGAGGATACTTGACATGGTGAGTTGCCTTTGTTGTGCGGGACTGGCTTCTGTGATCCGCAGGTGGTGCTTTGATTGTTAGCCTAGCCTGAGGTGAAACATCACACAGTGGACACGAGCAGTGTGGCGCTCCTCACAATGGGATCCTCCATCATCTGACTCTTTCAAAGCCGTCCAGTCATACTGACAGCAGGGCCGAGCTCCAAACATTTAAACCTGGGACCAAGTGCGAATGCTGCCTTGAAATCAGAGGTGGTCAAAGTACTGACAGTACAGCGACTTGTGTGGAAAAATACTCTGGTAAAAGTAGAAGTACTGATTCAACTCGTTTACTGATGTAAAAGTAAAAAAGTACAACTTCTTAATTGTCATGAAGTAAAAAGTAAAATTGCTTTTTTTTTTTTTTTACTATGGATTAAAATAATATTTATTTAAGCAGGAAAAAACAGAAGTTTTTGGAAAAATATCTCAAAATAAATCCTTTAAAAATGAGTTACTGTGTAGATGATGTGTTTTATTGGGTCATAGTGCTCAGTTTAGCAGGGGGGGACCGGAGATTTAGGAACAATTTTAAAGTCATAAATAGGAGCATAGCATAATTATGACATAAAAAGTCAAAATTATGATGAAAAAACCCAGAGTTATGAAATAAAAAGTCAAACGTCTGAGATAAAAAGTCAAAATTATGAAAAAAAAAATCAGACTCTTTATTTAACAAGGAAAAACAACAACATTAAAAAAAAAAAAAATGTCCAAAAAATAAAGCCTTTAAAAGTGAGTTACTGTGTAGATGATGTGTTTTATTGGGTCATAGTGCTCAGTTTAGTGGGTATGGACAGTAAATTTAGGAATAGGAGATTAAAAAAAAAGCATAATTATGAGATAAAAAAAAATCTAAATCATCAGAATAAAAGTCAAAATTATGAGAAACATTCAGAATTATTAGATACAAAGTCGAAAGTATGAGGAAAAAAGTCAGAATTATGGAAAAAAAAAATCTGAATTATAAAATAAAAAGTCAAAATTATCAGGAAAAAAGTCAGATACCTAAAAATGTACTGAAGTACAGTAAAGGAAGTACTTGTACTTAGTTACTACCATCTCTGCTTGAAAGCAATAATGTGTGTGTGGGTTTTTTTTGGTTTTTTTTTTTTATTATTATTTTTTCAATCCCAAGTGTGAGTTTCAGTGTCAGAGTTACTTGTAGTTTCACAGTAAACAGTGAAAGTCTAACAGTCCTGGATGGTGACAGTCATTAATAACAAAGGCCTGGGGTCTCAGCTCTCTGATCACACTTCATGTTAGCTTCCAGTCATTCCAAAAGTGATACCTGGCTCCTGTTTACATGGTACATTTTGAGCACCTGCAGTTTTTTGGCAGTGGAGTGAAATGAAATTGAGTAAACAGTGCATTTGTAAGGGACATATTTTTAATAAGGAGTTAGTGCTAATGTGGACACGAGTGAGTTTTCAAGGAAACTAAATGATGTACTGTAGTTCTTCTACTTATGAAACTGATTTGTTCTAGAAGTGTTTTCAGAAATAGAGTCGCATTTTACATGTTAACCCTTTAAAAGATATAAAAAAATTACCAATTTTGTATGAAATATGTGTTAACAGTAAAAGGAAATGACAATGCGTGTGTGTGTCGTGACATCATTTTGACTTTTTATCTCATGGTTCTGACTTTTTATCTCATCATTTTGACTTTTTATCTCATCATTTTGACTTTTTATCTCTTCATTTTGACTTTTTATCTCATCGTTTTGACTTTTTATCTCTTCATTTTGACTTTATATCTCATAATTTTGACTTTTTATCTCATTTTGACTTTTTATGTCATGGTTCTGACTTTTTATCTCATCATTTTAACTTTTCATCTCTTCATTTTGACTTTTTATCTCATCATTTTAACTTTTTATCTCATCATTTTGACTTTTTATCTCATCATTTTGAGTGAACCAAATTAAATTGCGTAGGGTTAGCGTTATTTTAATTTAACTTGATTCACTTAACTAGATGTTTTTATGTGTGATTTATTGAAGAAGAATTTTGAAGTTGATTCAATGGTTTACTTTTTTCAGTGTAGACCTTGTATGTGTATTTGTGATCATGGTGTGCATTGTACACTGATTGCATGGATTCAATCAAGTCATTTTTCTTCCTCTAACTTCCCTCTATTATGTTTTTTATGCAAATTCCCTGCCTGTATTTCCAAAGCCACCCCAAAATAACCCAAAAAAAATCATGCAGGAAAGACTGTGATTTGCAACACTAGCAAAATATAATATGAAGGAACATTATGCTTTTGCCCGTCTCAGTATGTATAGTGTATACCATCATCGCCTCCAGCAATTTATCAGAATGGAAAAATGCCAGACAGTGCATCAATGGGTTTCACTGGTGAGTAGAGATAGAGGAAAGTAGAGAGAGTCAGTAGCTTTAGAAACTATAGGTAGCAACAGAACTTAGGATTTGATAGTGTAAATATTAATATTACACTTTTCCTTAAATAGTCAGAGAGTGTGACTCGGCTTCAGCTTCATCCTGCTTGTCTTGCACTCTTTCTACAGCTGATAATAATACAGAAGTCATATTAAATGGAATAAATAAACAGTATTGTTGGTTTTATGCTGCGTTCCGTTTACCTCAGACGCTCAGAGTCAAAGTTGTGAACGTTGTCACACCCTAGTTGACAGTGTTCAAATATAAGTCATGCTTAACAATAACAGTTTGTAACACAGACACTGTGGGGCTGTGGGTGTCAAACATGTGGCCCGGGGACCACATGGAGCCTGCCAAAGGTTCCAATCTGCACTGTAAAAAAACAATCTATGGATTGTAGTCAATACAATTACAGTAACGATTTGCACTCATCTTAGTGGAGTAGATTTTACTGTACATTTTAAGACAAATGTATGAGAGAGAGAGAGAGAGAGAGAGATTTGACTTTTTTTATTGACTTTTTTTGTTTCTGCCTGTATTTAAAACCAGTGGCGGATCTAGATGGCTATTTTTAGAGAAGTCAGGGTGGGAAAGACCCCGCCTCTCCCCCTAATAGCATTTCTGGAATTGAATGAATAATTTTTTTTTTTTTTAAATAAACACAAATAATTACACATACATAGTTTATTTCCATTGACATTTACAAATAAATAACTATATTAAGGATATTGATCAACATTTCAGTTTGATGAGGCAACGAAAATCGGTCTAGAATTCGGTTTCTGAGCTTGTGATTGGGCGGGCACAGCTGTCAATCAGGGTGGGGCCTGCCCATGGATCCGCCCCTGTTTAAAACCTAAAATAAAATCCATTTGAGATATATGAGAGAGAGAGAGAGAGAGAGAGAGAGAGAGAGAGTTACACAGAACCCCTACTCACTGTCTGGCTGCACTGTGATTGGTCAATTAACATTCCAGGGTGGAGAATACTTGTGTGTAAAAGTACATGCTTCTTTACACGTGAGTATTCCCCGCCCTACAATGTTAATTGACCAATCACAGCGCAGCAAGGGCTCGAGAGTGGGAGGGGGTTGTGCGTCTGTCAACAATCAAAAGTCAACAATTAAAATAATGAAAAAACTATGAGCAGACCAAGTAAATATATGATCTTAATTAAGTAAGATTTACTTTTTATGATATAGTTCTTCAACTTCCTGTTGTGGCTCACCTGAATACTTCTACTCCTTGACCAGAAATAACTTGGTTAATCACCTTTAATGTTACTGTATGTGCCAATGATGTAAATAATCATCACCCATCTGTGCACAAACTAAGCTCCTCCCTCTGCTCCTCCCTCTGCTCCTCCCTCTGCTCCTCCCTCTGCTCCTCCCTCTGCTCCTCCCTCTGCTCCTCCCTCTGCTCCTCCCTCTGCTCCTCCCTCTGCTCCTCCGTTGCTCAGGTCCAATTTAATGTCTAATCTTAGCCGGTGTTGTGTGCGAGTGGAAAAGAGGACAGCGACCACAGCGTCCTCCCTCTTTAGATCCTTGTCAACCGCACACATCTGCATTGATCTGTGCTCTTTTGAGCCCGAGGGACGGGTGGCAGCGATACCAAGAGGTTGATCCCTATTGATTTGTGCCGAGCCCTCCGTGTTCACTCGTCCTTCATTTGATAGTGGGTAGCTTCTCTGACCGAAAATAGGGCAGCGTCAGTGAAGACATCATGTCATTTGGACCTGTTCGATTGTGTCTTAAGATGCGGTTGTGAGGCCGCATGCAACTTAAAGTTACTGTTGTAATAATTTAGCAGAATTACAAGACAGGTATGTGTTTACAGACGGCCAGGCCTTTCCATTCATCCACAGGTGGATTATTTTTATTCTTGGGTGTTTGGAAAGACTTAAAGGAAGTTGTTATCTCTATTAAATCTCATCAAAATGTCCACATCTGTAGCCTCCTACACTTTTATAACTGGGCTGCGTCAGTGTCAGGATGCACTGGAAAGGATTTATTTATGTTCATTTCATCAATACTGTACCAGCAATTTAACAAATGACCTTTAAGCAACAGTATGAGGACTAAAAACGAATACAGTGGTTCTTAAATCCGGTCCTTGTGGTCCAGTTAGTGTACCTCTGTTTGTTGGTTTGTCAGCGAGATAACTCAAAAAGTTATGCGCTGATTTTAATGACACTTTCAGAGATGATTGATAATGCGCCAAGGAAGAAACCATGACATTTTGAGCTATAAAGGTCAAAGGTCAAGGTCAATAGCTCAGAATCCAGACAAGATAGTAGCATGTTTTTTTTTTTGCATTCAAAACAATTGAACTCAATGAAATATGGATGGAGATAGATAGATAGATAGATAGATAGATAGATAGATAGATAGATAGATAGATAGATAGATAGATAGATAGATAGATAGATAGATAGATAGATAGATAGATAGATAGATAGATAGATAGATAGATAGATAGATAGATAGATAGATAGATAGATAGATAGATAGATAGATAGATAGATAGACTTACTGCAGTCTTATATGTTTACATGTTGTTCTATCCGCATATTTTCACAACAAAGTCAAAGATGAAATGTTGAAGCAAAATACTGTATTGCCGCAGATGCTACTTTATGCTCCAAGTCCTGTATGTTCTTTAAAAAAGTAGAGTATAAAGTATAGATTTTTGTACAAAAATGTAGGATGTAAAAGTAAAAAGTTGCCAGAAAGGAAAAAAAAAATACTCCAGTAAAGTACAGATACCTAAAAAATAAATCTACTTAAGTAGAGTAATGAAGTACTTTTACTGAGTTACTTTCCACCTGTGGTTATGCTACAGTACTAATGTAGTTTATCTCATCGACATGAATGATGCTGATGCTCTTGAAGCCTTTGTCATCCGTTCACTCATTATTAGCCGTGCGCTTCTCAGGCTTGAGTGCATTCCTCAACAGCATATTATTTTATTCACCTTCCGGGTTGCACACATGAGCGCTCGCATTGGGTTTCCGCCTTTCACTCTTCCTGCAGAGGTTGCAAGTGCTGACCTTGAAGAGGATTTTGTCCCTTGAAGATGCTTGGCCCACTCCACGGCAGCCTTTTATGAATGGGCAAGATTCCTGAGTAGCATGACAATGAGCCGGGAAGAGGAGAAAAGAGGCTGGAGCTGCTGCAGTGTAAGGCAACCGCTGCTTCCATGTTGGATTACGAGGGAAAAGCTGCACAGAGAGCTGCTCAGATCAGATGAGATAACGGGGGAAGGAAAACCTCACCACGTAGAAGAGGTTAAAGCAGGTTATGCAATTAATAGGCTTCATTTAAACCTCTGACATTTCCATTATATGTGGCATGTCAAATTATTTGTCTGACATACTGTACTTTTGTCAATCAAAGGTGAAAAGAGTAATTGACTGACATTATCTCTGTATACAAGGAGGAGTTTTATGTTTGTGACGACACTAAGATAGTGAGATGTGACCATTGAATTTCATGTCCAGGTAGAAGGTAGAAACTGAACATGTTATTTATAGTGCTGTCAATCGATTAAAATATTTAATCACGATTAAATGCATTAGTTAACTGGCAATTAATCACAGTTTAATCGCACAAAATTGACTTAAAGGTTTTTGTAACTTAGATATTTCTTTAGCTGGGTCTTTTGAACATTACTATATATATATATATATATATATATATATATATATATATATATATATATATATGTACATTACTCCCTGCACTGGTTACCGCTAACCTACAGAAGAGATTTTCAAATACTACTCCTCACTTATAAAGCTTTAAATGGAACAGGACCCAGTTACATTTCAAACTCACTGGTCAATTATGTCCAAACTAGAACACTAAGGTCGTCCAACGCAGGTTTACTAGTGACTCCTAGATATATTACAAAGAAAATTGGGGACGCAGCCTTTGTTAACTATGCACCAAAGTTCCAAAAAACATGAGGGAAGACAGTTCACTGAGTATATTTAAAACTAAATTAAAAACATTTTTATTTTCATCAGCTTTTGAAGGGAGATATATTCTTTATATTCTGTGTGTAATCAAATCTTAATGTATTTATTTTCTTGAAATTTCATCACTTTATCTTGTACTTTTATAATTGAATAATTTTGTGCAATCAAATATTAATGTATTTCTTATTTCACCCTTGTCTTAAAATTGTATTTTAATTTTTAATCAATGTAAAGCACTTTGCACTACAACATTTGTATGAAAGGTGCTATATAAATAAAGTTTATTATTATATTATTATATAGTGACGGGCATGTTTGAGTGTACGATAAGGATATTTACTGAAATCCATATTCGGACACTAATATATGGTGTCGAAATAATTAAAAAAAAAAAGATGCCACGCAGATGTGTTAAAACACACTCTCTTTTCAAAGCACAAACTCCCTAGAGATGCATTGTATTGTAGTTGCCAAACTGCTCCAATAATGGAACAACATGGAATTAATTATAGTAAAAACATTCATTACTTTCGTACATAATTGTGAGAAAATGAAGATGTTGCAAGCAGCATGTTTTGGTTTTTTTTTTACTGTGAAACACCTAAGGGTCAGACTAATACTTCCATCCATTTATGGGCATGACATCAATTAGTCTAACAGTGCTATTGTCTGCATAGGTATTTGAATGGATTATTCTTACAAGGACGCATATCCCAGCAGCTATGTGCCATATTACATTTTGTTATTTAACTAATGTTGACAAGTTTAACGTGGCTTTGGGCGCAGAATAAAGATGTTGGACACTTGGTTAGTTAACCCTTTAACTCCTGACACTTTAGCAGTTCCACAGTAAAAAAAAAAAAGAATAAAATAAGCAATAAAATGAACAAAAACAGCAAAAGTTTATAATAATAATGATACTACTACTACAACTACTCATAATAATAATAATAAACTTTATTTATATAGCACCTTTCATACAAAAACTGTAGTGCAAAGTGCTTCACATTGTTTAAAAATTAAAATAAAATTTTAAGACAAGGGTGAAATAAGAAATGCATTAATATTTGATTGCACAAAATTATAAAATTACAAAAGTACAAAATGAACTGATTATGCATACATTATAAAATTTCAATAAAATAAATAAGAAATACATTAAGATTTGATTACACTCAAAATATAAAGAGTGAAGAAACAAAATAATAATAAATAAATATGAACAAAATATGAATAAACCAACACAAATAATAAGTAACATGAACAACGTAAGAAAACTTAAGGAAATGACTCAAATAAAAAAACTAAATCGATAAAAATAAGGAACAAAAAACAAATTTTTTACAAAATAACAAATGGCATGAAACAATTGAGTAAAAAAAAAAAATGAAAAAGGAAAGCACTTGTATTGTCATTTACTTCCAATAGTTTCAGTTTTTTTCTCAGTCAGTTGCTTTTTGACATCTGTTTATTCCATTTATTTATTTATATCTCAGTTCCGTCAACAATTCCATTTATTTTCATTAAATTTTTCTGAATTTTTACATTAAACATTCTACTCAGAACGCGTCAGCGCTGACGCATCAGGGGTTAAAGGGTTAAAGAGCGGCTCGCCCATGTTTGCAGCCGTTGTCAGATATGAAAAATAATGACTGTGTAGTCGTGGTATCCTGTGTGCTGTCTTAACATGATGATGATGATGATGATGATGATGATGATATCTAAATTCCCTACTCCTGGGCTCTAATGGGATTATCTGCCTTTTCCTGGTTCACCTGTAAGGAACCACTCTTCATGTGCCCTTTTTGAAAGCTTTTTTTTTTTTTTTTTTTTTTTTTACACCGTCCTGGCCTGCATGTATATATAGGTAAACCAGGTAAAAGGTGATGCTTGAATCTCTGTTAAGCTCCGTGTGGCCCCATTAGGATGATTGAGGATGATGTTTGTCCTGTTAAATGAATTGTCAGTCACTGGACATGAGTTTTGTTTATGAAAGCACAGTATGTTCAAAAGCAAAAAAAACGTCAAAAATTCAAAACCACTTCCTTCTATTATGATGCAATAAGTCCATGTACAGTAGGACTGAGTTCAGTCATTGCAAAAAAACAGGGTTTAGAAATGGAAATGCATCCTTCAGTAAAACTGTACATAATACTATCATCTGGAAACTGTCAGTTTTTCTCACATTTACAATGATTGCGATTATGGAAAAGATAATAAGAACAAAAGGTCAAAAAAAAAAAGTTAAATTTTTGTGTGTGTGTGTGTGTGTGTGTGTGTGTGTGTAACTGTCATCTTCTTTTTATTTTAGTTATTCGTAGGTGATAACACCAAATATGACAATTGTAGAAATCTTTATTCCATATCTTTTGGTACCAATCTGAAAGTTCTATGAGTTATAAACAATAATGTGATTTTGACCTTGACCTTTGACCTTTACTCAAATGGATTATTACATCTCAAGTGATCATTGATATATCTTGACGGACACACACACACACACACACACACACAAGGTGATTGTGTATTCTCTGCACCAACATAATACTATCACATTTATACTATACACATTTATATCTGTCAGAGTTAAGTTGCAAGAAACGATTGTGATTATGGAAACAATAATAACAACAAAAGGTCAAAAAAAAAAAAAAAAAAAGTTAAATTGTGTGTGTGTGTGTGTGTGTGTGTGTGTGTGTGTGTGTGTGTGTGTAACTGTCATCACATTTTTCAATCTTTGCATTTTAAGGCACATTAAAGGGATGTGAAAAGCTATTTTAGGGAAACATCTGGACAAATGTTTCCTCTGTACACTATCCAAAACAACACACAGGCCATTTATTTTAATTAAAGCTGCCAGTTTTAAACTAAAAATAAATAAATAAGTGAATAAAATCTTGGCTCGTATGAGTTTTTGCTTCTGATTCACAGACGTACCTTGTATTTTGGTACCTGAGCTCAACCCTTTTGGAGCTTTTCACTGGTGTTTTTCCATTCATTTGGACTCTTGATCTCCCGTGTACTGTGGCTCCAGCTGAGATAAGTAGATGTGAAACTAAACCTAGTTGACAGAAACATGCAATTTCCCACAAATTATACCAGTCAATTTCAGATAAACCATAATAGTGATTAACTTCCTTTGACCTGTTGCTGTTGCATTGATGTAAAGGTTGATAAACATGATCAAGACCAGAAACATGTACAAAAGTAGAGGTGGTCAAAGTACTCACATGCTGTACTTAAGTAGAAGTACAGATACTTGTGTGGGGAAAAAAAAAAAGTAGATTCAACTCCTTTACTGAAGTAAAAGTAAAAAAAAAAAAAAGTACAACTTCTCAATTGTAGTAAAAATTGTAGTTTTTTGCTTTTTTCTTATTTAAACAGGAAAAAAAAAACACAATGTTTTCCAAAAATATCCCAAAATAAATCCTTTAAAAGTCAGTTACTGTGTAGATGATGTGTTTTATTGGGTCATGGTCATGGTTGGAAATTTTGGAAAAATTGTAAAGTCATAAATAGAAGATTTTTTTTTTAAAAATAGTAAAAAAAAAAAAAAAAAAAGCATAATTTTGACTCTTTTTCTTAAAGTTATGCATTTTTATCTCATATTTATAACTTTTCTTTTAAAAAAATAAATAATCTCATGACTCTTTATCTCAATTGTGACTTTTTTCCCCCCATTTTTCCTACATTTTCTGCCCATATCCACAAAACTGAGTAACTGTGACTCAATCAAACACATTTTCTACACAGTAACTCACTTTTAAAGTCTTTATTTTAGATACTTTTGAAACTTTTCTGATTTTATTTTCTGAAGTATTATTGCATTCATGACAACAACAAAAAAAGCAGTTTTACTTTTGTACTTTATTGAGAAGTTGTACTTTTTGACTTTTACTTAAACAGAGCAGTTGAATCAGTACTTCTACTTTTACCAGAGTAAATAAAGTTGTATTTTTTTTTGCTTTTACTAAATAATTGCACAGAATAGATATGATACGAATGAAAACTTCTCCATACTTAACCTTTCTTGCTCAATTTATCTCTATTTATTCTAATATTATGTCCAGTATTTGGCATTTTATTAGTATAAATCAGGCATTTTCTTGTATTTTTCCTGCTTAAATAAATATTATTTCATCCATAGCAAAAAATACAGTTTTAGTTTTTACTTTATTACAATTGAGAAGTTGTACTTTTTAACTTTTACTTCAGTAAAGGAGTTGAATCAGTACTTCTACTTAAGTACAGAATGTGAGTACTTTGATCACCTCTGGATCTGTGTTACTATGGCAACATCATTGAACTCCTTTATACTGTAAAAGACCACGCCTGCAGACTGAGCATTGTAGTGAGGAGTACGGTGAGCTGTGTCTTAATCAATAATAAATTCTACTTTCATTCATGTCATTATAAGACGAATATGTTTCATAACTGGATGAATGAGGAAGATCATTTTATTTACTGTACACACTGTATGTAGACATCTGACCTGAATACACAGACTGAGCATTCACACCACCATAAATCCCCACCTGACACATTATTTGGGTCAATTTGGTGATGTTTACTTATCATTTGTCTCATCATTATCATAACCCTCCAGGATTTTGCGACGTTGTCATTTGCAAATTTAGCTCAATGTTGCATTTTTAACCAATCACAGCGACTTTAACCCATAATGTGACCAATTATTTGCGACGTCTTGAGTGTGCTTTTTCTTGTTTACATTACAGTACGAAGCTACATGTTCACATTTGATTATTAAAATGATGTACTAGTACCAACAGGTGCATTTGGAAGAGTACATTTTTTGCTCCATTTTTGTCAAATTTGAAAAGTTGTCTTAATATCTCAGCGTTTTTGTTCTATTTTTGTCAGAAACTACCTCTACTACACAGTACAAAGTACTCGTAATAATGTTTTGTTTTGTTATTTTGGATTTATGTTATGTTTTATAACTTCCATGTAGTGTTGTGAGGTCATATGAACTTTAACCTTTGAACCAACAGGTGCATTTGGTGCATTTTTGTAATCCTGTTACCAATTAAAGTGTGTACGATTTAGCACATTTAATGTTTGATACTTTCTATAAAAAAAAAAAAAAAAAAGTAGTCCAGTGTTATTAGTGTGGTTGTTTCTGCATTGATTTTTACAAATAAATACTAATTCACCAGTAATATCAAACCCAAAATGTAATTAAAAAGATTTGTGGCTTTCATGAAGGCATTGCTGTTGCTCCTCATACACAGAAATAATAATTATTATTATTATTCATTTTAATGCCTGGTATAACTAAAGCTGCATTTGTTGGGACAAATATAATATCATAGTAGTTTCATTTCAGAGCTCATATTGATCCATTTTCCATGTTTTCTTCATAATAACTAAAATCACTTCAGTTCTTAGATAAATATCTGTCTAAAAATAGTACTTTTACTTATTCCATGTTTTCTTTTGTCTGTTTTAGTCACATGATACACACACAGGAGTTGATACTTCATTGCATAACTATGGTTTTTGAATAATTTTGATGGTCTAATAATTTTACCCCAGTGATAAGGTGAAAATAACTCTTAAAAAAGTGCTTTAATTTGACTTTGAAAAATGTGTACGAACCTTAGCTATTATTTTGCTATGTATGTTAAATTAGAACAACAGAATAATTACATTTATTAGTTTGGTAAATTTGCTGATTCATGTCTGAAAACGACCTTTTTGGATCCAATTATAAACACAGCAGATCATCTATAATGTTTGTCTTTGACATTATTGTGTAATGTGGCTTTTGGCCCCTCTATGGGACGATGTGTCTGTCTGTCTGTATGTCTGTATGTCTAGAGATGGACAGAAATACAGATAGATCCTTGAGTCAAAGGTTATTTATTTTATATGGAGCATTTTTTTTTCAATTTCAGAATCATTAAGTGATAAAATACTTAACATACAATAAAAGTAAGGAAAGAAAAAAAGAAAATAAAGGGAAAAAAACAAACAAAATCAAATTAGATTTCCATCTATGTTCGAAAAGGGAGTAGGAAGAAGTACAACTTATTTAATCCTACCCCACATTTTCATACTTTATATTAACCAGAGGTGTTAAAAGTACTTACATTCTGTACTGAAGTAGAAGTACAGCTACTTTTATGATTCAAAGTTAAGTTAAAGTAAAAAAGTACAATTTCTCCATTGTAATAAAGTAAAGTAAATAATGCAATAATATTTATTTAACCAGGAACAATCAGAAAACTCTCAAAAGTATCCAAAATAAAGCCTTTAAAAGTGAGTTAGTGTGTAGAAATGTTTTTGATCAGGTCACAGTTACTCAGTTTTGTGGATTATGGGCAAGAAATTTAAGGGGAAAAAAAGAGGGAAAAAAAATCACAATTGAGATAAAAAAAAAAAAGTCATCATTATATTTGAAAAAGTTATAAATAGGAGATAAAAAATGTATAATTTTAAGACAAAATGTTGAAATTGTGAAATAAAAACTCAAAATTATAAGACAGAAATTTAAAGTTACGAGATAAAATGTCAAAATTATAAGGTAAAAATATTTTCGTAATTAGTTTGAAAAAGTAACGCATCTATTCTGAGAATGTAAAGAGTATAAAGTACAGATATTTATGCAAAAATGTAGGGAATAAAAGTAAAAAGAACAGATACAGATACCTAAAAAAAATCTACTTAAGTACAGCAACAAAGCTTGTATAACTCCATAATTGAAATAAATACATTTTCAAAACCAAGCGTACCTCTGCTCCTCCTCCTCCTCCTCCTCCTCCTCCTCCTCCTCCTCCTCCTCCTCCTCCTCCTCCTCCTCCTCCTCCTCCTCCTCCTCCTCCTCCTCCTCCTCCTCCTCCTCCTCCTCACATCTTTGTAAATCATCGTACTTTCATCACCCTTAATCATTTGTTAAATTAAAACTTTTATTTTCTTTTAATGCACAATTTCACTTAATCTTTCATTTGGTTCCTGACTAAGAATCATTCTCAACCTGATAAAAGCACTTTTTTTTTTTTTTCGATTATTATTCTTTCAGGTAACTTACTTTTACATCATTAGTGTTTTAATTTCTAATAAATAAAGGTTAAATGTTATAAGTCAAAGGATGAGGCCTTGTGTGTTTTCTGCTGACAGTCTAACATTGGTTTCTCATCTGTATCAGTCTAATCTGACCTGGTGACCCTTCACATTTTCACTCCCTTTCAGGCTCATAAATCTATATGCTGATTGCTCTCCTCCTCCTCCTCCTCCTCCTCCTCCTCCTCCTCCTCCTCCTCCTCCTCCTCTTCTTCCAGTGATCATTCCTCCTCATTCTCAGCGTGTCCATTACTGCCAGCACTTGATGATAATGATTGTCATTTATTGTATTTACCTGGAAAAAGGGATCGTAAAATGACGTCACTCGCCTCGTGTCATTTTCCTCAAGTGCTGAATCACACACACACACACACACACACACTGGAAGGATAAAAACTATGAATGTAATTCATTTAATTAAGAGTAACATTAACTCAACATTTCCATTTCCATGCCTCTACCACTGAACTGATAGTCGTTCATTACATTCACAGTGTCTCAGTCTTATCGTCTTCACACCTTTTGTTCTAACACCGCAGTCGTCCCCCTCTAAATGTAAAATATTCATGTATATTATGATATAAGCTGGTCGTACATGAGCCTTTTTACACAGCGCTAAGTGTTTAATTCTGTAAAGAAAGGTTACTTGTGCACTTTTGCGTTGACTTCATCACTGAACAGATTCCTTGACTTCACTTCCCCTATTTTGTGCCAATTTCAAGTTTCTATGACCTTGACCTTTGACCTTTTTCAATATTAATAATTTTGTGATATGTATATATGCGTCAGTGCGTGTAATATTATGATAATATATCTAGTATTGATTAAGTTATAGCGTGATTTGTCTATGTTTGACACACAAACAGGGTTACACAAGTTAATTTTGCGGCATTTCACCTTTGACCTCCAGAGATCTCAAAAAATATTGGTTGGAGGTGATAACATTGTAGAGATCTTCATTCCACATTGTTTGGTACCATTCTGAAAGTTCTGTGACCCTCTGTTCTGGAGTTACAACCAATAATGTGATTTTGACCTTTGACCTTTACTCGAATGTATCATTGCATCTGACGCGCATTAGCTATATGTATATGCCCATGTAATTTCATCATGATATCTCAAGTATTCATTGAGTTACAGCATATACATATAATGAAATTATCAATATTGCAAAAGGTCAAAGGTCAAGGTCCCATTATTGGCTCTAATTCAAGAACAAGTTGTCATAGACACTTGAGATTGGCACAAAATAGGGGTGATATTAGGCATTCTCTGAATACTTGTTCTTTATTTTATTTCTTGTACTAATGTATGTAATCAAATCTAGTGTATTTTAAAATCGTATTTTAATTTTCAATCAATGTGAAACACTTTGGGCTACAATTTCTGTATGAAAGGTGCTATACAAATGAAGTTTATTATAATTATTGTTTGTTTTCAGTTACCTCTTTATCAGGGTAATGAGGATTTAAAAAAAAAAAACCCGCTAACACCACTGTCATTAAGGTTTACTGGACAAGTGAGTTTAATTCATTAATTGACTTAGACTTAGACTGCTTTATTGTCCATTAAAATTTACATAAAAATGGAAATTTGTCTTTGGTAGTGGCATTAAAAGACACACAAAAAGCAACAATCAGCTATCACAGAAGAATATTCACGAAGTAAAAAATACTCAGTAATTACATGTTGAATGCAAACAATAAATATGTATATGTATAAGTAAGTATATATGCATTAACTTAGAGAATTAGTGTAATGTGTTGTTTGGCAGTTATCAAGACAATGGTGATAAAGAGTTAATATTAGTTGCTATTTTCAAGTGTTTTTGATCCATTAAAAACCTCAGAAGGAACAAAATTAAGCTGCAATCTCAGTATTTAGTGGAAGCACCGCAGCAGCAGGTACATGAATATTTGGACTTCATGCAGATATTGTCAGTATTTTAATTATATCGGTGCTAAATGACACAAGAATGCAAGGTTTCCAATCAGAGACACAGCCTGAGCCACCAGAAACTCGACTCTTCTACATTTTTGAGGTGGAGATATTGTAATTTATATTGTGGTTGATGATTTTACCTCAAAAGGAGTCATTCATCTACTTTTATTGGTCAGAATCTTATTTTACATGTGAAAAAAAGAAAGAAAATCAACAATACAAATCAATTTGCAACTTATTTTTGTGAATATTTAAGCATATTTCTCTTATTTCCTGTTGTGTTTTTATGGTTTAATGTTGTTCTTTACTCTGAAACCATTCAAAATCACACATGCATGCAGGATTTGGACATAGAAAATATGCTTTAGTGGAGGTTTTCTGCACTACGCTTGACTTTTCTCTATATTGTTTCTTGTGTGTCAAAGCGTCACAGCCTTTGCTCAGCGTTTATCCTGCTGCGTTCATCATAGAACGACATCTCTCGGGTGTTTCAGTCAATATGTCCGAGGCTTAGGTCGAGCCTCCTGCGGTCAGTTGGTCTCACGTCGATATAGAAAAGAAAGCCACACTGACCTATTCAACAGCCTCCCAGAGCTGCGAGCCAGCTGAAAATGAATTTCTTAAACCTTTGGAGAGGGGAGCTGCAGCGTCGGCGCCGAGCCAACAGTGATCCCCACGACCAGTGTGGCTTAATCTACTCAACATGAAACCAAACCTGGGAAACTACCTCAAATCTACAACAAATCAGTGTGTTTTTCGCACAATAGACAGCCTTTAAAAAAAAAAAAAAGTCATTATTTCTTTAAAGGAAACTCAGTTTTAACTCTGTATGTATGTCATTATGTCAGTTTTGAACACCTACTGAGTAGTTTTACGTGATTTCCAGCTCAAAAAACTCCATAGTTATCTCACTAAAGTGAAAATTTCTTCCTTTTTCTCACTGTTTTTTGATTGGCTTTGGTTTTCGGCTCCGCCCCCACATGTGTATTTGTTTACAGTGTGATACTAGTAGCCTATAACATAGGCCACTGTACACAGAGCTGTCAAGTCACACGCTTTTCGTTCTTAATATATGACCCTTAACTGACCTTCACTTGACGAAACATACACTGGATCACATTCACTTACCCCCCCCCCCTTTACCGCTGTCACCTATAAGCCAGTATCAGACGTATCTTCTTCAGACATTAAATGTACTAAATCTTACATACCGTATTTTCCAGACTATAAGGCGCACTTACAAGACTGGAATTTTCTCCAAAAACGACAGTGCGCCTTATAATCCAGAGCGCCTTTTATATGGATTCATTCTGGTTGTACTCAGTGACTTGGAATTTTGTATTTTTATATCATGAGTTTCACTTTTTTTTATCTTATGATTTTGACTTTTTAGCTCATGATTTCTATCCACCTGTGCAACCTGACGTCAGGTTTTTATGCTTTTATGGGTTAGGGTTGATTCTTTTATGATTTTTTTTGGGTGACAATTTGATTTAAATTGTAATTCTTCAATATTTTTAACACCAAACCACATGAAAAAGCTGAATGGTGATGCCTACAGATCATATCAGGAGCCATATTTCCCCAAAAAATGCACATCATATATTAGTCAGTTCAGATTTATTTAGCAGTAATATATTGGAACCAGACTTTGGGGAGTAAACTACTACATTTATCTGCACACAACACAAATAGGAGCCTTTAAATTAACATACTTCATAATAAAGTGAACTTTAAAGTGTCTATGTCCAGCACTGTTGATTATTTAACTATATTTATTCAGGAAACAACTCATTTTCTCAAAATTTTCAGATATCCGGCGTTACGACGGTCCTGAACGCATCACCTCTGTGTTTAGAATTAGCTGCTGTATTGTTGCAAAGCTAATACGATAATAAGCTAGCTGTGGTGTGTGTGCCTTCTGTGTATTCCATGACGCATATTGTACATCTGAGTGACTCATACAATCGTCTACGACAGTGTTTCCCAACCAGTGTGACGTGAGAAATCATCAGGTGTGCCGTGGAAAATGATCCAATTTCACCTCATTGGTTCCTTCAGTGAGTAGTATAATTATGGATCCATACAACAGCACACATCACTGATCCACTCAGAGCTGTTGAGGATGATTTGTGTGTGGCCCAGGCCCAGGTTTGACACTGAATAAGTACAGTGAGAGTAAATTTGCATTATATTTCAATAAATATCCTTTTTGTGCCAGTTTTTGTTCAGTGGTGTGCCTTGTTAGGTTGTTTTTTCTTATGTAAAATATTCAAAAAGGTTGGGAAACACTGGTCTACAGTCTTTAGAAGCGGTAATTTTTTCCACCAGGCTTAAAATGAATCTTAAATATGGGGGAAAAAATCGATTTTTGAACAAAATGTTTTTATTTTTGAAGAAAAAAAATCGATTTTTGAACAAAAAAGTCGATTTCAAAGTCATAAAACAAAAAATCCCGATACATATGTGAATCGATTTTTTTTCTACCACTCATAATGAACACTATACTGTAGCTGATGTGTAACTTTGCTGAGATTTGCAGTAGATATCCAACATTATCACATTATAACACGGATGAGCATAATAGGTCTCCTTTACTATAATGTTTTAACTGCACCTCTGCATCACAAAAGCTAATTCAGACACTCACCCATTTTCTAAATCTTAACATCTGTTGCTCAAACCGTTACCTATGTGTGTGTGTGTGTGTGTTAAATCCATCTGAAAACAAATCCTGCCATACACATTCATGATCATGTTTTCACAGAACTCATTTACAAAGCATGGTTCAGGGAAATGGATGTCATCTTTGTGTTGACGTACAGTATGGACCCCTAGGATCAGGTCCACATGAGCTGACAGAGTTAAACCACATCATAAAAACTCATGTCAGTCAGGTCGCTCAGATCCCATAATGCCTTCTTGTGCTCTGTTGGTCATTTTCTGTTAAAAGCTTCACATTTTCTAAAAGCCTCTGGAAGCCTGTCAATAAGATTGACGCCGCACTAAAAAGCTCTGTGTTTCCAGTGTCTACCTTCAAACATATCTTTGTCAGATGTGCTTCAGAGTAATTGACTTTGCATTTCCAGATCGTTACAAACATGTTATGTAAGACAGTCATTCCCCAACCACTGCGCCATGAGAAACCATCAGGTGTGCTGAGGAACATTATCCAATTTCACCTGATTGGTACTCTAAGCTAGTGACGTGATATAGATATGGATCTTCTTCAGACATTAAATGTGCTAAATCTTACATACCGTATTTTCTGGACTATAAGGCCCACTTTAAAAGACTTGAATTTTCCCCAAAAAACGACAGTGCGCCTTATAATCCAGAGCGCCTTATATATGGAATAATTCTGCTTGTGCTTAGGGACTGAATTTTGACCTTTTTTCCTCATAATTTTCACTTTTTATCTAATTATTTGGACTTTTCTTCTCATGATTTTGACTTTTTATGTCATGAGTTTCACTTTTTATCTTATAATTTTGGCTCTTTAGCTCATGATTTCACTTCACTTAATGCGCCTTATAGTCCAGTGTGCCTTATATATTAAAGAAAACCTACAAAATAAACCACTCATTGACATTGCACCTTATAATCCAGTGTGGGAAATATGGTACTTTAATAAAATGAATCATAAAACAAACAACTAAAGTGCTGCTTCGCTCATGTTTTAATATACTATATACATATAATATAGTGAAGTGGGTCAGACCAGTAAAATACTATAATAGTAATCTATAAATAATCACAACTCCATTTTTTTCTCTTTGTAAATGTAAATATTTTCACATATTTCCACTAAAACAAAGTATAAATTCACAAAATATTTGCATAATCTTGAATAAGCATGAAGTCAGTGCAATTTTAAGAATAATCTGCCTGATATTAAATATTTTATGTCTTTGTATTTGATCCACTATGATCTGTAAGTTATAATGAACGTGTGGAAATGATTAACGATATTGTTATTTAATTTGTTTCATGTTCACATTGAACACATACTTTGTCAACATTTTCATTATTTAATTTGACTTTTTATTTATGTATTCTTATGTCACTGGTTCGGCCAATTCAGATCAAATTTAGCCGAACGTGACCTCTGAACTAACATGACTTTGACACCCCTGCCACAGTCTCCATAGGGAAAGTATTTATTGAGACTTAAAATGTTTGTAAAGGTACGTTCTTTATTGTACCTGACACCAATTGTTCAGATTATTACATTTTCTTGTCTATTACATCACACTATTTGTCGCGGATCTGCTGCAAAATAAGGTCATGGAGTTCAGGGTAGCCAATTTTGTGAATCAGCTATAGTGTTTTTTCTCGCAGTTTTTTTCGTCGTCCAAGTTCAGTTGCAAGTAAACAAGTCAAAAATCCTCAGTTGGTGGGTGTATTATTAACACACACATTGCCTGGCAGCATCAGAAATTGTATTTTTCTCAGAAATGTAGCGACACCAGTGGGAAAAGTCCTCCTGTTTTTGTACGAAGCACTTCAAGGACGAGTGCTTCTGCAACTTCTGTCAGTGTCAAGAGGGATTTGGTCAAAGATTTTGTCTGATTGAGGGGTCAGTTCCTTGTCTCTAGTGAGTATGTGTATCATTTTGTTGGGGTTACGTTCTAAAAATAACCTGCAGTAGGTGAAATCCGTGAAGTAGTCAGCTTTATTTTTTACAATTATTATTATTAGGGCTGTCAAAATTGACCCGTTAACGTAGATTCATCATCATTAATCTGATTAATCATCATTAATCTGATTAATCATCATTAATCTGATTAAAAATGTTAACGCTATTAACCCATCTGCAGCAGGATGACTCTGAACGTCTCTCATTTCACACAGTTTGCTCAAAATAGTTAGTATTGTACACATGCAAACATGCAAATGGGAAGATCTGAGTCCACAGTATTATCAGAAAAAAAAAAGGAAAGGTTGTAGTGGTTCTAATTTTATTTAGACATTTCACGTTTTATTTTTACAGGATAGTTTATAAATGTAAATATAGTCGTAATTTCATTTTTTTTTTTGCAGTAAAACAATGACTAAAATTTGAAGGCAAAAAAAAAAACTGGGAAGAAAATATGAAGTCACATGTTTGAGACCCCTGGGTTACATGGTTAGTCTAAATATTGTCCATAGATGTACCCCGCTGTAGCTGGAATAAGCCCCAAGTGACGCCTGTAAGAGTCAATTAAAGGTTAATTCATTTGTAATAATAATTTAGTTGAAAAATTTGTCATAATTTCATAAGAAGTATTTTCTAAATGTGAAATTTAATACTAATGTGTATAAAATAAAGATGGATAATTTAATAAGTAATGCTAAAAATTTAAAGAACCTTTATTGTGAAAGCATTTTTTTGGCTTCGTTAAGGTTAATTTTGTAGCTAGTGACGTAGGACGCAACACAGTTTTTTAACCTAGCTAAATGAGCTGAACGAATTCTTTAGTTATAACAAACCTTGTATGTACAGTTTATTTTTTTGTGTGCATTTTAATTAAACTTTTAAAAACAAAACTTCATCATCGTGTTTTATCAAATACAGCGGTACCTCTACTTACCCAGCTAATGAGTAATCCAAGTAACGAACAACTTTTACCTACATTTTTCATCTCTGAATATGAAAAAAAAATCAATTTACAAACCAAAACCCCCGAGACATAAATATATATATTTTTGTACTAAATGGTAAATGGACTGCACTTATATAGACAGTGCTTTTCCACCTTCATGAGCCTTAAAGTGCTTTACATTAGCCTCACATTCACTCATACACCAGTAGGTTTCTAAGGTTCTGTCAGAACTACTGGGAGACTAAGTCAGGGTTCAGTGTCTTGCCCAAGGACACTTCAACATGTGGACAGCCAGAGCTGGGATGTGAACCGCCAACCCTTCAGGAAGCTGTTACTCATTTGGATAAAGGACAAAGAAATTGCAGGAGGCGATTGTTTGAGAAAAATCATCCGTCATATTCACTGACCTTATAATGGAGGGTGGGAGTGTTTGTTTTTTTAAACTTTTAACACATATTTAGTAAAAAAATGTGTATTTTTAAAATACTTTTTAAAGGGTTTGAGGGGTAATATATGGGGCCTTGGTACGAATCAGGCCTTTTACATGTAAAATGCGACTATTTATGAAAAATTCACAGTACGAAACCACTTCTGGAATAAATTAATTTCATAAAAAGAGGTACCACTGTATACTAGTGACGAGCAGCACAAGGTGGTACAAGGGAATCTGTAGGAAATGTAGTATCACTACAACCCCCATGACCCTAGTGAGGATAAACCAGGTTCAGTAGATTGAACAAATGAATCCTAAACCTGTTTTTTTTTTTTTAATTATTATTATTATTATTCTGCGAAACCACTTTATTAATTAAATATTTCTTCTGCAATCTTGAAAATATTTCTTCCAATTACAGAATGCAGATGGGTGTTTCTAATTCTGCTACGGATTGTTGAGAAATCTTCTTGTGCCATCTGATCTGCTAGGCTGTTTTGTGACTATTTTCTCCTTTTTTTTATTTATTTTTTTTTTATTGTGCCTGTGTCAGACATATCATACACAGTATCTTTGCAGGTGCTGTAGTTTAGACCGAATCCTTCTTCCAATTCCAAGCCCTTAGGCCATCTCTTTCTGGCAAAAGAATACGATGGCATCAAATGATTGCTCTTTTTATGGGTTAAAAAAAGAAAAAGAAAAAAAAAAACAAGCTGAAATGATTTCGCCGCCTTAAAAACAAACAAAAAACACAGCGCCAATGTCCCTGTGCTTATCCAGAGTCATTCAATAGATCAGAAAATCAGAATTGAAATCCATTGACAATCAAGGGAGGAGAAGTGATTTTCGTGACAGACTGGGAAAATAAACACAGTTGGAAACACATTTACAATTTAAAATTTCAACAAACAAACTGATATGTTTTGTGCCTAATGCTTCGATCTATCTAACGCAAGGCTTGTCAACACTAGTCCTCGAGAGCCACATTCCAGCATGTTTTATATATATATATATATATATCCCTCTTCTAACACACCTGACAGTCGTTATCATTGTTCTGCAGAACTTGATGATAGGCTAATCATTTGAATCAGGTCTGTTGGAAGAAGGATTGTTGTAATAAATGTCCAAAATATACGAACTTATTCATTTCATTTTGTAATAAACGCATTTTGTAATACATTTTTACTGCATTTCTATTCCCAAAATATATTAGTAATTTCAAATCTTCCATGTCTAATATGTCTTATTCTATGACCCTCTTGAACGTTCATCAGCTACCATTCACTTTGAATGGACGTTCCCAGTGTTCTCCGGGTGGATTTTTTCGCCCACTGCCAATGGCAACGAGTTTTGTCACTTGAGATTCTCGGTACCATATCACTCCGCAGGTAATTCGGCCACTTTGAAAGTACATATTTCCTACATTCTAATGGCTATTTTATCCAGTCTGTTAGCATAGTAGCAGTAACAAGCTGTAATAATAAGCGCGATAATGTATTGCCCACGCATGACTATCGAAAAAAAAAAAAGTCTGATAGTAACGCATGGGCAATACATTATCTCTTACTAATCACCAGCCAAGCCATAAACCACTTGGAATGTTTCCCAAACAGCTCCTTGTGTCTTAATACCACACCACCAAAGCACCTTCAAAATGTAATAACTTATTACATAATGCGTCAAAATTTATTACAAAATGGTTATTACATTTTGGGCGTTTATTACAACAGGGATACATCGAAAATCTGCTGGATTGTTGCTCTCGAGAACCAGTGTTGAACACACCAGATGTAATAAATTAATCACAATTGAATCCAATTTTAGTGACTTGTGAATGATGACGATGACACCGACGGATGAAGCGCGACGGCAATAGCTTCATCCGGATGAGCTAAAAAAGAAAAAAAAAGAAAGTTTTCTAAACCCAGTTGCCACGGCAGCTCTTTGACCTTCTTTCTCAAAGGGAGCACATGTTGAGAGAAGATAACATGCAAACAAGACTTGCACTGAAATTGCAAACCAGCTAATTTGATGAGAACACTGTGCCTCATAGTTTCATTTTCCAGAAGCATACAGTGCCTGGATATGTTACATCACCGAGGAATGGGATGTAATAAGCATGGACATCAATGCAGGAGGACAGTCGCTCCAAATACATCCCTGTCCTGCTGTATTATCCAAGTGTTGCGTCAGTCACCCAAGGCCGAACACTACTGGCTTTAAATGGACTTCGACAAATTACGTTGCATCAAAGTGTCGTCAATAACATTTCGTTAAGGCTTGATGGTGCTGTCCATTTTTAGCCGTGAATGAATATTCCCATGGGTTTCCTTTGTTTAACCCTTTAACCTCTGCTGCATCAGTGCTGACGCATTCTGAATGGTTGGTTTAGTTTAACAATTCGGAAAAATTGAATTAAAAAAATTTGGTTTTTATTGAGTTTTGTTGATGGAACTGAGCTATAAATAAATAAAATAAACTGACTGACAAAAAATAAAAAAAAATTTAAAACCAAATTACAACAACTCAATTGTTTTGCAAATTGTTCCATGCTATTTGCAATGATGTATTAGTTTTTTTGTTGCTTATTTTGTTGTTTATTTTTGTAAAATTAGATTTTCATTTTCCAAATTTTCTTCAATTTTGTTCCGTTTGTGTCTTACTTTGTTCACGTTACGTATTATTTTGCTGGTTTATTCTTTTTTTTTGTTCATTTTTATTGATCACATTGTCTGTTTTTATTCATTTGTTGCTTATTTTATTTTATTTTATTATCATTTTTTACTGTGGAACTGCTAACGTCTCAGGAGTTAACGACTTAAAACAAAAAAAAAGGTCATGTGACTTCCCACATCAAAGTCAACAGATGAATATCATTCCTTCCCTCTGCTGAGAATCTGCAAATGTCTGAAAAGAGGCGTTGATATTTTGCAAACTCAGTACATTTTCAACGCCAAAACAGAAAAAGGCTCCCAGCAGACGGAGTAAAAAATAGCCCAGGTAGTGTGAGAACCACTTCCTGTTCCACCGCAGCTGTGATTTGTGCGAGTGGTAATGATCTGTGTCATTCAGCTTCTAACTGGGATCTCACTCTGCAGCTGACTCATATGCTTTTTATAGCCGTCACTGTCATTTCACTTTAGAACCGTGTGTGTATCTGCAGCAACGACACCGTGTTGAGAAAAAGGAGGGAGTTGATTCCTCAAGGTGTGGCGTGTTCAAGTTCGAGCAATCTGAGCTCCTTAAAGCTCTGAGGTTGTCGTACACATGGGCGTAAAATTGTGTCCATACCAATATTTGAATAGGAAATTACATGACATTTGGGAAACAAAAGGTGACTGTATTTTCTGGACTATAAGGTGAATTTAAATTCCTCCAAAAACCACAGTGCTGGTTGTGTTTAGTGACTGAATTTTGAGTTTTTTTCTCATAAATTTCACTTTTTATTTAATTATTTTGACTTTTCTTCTCATGATTTGGACTTTCTACATAATGGTGATATAAACAGTCCACTTAGTGAAGGGTCAGTGGCTCACATGTTGAAGTGTCCTTGGGCAAGACACTGAACCCTAAATTAGACTCTCAGTAGGTCTGGGCAGCAGTGTGTGTGTGTGTGTGTGTGTGTGTGAGGCAAAGGTAAAGCACTTTGAGCACCATGAAGGTAGAATAGCCCTGTGCAGAACATTCACCATTTAAAGCAACATTCATTCATATAATTGTACTATTTTTCTGAAGTGTCAGTGTTAGACTTGTTTGTACTGTACAGTTATAATAATAGACACTGTCCGGCTTCATTTGTACTTTAATAATAATATCGCAGGACAAGAAATGAGAGTGCAGCAACTCCTTGAAATATAAAGTGATTAGGACTGTCACAATTATTACGTACCATTTTCTTTAAAACAAAAACAGGACTTATTGAAAAGACTGTTTTCTCATGATATAGCTACATGCTGTATACGGGTGGCTGTGGTTCAGTTGGTAGACTTAGTCTCCCAGTAGAAATGACAGAACCATAGAAACCTACTGGTGAACAGGTGTGTGTGAATGGGTGAATGTGAGGTTAATGTAAAGTGCTGTTCGGCCCCGTCGGGGAATATTTTTCTGATAGTAACGCGTGGGCAATACATTATCCCTTGCAAAATAATTGCCATAATTCACTCATCGGTGTAAAAACAGAGTAGTGAAATGAACAGGGGGGCTTTTTGGCATTTTATTTGACTGACTTTGCAAAATATCACAGCCACATTTTTACTGCAGGAATTAATAACTGTCTGTTCATCAACATGCCTGCTTTGATTTTTAGCTGGAAAAGCCCCTCACTTTGTATCTACATCAGTTCCCAGTGTTTGACTGGTGCTCTTTTCATGACAATAACTTTAATATTTTTATTAATTATGATATTGAATTATCATAATTTGTGCATCAAAGGGTTAAGACTTGAGTTTTCTTCATCAATAACTCACACTTGGTAACATTTCATTAGTTTTATTCCATAACAGTGATGCATGAATCCATGTATAAATGACCCACAACTAGTGGGTGTGTGTGTTTACCATCCCAGAGTAGCATCCAGCTAGGTTTCGTGCCATTGCTTGTTTTAAAAACGTGCAGCGAAAAGAAAAAAAAAAAAACCACTATATTTCCACAGAGAGCATATGAACCAGTTTGCTCCGCCATTAATTTCCAGTTTGTGCAGCAGCTACTGTAGATGCTAATGCTAATGCTACTTCAAGTTTGCTGCAATGTAGTGTAGTGGACAGGCTTTTTCTGAGTCATTTGTTTCTCTGTGTTGTTTTTTTATGAAAAGCCAGTGGAGGGGACACACCACTGTCAAAGGCAGCATGTGTTGGTAACTCGGGGCGACCCATCAGATTCCAAAAGGATCGTGGAAAAGCGGTCTTCAGCTGAATGATACCTTGAAGTCAACTTGTGCTACGGGAGTCGACCTTTCTGTTAATGCCCTACCATAGGTTACTTCCAATGTTGTATGTCACCTTCACGGAAATTCAGTTAATATAGTGTGTATTAATAATAGAAAATATGATCTAATATTTAAATTACAATAATTTCCCAGGTTATTTTAACGTTTATGACCTGAATATCATTAAAAATATTTTTCAATGACCACAGACTCAGGCTCAGGCATTACTTTTCCACAAACATGTTACCTGTACACCAATGAAATCATCCCTTTGACATCTTTGTGCTTCAGTGTTAGACATTGACAAACAATAGAGCTAAAGTCTCAAACTCTCAACACTTTTTTTCCCAACCCTGACTCATGTGTAAAGGACAGAAATTGGCAGAATGATTCCCCCGACTTCATATTTGACATTTTCTTTGGTTATGGTGGTAATTTTCCTCCACTGCTTCGGCATGAATATTGAGCAAACACTTCTACTTTTGTGCAGCTCTGTGCTTCCTCTTGTCTGCAGACGAGCTCTGCTACAGACCTGTGTCAGTTGACAGGCGTGTGAACGCTGAGGGGAAGCCCTGCACCAGGGTGAAGCAGAGTGGAGGACGAGCTGCTTTGCATGTCAGATTTACTGGAGCTGTCAGACCCAGACGGCTGCTTCCTGTGAACGGCTGGATGCTACTGGAATGACCAAAACTGACCCACTTTTACAACACACCAGTCACAGGGGTTGTGTTATCCACTGGGCTGAGCCATGAATCCCCCTGAAGCTGAGCGGCTATTCTGCAGGATTAAATGACGGTCATCCCATCAGCGTCATAATCGAGACATTTCTTTCCCTGCGGTTGCTAATTTATTTTATATTTAGCACTAAAGGAGCTTAATAATTCTCCTGGTCTCTTTACTGTACATACAATTCGCTACTGTACCTGCCGATTCAGTCGTAAAATACTGTGCCTGCAGCTTCAGTGTTTCATTTGAATCAGGATATATTCTATGTACATTATCTAAATGAAATCAAATGAATTATTTCATGCTAGGTTTTACTGACCATTAATCAGAACATTATTTAAAACAAGATGATGTATCTACAAGAAGTTAAATTAAAACTATTAACTATTAAAAACCTCACTTTACTGTAAATATGAACGTCTGGAAAACCACTTCAGTCATTATATCCATCATATCCATGCATCCAATTAGAAATATTGGTACATAATACCAGGAAATGACATGTATTCCATTGGAATTTTTTGTGATGTATTTGGTGAAGTGATTTATATTGTTCTCCTACCTTTCTGTGTTTGTTTGCTATTAATTTGAAACTCATTACGAGGTTAAACAACCTCAACCTACAAGCAGTTTTTGACTCGTATATCTTTTAATATAGTATTTAATCATTTTAAAACATACAAAATACACTATGACAGCAAACAGCATTGAAAAACTAAGCCATTTTTCCATACGTGGAATTGTTACGGAAATGTTATTTGTATACACTGGTGAAGTGCAAACCTAATGTGTAGATGGAGATGTATATGTAAGACAGCGTCACACTACAGTACAAACAAGGCATTGAAATAACTGTGGTTTAAGCTCATGTTAAATCAGGCATGGGGAAACTATTCCACAAAGGGCCGGTATAGCTGCAGGTTTTTGTTCCAACCAAGCAGCAGCAGCAGCAGCATCACACCAGACTGGACCCATTTCACCCCTGACCCCTTCCCCTCTGTTTTTCGTGTTTTCCATGTGTAGCGGTAGAGGTGTCTCAATTCACGTTAAGGCAGAAGGTTCGGGGGAAGGGACATTTTCCAGAGGCAGACTCCAAATGGAAGGGGTACGAGAAATTAAGAAGGGTATTTTATTACTGGTATAGAATCTTCCATCAGATTATATACAGACCTTGTTGAGTCGCATTTTGTAATAACGATGCATTTTGTTATAAACGTCCAAAATATAATCACTTTTTTTTTTATTTCCTTTTGTCATAAACTTCCCCAATGCATTGAAAATTTCCATCAAACAAAACAAAATTAGAAAAAAAAAAAAAAAAAAAAGGAATTTACAGTATATTCACTGTTAGTGCAACCTTTGAATAGTGTCCTGCTGCTACACTAATACAAAGATACTAATAATAGGCCTAGCTTTTTACAAATACAATTAACAAACAAACCATGCTTTGGAATTTTGAATACATATTGCACCATGTTACTATATTTTCAAGAAAAGGAAAAAGTTGCAAGTGTATTTTGAAATAATCTTCTCAAAATGTAATAATTTATTATGTAATATGGCAAAATGCAGCCGTTTATTACAAATGTGGTCCTGTTTATTTCCTTTTAACATATGAGCTCTCTCAGACCCTCAGGTATTAAGCTTTTAACTGTCCCTAGAGTTCACACTAAACTATGGAACAGTCGACCTGAGGATCTGAGGTCCGCTGCGAGTGTTCAAATTTTTAACTGAAAACCTCCCTTTTTAACTTAGCTTTTAGTTAAATTTTTATACTTTATTTATTTGTTCTATTCTTTTCAACTCTGTAAATCTTTTAACTTGTTCCTACAATTGCGGGATAATGGGGGGGGGGTCTGATGTAAAGGACCATGTATGAAAAGTGCTATATAAAAAAAAGTTTGATTGATTGATTTATTGCAAAATGAAATGAAAACGTTATTACATTTTGGACATTTATTACAAAATGCAGCTCAACAGACCTATTACAAATGAAAATGATGCAGTTTTCTCCTTCTATAATAATAATCACTGTGGTGAGATTCACATGCCAGTGCTGCTGACACTTATCTGCCACAGCGTCAGCATATGAATCTTAATTTTTTAGGCTTCAAAAGATGATGGTGTAAGGACTGGGAGAGGAAAAATAAATGTAGATCCGGCATATCAGCGTGTTCTTTTTCACTGACAGATGTAAAATACAGTGGGGTGAGCACTGTTTTGCACGTTGTGTGTGTGCAAATTAACCATACGGGGGCTGAAATGAGCTGCAGGAATAAAGCTGTGGTGGAAACGGTTGCCAGCTTGGTGTGTTTCCTGTCTGTGTCTCTGGGCTTCAGTACATTGTTTGAAGCAGACTAAGCTGCATGGCGACGGAGGCTTTTTGAGTGCCAGGTTCCCATTCACACTGATCACACATTAGACTGATCGAATCAGACTCGAGGCCTGCTTCCTGACTAACTTGATTTGCTGTCCGTACACTTCCCTTTTCACGCTGAGCACACGTACACACACATGTGTTTTCACACACGGACCTGGATGCATGCTTAAACCTGTGCTTATGTACACACACACACACACACACACACACATACACACACAAGCAGGAAACCACACATAGAGAGAGCGTGTGTGAGTGTGTGTGTGTGTGTGTGTGTGTGTGGGGCAGTACCCATTGAGCTCTAATGAAAAGCAGAAAAAGCCGTTACCGTGGCAACTGCCTGCATACATCTTCAGGAGGACCCAGATTTCCTGTCTGACTGCGATCGTATTGTTTTGGCTCTCTTTTGATAGCTGCGGCATCCCTGCATGGATTATCTCACCGCTGGCAAGAATTTATGCTAAATCATCTGAAAATAAACAACAGCATTTGTTCAAAAACAGGAAGTCGTCATGCATTTAACACCTCACACTCTTGACAGATTTACCCTTAAAACACAAACATAATCAGTGACGGAGTGATTTTTATCTTCGCCCCGTAGCTAGATTTTTTTTTTTTTTTTTTCCATTCAGTCTCAGAGACCCTCTACAGGGAGAGCACACAGCTGCCAAAAGCAGAGGATCATGGGAATTCAACTGTCAGTGAGATCCATCCAAATTACCCTCCAACATAGAAAGAGATATAGCTGCCACGGCTGGAATTAACATGTGCATTAGAACAGAGTGTGTGGATTTCAACACAAATCCCAGACTGTTTGGAAACCACAGAGCATTTCCTGGAAAGCAAGTTACTGTGGGATTTAACTCACAGGTGTCAAACATAAGGCCCGGGGGCCAAATCTGGCCCGCCAAAGGGTCCAGTCTGGCCCTTGGGATGAATTTGTGGAATGTAACAATAGACATTAAAATATTAAAAATCACTTCAGTTCATGTTCCACATTCAGACCAATTCAACCTGGAGCGTTGAATATATATATATATATATATATATATATATATATATATATATATATATATATACATCCAAGCCCACACTGTTCTCATCATTATCATTCTCATCCCCATCACATTAATCAGATTATTATAATTATTATAATTGCCATTGCAGTGTTTGTTATCTCTGTATGTCTGTCTAAACAGGAAACAAATAATACCCATGTGATTTGAAAATGCACAGGAGGTTGGAGTTATGGGGCAAAAGATCTACCTTTGTAAGCAGCTGGAGTTTCTAAGTGTAATTTAACCAAACATCAGTGACAGGAGGAGTCTGTCTGAAAAACTACAATGACAGTTTGTTATCCCACCTCCAAGCCACAGACGCTCCTCTGTGGTTAAATAAAACAAGGGATAATTAAGTGTGTGTGTGTGTGTTTGTGTGTGTGTGTGTGTGTGTGTGTGTGTGTATGTGTGTGTGTGTGCTCTCTACTCTGACATCTTTCTCTTTAGTTTTTACTTTGTGGGCTCTATTTTTAGCTTTTGATTAGACACAGTTGCTGATGTGCATGATAACGTCAGTATAGCAGCACTTTTGGGCCTTTTTTTAACCCGCTTTTATACACAGTGATGATGTCACTCAACTATAGTTAATGAAGCTGAAATAAAACAATCATTTCTTTTTTTTTTTACCTACATCTAACACTTAAAATGTGTCAACTCGTCAAATGACTTTAACCTCTTGACATCCAAAAAAAAAAGAAAGGTTTAGCTGTTTCTACATTAAACAATTATATTGATTGGAAACTGCACAATGCAACAGTTTTTTCAAATACAGAAGAGGAGGAAAAAGCAGGGGCACTCTGAGATTTAAAAAATGTATTAAAAAGTATTTAATAAAACAATGCAAAAGCTGAAAACACATCAGCATATTTGTTGCGGCCAAGGTCCTACATCAGGGCATATACAGAAAAAATAAAATAGGTCACAGGTTAAATAGGCACCAAAGGCTGTCAAAAAGGGGTGGAGTTTCAAATCATGTGAGTGGTAAACTGAGCAGAAATTGTTTTAAATATTATCTTTTCATATCTATTCATTATACAGAACCTTAGAAACCTACTGGTGTATGAGTATGTGTGTGAATGTGAGGCTATAATGTAAAGCACTTTGAGTACCATGAAGGTGGAAAAGAACTATATAAGTGCAGTCCATTTATCTCAGTATTTCTGTTATGTAATGTGCTGCCAGTAAAGCAAAATGTTCAGTCCAACAAGTTGAGTTTAAAACATCAACAATCATACAAGTCTGCTGTTCATCAGTTTGTTGATGAAGCACAAAAGGAAGACAACTTTAACACAATAATAAAAGATTTGTTAACCCTTGTGTTCATGGGCATCACACCCTTGGGGGATGGGAGCGTTGCGACACCCCCACTTCTACAACCAGATGATTTCATACCCCCCACTTTTTCCTGAGGTTATATAAGATATCGTTCCACTGGATCCAGGAAATGGACGGAGAGTTGGTCTCACCTACTTTTTATTGCAGGATAAACAGTTACTGTTGGTCATAATCACTCCAAATAAACAGCAATAACCTTGCAGGGTCCTTACAATGTCTATGGTTTAAACTGTTTACCCACCCTGGCGGTACACCAGCGGATGCAAGGTTCATACTCGTGTCTTCCAGGGATACATGTAAAATTAAGACATAAAAAGTCTTGAATTTAACTTGCCCTGAGCTGTAGGAAGCATGTATGATATATTGTGATTGAACAATACATTAATAATCAATTTACAAATAGGCAACAAATAGTTAATACATAGTGAATTGTGTGTAGGTATTATAAAATGTGACCAAAACATCAATATACATATGCTGGCGTTAGGATAGTTACTAAATGGCATCCGTTGTCCTAAGGTGGGTATAAGACAACAACAATAAAACAAACAATACCACATGACTAAACATGTAGACGTTAAACCAATACATCACAAACACAAATTACATACAGAAGGACAGAAAATGTAATGTAATTTATAAGTTTTAAGTAAAACTATGGAACTTTTGTCTTCTACAATGGACACAAATGCATTACAGGGATCTCAGGACCATCCATAACTTAATGGCCGTATGTTTATTATATGTTTAAGGGGTACATTTTCATTCTTCTCCAACACAATACATTCCTGTTCAGTTCACGTAGTAACAGCAGAGGCAGTTGATGGATTGGTGCAGCTGTGACGGTCCGGTGTGTTGGTTGTGACAAAGGAGTAACCTTGTGTAGGTTGGACATAATGAGACATGGCTGTGACGTGGATGTCTTGAACATGCCATGACTGATGACATAATGTGACATCCGGGTGTCACGCGTGCAGTTAGTTAGCATAGCTTAGCCTAGCATGAAGCCAGAGATGGGAAGTAACTACTGTAAGTAAAAGTTCTTCATTAATGTACGTCAGCTCAACAGTTTTGTAGAGGTAACTTTGAACCGTGATATCTAATCTAAATGTAAATGCTTTGACACCAAACTTCTTGGGCAGTCAATGATATATTCAGCTCATGCTAATATGTATATACCACCAAAGAAGAAGATGGTAACCGTGACAACACCTCTGCTATGATCTTTTTTTGGCCACAAAATTGCAGGCAAGTTCGATTTTTTTTTTTCATTTTATTATCTTTTACAGAGTCTATTTTACCTAAATAATCCTATTCATCATCATATTTCAGAAATACTTTGGTATTCATGTAATATTTTTTTAAAACATGCTGAACCCAACGGTAGAGATGGTAGTAAAGGATCGTGAAATGCTAATGCTAATGCTAATCGCTAATGACACAAACACAAACAGTTAATACATTTAATTTGAACCAAGTCACAAATTATCTTGGTAAGATTGGTGAAGGTGTAATGTTTCAGTTTTAATACTTTAGTTAAATGTAGGGCCAGTAACTTTTTATCTCGGGATTTTGACTTTTTAATCTCATTATTAACGAAAATAATAGAAAATAAGTCTCCTCAGAAGGAAAATCAGTGGAGGAGAAAAATTATGACACTAGGAATTTGCTCAAAAACCTAAAAAATAAGGTTATTGAATGATTACAGCTTTTAAGCAGATTAATCACAGGGTTGCTTTGAATTAATTTCAATTAGTCATGATTAATTCACTTTTAATCTAAACTCATACTTCCTGCAAAATACACAAAGAAACACAAAAGATCTGGAGAAAAAAATATACAAAACATGTTAAAATTCACACAAAAAAACTATTAAAAAATCCAAAACCTATACAAAAACTGCTGAAATACAGAAAAAAAGCAAAAAAAAATTATAAAACATCCAAAACATTTGTGAAAATCTGAATGCATGAATTTAAATATAAGTTTACAAAAAAGAAATGCTACATTAAATGGAGATAATTAATTAGACTATATAACATATACAATACATAGATTTTTTTATATGTTGCAGATTGGCAACAGTAGGCGTGAAGGGGTTAAGGCTTGTAAAATGTCCTGTCATCATCTCCATTAAGCCAACTGCAATTATGTTGCATAATCATGATAATTATCTCCAATCACCTCCTGGATGAAGTATACACAAATATCCTTGTTTTTTAATCACTTTTGTACTGGCGACTCATACAGGGTGTACCCCACCTTCGCCCGTTATAGCTGGAATCGGCCCCACAGTGACCCCAGTGACCCCAGTGACCCTAGTGAGGAAAAAACAGGTTCACATGATGAATTACCAAATTAATTAATAATCACTTTTCTCCCATCGTTTTTCCCATTTGTGATCTGACTGGTGCGCCTCGAATGCTTTTATTTCACTCTCTTCTCCTGGACGCCGTCAATATCAGTCATTTTTTGTAGATTTAACTAATAGGTTTTTTTTCTATTTAAGTTATGTCAAATCAGCTCTTTGCAATCTTTGTTTATTGAGCTTAAAGTGCAAACAGGAATCCAATTTTAATCAATGCACCAGCCTTCTGTGCCAAGAAGCATTTTGTGTGTGTGTGTGTGTGTGTGTGTGTGTGTGTGTGTATTGGCTCATACTAGACTTAGTGGCTTAAAATTAACTGCAAAAGACAAGTGAATTGTTCTCTGCAAGCATTTGTGTGACAATTGTTGACTAAAACTTAATTGTCCTGACAGGCATACTATAGATATCACTGTTTGAGTAGTTTTAAAGTTTGTTTGTGTGTGTGTGTGTGTGTGGTTTTTTTTACTTTACTTTCTATACCATTCCTGTCAGAGCTCATGTTTGTGTTTAATTTGTGGTTCTTTGTATTAACTTGAGCCTGGCTTTTTGAGCGGCTGTGCACACACATTTCCAAGCAAACCAGTGAGTATAGAAAAACTCACATACATATTTATTCTACAGTATTTGTTGCATGGTTGTTATATGACTTCTCAGCTCATCAGGTTTGGCAGCAAGTGTGGTCTAAACAAAAACAAATCCTATTAAAGTCTCACTGTGTTGGCTTCTTTGAGCTTTTTTTTACTGTAATTTTCCGTTTCTTGTGTTAATCCCAGTAAAAAAAACACACAAAAATAATGAAGAAATAAGAATGAATCCAGATTGCAGTTTGCCCTTGGTTCATTTTGTCTTGCTAAGCTTTCCAAGCTTGAGGCTTTGGCTATTCTGTGTCCCCATCTGTCTCCTTATACACATAGTAAGTGTGTGTATGTTGCATTAACAGTCTGCACATCACTCAACTCAACAGAATTTGACTTCATAGAGTTGTGCATTTGGTGATGTTGCTTACTGCCACATCATTTTGAATAATATTATTCTCACCTACCAATGTACTAAACAGTATTGCCAGACTATCGATCATAATAAAACCTCAAAAATTATCGTATTTTGGGAGAAATTATCGTACACAAACGTTATGTTCCAGTGCACCTTCTTCTTTTCCCTCTGTTTTTTTGATGATTCCAAATGTATTTTATTAGATAATTATTGTCATATTTATGGATATTTTTGCCTTTATAATGTTTTTGTGTAATATCCTGCATTTAGTGTTTTGGGTTTTTTTGCGGTTGTTCATTGGCTTCCATTCGATTCGCCTCTAGGGCTGTGATGCCGATTCCAGGAGCGCATGCTCAACAGGAGATGCAGGTCGACTGCACTTAGCCTTTTGTTAGCTTTTGTTTCTTTTTTGTTTGACCCAGTGAGTCTGGACGTCCTATCACAACATTTCATAAAGAAAAAGAAAAGAGAACCAGTACTTTGATCACCACAAAAACTAAAATGGGTCAAATTGAGCCTTTAATATAATATAATACAAGGGTTCAAAAGCTTTAACTCTTAAGTGGATCTTAAAGCATTGTCTCCAGTATTCCTAACATCTCCTCTCTGTTCTCTGTCCCTCAGACGGCCTACAAACCTTGGCTGTGCGCCCACTATTTCCCCAGCACCCTGCAGTCTTGTCAGAGGAAGGTACCGTGCTACCAGTACTGCCTGGAGGTCCAACAGAGCTGCCCGTTCATCCTGCCTGATAATGATGACCTGATCCACGGTGGCAGCCCCAGCTTCATCTGCACAGGTAACGTGACGGACCAGGTGTTACTTCCTGTTTACAATCGATGACCGCCACTGATGCGTGTATGTTCCACTGCTTCAGAGAAAACCTGCTAATGTGATTTGTCCAAGAGCTGAATACATATTTAAGATTTCAAATTAAACATATTCACCGTCTTTACCACACTATAAGGCACACTGTCAATGAATGGTTTATTATTATTTTTTTTTTTCATATGTAAGGCGCACTGGACTATAAGGCTAAATAGAGATAAAAAGTATAAAATTATGAGATAAAAAGTATAAAATTATGAGATAAAAAGTATAAAATTATGAGATAAAAAGTATAAAATTATGAGATAAAAAGCCAAATTTCCAAGTCACTAAGCACAACTAGAATGAATACATATATAAACTCTCTGATGTTTTTGGAGAAAATTAAAGTCTTTTAAGTGTGCCTTATAATCCAGAAAATACAGTCATTTGAAATCCTTATATTTACTTTATTGCACTCTTCTACCAATTAAATGTAGGGCCCAGTTCATTTGAAATAATTATCACAAAAAATAAATAAATTAAAAATCAGGGTTTTCATGGGCCCCTCTCCCTACCTGGGCCCTGGGTGTTCAGGTCCCCCCACCCTCCAAATATGACACCCCGGGTTCATAATAAGCCAATCCATTTCATTTGTTTATCATTCATACGGAATAAACATCATAAAAACTAAATGAAATGTCTTAGTAGAAAATCTTTTTTATAAAGGTGTGTACAGTATTAATTGATCACAGTGTGTTTGTCCATATTAATGTTGTCTGGATGGTAATTCCTCCAGGAAAACACTGAGGTGCTTTTCAAAGGTTTTCTGATGACACCTAGTGGTGTGAGGTGGTATAGCTCAGCTCAAAGAAGGACATTCAACAATGCACTGACAAATCACATCTGTCTGACAATATTTACCAGAGGTGGAAATTAACTCATTAAAAGTACTTCATTACTGTATTTAAGTACATTTTTCAGGTATCTGTACTTCAACTTTTTACTCCCTACATTTTTATATAAATATCTGTACTTAATACTTTTTAAATTCTCACAATAGACTCATTACTTTTTCAAATTAAACAGATGTGACAGTACGAAAAATAAGTCACTTCAGAGGGAAAATCAGTGGAGGAGAGAAACTGTGCCATTTTATCTCAGAATTTTGACTCTTTTTCTCATAATTGTGCATTTATTATCTCATATATGGACCAAACACAACTTCCTCCACCTTGTTTAGGACTTTATGACCTTGAATTTTGACTTTTTATCTCATAAATTTGACTTTTGACTTCAAAATTTTGACTGAATTATGAGATAAAAAGTCAAAAATATGGGATAAAAAGTCAGAATTATGATATAGTAAGTCACAATTTCAGACTTACGACTTATTTTTCATACTGACACATTTGCCTCGTTTGAAAAAGTAACGAGTCTATTGTGAGAATATAAAGAGTATAAAGTGCAGATATTTATACAAAAATGTAGGGAGTAAAAGTAAAAACTTGACAGAAAAATACAGTAAAGGAAGTACTTGTACATACATAGACACGTCCACCTCTGCTTACAGCATGTTATATCTGGTTGTTCTTCTGCTGTTTTGTCCAGTTTTAACGAGGACAGAACAGAGCATGTGCAGAAGGGAACATGTGTGTTTACAGAAGGGAACAATATTTGGCAGATTTAAATTTTTAATGCAATATATCACTAATACATGGCGTTTCCAAAAGCTTTTTTCTCCATACGTTTCTCTTAATAAATCCAAAAATGATATATTACAGTATATTTTCTGTGCATGCAACGTAATTGTCAAAATATTTATGAGCTCCACGTTCAGTGGCTTAATCCTGACGACATCTTGAGCAGAGGTCTGTTGTTGGTGTAAACTTTCGACTTAAGCTTTATCCACCAGAGACTTAAATCTGCTCTCATCATCCACGGCTGCTTTTTTTTTTTTTTTCTCCTCCAGCTTTAGTTCAATGAGTGACTTTTTCTCTTCCCAGATAACGTCTCTATTTACACTTTGGCAAAGTACAGTAAGACTTCCAGAGTCATCAACTGATGCAGCGATGCGTCACTCCCTGTATGGACGCAGTCTTTCATTTGAGTTCAGATGAGGGTCGCTGTGTCTAGTCATGTGATCAGGGGTTTGGTCCACCTCCAAAAAAAAAAAGGAGGGTTTTTGTTGACAAGATAACCATCACTGTGCTGTAGTCAAGCAGATCAATGCTAATGACATTATTGTTATTGAAAAATCCCTTCAGACTCTGCTATTTTAAGCTTTTAGATGCCCGGATCGTTTCCAATCATCACAATTGGACTGATATTCAATACAATACCTATTATATTATACTGTGAATTTATCCAAGTCGAAATCATTTTTCCTAAGATCACATTGTAAGTGAGCTCATATTTTAGCTTACTGTTTTTTTCTGGTCTATAAAGTGCACTTAAAAGACTTACATTTCCCCCAAAAACCACAGTATTTTTTTTATAATCCAGAGCGCCTTATATATGGATTCATTCTGATTGTGCTGAGTGACTTGGAATTTTGCCCTTTTGTCTCATAAATTTGACTTTTTATCTCATAATTTTGACTTTTTATCTAAAAAAAAAATGACCTTTTATCTCATAATTTTGATTTATCTCATAAATTGTACTTTTTAATCTCATGAATTGTACTTTTTATCTCGTAATTTTCACTTTTAGATTACTTTTCCACTTCTACTTTTCATCTTACATTGTGTTAGCTATAAAATCCTGAAAAAAACAAACCAAAACATAAAACACCTCATACCTTTTGGTAGTGATATATTGAGTTTGACCTAGGACAGTTTCAGTCATGTCTTCCAGATGCATCTTTTTGTATAGTTAACAAAAGATCATTATCATTACTTATTATAACATTACCTTGTGCATTTAGCATTTTTCATGTTTAATTTCCTCATAATGTAGACGTTCAGTTATTTTTTCCATTGTCCCCTCTAAGATGAGTTCAAATCACACTCTACAAAGAATAATTGCAACATTAGTTTTATTCATATTATTCAGCCTTTACTTGTCAACTTCTTGAATTTCAGTCATTTAATAAACAACAAAATGAATTCAGATATATTTACGTCACAGCCTTGTCACTGTGGAGCCATAATGGGGCTCCCCATGACACATTTATTTTATTCAGTGCTCCAGATGGTGCAAAAGCGATCGACTTCAACAATACAATCTCATTTCTTACTTTTACTAGATCGCTGTTGTACTTCTATTATTTCATCAGATGCAAAAAGAGATTAAAAACGTGAACATCTGCATTTAAATGTGAGTAATACGTCCAAGATCAGCTATTGCATAATGACATGTCATGATATAATAATGATACTGTTCTTTATTGTATTTAATTCATTTATTTAAATTGGAACTTCATGCATTCTGTGTCATGTCCATTATCTTCTATGTGTGTTATTTTTATGTTAATATACTGCATTCTGGTGCAAAATATTGTCCAAACCTGACATATACAGTTGTATGTAACTTTCCTGTACCACAATAAACACTAATGAACAAAATGAAACTGCACTGAAAAAAGTAAAACATTGAATCAACTTAAAAATTCTTCTTCAATAGGTCACACATAAAAAAACATCTAGTTAAGTGAATAAAATTCAATTAAAATAACCCTAACCCTATGCAATTGAATTTGGTTCACTCTACTAGATTTTTTTTTTTTTTATGTGTGACCATAAAAAGTCAAAATTATGAAATAAAAAGGGACAATGATGAGATAAATAGTGAAAATTATGAAATAAAAAGTCAAAATTATCAGATAAAAAGTCAAAATCGAAGAACATTTTTAAGTTCATTCAATGTTTTACTTTTTTTTTATATATTCTGGTGAAAAACTTTGTATATTATATAAAAAGTATGATTTTTCTGTCCCACAATAAACAGTAAAGCATAATATGACAGTGTATATATAGAAATATTACCACTAAACACAATCCTACTGGTATCACACAGTAAATAATCAGACTCTACTTCATTTTATTTGATTAATTTCTTTTAATATCTCGTGCAAATATCCTGCATTCTGGTGCAAATCATCGTCCAAACTTTGCATGTGATTTACATTTTTTTTTTCTACCACAATAAACACTAAAGCACAATATTGATGCGAGCTGCACTGACAATGTTATGGGGACAGTTTGTGTTGAGTCACATGACACATGTTGTTTAGAGTGTCGCCAAGTCATGTGACTGTGTGCTCCCTCGCAAGTTGTAAATGTGTTAAAAGCAAGTTGTTATTATGTGTTAGGTAGTTTTATGGCTCATGTCACGCCTGTTGGGGAGAGTAGCTGAGTTAAACTGGGTGGACGGAATGTTTTAACTCAACACTAGGAATGTGTGTGTGTGTGTGTGTGTGTGTGTGTGTGTGTGTGTGTGTGTGTGTGTGTGTGTGTGTGTGTTTCCATCTTTATGGGGACATTGATATGTTTACACAGTCACACCGTGGGAACCTCTGACACTTATGCTCTTAAGACATTTCCAATTTTTCATGTTCTGATTATTGAGATCTTTCTGTGATATTATACTTTGTTTTAGTGTCACTAAATTAAAAAAAAAAATTACAAAGATTTTTTTTTTAACTTGTGAATATTTACAGTTTATTATGAGATTGAATTGGTCTGAATGTGAACCATGAACCACAATTACTTATATTTTCGTTTAATTTTTGCATTTCATAAATTGATCCAAAGGGCTGGATTGGACTCTTAGGCAGGCCGGATTTGGCCCCCCAGGCCACATATTTGGCACCTCTGCCCTATTATAATAATATACAGGGTGTCCAATAGGTCTCCATACATGGGAAAAAGAAACATTTCTTGACATAAACCATTTTTATTTTTCTAATATATGATATATATATATGTGTTTGGCTTATCTGAAATATAAAGAAATACATGTTAGAATCATATATGTATGGGATGTATGATGTCTCCTATGTCTCTTTATGAGACACCCTGTCATAATGATATATATATATATATATATATATATATATATATATATATATATATATATATATATATATATATATATATATATATAAAACCCCATTCACCCTATTTTGAGTCATAAAGTCAAAGGCAGAGTTACACCAACAGTTTTTGTCTTGTCATTCTCAGGGCTCTTGGGAGATCATTCATCAGACAGTGAGGCGGAGTGCTGCGACGTCCGATGGGACTCCAAAATGGACAGCCCTTCAGGCGGGACACTAAAAAGGACTGCTTCTTCCTGCCACCCACAGGGGGCCTCGGTCACCTCTGCCGCCACCCCAAGACTGTGCAGCGGGCGACTGAAGATCTGCCTGCTGGCCCTCGTCCTCCTACACACTGTCATCATCATTTCAGCCTCCCATAATTCGACGATGGTGGGCGTGGCTGCCATTTTCTCGCCAGAGGAGAGCGCGTCTAATGAGGAGTGAACCTTGGGGGTTTTGAATCAAGGCTGAAGCTTGTAAAGAATGATGTCGCTCAAGAGGTTTAGTTTCCTTATGGCTTTTACAATGACATGGCTGCCAGGGACACGTCTGGCGTGACACGCTGGAAATGCCTCTACAATCTGCCGCCAATGAACCATCAAACCCAGGAAGTGGGAGAGTTTTAACAAAGGAGCTGAGGGTGCTGGGACTGGACACTGAACGAACCGAGATGTTTGAGAACCACCACCCTAAAGAACTGACCTCTTGCCACTTGAAACCTGCTCATTGTTTCTATTCCATCCAAATGTTTTCTAGCATAATGTTCCTCCTTTCCTTTCCTTTCCTTTCCTTTCCTTTCCTTTCCTTTCCTTTCCTTTCCTTTCCTTTCCTTTCCTTTCCTTTCCTTTCCTTTCCTCCTTCCCTAACTTGTTCCTGATGTTTTTTCTTTTTGTTGTTTTTCGGTGTGTGTGAATGAATGGCACGTCAGAGGAAAAACGGACACTGATGAAGTATGTGCTCTCTCTCATTCTCTCTCTCTCTCTCTCTCTCTCTCTCTCTCTCTCTCTCTCTCTCTCTCTCTCGCTCATCACCCATTTTTCAGTAGTTTTTTTTTGTTTGTTTTTTTTTTTAATGCGTATTTCAGGTGCCAGAATGTTTGAACATATCAGCTGTGTTCCACTTCTACCCCTCCATCCCTTTCGACTACTTCCTTGTCATGTGAGGGCCTGTTGGGACTACTCAGATGTCATTCATGTGGGTCAAAATACGTGATTCTTATATTCTGCTGTACTCAGCTTTTTATTTATTTCTTTTTATTTATTTTTCACCCCCCCCCCCCCCTACAACAGTACATGCCTACATATTTTAGGACCTTAAGTGCTCTGAGACTGGCTCGCCCCTTCCCCTAACTTGCTGGGCCATTGAGCACGTTAGGAAGGGTGCAGGTGCAAAAGTAGTGACGGGTGTCGCAGGGGTTGATACCGAGTTTAGCTGTTTTGAGGGACGAGATAAAAGAAAAAATAAGTTAAAAAAAAGCGTGCGTTTTTTTTTTTTTTTGGGTTGTTTTAAAGATTACCTCATGCGGTAGTGGAGTAGAAAGGCAGCTGAGTTGTTGTACATGAGCCTTGCAGGGACATCCCAGTGGTGCGCTCACTACCCACTGAACAGAAGACAGTTGATTGAAGCCAAAACACCAGATCTTCGAGTGCCTCTCTGCTGTGTGAAGCCCAGTGAGGCTGATACTGGAGCAATAGAGAAACAAAAAAAATAGAAGAAGCCAGTGTTAGAGTCCTAATTCCTGGCGTCTTCGCTGGCTTGGCTTCGGTGTCAAAGAGCTGGTGCGAAACGACCGGTCAGCCAGCCAATCAATCCATCCGTCGACTCTTAAATCACCCTTAGATGAGCTGATCAAGCGCTATCTTTCGCAGACTAGCAAAGGGCTGTGTTAGTGTCAGCATGTGAGGAGTGTGAGGAGTTTTCAAGGGCTGATCCATCTGATTTTATTCTGTTTTTGCATGGCTGCTCCTAGTAAGTGGACGTCCACACTGGGAACGGGTCACACAGGGATTAGGAAGAGCTTTGACCTTTGCCCCCCCCCCCCAACCCCATTTTGTTTTCTTTCTTTGGTGAGGAAAGCACTGATCTGGCACCAGAGGTTGGACACAAAAAAAAAAAAAAATAAATAAATAAATGTATCAGGGAGTTTACACTGATAATAATGAGTCATTTACCAAAAATGAAGTCATGATTTTCATACATATTGTCGTGGAAGGACAGAGTTCTTACCCGTTTGCACCATCTTATCCAGTGGTTCTCAAATCCGGTCCTGGTGGCCCAGCGTCCTGCATGTTTTTAGTCATTTCTCTCTTCTATCATACCAAGTTCAATTATTGATCAGCTCTTCGGAAGCCTAATCATGATATAATGGCTTCCAGGTGTGATGGAAGCCATTATTTAATTTATTGTTGTTGTTGTTTTTATTTTTAAAACTTCTTAAAATGTGTTTTATTTTACATTTTTGGTTAATTTAAAAGAGGAAGATATTTTTTTATTTCATTTATGTATTTATTTATTTTTTTTTAAATTTAAAAATAGTTTTAATGTACTTTTTTTTAACTTATTAAATGTTTTTTTTTTATTTGTTTTGTTATTATTCTTTTTTAATTATTTAATTTCACATTTTTTTAAATTAGTTTTTTATTTAAAAAGAAAAAAAAAAGAATAGGGAGATATGTAAAACATGCAGGACACTAGACCACGAGGACCGGTTATGAGAAACACTGATGTTATCTGATGCCAATTACTCACAAAATCATATCACAGCACTGACAAAAAACAGACAGTGGAAATAAACTGACATTTCAAACTAGTTCAAAACCCGCTACTGAAATTCACCAGCCTTTAAAGTGATGTCAAATGATGTTTGTTTACACATGTTAGCTGGCATTAAACTGCCAAAATAACCATAGTAGGGACTGATCAATTAACCCCCCCCCCCCAAGTTTGATGCTAGTTATGAATAATTAAAGAGACTGGAAGCACTTAGGAGATTAACTGGAGATTTTATGAACATAAACACATTATCAGTAAATAAAAAAAATAGAAAATACATGATGAAATGTTAAATATTTAAGAAAAATTCATTTAGAAACGGATACTAAAGTAGCGTTGGGTCTTTATGGGTTAATTTAGCATTGTTTCATTATTAATTATACATTTCTCTCTTCTTGATTTGTTTTAAAAACTAGGATTACTTATGGAGGTAACACATTCCAGCACCAGATAAATGTGTTTGAGTACAGAGTGATTAATGGTTCGTTAACCGTCAAAGACCTAAATAGCCAGTGGTGACCAAAAGCATCACTCAATCTACAACTTTTAATACAGTTCTAGCCTCTAATCCTATAAATACATCGAAATAATTATAGTACAATGCAGTTTTTCAGTTACTTATTATAATCAGATAAAACCCATTTGGAAGTTCTTAACTGGGACACTGATTCACCAACAAAACCCACATAGTTTAACATAAGGAACCAGTTCTTTTTAATGTCCAGTGAATGATATATTTTGCTGAGAGTGTCACCTTTTCTTCATTTATCTCCACTCTGATATAAAAAACCTTTGAATATACTCTGAGCTTTCATGAATATCACCACAATGACTACATTTAAATATAGAAAATGACCTGATTTTCACTGGAAAAAAATGCAAAAGGATAAGGTGTAGTACAGTCACTGCATAAAAATAGTTTTAGGTCTTTGAGGGTTGCAATAAATGAAATATGCTGCTTGACAAATGTGTTACAAACTTGTTTCACATTCACTGTTACGCATGGCATGTAACCAATCCCATCATGCTGTAGGCGGGACATGGCTTGAGTGACTGCTATATTTAGAATGAGGAGGCTGCATTAGAGTCAAAGTAGAGCATTTTTACATTAATTTATTTTATCAGTTTCTGGATCTATACACACACACACACACACACACACACACAGTGATAATCATGAAAATGTGACTGTTACCTGATAAGTGGTCTATCCCTAATCTGTAGACCAGCAGTGATGGAGTAAACATTTCTAGGCATATAAATCTGATTAAATGTCACCATTAATGAATTATTTTATAGGCAGGAAAAACAGCGGTAGGTTAGAGAAGTAGAGCAGGATCGATAAAGATTAAGCAGAAGCATGTTGAGTATCAGCTGAGGCTTTAATTCACAAATTAGAGAATTATAGGGAGGCGTTTGTGTGATGGTCTTAAAGGGTTTTCCTCAGGTTTTCAGAAGGCTTAGGTGCTGCTGCTGTCCTATGTGTGTTTAATTTAAACTTTAAGCCTCTGCATACACTTTTATATCATTACACTTCAAGACACAGATGTCAAACAATGTGACCCAGAGGCTAAATTAGACCCACCAAAGCATCCACAGTCCAACCCTTTGTTAATATCTTTTTTTTTCCCATTTCATTAATTCATTTCAGTATTTTAGTTCAGGTTTCACATTCAGATCAATTCAGTCTGAAGTGGGTCACAACAGTAAAATTCGATCATAATAATCTATACAACTCCAAATGTTTCCCTCTTTATAAATGTGAATTACCTAATACCTTAAAAATGTACTTAAGTACAGTAAAGGAAGTACTTGTTCTTAGTTACATTATATAGTATGTGTGCAATGTGTCAGTGAACAACAACGATAATAAAGAAGGTATCATTGCACAATATTTGGTATAAATAAATAGAAAAATACAGAAATAAATATATAAAATAAAGCTCCTCCATATTGAAATATATTATTACAAGCAACCTGGCTGCAGTTTGAATCCCACAGGAAGCACTTCTTTCACATTTTACAGATAGAAATATTTTATATGGCCACCACATTAAATAGAACAGGCTCAAACACTTGGATGCAGCACCGAAGGCTTCCCACAGGAGGGACACGATGACTTCAGATGTTCACCATGGATACGCTAAGCCACGCCCTTCTACTTCCGGTCCATGGGTACTTAGCTCGCAAAAAAATTGAAAGGGAGTATTTGATGTGGCATAAACCGTTTTTGATGAGAAGCAAACGTGACATTACTTTTTATGTGGGCTTAGTAACATACTACAATGCGTGGCGTCTGTGACGTCACACAGCTGTGGTGTGGAGTCTGTGGTGACGTCACATATGCGCCAGGTGTGTAGTCCAAATTATTAACGGGATTTACTCGCAAATGAATCAGCCGTTGGTTAACAGAAGCAGTTGAAACGCACATCATTAATTAGCATTTTTATTAGGTACAACATGTGGGTGATTCAGGGCACATGATAAACCAGATACGATGTTAGCATTTTTTGTTAGCATTCATTAATTTTCCGATCTCAGGCCCCACGAGCCTCCCGGAAGGGGCGGAGACTTAAGCTCCTCATACCAGCATGATCTAAAACTACTGTCATTATTAAGTGCACTCTCCCTGTTCATTATGAGACATTTTATAGTATATACAGTTTTGTCGTGCCTCCACCAGTGTTAAAGTAAGATATGGAACCTCCACCCCCCCCTTTTTTTTTGTCCTCTACGTTGCCCAGTTGAGGTGATCAGTTAATCAGATTGCTGTTTTGGCTCGGATTTTCAGTTTTCACTTCTAAATTGTGAAAACGCAGTATCAGTGCCTCCCTACTCGTCCCCATTAACAGCTCGCACATCCATCATCAGTTTGTGCTTCACACATGCAGCATCAGAGCGGGATGACACAGGGAAGTCAAGTCTACACTTGCCTCTGGATTTTCATCCACTTTAATCCCCATTTCCATTCAATTATGACATAAATTATCTGATTCCTCCCCCTTTTTTTTGCTTGGTATTCTCGTGAGACGTGCTGTTTTGTTTGTTTGTTTGTTTTCCTTAATCAATTGTGTTAATGAAAACAGAACTACATTCCCTTCAAGACAGCAGCGGATGTATTTGCCATTATTAATAGGAGTCTGTCCACATTTGTCTCCTTGATCTTTAGCGGTTCATGATCTGAGTCCTGTGGATCTATGCAGATGAACCCCACCCACACAGCGTCCCTGACCACTGCCACCACCACCACCACAACAACACCCCTGTCCTTTCTGTTGTAAATATGTCCTGAGGATGTGGGACCCCTTTCACCACCACCCCCTCCCCCTTTTCACCTCCCCCACCTTCCCCCACCCCCCCACTGTTGGAATCTCACTGTGTTTTCTGTTCGCCTCCTTGGTTTTTGTCTGTTTTTGGAGATTTTTGCCGCATTTTTCTGTTGTCTAAAGCAGTGGTGTGAGTTGATGAGTAGGACTAAGCTGGATGTTAAAAAGATGAGATAAAGAGGTCTTTATGGAAAATATACAAAAAAATACAGCTTGAATTGAGAAAAGGGTTCAAATATAGAGAAAAAATTATGATAAAGTTGTCATATTGTCATACTAGAGATGCTTTAGTTTGCTAATTTACTTTCTTTTTTTTTCTACAAAAGACTTGGATGAAATTATTTATAAGATGCGTCCCACAAGTCATGATCTTTTTTGGACGTAAAACAAATACATTTATGAACATTTTGTTCAAAAGAAAATAAATATAAATTATGTTAAACATTACTAGTGTTTGTATGTAATTATTTCCCGAGTGTCTCTGAATTTATAACTTGTTTTCCTCAGGTGTATTACAAATGAGGCCTTGACCTCAACATATTCCTAAATTCTATAATAAAGGTTGAAAGAATGACTGTAATTCACTGTGTGTCCAGCAGATGGCAGTAGAGGGCCATCACATCGTTTTCTGTTTTAACCGAACTCCATTCAATTGTTTCTAAGGTGGAAAATTGTTAAAATTATCTGCACTTACGTGGGCTGAAAGGAATAAATGCTATACAAAAATGGGGGAAAATGCAAAGTACAGGAATAATAATAACATAATATGGCCACACATATATATATATATAGTTATCATTCCTTGATACTCCAACAGGCCTCAGGAATCCAACTACTGTAACAATGACCTTCCTCATCTTTGTTCCAGGACACACAATTAATTGCTGTTGTTGGAATCAGACTGGCTGCCAGATTTATCCACATACAACAGAAATACTCCTTGATTTCTTAGTATTTTCCCGCAGAGCCACAGTACAGTATGTTTTTCCTTCTGCAATGATTTCTGGGAGATGCATGGTAGAAACTAATGTGACAGACTACATGATGATGATTATTTATTAATTGATTTGTATGATCAGATTCTTTTGTTTCAATGCATGCTCAATGACTTGTATTTTTCTCACGCATGTCGTGTGTGTCTTGCTGTGGACTGATCAGAGACAATCAAGAACACCTGGTGCAATGAACACACCTGAGCCTTATCAGTGTGTTCCTCCTACACTATTTAAGCAGAGGCCAGTTACTCAATGCAGACAGATGGAGAGAGGAGGCCGGAGCGGCGGCGGCGGCGGCGGCGGCGGCGGCGGCGGCGGCGGCGGCGGCGGCGGCGGCGGCGGCGGCGGCGGCGGCGGCGGCGGCGGCGGCGGCGGCGGCGGCGATGGCGATGGCGATGGCGATGGCGATGATGATGACGATGACGATGACGATGACGACGACGACGACGGCGGCGGCGATGACGATGACGATGACGATGACGACGGCGGCGGCGATGACGACGACGACGATGATGATGGCAATGACGACGACGACGGGGGAGAGCGCGCGCGACGATTCACTGGGCAAAGGGGCAAACTGACTCAACTTTGGTCAAAGGGGCAAACTGACTCAACTTTGGTCAAAGGGGCAAACTGACTCAACTTTGGTCAAAGGGGCAAACTGACTCTACTTTGGTCAAAGGGGCAAACTGACTCTACTTTGGTCAAAGGGGCAAACTGACTCTACTTTGGTCAAAGGGGCAAACTGACTCTACTTTGGTCAAAGGGGCAAACTGACTCTACTTTGGTCAAAAGGGCACTTCCTCATCAGAGACCAAGCTGTGGAGGATCACCGGTCCCCTGTCGTGGATCAGCCTCGGGCTCATGGGTGGCGCTGGTGGTGTGGAGGCACTGGACTGGATCGCACGGCTACACTTGGCCTTCCAATACCAACTGATCCTGATGAGGAAATCCGGTAGTGGATGCACTGGACGGGATCACCAGCAGGAATGTCTTCGACTGAGGCTTGAACACTCAACCAAAATCCCCCCTGTTTTGTTTTTATAATGTCTTTAGCTTTTATTTGTGCTAATTATCTGCATCACTGTTGGGCTGACTGGACTTATTTAGTTGGGGTGGTCGTTTGTCCCATTGTTGGCATCAAAGTACTTTTTCTATTATATAAACATTGACCTTATATGACTATGTTCTGTGATTTTCTTTAACTTGTGCAAAATCTTAAAATGCAGTAAAATTTTCTTGGCTGAATATAAGACATATCGGTTTGTCTGAAATGGTGGTAACTATTCCTTCCTCTCACTGCATTGTTGAATGATAACAACCCTCTGGATCTTCTACACCAGACCTCTGTCAACTGGACACATGGTCAAACATCCATCCATCCATCATGTATTCTAAGGGCTTGTCAAAGGTAAGTGTCTTGACATCTGCACTGATCTAAAGAAATGTGATTGATGCTTCAGTCTTTCACAGGAAATGAAGTGCCCTTCCCTAAAATGGTCCATGACACATTTAATCCCTCTTCTGTACGAACACTGAAAAGATGAATCTGTGACAAATGGGGCAAAATTGATGTAAATTAAAAAGGGTGAAGTGATAAGGGCTTGTGTATGCTAAAGATTAACCCTGAACAGACTGTATCTGTGGTCATCTGGAAAGTATTGGGTTGTACATCAATAATTTACTTAAGGATTAAATTGAACACTGGCAATTTTGTCAATTATTTTTGATCATATCATGCTAAATTGTTAAAGATTAAGATTTTATTCAAAACAAATTCCAAATGTAGCCACTTTGGGGAAAAATTGTTAACATCTGAAGTTTCCCCTCTGGAAAATAAATGTAGAAAAAAATGTTCAACTGTATAAGTGCACATTGGTCTGTTAAATGACCTCCCAAATGCTGCCTTTTTTTTTATTGGTGGTCAGCTAATTGGCTTAAAAGTGCATTCCCACCACCAAGCAACTCATGACTTGTATTTATGTATGTAGTGGGTACTGATTGGAGACAATCAAGCCCACCTGGTGAAGTGGACACACCTGAGCCTGATCAGTTAAATAAGAATTTAAGCAGAGGACAGTTACACAGGAGCACAGGCTGAGACACTGAGAAGATGGACTGAACAGAGACTGGGACATGGGTTCCCCTGTCATCCTACGGCAGCAGTGTTTGTGGACAGAGGCAGCAGAAGATGACTGAGCCCCCTTTTATTCTCCAGCAGTGGCAGCTGGGACCCGTGGGCGGTGGCAGCCAAGACTCACTGAGCAAAGGGGATGACTAAGCAGACAGACCGACTGAGCAGAGACGGGGGTCCCAGTCATCCCCCAGCGGTGATGCACTGAGCGAACAGGCTAACTGATGACAGGAGCAGTGGCTTGGTCACTTTTCCTGACAGATCCCCTTAGTTTAAGGCTTAAACGACTTTATTCTTTTAGAGGGAATGAAATATTTTGCCTCTTTTTCAGTGGACTCCTGTATCCTTCTCATTGTTGTGTGGCTGGGAATTGAAATGTATATTAAAGGTGAATTTTAGCCAAATCTGTCTTAACACAGATGCATGTAGGAGACCAGAAAACCAGGCATAATAAACCCTGCACCTAAGTTACCCTATTAAAAAATATTTTTGACTGACCTTGACCTTTGACCTACATTCTTAAATGTAATGACACCTATTCTGGGCCACTTTGTACTTTTTTTTTTTTTTTTTTTTTTTTATGAAAATTGGTTGCATAGGTATTGCATAAAGCTACTGACTAACAAACAAAAAATACCCCTCCTCCCTGGGGGTGGTGGGGTAACCAGAAACACCATCCAGTCTGTCCTCGGTAATCCACTGGGAACATGTTAGTCATTTAGTCACTGTAGCCAGCAGAAGCAGCTGTTATGAACTGACAATAACGCTTCCTGTTCTTTTAAGTGGGCATAACCAAAATGAGTGCAGTGTTGTGGATGGTTCTCCAGTTAACACGTGTTAATTCGCCTCAGTTGGTGAGGTTTTAGTTTTCGAATGGCTCTCCAAAAAATTTGACACCATTTGTGTGCAGGTGTTTGATTTGTAGCATTTAGCAAGTCATCTGTAACCTACGCCGATGGATCAGAATAACTATTTACATTGTTGTTCATATTTAAGCCATTAAAGACTGGTTTTCGATAAGGCTGTATATTTTTAGGATATTTAAACAAACCCTAGTTTACAGAATTGTTTCCTCTAATGCACATTCTTCTTTTTAATTGCCAGTTTCACTTAATAGTCTATGGTTTTTGTATTTTCTTTGCAGCTATTGTGAGGTAATATACTTGTATTACAAATATCTGTACAAAGAGATTATCACTATTGATATAATGATTATTAGAACCTTTCTGATCTCATTTTCAACTACAGCACAACCGCACACAGGTCACCAATATATAAAAAAAGTCAAAGAAGGTTCCTAACTTTAAAAAAAAGTCACAATTGACATGACAATTTCAGAAACCAGTTTCTTCTGCAGATGTAGAATAGTATTTTCATTTTGCATCATAAGAATAAAAATGACATTGCTATTTGATATGTATCTGTAAGTAATCCAATATTACATTAACACACCTACCAGTTCAATACTTTAGCATAATGCAATACTTCCTATGATATCCTCACAAAAAGAACTTTGCCTTTTAATGATGTGGACAATCCCTGTTTAAAATGAGCTGTTTCACTGCTGTACTTTGTTTGTTTTTTGAAGAAAGTATCTGCTTCACACCAATATTCCTTTGTATTAAAACCTTAACTCTTAATTCTAAGAATATCACATTTTAATTCCAGATCTGGGAAATTTGAGCCAACCAATATTTAAGACTGGAGTTTTCTTTATCAGTAACATATGTATTCACATTTCATTAGTTTTATTCCAGAAACATTTTACTTGTACACCAGTCTTATTAATGCAGAATTTCTTGGGTGCATCTTTTTTTCCATCAGATGGATGCAAGAGCAAAGCAGTGCATACTTTTAACCACACGGTGACAGCATAGGACTGCTTTAGATGAACAGTCTGAGAGGGTTTGCATCGTTCAGACAGATTTTACTGGTCTGGATAGATCTTTATACATAAGTAAAAGATAAATGAGCAGATTTCACTTTGGAGTAATATAGTTTAAAATGTAGCACGAAGAAAGAATGTAAAACCGTATTCTGATTTTTCTGATTTGGACAGTGTTCGTATTCTACATTGAGCATAAACCATTCTCATGATGAAACCTTTCCACTGCACATACTCTGAGGTAAGAACCACTAAATGCACCAACATTTGCATGCTTATGCTTACTTATGTCAAATTGGGATTAAACATTTTATTCCACATCAAAGTAAATGTGGACACTAAGAACCTGTTGGTGTGTCTATGTTGCTGTTTAACATGCCTCTAATCTCAACAAAGTGAAATGAGTACAGTCTGCTTCTTCAGCTCTGACTATTAAAGTGGTCTGACGGCGTTTTCCTTTCAGTGCCTTTGCCAATTGATGCAGTATCCCACAGCACAGCTCACACATCACCCACTCACTCCCCCCTCTCTCTCTCTGAAGCTGCACATCAACTGCTCTGACATTTCAACATCTCATGGGCTCTTTTCTTCATTGTCCAGATTGTATGAACATTGTACAGAAGTTGGAGGGGAAATATTTTTTTTTTCTCCCACTAAACTCTTAACCTCCATTTATATGGTCGCACAAGTGTCAGTCCTGTCTTCAAGACTGCACTGAACACAATTGAAATCTGAAAACCTTCATTTCAGTCAGATTTTCTCCATGTAGAAGTCAAAATATAACTGTATTGTCTACATTTTCATTATTTTGACCATAAAACGCATATTAAAAACAGAATGGATGTGATCTGTGTTATTTTAAAAAGATGAAGTCATGATCATGCTTTTACTGAAGTGCAACACTTAGAAATTGCTGTAATTTTACAGTAAAATCTTACAGGGCATAATTGTATATTCAAATTCACAGTACAATGCATTGTGGGATATTGAGTACAGTTCACAGTTGTACATTTACAATCGGACCATGGCACATTTATCAAATGTTCCTGTAAATTCATGTTTTGTCAGGGTTCCTATTGTAATGAAAACAAACCACATTGTGTACGCTATTTATTTATTTATTTATCTGGTTCATATCAACAACTATCTTGCCTGTTTTTTGCTTTTTTTAGTAGTTGTGTGAAACTGACTGAATGGATGCATTGGGCCTCCTGCAGTACAATCAAACACAGGTGGGCTTGGAGTTGGAGAAACGGATACGCATGTTGGTAATAGAAGTGGAATTGTTACCGCATTAACTTTGACTCATTCAGACTGTACACCTGCAGAAGACAAAGGTAAAAAAATATATGTTGTGTTTAGGGTTGTATTCATCTTCTGGCAGACTGAAGTTTTATCGGATTCAGAGGATCACAACCCTTTCAGAAGACATAAAAAATGCTAGCGTCTGCAGTGAACACTTTATACCAGGTAAGATTACTGTGTGGTTTCCTTTAAAACCCCGGTTCACATAACTGACTGTCTGAACATTTCGCAGCAATAATGAAATGTTGCTGACGTTTGATAAGTTAGCAGTAGCAGTTAGCAGGCTATGCTAGTAAACAGAAGAATGAAGAGTCGCACACAAGAGCTAAAGTAATAACGGTGCTACTAATCACCGGAAAGTTGTTGAAATGACCAAAAGAAGCCCGAAAATTAGCTGAAATGGAACCAAAAAGGGTCGGAAAACAGTTGAAATGGAAACGAAAATGACCGGAACCAATCATCGGAAAGGACCGGAAATGGTCGATTGTCCTTTCCGGTGTTCTGTCAAAATAGGCACGCCCGTCGAAATGAGCTACCAGCAGCCAAAATTGACAATAATCTCTACAAATTCACATTATTCCGTCAAAATATGTTGCTTTGCATTTGGAAATGTTACTATATATACAATGTCAAAGAGTGAAATGTGTTAGGAACTGTTGTTGGTGAGTCTAAAGGTTGTTGTTGGTGTTAGCCTGGTCATAACCCATTGATTTTATATGGATCTTGTGATTAGCTCCTCATTTTGACAATATTGATGCCATTTTATAAAAATATTACTTGTAAATGAAGTGTAATTAAAAGATTAATGTTCATGTTCCTTAGCTTTGAGTCATGGCACTGACATTTTTTATTGTGTCTATACTATTCAGGATTATTAATTAATGATACAGTACAATTGACTTTTCTGAACAATATTACACATTTATTTTGAATGTAGTCCAATAATTTCATGTTAATCTGGTATATTGATCACTTTAGTATATTGATGTATTGCTATTGAACAAATGTTTACATTAGGTTTAGATTATTGGTGTGTTTAGTCATTTGATCCTGTTCTCTACACAGGCCAGATTTTCTAATATTTGGAGAGATGGATCTATCAAAGCAGACCTCCACCCTCCAGACTACAGAACTGACCATGTGTGCAGATCCACTCTTCTGTTTCTGGGCTGGTAGGACTCCTTACAGCCTACAAACCCACCACACCTACTCATTTTAACTCCACCCATGTCCAAAACATTTTCCCTTATACAAACTTTGTTGCACTTTCTGGACACACATCCGGACACTTCCATATCATACTCAGCCTGGGTACCGAAGTGTTAGTGGGTGGACCTTATGTCTATCAAACTGTCTCAAACCTCTGTTTTGCTATTTAATGCAAATTTGAATATTGTGTAGAGTTGAATTTTTGTTATATATTATTGTTTGTCTTTCAGTATGGTACCCTTTAAAATCAAATGTTCAGTCTGTGCATCTCTGAGCTGATTCTTGTCTTCTGGTTACTATAGTCTTTTACCATTTTGATTTTCATTCACCATTTTTAGAATTGATTTTCTACCCTCAGAATTTTTCCCCATTTCATCAGAATTCTGATGTCGATGTCAGTATGAATTCCAACTTTTTCTCATGGAAAGACTCAAAATTATTTTGTTTGTCTCATAATAATTCTAAAAAAAATGCAATCTATTTTACTGTTAAACAATCAAATAACAGCGCTCAAAATGAACACAGCTAAAGCAGAGTAAAACATAAAATAAAAGGAGCAAAAGTAAGACAACACAAAGACTAAATAAGTATGAGACACTAATGGCTAAATGACAACCATGTCCAGTTCCTCTTCTTCACCTTTTGCTATCTAAAGCCCTTCTGCTTTGCGGCTCATTAATCACATATTATATCCATCACTACTGTAGCTTCATGGAGTTTCTGCTGGTTGCCTGGCAACCTCATAGTGACAGCCAGACTCCAGGTCAGGGCACCCTGCTGAGAAATAGCAACAGTGAACTGGATGTAGCAGCAAAAATGTGTTATTTCGACATCATATGAATAATAGAGAAACGGCAGAATAATGGAGAAACACTAGATAGAGTGAGTGTACTTCCTCAAATGTTGTTTTTTTTTTTTTTTTTTTTATTACGCCAGTGGCATTTGGAGTCTCTGTACAGTAAATTGATGTATTTTCTATGGAAGGTGAGTCATACAGAAAAAACAGAACTGGACTTTTTAATTTTTAATATTTTTTTTCCAAGAATCTGTAAAAAGTCACAATTACCAGATGGCTTGTGTGAGACCACACCAGCTGCACTCGAAATTTAAAGGATATTGCCTTGCCTTACTTCTGCCCTACAAAGTAAATAGGCAGTAACTGCACATTATAGAGGTAAACATTATCATAATGAAATTTTACTTATTTCACTGTTATTATTTTACTGTTCTGACACTTTTCAGATCATATTTGTCTGAATGTGAAACTAAAATGACTAGGTCTTTGAGGGTTAAAGAAATATAGGATTTATGCATTTTTGCCTGCATACAGACTCACACAAAGCTTTTCAAATCAATGTGTTTCTCCCACGCTGTGAATGTGATGGCCATCAGGACAACTTGAAGTGTCCTTGAGGCCTCCGGCGACCTAAATGCATCGACAGGAATGAGGGGGTGTGGACACTCACGTCTCCAAAACGTCCTCGGACATCGATTGTAATCAAACGAGGTGTGAGCAGAAGACGAAGTTGTTTTAAAAGAAGGAGAACAAAGCACAAGACAGAACTGCTATCCATGTCTGATAATAAGAATGCTCCTGTTTATTATTCTAAAGTATTTATGTGTAAATATTAGTGCTGTCAAATGATTAATCACAGGGTTGCTGTGGATTAATTTTGATTAATCATGATTAAATAGGAATTTTAGTCCAGATTAATTGCATTTCAACGCTGAAAGATGGTTTTTTTTTGGGCTTAAATTTCCCACAAAATCTAGAAAAATACCCTTAGAAGCACAAAAAATGTTAACTATCACACACAAAGTAATGAAATATCCAAAACATATTCAAAGCTTTTCTAAAATATACTACAAAACACAAAACATTTGCAAATATCCAAAACATATCCTAAATTATATGACAAACCCCCCCCAAAAATGTGATTAAAATATCCAAAATATATTCTAAATTCTTCTAAAATATACAACAAAACACAAAAAAAATGATCAAATATACACATTTTTTAAATATATGTTTAACATGTTTAACACCTTAAACAAAACAACTGTATCATTTAATTACATAAAAATTTTCAAGTCAGATTAATCATGATGATGAATTAATGTGTATTAATTTGACAGCCCCAGTAAATATGTATATATACTTTACATACATATATTTTTATATTCAATTATATTTTTATTACCTTCCACTCAGTTACACCAAAAAATACACACTGAGCACTTTATATTTATTCTGCTGCTCTCATTGTGTTTTACATTTTTATGCTTTTATTGTGTTTTTACTTTTATGTCCATGTCAGCACAAGTGTTTGTGAACTAAATCATCTATTGCGCAAAACAAATTGCTCCTTCTGGGACAAATGAATAAAAGTGAAGAGACATTTGAAGCTGCAAGAAATACTCAAACATTACATATGACTTAAAAAAAACCCCAAAAAAACCATGTGACTTTAAAGCAGGGGTGTTAAACTCATTTCAGTTCAGGGGCCACATTCAGCCCAATATGAACTAAAAAGGTCCAGAGCAGTAAAATAATAATATGATAATGTTTGCATCTATAATCTTTGCCTCAAAACGTGAATAACATTAACAACTTGACACATCTTGAGAAAAACATTTGCCTCAATTACAGCTTACGTTACAATTACAAATACACAAAATATTACTGTAATTACACTGACTTTTAAGATATTTCTGATTGATGTTATTTGTTGAGGTTATTCACATTTTTTTTTGCAAATGGATAGTTTGTTAATATCAAGATTTTCATGTAATTTTACCATTTTAATGCTAAAATCTGCCGTTTTCATTATTTATAGGTAATTATCATCATATTTTACTGCTCTGACACAACTGAGATCTAATTATTCTTTATGTAGAACCTGAATTCAAATCATTTTCACACAATTATTCATCCTACGGGTCAGATTGGACCCTTTGGTGGGCTAGATTTGGCCCCCAGGCCTTATGTTTGACACCTGTGCTTTAATGCATACATGTAACAAAATCACCATTCCTCGCTCTTTTTTTTTTTTTGTTGGTATTCCTTTGTAACTGCTGGCGGTAAATCGATCATTAATCATGAAATAATTGAACTTTCCTTGGATGTTTAATGTAATTCATCCCCAAATCAATCTTGGGCATCTATTCCCCGCAGGCAGACGGACAAAATGGGATAAAAACTCCGAACTAAGCACTGCAGCCTTTCATAACACTAGTTAACAGCTCATAGTTTCTCATTTATAGAACACAGACACATTAAAGGGTATTTTCCTGTCATTACCAGTCATTTAGTCATAACTCCAGGGTCTAAATGAAATGTAACTTTAATGAGCTTTGACTTTTTACCAAGAGACATGTTGTTTTTTTTTCCCCCCGTGTTTTAATCATTGGTTTAAAAAAGCAAACTTCGTAACATTTTCTAATTATCTTCCATTAAAAGTCTATTAATGCTGTGTCAAGGGTTTAAATTAAATTTTTAAGTCACTTAAGGCTATTCTGTGCACTAATACACTACGTAAAACATGTCAAATGAAAGCTTCTCTGTATTAAAGTTTCAAAATAAAAGCGCGTAAGTGGTCCACTCCACTTTCTTGAAGATGTTCTCATCACAGTCTGGTTGTTTTTGGAGTGTTGTTGCAGTGAGAGGGCAGCTTAAGACGCACAAGGAAATAAAAAAAAAATGAAGATGAGAGCAGAAGGCGATGTTCCAGTCCAGGAAAAGTGAATATAATGAAACCCTTTAACCATTTAGTACTGATATCTAATCTAAATTTAAGTCATTTGACACCAAACTACTATATATACCAGCAAGGAAGAAGATGGTAACCATGACAACACAAGTGCTTTTCTTTTAGACACAAAATTGCATGCAAGTTAGATTATTTTTTTTTGTTTTATTAACTTTTACAGAGTCTATTTTACTTAAATAATCCTCCTCATGTTTCAGAAATACTTTGGTATTCATGTAATTATTATTATTATTTTTTTTAAAACATGCTGAACCGAACGGTTGAGATGATAGTAAATGGTCATGCTAATGCTAATTACTAATGCTAATCACTAATGATATAAACACAAAGAGTTAATACATCTAATTTAAACTTCATTGGCTTTCATTTTCATACTTCACACAGATTTATAGTTTACTAGTGGGGACGTTTATTTATATTTAACCCTCTTCGGGACCTGATTTTCGGTCCCCATGGTGACAGACGTACTCGTGATGTGACTTCAGATCAATGTCCCAAGAAATACAGGAATCCAAACCCACACAAACACTCTTAGTATATGTGTTTTTCTTGGGTTAATTTACTTTACAGGTACTTTCATAACAGGTTTCCATCATAGTGATCAGTTGTTGTGTTGTCAGCAGTGCTGCCGGCAGCACTGTGGTGTTTAGTGTCATTTGAAATATGATTCTACTCAACTCTCATAAATAAATCAGTCCGTAAGAGAAACACGAAAAGCAATGAGATTAAATCATCATTCAACAGTCCTGCTTTGGAAGTTCTGCCTTTCTGAGCTCCACTGCATGTGGAAAAAAAATAATTTGGTGTTAATAATGGAACTGTACTGCACTGATGGAAAGAAAAAAAAAAAAAAAAAAGCTCTGAGGGTCTCCTGTCAGGAGCTTTTGTACTTTAGAGATAAAGAGAAGAGATAGAAACGCAGGCAGTGAAAACAGACAAAGAAACACATCCAAAGTCAATTTACAGGATGAATAAATTGTAATTAGTCTCCTTGGGCGAGCTACGTGATTTTTAAGACGACAAACTGTGTCAGAAAACGTCTGAATTCTGTGTTAAAAACATAAATGTGTTTAAAAAAAAAAAGTTATTTCGAAACAAGATGAAGAAGATAATGAGGAAGTCTGTAACTGTGGATGATGGAAATAGTGTTGTTGTGTATATATGTATATATGTATACACTTATACTGTATAAATATGGTGTAAGTTGATATATTATTGATATACTGTAGTTATATCATAATTAATTTATCATATAATATATATTATGGGGATAATTATATTGTAGGTATATATATATATTTATGTTGTATTATGTTATGAATTTAAAAGTTGGTTATAGTTAAAAAAGGGGTTGGAATCTAAATATAAAAAACAGCCTTGCTTCTTCCTCCTCCTTTTTGGAACTATGTTGTTGTTTATATTGTTATATCTTTCTTTTATATGTACATATAGTTAATTATGTTTTTGTTTTATGTATAGGCCCCGACATGTTCAAAAATTCATTCATAAATTGAGAAAATAATGGACTATTTCTTCTCTGACAGACAGACAGTTAAACAGGTAAATAGGCAGACAGTTACACAGTTAGACAGTCAGTCAGTTAGACAGACAGTCAGTTAACCAGGCAGACAGGTAAACAGGCAGACAGGTCAACAGATAGACAGTTAAACCATTAAACAGGCAGACAGGTAAACAGACAGTTAACCAGGCAGACAGGTAAACAGCCAGTTACACAGTTAGACAGGCAGTCAGTTAAACAGGCAGACAGGTAAACAGACAGTTACACAGTTAAACAGACAGGTAAACAGGCAGACAGGTAAACAGACAGTTACACAGTTAGACAGGCAGACAGGTAAACAGACAGTTACACAGGTAGACAGGCAGACAGGTAAACAGACAGTTACACAGGTAAACAGGCAGACAGGTAAACAGACAGTTACACAGTTAGACGGGCAGTCAGTTAGACAGGCAGTCAGTTAACCAGGCAGTTAACAGTCACCTCTCTTCTAAAACTCCACAGGTCAACAGTATTTTCTGTATAATTCGTTGCTACTCGACTCTCACACCAGAGTCTTTCACGGTTTGATAGAGAGCGAGAAGGAAAACTCTGCTGTGTCTCATTTCCATAAATGGACTTTTCTTTCCAGCCACGCAGCGTTGAATACATTTCCTCTAAAACTGTTTTTGGAAAATCCTTTCTGAAATATTGGATTTGTTCTTATGTCAGCGTTGTAGCAGTGGTGATTTCTAAAACTAAACAGAACGTGCTCCTCGTGGTCATTCCTGCAGGAGCAGAAAAAATAAGCATCGATAAACAAACCCCCCCCCCCCCATTGGGAGGATAACAAATCTGTAGGCTGTCCTAAACAACCCCAACAGCATCATTACAGTGGAAGTTACATTTTATGTGAAGGAAACATGAATATTGTAACAACACTGTGTTTTTCTTTGGAAATATTGGGCAAATTAAAAAAAAAAAATATTGTAAATATCTAATAAAAAATAACCTTAACATGACGACACCCCGAGGCACTGTTTGTCCAAATAAAAATAGGAAATGTGTCATTGTTTTACAATTAGGTTTGTGTGATAACCTGAAAATATACTGTTACCGACATTCACTATGACATGACGGTAAATTAAGTATTTTATTAAAAAAGAAAATAAGTGTTTTGGGTTTTTTTGTCTATTTTGACTGTGTGTGCAGTGAGTTGTGTGTGTGTGTGTGTGTGTGTGTGTGTGTGTGTGTGTGACTCAGAACATGTTTGACTATCATCCTTCTTGCAGCTGAAATAATTAGATAAAATTAATAATTAAAAATAAATAGGTAAAAAATGTAATGAATAAATAAATAAAAAAGATTAATAAATAAAAAAATGAACAAATGAAACATAAATAAATCAATAAAATGAACTCATTCAAGAAAAATTTCAATTAAATTAAATATACAAATAAAATATATATATATGGGTCATTCCACTAAAAGAAGGAAATATGCTTGTTTTAACTGTTCAAAATTAAATAAAAAAAATACATATCTGTAATTTGTACAATGATTCATGTGTATAATAATAAAATATAATTTGTATTATATTATTGCTTGTGTTTCTACATTTAATATACAATAATATGCTGGAAATATCTCTCTTTTGGTGGAATCACCCATACAAAAAATAATACGAAATATAATCAAAATGTGACTATTGCGCACACTTACATTGCGATATCGCTCTAATTTAAACAGTATCAGTGGCGACATGTGTCTACATTTACATTATCTCAAAACACGAACGTGCAAACTGTAAAAAAAAAACCCTGAAACATTTCACATTTTTCATTTCCAGACCAATCTCTAACATGAGTCCAAGGTGCTGCAATGCTAAAACAAGAAAAAAAAAAATAAATAAATAAATCTAACACCCCCCATTAGTGGGTCAAAGCTAAAACGGCACAGTACCATCAGCTCAATTCATCATATTAAGAGTCCTGCAGCTTCAAGGACATTAAATTCCTGTAATTGAGGGTGAAATGGTGCCTGACATACGGACCATTAGCATGATAGTGTTGATGCTAATAGAGGATTAACCTTATGATGGAGCAGAAACTGTGAACAGGTGTATGAACTGGATCTTCCTCCCTTCTTATTCGGATCAAAACCACAGGTGGAAGTAACTAAATACAAGTACTTAACTAGACTTTTTAGGTATCTGTACTTTACCTGAGTATGTGTTTTCTGACAAATTTTTACTTTTACTCCCTACATTTTTGTATGAATATATGTACTTTATACTCTTTACATTTATATAAATATATGTACTTAATACTCTTTACATTTATATAAATATCTGTACTTTATACTCTTTACATTTATATAAATATATGTACTTAATACTCTTTACATTTATATAAATATCTGTACTTTATACTCTTTACATTTATATAAATATCTGTACTTTATACTCCTTATATTTATATAAATATCTGTACTTTATACTCCTTATATTTATATAAATATATGTACTTTATATTCTTTACATTTATATAAATATCTGTACTTTATACTCTTTACATTTATATAAATATCTGTACTTTATACTCTTTACATTTATATAAATATCTGTACTTTATACTCTTTACATTTATATAAATATATGTACTTTATATTCTTTACATTTATATAAATATCTGTACTTTATACTCTTTACATTTATATAAATATCTGTACTTTATACTCTTTACCTTTATATAAATATATGTACTTTATACTCTTTACATTTATATAAATATATGTACTTTATATTCTTTACATTTATATAAATATCTGTACTTTATACTCTTTACATTTATATAAATATCTGTACTTTATACTCTTTACCTTTATATAAATATATGTACTTTATACTCTTTACATTCTCAGAATAGATTCATTACTTTGTCAAACTAGATAAATGTGACAGTATGAAAAATAATCCATGAATCATAAATTGTAACTTACTATATCATAATTTGTACTTTTTATGTCATTTTTATCCATTTGTTATCTCATAATTATTACTTTTTGTCATAATTTTAATTTTTTTTATCTCATATTTATCCATTTCTTATCTCATAATGCAGAACTACATATATTTTTTAGATATAAAAAGGCTTAGAATAAAAACAGGTAGTATTTTCTTCAAATGAGACACTTAAATATTCATCAGACATAAACATAAAAGAGGTCTTTTCTGTTTTTCTTCCCACTGGGTCATTATCACTGATCTTATCAAAGATGTAAAGAGAACATTCCAACTGTGATAGAGTCTAAAAACACAAACCAAAGAAAGAAAAGCTTTGTTATTTAATCTGTACACGTTCATTTATGCAGCTTGTTTGTCTGCATTTAATTTTTCTTCCTTTTTTTTTTTTTTTTCTTCTTCCCCAAGAAATGGTTTGAACACTGAGCCAAAGCAAAACCATTATCTCCTCTTTAGAAATGGAGGACATGTTCATATTTTCTTTGAAGTCTGTTATCGACCGCAGTGACTCGGGGACAATTTAGTCAAGTGTGTTTGAGTGGTGCAGTGTGGGGACGTCCTGTGCATGTGTCCATCTGTAGTTTGGATGTAATGAGGACAGAACATGTAGAATAATGTACATGATGTAAAGTACATGTGGTAATACTGCATTTATAGTCACATATGTTGATTAAGTCTTTATATTTTTAATGCAAATGCTAACTGTTTCTGTATTTTACACACACACACACACACACACACACACTCGTTTCCATTTCTCATGAGGACCAAGTTTGTAATCCAGTAGAATTTGGGTAGTGAGTGTAAACCTTTATCTTTTTTTTTTTTTTTTTAATAAAATAAAAATAGTAATGATAAAAAAATGAAATTAAAACAAAATTACAAATTAAAATGTAATTAAATAAATAAATTTAATTATTAAAAAATTTCAATGTAATTAAATTTTTAAAAAATAATTAATAAATATGGAAAACAATAATAAAAAAATTGGTAAAAATAATAAGAATAAAAAAAAAAAAAATAAACGCATCTTCAAACCTTAAAACATACATGTTTATATTAACAAAAATAAAAAAAAAATAGAAAAAAAAATACATGTTTCACTTTACACCTATTTCCCTCATGCTTTATGGGGACTTCCCGAAAAAACAAAACAAATTAATGAATTAAAAGGGCCACATCATTTCCTTTATTTACATTTAACCCTCATGGGGACCTGAAGTTTGGTCCCCATAGTGTCAGAGATTCCCATGGTGTGATTGTGAAAACATATCAATGTCCCCATAAAGATAGGAATACAAACACACACAGTGAATATTTATGATAACCTTATAAATTGGCTCATTTCTCAAAGAGGAAACATTCATCTTTTTCTTCTTATAGCATCAACAGTTTATGGACATAAATGAACACTTGCCAGAGTCGTTCATCAGTAAATATAAAGTGTCTCGACCTTTAGTCCTTTAGTTGTTCTGGTCCGATTGAGATTCTGGTCTTTTGTCAGACCATAACTCATCCAAATCTGCTAAAAAACTCATTATAATTATAAATCTTCTGCTCATTTCAGGTCTGACCTTCACTTCGTTGACGATCTTTTGTACCAGTCGAACATATTAAAGAAGAAAAAAGATGGCGTGCTCATTAAAAATGTCATGTTTTTGGTGTAAAAATCAAAGCTCAAAGGTGAGTTTTTTTGTTTTGTTTTTTTCTATAAGATGATTTATATTTAAGTAGAAAATGAAGCAAAGTCATATTCAAACAGAGACAAATGGATCCTGTTCAACTGGTTCGAGAGAAAAAAATATATACCGTGCAATGACAGACAAAGCTTTAGAGCAAACGTGACATGTTGATTTAAGAGGATTAGGATAGAAAACAAAAAAAGTTTACCTTTAACCACAGGCTGAACAGTGTTTTAGTATACGACCAAAATGTCAGGGGATGAAACATAATGAAATGATGGATTACTTTGGATTTAATTGTCATTTACTTAACCTCTAAAGACCCAAACATTTACTGATATCAACTTTTTAAAACCTGTTGATGAACTAATCTGACCCATTCTGTCCTATAAAGTAAAAAAAAAAAACAGTAACTGCACAGACATTAAACTGAGAAAAATAACCTTAAAGTTCTGTTGTTGTTCAGCCACAGTAGTTGGAGGTAGATTATTGGACATGAGGCATATATATATATATATATATATATATATATATATATATATATATATATACGTATATATATGGATTCATTCTGGTAGTGCTTAGTGACTGGGAATTTAGATTTTATCTCATAATTTTGACTCTTTATCTCATAATTTAATTTAAAAATGTAATAAGTCTCAGATATACAATCCGTGGGTGGCTTATTATCTCATAATTTTTCACTTTTTATGTCATAATTATGGCTTTTTATTTCATTATTTTCACTTTTTATGCCATAATTTTCACTTTTTATGCCATAATTTTCACTTTTTATGGAATCATTTTCACTTTTTATGCCATAATTTTCACTTTTTATGCCATAATTTTCACTTTTTATGCCATAATTTTCACTTTTTATGCCATAATTTTCACTTTTTATGGAATAATTTTCACTTTTTATCTCATAATGTAATTATCAAATAAGTCCCAGATATACAATTTGTGGGTGGCTTATTATCTCATAAGTTTCACTTTTTGTGTCATAATTTTGGCTTTTTATTTAATAATTTTCACTTTTTATCTCATGATTTTCACTTTTTATCTCATAATTTAATTTCATTATTAAATAAGTCCCAGATATACAATCCATGGGTGGCTAATTATCTCATAATTTTCACTTTTTATGTCATAATTTTCACTTTTTATGGAATAATTTTCACTTTTTATGTCATAATTTTAGCTTTTTATCTCATAATTTTAGCTTTTTATCTCATAATTTTGACTTTTTATCTCATGATTTTGACTATTTATGTCATAATTTAATAAGTCCCAGATGTACAATCTGTGGGTGTTTTGCGCATTTGTATATTTAAAATATCCTCCATTTGTTGGGATAAACCTTATTCCAGAACAGTTGTATATGAGCACACGACCATCAGTAAAAGCAATTTAATCTTACAAAAGTGAATAGAAACACACATTTATAGGAGAAGTGGAAGTAAAGAAAAAAGAAAAAGTCTGTTAAATCATTACGACTTCAAATAAAATCAAATGAACAACGTAATGTACTGAAAATAATGAACTGCACAGTAATAATGATAATGATAAAAAAATCCATAACCATTGCATGAACGCTAAAATAACAGGACTGTCAGGCATTTGCTTTGTATGTTAATTGTTTTCAGTCGTGTCAGTAAAATAAATATAATAGAGATACCTGCAGAAACAAAGTGTTTGCTCTGAGTTTGGTTAAATGTCAGCGCTGTTTGTGCATAAATGTAAACCCGGAGATGGAAGAACAAACACTGGAGCGTCTCCTCTCACTTTCAGTCCCACGGGCTATCATGTCTTGTCAGGATGATTGACGTCTTCCCAAACTCAACACAAAACCATCCATCTGGATCCGTCAGAGGGTGGAGTTACCCCCACAGGAATAAAATTACTTTTCATTTTTCATGTAGCACTGGAAAAAAAAAGAAAGAAAAAGTGAAATATTATTTAAGCAGAAATGAAAGTGACTGCATTATTTCAAATAGATTAAAGAGACCTGGGTCACATCCTTTAGTTTCTATATTTTGTACTTTAAAAAGATTGTACAAATACATCAGCCAGTATAAATATGAATTAAATATAACCATGTAACAGAGGCTAAAAGATTCATATTCATTAATAGAAGTCTCCCTTTATCAACTTAGTTACTTCCACCTCTGATTTGAAGCGTTAAGTACAAGTACGTACTTTGCTGGTAAATTTTTATTTTTACTCCCTACATTTTTGTATAAATATTTGTACTTTATACGCTTTATATTTATATTGCGACTTACTATATCATAATTTTAGGAGTATAAAGTACATATATTTATATAAATGTAAAGAGTATAAAGTACATATATTTATATAAATGTAAAGAGTATAAAGTACATATATTTATATAAATATGTAAGGAGTACATATATTTATATAAATGTAAAGAGTATAAAGTACATATATTTATATAAATGTAAAGAGTATAAAGTGCATATATTTATATAAATGTAAAGAGTATAAAGTACATATATTTATATAAATGTAAAGAGTATAAAGTGCATATATTTATATAAATGTAAAGAGTATAAAGTGCATATATTTATATAAATGTAAAGAGTATAAAGTGCATATATTTATATAAATGTAAAGAGTATAACGTACATATATTTATATAAATGTAAAGAGTATAACGTACATATATTTATATAAATGTAAAGAGTATAACGTACATATATTTATATAAATGTAAAGAGTATAACGTACATATATTTATATAAATGTAAAGAGTATAACGTACATATATTTATATAAATGTAAAGAGTATAAAGTACATATATTTATATAAATGTAAAGAGTATAAAGTACATATATTTATATAAATGTAAAGAGTATAAAGTACATATGTTTATATAAATGTAAAGAGTATAAAGTCAAACCATCAGCCAGTGTTGTTTTTGTGGTGAGGTTGGGCTGTTTATTTAAAACCAGTGAAGTGGTTATGACATTTTTAAGCAGCATGTGTTTGGCTCCATCAGCTGTGTTGGTCCCAGAGCAGCTCCAACTAAATGCTCCATCTACACTTGTTACTCTTACAGTCAAACCACAGCATATATTTCACTTTTATGTACTGCTTAACCTCCCTCTACCCTTAAATTTCTGTATTTTCCAGACTATAAGACGCATTTAAAAGACTGATATATGGATTCATTCTGGTTGTGGTTAGTGACTTGGAATTTTGACTGTTTATCTCATATATTTAACTTCATATCTCATCATTTTGACTTTATATCTCATGATTTTGATTCTTTATCTCACATTTGAGTTTTTAATCTTATCTAATTTCATGTTTTATCTCAATGTTAGCTTTTGTATCATGATTTTGACCTCCTTTCCTGCACCTTATATATGAAAAACCTTACAAAATAAACCATTCACTGACAGTAAAAGACAAAAGTGTGCTGTGCAGAATGAAGCAATGTCAGGGTTGATGTCGGTGTCTTTGTCAGAGAAGTGATGATCCTTCGGTTGTGTTTATGTCCGTCTTAACACCTAATCCTGCTGCTTTGATGTCACACTGAACAGGGTGTTCACCTCTGGGGAAAAGTAAGCAAACCCAAGGGTCTGTATTAAAGCCTTTGGCAACTGAGAGGCATGTGTGATATTAGTGTCTGTGACATCCAAAAGAACATGACTGCAGTGTGGACGTTCACCCTGAAGCTTCTGTCTGCTTTATGCATTTCCAGTACCCTAACCCTAAGAAACTGACTATTTAATATATCACAAAAGGTAGAGGGAAAGGGTGTGTGTGTGTGTGTGCTCAGAATGCTTGAGGTGATTTCAATACTCGGGTCAAAGAGTATCGATTAATTTGTTTATCAAATTTATTTGCTCTATTATTGTGACCCAGTTTAACTTTTTTTTTTTTTTTGGACTGTTAGAGGATCCTTTTGTATCTTGTTTTTTTGCTTTATTTATCCATGCTACTGAATGGTGGAACACTGAGGACACTTTATCATCCTTTGTTGAGTCAATCAGGTACCTGCTTATGCCAAACACTCCCTGGCAAAATTTTTTTTTTTTTAAAACTTACAAGTACAAATAAAGTAACCTTGTAAATTAACATAATTTCACCCTTTTGACAGATGACAGTACTGTTGAAAGAAGACCACAAACAAAAACAGTGTGCAATGCTCATGGAATCATAAGCATTCAACATTTATTTTGTTAGTATATAATTCAACAGAGGTTTTTTAATACAACTGACATAACATTGTGTAACATAATACTTGCTATAAATAAACATGCAAGTCATTGAACATTTATTTCACTTGGATCAAACCATAGCAGAGGCTTTTGCAAATAATGTCAGACAATTTACCATTTGCATTTTATTATTTTAATGTCACTTTGCATTGCCATGGCCTTCCTCTTTCTTGTTCCCAGGAACGAAATGTGTCCAATGAAGTACACCGATTTACTAGTTCCTTTGACTGCGCTGTACCTTAGTGTCACATTTAAGGCCATAACAATACCATCAGCTGTTATTCACCACTGTCATTAGTTCACTTGGTAGATACATGAGTCCAAGTCTCACCACCCAAATAAACTTAAACCTTATAAAGCTTCATTAGCTCAGGCTGGTAGAACACCTAGTTTTTACCAGATGGCAGTGGGGTAACATCTAATGTAGGTCACACCATTTCACAGGCCATGTTATTAGACTCAAAAACACCTTTACCATTGGAACTCTTGGCAGACCATATGTTTGTAATCTTGTTTTAGAGCCTGGCAGAAAAAAAAAACAAAAAAAAAACAGGAAATGTTAGTTAAAATCAGCACAATAGACTAGGACAGTGGTGTCATTTCATGCTTGTCACAGCTGAGGCCTTTTAATGGAAGAGGGGAAAAAAAAAAAAAAAAAAAACCCACTGCAGTTTTGCACCTTTGAGCTCAAACTGGTGAGGATATTAGCAATACTGGAACAGTGAAATGTTACCTTGAATTACAAGTTAGAACTCCAGCCACACCAACGGCAGTACGACACAAACAACACTGTTGCTGGAGGACGACGGTGAACCAGCGTCCCTTCACAACTCAGTTTTTGTCAAGTTTGCTCTTTTGTTCCAGCTTGGTACACTTGGGAGGATGATGGGGGGGGGGGGGGGGGGGGGGGGGGGGGCTCAGTCAGTCATCAGCTTCTCCTGCTGCTGGGTGACACCCAGGAACTCTGCTGCTCAGGTCTTCTGCTGTCGCTCCATTTGTCTGCCATGAGTAACTGGCCTCTGCTTAAATAGTGTAGGAGTATATGTGTAAAAATATGTCATTGACCAGAGCATGCAGTGAAACACAAAACAATCTGATCATACCCTTAATCAAAAGCAATCACATTGCCGATAATCATGTCGATATCATCCATGTGGACACATCTTTAATGAAAATGTTGATTTCTGAGGTTGCGCTACATGAGGGGTGGGCGAGAGAGAGAGAGAAGTTAAAACCTTCAAAAATAATAGGCTACTCCACCAGTGTCATTAGTTCAGGCTGGTACTTGGTAGATACCAGATAGATGTGAGTTTATGTGTCAGTATTTTAAAGGCCACCCACATAGTACATTTAAAACTTTCAAAATTAAACTGGGAGTGTGACATGAGGCCACACAAACAGCTGATGCAGTCACACACCAATGCCCCGCCCCTTTTTATGATCAGCACTGATTAACCATTTCTGTTACTGGGAATTAATTCACATCATTTATCCTGACACACCATAGCACAGATACATAGCATAGCACAGCACAGATACAGCATAGCACAGAATATAGCATAGCACAGCTGGGCCGCGAACCGCCAACCCTTCAATCACAAAGCAACACACTCTACCAACTGATCCACAGATACATAAGTCACTCTATACATGACAGAGGAATTACTGAATTTGGAATTAAGATCAGACTAAACCAGTGATTTATTTGGAATCAAGGTTAATTAGGAATGATAATTTTTTAGCACGATTTAGGTGTTAGCATGGTCATCTTGAAGTGAAATTAAAATGTGTTAAAATGAGTTCCAGTCGTGTGTCACTGCCTTTTACAGGCCACCACCCAAATACTAGATTTAAAACCTCCAAAGATACCAGAGTTGTTGTCTGGCCTCATTAGCTCAGGCTGGTAGAACGCTTGGTTAGTAACTGGTTGTGAATGGGTTCAAGTCCTGGCGTAATCACTGCTTTTTACAGACCACTACCCAAATACTAGATTTAAAACCTTCAAAATAAACAGCTTCCTCACCACTTTCTGTGGCTCAGGCTGGAAGAAGACTTGTTAGATAATAGAAGAATGTGGGTTCAAGACCCGTATGAGTCACAGTTTTTTGAGGGCCACCTTCCAAACAGTAGATTGAAAGTCTTCAAAATCAACTGTTTGGGCACCAGTCTCTGTGGCTCAGGCTGGTAAAACACTTGGAGAGGAACTAAAAGAAAGCGGGTTCAAATCCTGCATGAGTCACAGATGACCCAGAGCTCAGTAGGAAAGGAAAGAGTTAAAGTTTTTTGAAGGCCACCATCCAAACAGTAGATACAAAGTCTTCTAAATAAACAGTTCACTCACCAGTCTCTGTGGCTCAGGCTGGTAGAACGCTTGGTGGATAACAGACGGAAGTGGGTTCAAATCCTGCTAGAGCCACAGATGTAACAAGAGACTGTGGGTTGAAGTCCCTGGTTAGTTCCAGTTTTTTGAAGGCCACCATCCAAACAGTAGAGTTAAAGTCTTGTAAATACACAGGTCAGTCACCAGCCTCGGTGGTGCAGGCTGGTAGAGCGCTCTGTAGGTAACGGAAGAATGTGGGTTCAAGACCTGCAAGGTTCAGGAGGTAGAAAGTAAGTAGTTCCCCCGTGGAGGGGGTCGGAGGGGCCGGCGGTCTGCCCCTCCGAAAATTTGAGAAGTGAAGGCTGGGGGTTATGGAAAAGAAAATGAGACCCGACTGAAATTTAATGTGATTTTATTATTTGAAATCTAAATTATTGTTCAAATATATATACTGAATAATATGACAATATACCTACTTAATATCATATAAGACTGTTATTTCATAAATTATACTACATTAATTATGTAATATATTATACTACATTATTTATGTAATATTATATTACATTAATTATGTAATATTACATTAATTATGTAATATATTATATTACATTAATTATGTAATATATTATACTACATTATTTATGTAATATTATATTACATTAATTATGTAATATTACATTAATTATGTAATATATTATACTACATTATTTATGTAATATTATATTACATTAATTATGTAATATTACATTAATAATGTAATATATTACTACATTAATTATGTAATATAATACTACATTAATTATGTAATATTACATTAATAATGTAATATATTACTACATTAATTATGTAATATAATACTACATTAATTATGTAATATAATATATTACATTAATTATGTAATATATTACTACATTAATTATGTAATATATTACTACATTATTTATGTAATATATATATCATACTCTACTACTACATTAATACACTGTATTGTAAAATTTCAGTCGGTTCTTGTTTTCGTTCTCATAACCACCAGTTTTTACTTCTACAATTTTCGGAGGGGCAGAGAGCCCGCCCCTCCGACCCCTGCAATTTACCTGGGGCACCCTTTGAAACTCAACTGCTGGTGGTGGGTTTCGAACCGGTGATTTGAACCAGATCTGCGTCTTAAGCACGCATTTTCGTCCACTGAGCCAGCAGAGCCCATCGGTGACAGAGGAGGTTTTGGGTGGCCTTTTATATCTACTGGTTGGATGTTGGCTCTTAAAAAACTGTGACTCATGCAGGATTTGAACCCACATTCTTTTGTTTTCCACCAAGCGTACTACCAGCCTGAGCCACAGTGACTGGTGAGTGAACAGTTGATTTTTGAAGATCTTAAATCTACTGTTTGGAAGAAAGCTTTTAAAAAACTCTGCCTTATGCAGGACTTGAACCCACTTCCTTTTGTTTTCTACCAAGCATTTTACCAGCCTGAGCCACAGAGGCTGGTGAGTGAACCTTTTATTTAGAAGATTTTAAATCTACTAACCATGCAAACACCTAATACAGCTGGAATGATAATTCTAAATTAACCTTGATTCCAAATAAAGTCACTGGTTCAGGCCGACCTCATTTCCAAATTCAGTAATGCCTCTGTCATGTGAAGAGCCAATTCATGTGTGTATCTGTGGCTCAGTTAGTAGAGTGGGTTGTTTGGTGATTGGAGGGTCAGCGGTTCAAGACCCGGCTGTGCTATATGCTGTGTTTGCTGTGCTGTGTTCCACTGTGTTCCACTATGTGCTGTGTTCCGCTGTGCTGTGTGTTCATTCCACTGTGTGTTCAAAGCTCTTCAAGCACCATGAATGTGTAGCCCAATCAAATACACTATACATGTAGAAAAACGTCTAGTTCTTTATGTTCAAGTTATTTAATCCATCTGAAAGGACTGTTCGTAAATGTGAATGTTCCATTTTTTTATTTTTTTTTTACCCGAAATTATACTATATATTCTCAACACTACAACAGGTTGAATTGGTCTGTATGTAGAACCTGAACTGAAATGATTTTTAATATTTTAATTCAACACAAAACACAAATTCATCCCAAAGGCCAGACTGGACCCTTTGGTGGCCCGGGCCTTATAGCTAGCTATGCTATGCAAATATAATATAGGTAGTATTATATACTCTTCTGACATCATGGGGTGGCAGTATAATGTCCTCATAAGTGGACACCAGGTTCTTGATGAATGAAATGTGGTATTTTGGTCGAGACAACAGAAAATGGGAGTAGGTTAATAAAAACTGAAACACTTTCAGTTAAGGGGGCTTCGTATTAAAGTATTTGAAGATAGATGAAAATGAAAATGAGGTGCACAACAGTAGGAGACTTAGAGGAATTAGAAAGGTGTTGTATAAAATCTTTATTTTATAGTGTGTACTCATGAGGTAAGTATCATTGTGATGGTGGGTTTGTTTTTTTTTTGTTTTTTTTTAATATGTAGATTTTCAGATTACTTCACCCACCTTTCAAATTAACAGTCATTCTTTTGCCCGAACCTGCATATCAGTAACATGCAGCATACATACACTGTTATCACTGGACATAGCTGACCATAGATGTGCTATGGCAGAGTGTAAACATATGGCTGGTGGACCAAAACCAGACACACAAAAGGTTCTAATTTGGTCCCAGTGCAAGAATGATACTAAAGTTATTAAGAGTCAACAATGTCATTTTGTTTCATTCAGGTTCCACACTCAGCCCAGTTGTGATCTTATATAAAATAGCATAACCTTATATAAATAACATCTGAAACACAGGACAGTGTCCCTCAAGGACCAGGAGTAGGTGTGGACTGATCAGAGACAGACAAGTACACCTGAGCCTTATTAGCTGTTATTCCCACACTAAGCAGACACCAGTTTCCTCACAGCCAGACTGAGCAACCCTTCAGTCCTGCAAGCAGAACGGCAGCTGGGACTTGTGGGCGGTGGCAGAAGAAGCGCAGACCGAGAAAGGGAATGTGCAGACAGACAGAGGGAGACTGAGCTGTGGACGGAGGTGGACAGATGCCAATCTCCCTTCATCCTCTTGCGAGTGCAGCTGGAGCTGAGTGGTGGGTTCTCCAGCCTTCTGGGGTACAGTGCCAGCGGCAGCAGGATTGTTGATGGGTTTCACACACATGCCAAGGGAATTAACTGCTGCGGCGGGCGGCTTGGAAATCCTGTCCCTGGACTGGTTCACACGACTGGGCCTTTTGATATCAACCAAGTCTGCTGAGAGACAGACCAGCGATGAAATCTGTTAGTGGACGCACTGTAACCTGCTCCAACATTATCTGATCATCCTCAAAAACAATGACATTATCCATGAATACATTTAACAGAGGGAAAAAAAACAAAAAAAAACACTTAACATGAATATTTCTTGGTATTTTATTCTGAAAGTTGGGCAGATTACAAATGAAATGTCAATCAAAAGCAGTGTAGTTTTTACATTCCTGGTACAATATGCTCAGTGACCGGTTTAATTTTAATGCATCATTTAGAGATAGAGGATAGAAGATTAACATAAACTTTTATTCAGAATAATCAATGGAAATTGCTCGTAATTATATTCAGAATAAAAAGAGAACATACATGTCACATACATAGCAATTGTTACTCTGCACTTCACGTCTGTTTTAATTAAAGCTGTTTTCACATCTGCGAAATGTTAAGTCCACACACACACTGAGTTAGTAACAGCCTGAGGTGATAGAGTTTGATCATTTCTTCATCAATCTGTCAAGTGAGCAACTGCAGATGGTTCTAATGGAGCTCATCTTTGAACACACAGGGCTTTAGCTACTGTCAATACTCAAATATACTCTGCATAAGTGAAAACTGAGAGCTTGATTATAACCTTGCAATCATTTACAAAAAAAAACCCCCTCAGATTAATCAGTTTACTAATGCCATCAGTGTATTTGTTTGAACTGGAGGCATTTTCAGTGGGAACCAAACAGGAGCTGATGCTGTTTTATGTGCACTCAGTCTCTAGGGATGACTTGTGATAGTGTTGGGTGTACGCAGCTGTGTTCGCTAATTATTTGTATCCAGTCGGGTATTCCTAATTAGAAATGCATCCTGATGTCTGAATGTGGAAGAAATTAAATTTCACGTCCATGAATAATATAGAAAAACGGTAATTTTTGTGCAGCAGTTTTAATCTACATACTGAACACGTTGCCATTTTGCAGAAGTATGCATCAGGAGAAATTAAACAAGAGATGATTTAACAAATGAGAGTTCTGATGCACTCCTTGTTTAGTATGTAATGATTACAAGTGGTGTTATAATGAGCATGTCAATAATGGCGCTCATTTACAAGAGATCTCCACAGCAGTGAATCTTGGGTGTTGATCCATCATCAAAATTTGATTTCTCTGTAGGTTTATGTAAAGTATGTAGGAGTGAGAGGTTTGACTGTCGCTTCATTTACACTAAACAGTACCATGACCCATTAATTAAATTCACTTAAAAGCCTTTATTTAGATATTTCTCAATTACATTTTATTTCATCCATAGCAATAAGTGAAAATGGCAGTTTTACTTTAACAATTAAGTGTTACTTTAGTAAAAGAGTTGATTCAGTACTTTCACAATTCAATTTTATTTATAAAGCCCCAAATTACAACAAAGTCACCTCACAGAGCTTTACAGAAACATCAATTATAGAGATATGAACAGTCCCAAGCATCCGCTGTCCTTAGACACCAATTCTCAGCAAGAAAAAAACAAAAAAAACAAAAAAAAACAAAGCCAACACAAGTAGCTGTACTTCTAAGTACTTTGTACATGAAAACTCAAACTTGCCACATGCATTCACCCCCTGAGATATGAAGCTCCTAAAATGCTCCTGTTCAACCAGTTACCTTCAGAAGTCAATTACTGCAACAAAGGCCACCTGTGTGTACACACAATCCACATGATCTGTCAGGAGATACACATACACACCTTTCCTGAAACACCGCTAACCAAACAAATATTAAAACTAAATTGGTACAAGTCTGAGTTAAGAAAAAAAATAGCCCCAGGAATACCATCAACGACACAGAACATGACTCTGCAATAGCCAAATATTAACTTTAATTATAGGTTCAAACTCCCAGTCACAACACAAAGAGCAAATATTTTACTCAAAAAGTTAAATATTTAAGAAAAAGTCTCAACACAATGGTAGTATGTAGAAATAAGAAAAAGAAAGTTACCAACCCTCAGTCTAGGGGCTTTCCGATGCTGGTCTCATGCACTACCGAGGATCAGTCTGCATCAGGAGGCCCGGTGTGATCCAGTCTAGTGCCACCAAACCACCGCCCACATGTCCCAGCTGCTGCTGGAGGATGAACCCACGTCCCTGTGCTCGGTGGGGAACTGGTCTGTGCTTGGAGCTGACATGGCTCAGGTGTGTCCACTGCAGCAGGTGTGCTTTGTCTCACATCAGTCCACAGCAGCACACACTGCTGCATGATGGGAAACCAGCTCCTCTACAACAATCTACCCAGTCACAGCACCTGTCGAGAGCAGAAAAGACCAAATGAGTCACATGGGAAAAAAAAAAAAAGGCATAAAACGCACAGTAAAAGCAGGAAACAAAACAATAAAAGCTCTTCAAAAAAAGTTAAACAGATAAGCCTGGCTTAAATGCAGCAGGACAGCTCCACAGAGTGGACACGACAACCTCAGAGGCACAGTCTCAGATCTAAGATGACAAGTAACCACCAGCAGGTCTCTAATTTAAAGTTCTCGTGGCCTAATGGTCCTGATCAGAGTCTAAAAGCCAGTGGAGAGCAGTTAAAATAAGGGTGACATGAGACCCTTTAAGGCCGCTCTTGTGCTCAGGTAGCACGCCATTTTGGTCAAGGAAGTTAGCTCTTTTTGCTCAAGGAAGTTAGCTCTTTTTGCTCAAGGAAGTTAGCTCTTTTTGCTCAAGGAAGTTTTGCTCAAGGAAGTTAGCTCTTTTTGCTCAAGGAAGTTAGCTCTTTTTGCTCATTGCATCTTCGCCGCCGCGTCGCCGTTGAAGGTTGACCTGGAACCTGCACCCTTCCACAGCTCAGTCTCTCTGCAGACTCAGCTCTTCTGCTCAGTGTAGCTCTGCTGCCAACACCCAGATATCCTGCTGCCACAGCATGATGGGAAACCAGCTCCTCCACAACAGTCTCTGCCCAGTTACAGCACCTGTCGAGCATAAAAGTCAATGCTTCTCAAAAAAAAAAAAAAAAAAGGCATTAAACACAGTAAAAGCAGGAAACAAAAAAATAAAAACTATTCAAATGAAGGTCAGGTTAAACAGATGACCCTAGCTTAAATGTAGCAGGACAGTTCCACAGAGTGGACACAGTCTCCTCTGATGTAAGGTAAGAACAAGTAATCACCAGCAGGTCCTGATCAGAGACCTGCTGGTGACATAAGGACATGAGAACTTTAAATTAGATTCTAAAATTTAAGAGTAGCCAGTGGAGAAGAGTTAAAATAAGGGTGATATGAGACCCTTTAAAGTCGCTCTTGTGCTCAGGTTGCACGCCATTTTGCTCAAGGAAGTTAGCTCTTTTTTGCTCAAGGAAGGAAGCTCTTTTTTGCTCAAGGAAGGAAGCTCTTTTTTGCTCATTGCATCTTCACCGCCGTTGAAGGTTGACCTGGAACCTGCACCCCTCCACAGCTCAGTCTCTCTGCAGACTCAGCTCTTCTGCTCAGTGTAGCTCTGCTGCAAACACCCAGATGTCCTGCTGCCACTCTGCTGGTGGGAGAATGAAGGGGGGTCAGTGCAGCGCCTCATGCTGCTGGAGGGTGACATTAGAACCCACATTCTTCCACAGCTCAGCCCATCTTCTCCATGTGTCTCTCAGCCCGTCTCCATGCGTCTGCATTGAGTAACTGGCCTCTGCTTAAATAGTGTAGGAGTGATACACTGATTAGGCTCAGGTGTGTTCACTGCAGCAGGTGTGCTTTGTCTCACATCAGTCCACAGCATGATGGGAAACCAGCTCCTCCACAACAGTCTCTGCCCAGTTACAGCACCTGTTGAGCATAAAAGTCTAAATGCCTCACAAAAAAAAGGCATTAAACACAGTAAAAGCAGAAAACGAAAAAATAAAAACGATTCAAATGAAGGTCAGGTTAAACAGATGACCCTAGCTTAAATGTAGCAGGACAGTTCCACAGAGTGGACACTGTCTCCTCTGATCTAAGGTAAGAACAAGTAATCACCAGCAGGTCCTGATCAGAGACCTGCTGGTGACATAAGGACATGAGAACTTTAAGTTAGATTCTAAAATTTAAGAGTAGCCAGTGGAGAAGAGTTAAAATAAGGGTGACATGAGACCCTTTAAAGTCGCTCTTGTGCTCAGGTTGCATGCCATTTTGCTCAAGGAAGTTAGCTCTTTTTTGCTCAAGGAAGGAAGCTCTTTTTTGCTCAAGGAAGGAAGCTCTTTTTTTGCTCAAGGAAGGAAGCTCTTTTTTTGCTCAAGGAAGGAAGCTCTTTTTTTGCTCAAGGAAGGAAGCTCTTTTTTTGCTCAAGGAAGGAAGCTCTTTTTTTGCTCATTGCATCTTCACTGCCGTTGAAGGTTGACCTGGAACCTGCACCCCTCCACAGCTCAGTCTCTCTGCAGACTCAGCTCTTCTGCTCAGTGTAGCTCTGCTGCAAACACCCAGATGTCCTGCTGCCACTCTGCTGGTGGGAGAATGAAGGGGGGTCAGTGTGTCGCCTCATGCTGCTGGAGGGTGACATTAGACTCCACATTCTTCCACAGCTCAGCCCATCTTGTCCTTGTGTCTCTCCATCTGTCTGCATTGACTAACTGGCCTCTGCTTAAATAGTGTAGGAGTGACAAGCTGATTAGGCTCAGGTGTGTTCACTGCAGCAGGTGTGATTGATTGTCTCTGATCAGTCCACAGCAAGACACACTATTATCAGTGTTATCAAGTCTTACAACCTTAAAGATATTTTCCATGAACTATTGCAATTAATTAGAAGAGTAACAGATAATGGGGTGTAGGTGAAAGGTAATGAAAAGGCTGATAAGTTAGCGAAGAATGCTTTAAAAAAGATGGAACATGGATAAGCAGATTAATATTAGCAAAAATGAGGCGAAACAGATACTTTGGGAAAAGGTAAATGGGAGGGTGAGGAAAAGGGTAGACGGTATTATGTTATTTAAAAGAGTGTGAGGGTGAATAGGCTGAGAGTGATTAGATTGGGAATAGGGCATTAAACCAGCACGATAGGGAAACATGAAACAGGTTTATGTGATAGATGTCAGGAAGAAGAGTCAGTGGGACATGTTATATTAGGATGGAGAGAGTATGAGGAACAAACAGAGGTTGAAGGAAAGAGGGATTGCAGGATTTTACATTGAGTGGATTATTGAGCATGAAGAAATGGGTGAATATAAAGGCAATATTAAACTATTTAAGGGGAAATTGGGGAGTTAAATAGGTGTTAGGAGGTTATTGGGATGTTGTATTTCTGTACTTCATAGAAAGCATCATGACTTTGGTTCCACTCCATCAGCCTTCAGAACAGGAACTGCATCAGTGTGCTCTCAGATCATTGACCTGTCAGAACTCTTATTCAAGTCCACAACCAATAGGATCCTTCAAATAGCTCCTCTGCGGACAATGTCTCCGCTGCCCCGTCCAACCTCTGATCTCCATCTACTGCACCCCCTCCCAACTTCACACCCTCAACACATTTCCACTTCCCCCCACTTTCTCCCATTCACACACTTTATTCTCATCACTCACCCAGTTCTCTTATTTTACACTGTATTATATTTTTTATTACCTTACATGTGTAACAGTGCCTTGTGTTTTGCTTTCTCCACATATTATTATGCTGCTCACTCATGTCTTCAATTGCCCCTCGGGGGTCAATAAAGTCAACTGAATCTGAATCGAAATCTGACCTACACTCCAGAATAGAAGGTGGCACTAATGCACCATAAGCTGGATGCTAGCTGCTGTTAAAATAACAATAAAAAGAAAAGAAGAAGAAGACACACTACATGCATGAGAAAAGTACAAGTCATTGAGCATGCATTGAAACAGAACTCGATTAAAAAGCAATCACCATTTTGTAATCTGTGACAGCCTGCCTAAATGCACAGATGGGGTAAGGAGGGTATTAATCAGAGAGGCAGCCCAGAGACCAGAGGTAACCCTGGAAGACCTGCAGAGACTGGACTATCTGGGACCACAATGGGCTGAACACTCCACAGAGCTGAGCTGTATGGAAGAGTGTCCAGAAGAAAACTTTATTTTCAGCTAAAAATAAGAAAGTATGTGTTGACTTTGCACAAAGACTCTCCAAATGTATGGAGGAAGGTGCTGCTAAACTTTTGGACCATCAAAGTGCACACCCAAGGCAGGGGAAAGAGGGTCTTGAGCAAAACCAGGATCAGTCTGTCAGTGATTTGAGACTAGGACTAATGACCACAAGCATATACTGCCAAAGCAACACTTGAGTGGCTTAAGGGGGAATGTATTTGTTCATAAATATCTACTTTATACTCTTTACGTATATATAAATATCTGTACTTTATACTCCTTATATTTATATAAATATCTGTACTTTATACACCTTATATTTATATAAATATATGTACTTTATACACCTTATATTTATATAAATATATGTACTTTATACACCTTATATTTATATAAATATCTGTACTTTATACTCCTTATATTTATATAAATATCTGTACTTTATACACCTTATATTTATATAAATATATGTACTTTATACACCTTATATTTATATAAATATCTGTACTTTATACTCCTTACATTTATATAAATATCTGTACTTTATACTCCTTATATTTATATAAATATCTGTACTTTATACTCCTTATATTTTCAGAATAGTTTTATTTTTTCGAAACTAAACAGAAGTGACAGTGCAAAAACTAAGTCACTTTACAAGGAAGATCAATAGAGGACATGAACTGTGACTTTAAATAATTACAATTATGACTTTTTATTTAAAATGAGATAAAGTCAAACTTTTGAGATATAAGGGAAACAAACTTTCTGACCAATGACCACAAGCATATTCTGCCAAAGCAACACTTGAGTGGCTTCAGGGGGAACGTATTGTGTTGGGAAAATTACAATACCAGGCATATTAAAGTCATGTTTTATTATGTTATCATCTTAAATGGCCTTGGAGGGACATGTCTACTAGGGGTCACAAGTCAGAGATAAGCCGCTTCCATGCAGAGGTGACAGGCGGGGGATGGGAAACTTCCTTTACCAGCAGGAGTGAACACACTCTGCAGCATGAGATAGCAATAGGAACGTCTGTTCCATTATGCAGGGGTTGACCTTAGGATAAGGATGTGCCTGAAGGACACACCAACTACCATACTACTCACATAAAAGACTTTACTTCAACTATTTGTACCCTTTAAAATAATCTCAAGACATAGAACTTTCTGTAATAATGATTTGAAGTCATTGTAAACTATATTAAAATGAATCAAAAACAAGGTTATTTATTTCTTATTAGTTCACTCATAGCCATAAATGTTAGTTTTTTTTTCTCCTTTTGACAGTATAGTACAGTCAGACTTAACGATTACTGTTCACAAGCGCAAACCTGAAGGAGAAGGAGCAGTTTTCCCTTGAAAAATGAGGGGAAAATCCCAGTGGTAACATGTGGTAAAGTCATAGACTCATCAAAAATGTGTTTGGTGCAAAAGGTGCTTCTATAAAGTGGGGGGTGAAAACTAAAACAGTGATATTTTCTGTTATTTTGTGTGTTTCACATATAAAAACATGTCACGTCTTCAAAGTTGAGGGCGTGTTCTGTAAATTAAATATAGTAAAGGAAGTACTTCTAATAAAACTCAGTGTTTTTTAACTTGGAAAGTTCTAGTAATTGATAAAAAGAAACTAAATAAACATACACACACACACACACACAGGCTGGGATTAAAATGAATTGTTTTTAGGGTTTGCATCATTTAAGTAGCTTTATGTATCTGTACTTTACTTCAGTATTTATTTTTCTGGAAACTTTTTACTCTCTACTTTTTATATGAATATTTGTACTTTATACTCTTTACATTCTCAGAATAGACTCAGACTATTTTTTCAAACTAGACAAATGTGACAGTATGAAAAATAAGTCGTAAATCAGAAATTGTGACTAACTATATCATAATTTGGACTTTTTTTATGTCATATTTATCCATTTCTTATCTTATCATTATTACTTTTTGTGATAATTTGGACTTTTTATCTCATATTTGTCCATAATTATGACTTTTTCTTGTCATTTTGAATTTTTATCTCTAAATTGTGAGGAAAAAAAGTCAAAATTTTTACTCTCATAATGTTTTTTTTTTTTATCTATGACTTTTAAATTGTATGTCTAAGCTGAGTAGCATGATCCAATAATTAAATTTACTTTTAATGGCTTTACTTTTGGATATTTAAGAAAATCCTCAGTTACAATATGCATTTCCATCCATAGTATCGTTCATTTTTATATGTGTAATTTTTTTTTCCACCATGAAATACTTTTAAAAAAAAGTATGACATCCTTTTGACAAACAGGTTTTTCCTTTTGGATCATTTTGTGGCCAATCACCTTCAGAAATAACCCTTTTATGGTACGGTTCATAAATGCACTTTAACTTTCAAACAGGATGGTATTTCATCTGGAAACGTCGTAGATATTACACCCATTATGTTTCTTTTGAAAGTTTCACCCTTTTCTTTCTTATATTTGAAGCCTTTTGTGTAAATCTTTCAACCTTTTTTTTCTTCTTCTTCTTTTTTTGCCTGAAAGTGGCTGCTATAGAGTAGGGAGCGAAGAAAAAAAAAAAAAAAAAAGTAATTACTGCAATTTTATTGAAGTTAATTTTGAATATGATCAGGCTCCTATGCCATTCAGAGTTTTGAGAAGCAACTTGGAATGCAATGTCAATTAGAGAAATGGATTTTCTCTCGAGGGTATATCCTCCATCTGCTGCAAAAGGGCTTCATGATGACTGCAGTGAAGTGTGATTTCTAGGAGAAGCTTAAGTGTGTGGTTGAAGTCGTTTCATATACAAACCCTGAAGTTGCCTTCGTCAAAGCTCACGGCTTAAACCTGTCACACTAACACTTCACTCTAACGCAGGAAATTAATAGAAACATTTGCCAGACACCACAGGCCTATAGCCCAGACTAGCAATGGCAACAGTAGACGATGTAAGGTCCAATTCCATTCCTTTTTATCTACACTAACACAAGCCAAGTCGTTTTACTCTTTGCAAAAATAAAAAATGCCCCTGTGTGCCAGTGCCATCAGCAGGCATAGAATGACTGTGAGCGGAAATTCCCACAAGTTGTCAAATATAAAACAAACGCAGCCCTGTCTGGAAAACATTAAGATACCACTGTACACTGGAATTATCAAGGGATGAATTATCAAACAGGAAATGGAAATGACCGTGACTGGGAAGAATGCCATAGTATAGTACATGCACTCTAAGAAGTATGACTTAATTTGGGCTTAATTAATATGAATAAAATTAATTCTATTGAACTCTACGTAAAATAAAAAAGACTGCATTTTGGAATATTATGTTGAGTTAATGACATTTGAATTATTAATCAATTGTAGAAGTGGAAAGTAAGTAAGTAGAAGTACTTTGTTACTGTACTTTTAGGTATCTGTACTTTACTTTTACTCCCTACATTTTTGCATAAATATGTGTACTTTATACTCTTTACATTCTCAGAATAGATGTGTTACTTTTTCAAACTAATCACATGTGACAGTATGAAACATAAGTATGACTATTATCTCACAATTTTGACCGTTTCTCTTAAAATTATGCATTTTTTAACATCTTATTTGTAATTTTTTAAAAATCTTATGACTTTTTTTTATCTCAATTGTGACTTTTTTCTCCATTATTCCTACATTTCCTGTCCATACCCACAAAACTTAGTACAGTGACCCTATCAAACACATTATCTACACGGTAACTCACCTTTAAATGCTTTATTTTAGATACTTTTTATATATATATATTTTTTTATGAATGTGTTCATGGCAAAACCAAAAAAATGCAGTACTTTATTACAATTGTGAAATTGTATCAGTACTTCTACTTTTACCAACGTATTTTTTTTCACTCCAGTAGCTGTACTTCTACATAACTACAGAATGTGAGTACTTTGAACACCTGCATTTTATCAATTTTTGTTTGAATATCAGCTGAAAATCACTGACAAATGATTTTATCAGTAAAGTTAACGTCTAAATCCATATCATCCAGATGTTTACGACAAGTACGAGTTTAGGAAGAATGTTTTTAAGAGCTTCTATAGGGAACAGATATGATCATTTTAGCCAATAAACAACAATGACAGTGATGTAGTAATGCTTTCCAGACCTCTACACACTGCGTACACATGCTACTCCGGTTTCATTCCCATGCACCCAAGCCACAACTCCAAATGTGAACGCCTCCTCCTGTTCTCCTCATCATTCCCAAACCATTGAATCCACCGGGATGTATCTCCAAGCAATAGGTCTTTTTTTTTTTTTTTTTGTAAAACATATATTTATTATTTCCATTTATACAACAAAGGCAGAGTAAAAAAAAGAAATATAAATAATTCAATAATACAAATAAAACAAGAGGTTTCAAATAAATGAATAAAATATATGCAGGAAAAGTAAATAAGACAAACTCAGTTGCAGTGCAAATAATATTGAATAGAAACAAAACTAAATTACATTACATTGTAAATAAAGTTTATTATTATTATTATCATCTACTTAATCAACTGTTCCCCACCCCTTTATTATAACACCCTTCTTAATTAATTCCAGAAATAACTTCCAAATGCTACAGAATTCCAATGTTTTCTTTCTAACTGTGTGAGTCAATTTCTGAAAAATCAAACTAGAAGTTAAAATAATTAACCAGAAATAAAAAGATGGACACCCAACATAAAGCAATACACCATTTATCAACCATTTTTATGTCTCTAATTGACAACAAACAGCTACAATAGGTCATTTTTAATGTTGCAGAGCCTAGTATTTTACATTTAATCCGGTTCATTAGCAGTTAAATAACATAACACACACAAATCCTAATCCATCAGAGGTAAAGTGACTCCAGGAAAAACCAATGGAATAATATTTCTATTTTCTATACCTTGAAAAAATGTCTCCCTTTTCACCTTTGGCTGAAAATGTTGCATCACATGACTTAACCTTTCAGTTTAAAACGGCAGTGACTTTACAGCGTCATTCATTAGCATTTTTTTTTTTTTTTTTTTTTGCTCAGAATGAAACTTACATGAACTGCATTAAAAAAAAAAGAGAATAAGGTTTCACAGCCTTAGGTGTTTGAAAACCTGTGTATGCATAGGTCAGAGGAAATGGGAAACATTACCTAAATATGGAGTCAGTTATGAAGCAACAGCCTGTCTATGACTTTATTAGACGGTGGGTTTATAATAGAACGCCTGAGGAGGAAATTAAATGCTTTTTTTTCCTGTATGATTTTAGGAAAATCATTTTCTAATTTATTCTGTATTCATACGAGTCAGTATATAATTAAGAAACCTTTGAGGTTTTTAGGATTTGATGTTCATTATGATCACATCTTTAACAATTTCACAATAATAATGTCATGTTGTTTTGTGCTAGTGTCCTGTACAGTATGTTTTAGATGTTTCCCTCTCTCCCTCCCTCAATAATTAAATTTTTTTTTTTTAATTTCAATTATTTTTTATTTAAATATACTTTTTACATTTTGATTAAAAAATTGTCAATTACTTTTTTTTAAATTTTAAATCACAGAATTTTAAACATTTATTTTTCATCGTTTTCTTTTCTTTTTCTTTTTAAATAACAACAAATTACAGTTAAATTTCTTTTTTTAATCTATTAAATGTATTTGGAATTAATCAATCAGTTATTAGTATATATTTTTTTAAATCAGAAGAAGAGGGAAATATCTAAATCTAATATCTTCAATAGTCACTCTTTTTCAATTTCTTCTGTCTATGATATAATAAACACTCAACTTTAATTTAAACCTGTATTAACATCGACATTATCAGTGAATTAAATATAGAAAAATACCAGATTTTCACTTGAAAAAAAAAATCCGGTAATAAATCACTTAAGGTTAAAAAGAGAGGGGAAAAAAATTACATTTGGGAAGTGACACAAAGGGTCTTGGTGGGTTAAATAAACTGCTGGTTAGACCCTCAGTTGACAGTTTGCATTATGGGAGTGGGACGAAAATACTAAGGCAAGAATAGAAATGCACTGGAGGTGGGGTTCGCTTGTGAGGAACACCTGGTAGATACTTAGAAATAAGATAAATGAGCTGACGGTGTTGATCTGTCGGGTGGGTAGTGGGTGGGGGGGTGGGGGGGCTACACAGGAGTTATGTCCATTTACTGGATGCTCCGCTGTTCACTTCCATTAAGGAACCCTGTGGCCAAAGACAGCCTTGAAAAATAGCGTTGGAGTCAGCGACTAATGGCATCCAGGCACCTGCTCCACACAAGGACACACATTGATCTTTACAAATATATAAGACAGTGTTTCTATACTCTAAAGCCACATTCATTAATGTGCAGTCGTGACTTAAATAACAGAGCAATTTGACACCCAGCCCAGACAGTCGTTTTTGTCCTCTGTAGTGGGCAAGAGTTTCACAGCTTTACTTAAAATAAATAAAATTAAATTAAAAAAAAAAAAAAGTCCACTAAGTAGGACATATTAAAATATATCTGACTTTTTTTTTTTTTTTTTTTTTTTTACATCAAATCTGGTTCCAATTAAACATATAAACTTAGTCAATTTTGTGGAAATCTAAATTTACTGCCGTTTTTGAACCATTTGCAGTACATCCATGTCTTTTTAAAGCGGACACCCTAAATGTTTTCCTAGTATTTTAGGTTGAAATAAAATACATTTGTATCTGGGTCTGCACAGTGAGCACTGAAAGCCACTATAGGACCACAGCAGTAGGTCTAATAAACATCTTACAGTAATACTACAACAAATAAGTATTGAACACATGTTCATATGAGAGTATATGTCCAAGCTTTGTCCAAAAATGTCACAGTCTGAACACTTTTGGACACACTTGAATAAAAATACGACTATTCTTCAATGCTTTAGTGTACGATTATCAATGACGACTCTATTCTATGACAAAGTCACTGCTGTAATTAACACGTTTTATTTTTATAAACCAGCCGGAGTAGATTTATATATTATTGTTTGGTCCAATACGGGTGGGAGATAATAGTTTATTTTTATTTTCTTTACTTCTTCCCATTCCCTTTCAAATATGTTACTTATTTTTAATTTATTCTATATTGTCTTTGTCTTATTTTATCAATGATTGGCTTTTTTAAAGATCAAATGGTTTTGTGCTTGACATTCAAAATAAAACGACTAAACTAAACAAACTCGAATTTAATACCTCCTTGGCGGACCTCTCTTTATATGGGGGGTGGGGGGGTCTGCCTTGGCGGAGGTTTACACTCTCTGACTGCTTTTCTGGTTAGAAAATAACACAGGGAATAACATTGGGATCATATTTACAGCCTATTTGACCTTAGATTGTGAGAAAATCTGTTTTTATCAGCATTGATTTTATTGTTTTTTGTTTTTGTTTTTTTCATACATAGTTATTGTGAACAGAACAGATATGCATTTTACAGCAGTAAACAGCCGAGCAGTGATTATTATTCAGAGAACATGGCCTTTTCTGGCTGTGCGGAGGAGAAATAAATAAATAAAAGGAATGTGGTCTTCTGTACTACCTGAGGAAAAAAAAAAAAAAACTACGGTGATTCTGTTCTAACAAACGCTTTGTGTTTCTGAAGGATAAAGTAGGAAAAAAAAAAGAATATTTTATGTCTTTTATGAGATGACGGATAAAAAGTTGCGGCTGAGCACGTTGCTATGGCGACGACTCCAGAGCATTCAGCCACTTCCTCATTCTTCAGCCTGTGAAATGGAAGCTGAAATTTCCTGAGGGCTTCTTGTTCTCTAAAGACTCCAACCCTTATTTATTGTTTATTTTTTTGATGCATTATTGTTCATTCTATGCACGTTTCAGGTCGGAATACTTATTCAAAATCCAGCTATTCCATGTTTAAGATGATAAAACAGCACAAAATTTCAATCCTCTACAGCATACGTGTCAAACATAAGGTCCGGGGCCCAAATTCAGTCCGCCAAAAGGTCCAATTTGGGCCATAAGATGAATTACACTGGAGATATTATACCTCATTTAATCATTTAAATTTCTCTGGTGTGTGTAAACTCGGAATTCTGGAAAACCGCAATCGGAGTAAGGCAATAATTACAATTTATAAGTGCATGTAAATGTACTGAGCGTCTTATTTAGCGAGAAAAAACTAAAGTAAACACACATTCAGCATCAACAAAGGTTTAGCCAATATTTATTTAGTTTCATATTGGATATTTTGGCATGAAAAATACAGCAGATATGTGGAACCAACAACCATGAACTGAACAAAAACAAGACAGTAGGCTATCATATATCAATACCATGAGTATATTATCATACTGGAGATACAATGAAAGCACAAACACCAATAACTTTACATTTAAAGCTTCTGAATAGAACTAAACAGAGGTGGAAGGAACTGAGTAGAAGTACTTCATTAATGTAATTAAGTAGATTTGTAATGTTTTTTTTCTAGTATCTGTAGTTTATTGGAGTATTTATTTTTCTGGAAACGTTTTACTTTTTCTCCCTACATTTGTTCATGAATATCTGTACTTTATACTCCTTATATTTATATAAATATCTGTACTTTATATTCCTTATATTGATATAAATATCTGTACTTTATACTCCTTATATTTATATATATATATATGTACTTTATACACCTTATATTTATATAAATATCTGTACTTTATACTCCATATATTTTCAGAATAAACTTATTTTTTTCAAACTAAACAGAAGTGACAGTGCAAAAAATAAGTCACTTTACAAGGAATATCAATAGAGGACATGAACTGTGACTTTATATAATTACAATTATGACTTTTTATTTAAAATGAGATAAAGTCAAACTTCTGAGATAAAACGGAAACAAACTTTCTGACTTTTCTTATCTCAAAAAAGAAAATCTTATCTCAAAATCAAACTTTTTATCTCCGAATTTAGAATTTTTATCTTATAATTATGCATTTTTCAATCTCATATCTCATATTTATAACAATTTTTTAATCTCTATTATTTTTTTTTTAATCTGTGACCTGATCAAACACATTATCTAAAGGCTTTATTTCTATTTCATCCAAGGTAAAAAAATAAAAAAATAAAAAAATTTAGTTTTACTTTTTATTTCTTTTGTACTTTTACTTCAGTAAAGGAGTTGAATCAGTACTTCTAGTTTTACCAGAATATTTACTTCTTTTATTGTTCTTTTATTATTTTTTAGGTATCTGTACTTTACTTGAATATTTATTTTTCTGGCAACTTTTGACTTTTACTCCCTACATTTTTCAATACTTTATACTCTCATATTCTCAGAATAGACTCATTACTTTTTCCTTTAAACTGACTATATCATAATTTTGACTTTTTATCTCAGAATTAGGACTTTTTTTCCTCAAAATTTTGAACTCAATCTCATCATTTTGACATTTTATCTCATTTAACAAAAATTAATTTGAGAATTTTTGACTTTTTACCTCAATTTATCTCATAATTATTCTCTTTTCATTTAAATCTCCTTTTAAATGTTTCCTAAATGTTTCCTTTCCCACACAACTGAGTAGATGACCCAATAAAACACATCATCATCACTTTTCACATCACAGCTTTATTTTGGGATATTTTTGATTTTTTTTCTTGCTTAAATAAGTAATATTTAATCTAAAATGTAAAAAAAAAAAAATTGCAGCTTTACTTTTTACTAACCCTTTTTTAATTTCACTTCAGTAAATGAGTTGAATCTGTACTTTTACTTTTATTTTATTTCTTTACATAAGTAGTTGTACTTCTACTTAAGTACCAAATACCTCTGGAACTAACTGACACACACACATATATATACATATATATATATATATATACATATATATTTGATTATTTTTACAGTGTAAAACAAGCAGGCACCAGATGTGGAAAAAGAAAGTAATAAAAAAGCAATCTGTTGGACTGCTTTAGTAAACATTTATTAGATGTAGACAAACAGCTTCACCATCACAGAAGGATTTCCATGGTTAATAGAAGCTAAATATAAAGATTTCATCATCATCCCTTCATCCCCTCTGGGTTTGTCAAGTTCTGCTGCCAGAAGCTGAGACTTTAACCAGACATATATGATGATAACACTCAAAACGCCTCCTTCAAAAGGTGTTAAACACAGAACAACTCGTCGTGTCGTCCCTGAATCCACTTGTGAGAAAGAAGATGAGCAGAGAAACTGTTTTTTCAGGAACAGTTTCCATCTTTTTGAGACCCAGTATGGAAATATTTTCACCATTTTGCCTCAAATATTAAATAATTGCCCTATTTGGAAACGGCGTGATGCACATTTTTAGCTTTTTCTTTTCATATTTTGTCTTTTTTAACATGAACAAAGTAAGACACAAATGGAACAAAATTAAAGGAAAATGATCAAATATACAAAATGCTGAAAAATGAACAAAAACTAATAAATATTTACAAAATTGTATTATAATAAACATGGAAAAATTACAAAAAAAAAATAGAACTAGTGTTGAAATCTGGTCTCGGCCGTTTTAATTTTGCCTTTTTCTAAATTAGTTTCCTTTTGACACATGTTCTATGAACAAAACACAATACAAACACAGTAAAAATACAGAAATAATGAAAATGGTTGAATTTTTCTCAGTGTTTAAACCAAACCATCCATACTCGCTCTTCTTTTTTAGTCTTTTTTTTTTTTTTTTTTTTTGCAAATTTTTGTGAATATGTATTAGTTTTTGTTAATTTTTTGGTTTATTTTTCTACATTTTGTTTTTTTATTTCATTGTTTTTCTTTCATTTTGTTCCATTTGTGTCTTACTTTGTTCATGTTACTCATTATTTTGTTGGTTTATTGCTCATTTTTCTTCATTTTATTGATGACTTTGGCTGTTTTTGTTCATTTTCTTGCTTTTTTTTATTGTGGAACTGTTAGTCTCAGGAGTTAAAACTGAATCATGCGAAAGAGGAAAATATCTAAAACATGCAGGACTGGAGTTTGACTCCCCTGCTATAGTACATACAATAAATGGATTTTTTTTTTTTTTTTTTTTTTTTTTTTGTATGTTGCATATTTGCAACAGTAGACCTTAAGGCATTAAATCAAGCTGTGAAACTCTTGTCCACTGCAGAGGATAAAAATGCATGGGTCTCAGGAGGAAATGATAGAAAGAACTAAAACAACAGCTCTTATTACAAATATTTCTTGTTCAGGTGAAGAACCTCGAGGCCAAAACACAATATCTACTTCTCTGCCTGAGGCCAAAATACTTCCTTAAAATAATGAATCATTCTGCAAGAGAAGGAAAACAAAAAAAAAAACATCCAGTTGGGACACATTACTCACAGCTATCCTTGAAGAAGTCATTAGAAATAAATGAGAGATAATGTTGCGCAATACGCTCGCAAGGATTTTTTACTACTGGCTGAGAATCTTACAAATCCCACAGGTCAATTTTCCAGGAATGAGGAAAGTCTGGAGGTGGAGGTGGGAATCCGACACTTCCATTTGAGTGAGAAAATAATGAGCCCCTCAGCAGAGCACCGTCAGGGTCAAAGCTATTTGTTCTGTCATGAGCAGAGGCTGTTTTTCCTCCAAAAGTGACATATATGCATGACACTAATGTTATGTCTTCAGAGTGAAATGAATCATCCTAAATATGAGAGGGTTTGACCATTTCACTGCCAGAACACTGACATTTACTGAAAGACCTGTTTACACCACAGCTTTTATTCATGTTTAATTCACAATAAAGGTGACGGTGAAAATGACTATTCCCAATTAAACTAAATTCGGAATAAACTGTACGTTTTACATGATGTTTGTTAATTTATTGTGAATAAAGTCATTCGGAATTAAAGCATAGACATGTTAATTCAGAATAAGTGTTTACATAGAAGAGCTTTGGCTACAGAAGGTTCTGATTGGACAGAACAACCATGTGATGTCCACTGAAAAAAGGAAAACATTGAATCAACTAAAAAATTATTCTTCAATAGGTCACACATAAAAACGTCTTGTTAAGTGAATCAAATTAAATTAAAATAACTAACTCTATGCAATTTAATTTAGTTCAGTCAAAGAGATTTTTTTTATGTGTGACCATAAAAAGTCTTTTTATTATGAGATAAGAAGCCAAAATAATGAGATAGAAAGTACACATTTTTGATAAAAAGTCCAAATTATGAGATAAAACGACAAAATAATGAGCTAAAAAGTCCAAATTATGAGATTAAAAAGTGAAAATTGAGATAAAACTACAAAATTATGAGATAAAACATGAAAATTATTAGACATAAAGTGAAAATTATGAGATAAAAAGTCAAAATTCATTGACAGTGCACCTTATAGTGCAGTAATAATCTTTCAGTCTAATACAGGGTTTCACTGTAAACTATTGGGGCAGGGTCCTAAATGGTCTTTATTGTCTTTTTATTTTACAAACACTAATTTTCTCTAAAACAACAGACATTCGAGATGAGATATTTTATTACATAACAAAGAATGATTTGAATGTTTCACCAACAAATGCAGTTAATGCTTTTTTGCTTCGTCGGTCAGAACTGTTCTGTCCAATCAGAACCCTCCGTACTGGACCTCCTGCTGTTAAAGCCCAATAGTGGACTACACCTATTTCCATGGAAACCGTTATTTGGAATTAACATTTTAATACAAACACAAAGGAAATGACTTCAATTCAGGATAAATAATTCTGAATTGTGCCTTTTTGTGCAGTGCTTCATATCAGGATTAGTGTGGAACTGAACAGGTACCAGTAAAAATGAGGTTTTTTGTTTTGTCTTCCTCATGCGCCGCCTGAAGCATCTAATGGGATTCTTGTGGAAAGAGGTAGCGATAAGGCGGTGCAGAGTGTGCACAGTCCCCTCATTTTGGTTGACATTTGCATCAGGCATTGCTCTGGGATAGGCTCAGAATTACATTTGTCATATTCTTAAAGACTTTGTAAACTTTCTGCACAATGGTGAATTTTTATTTATTTTATTTTATTTTTTGCTGTACTGCTTTGGGGATGCAGGGGTTTGGGAATTTTAGTTTATCTGAACCTTGTGGACAGAGAAATGCTTTCTACAATTATCTCCGTTTCAGCTTCTGACATTTATATCTGCAGCTTAAAAAATATAATAGAAAAAAAGAAGAAACAAAAAGAGGAAATTCACACGATCTAATTTTACTCTTAATAAAATAGCCACGTTAACTTATTTGTTTTGGTTAGTTTTGGTTAGTGACCATCAATGTCCACTATATTTTGCAGTGGATTGTGGGATACATTGAGTACACTATAAAGATTTGGACACCCCTACACAATGGTACTATGTACAGTAGGGGTTAGGGAGTGATTTTGGATGAACTGAAATAAATATAAAAAAAAATAAATATTTACATGTATTGATTTGTTAGATCAGAAATGATTTTTTTCTGGTTTGTGTCTTTATGGGTTAAATAACATCCAGCTAATTCTATATTTAAAGTCAAAGCTGCCCACACTGCAGTTATGAAGGAGAGAAGAAACACATCTGACAAAAGAGCAGGTGTTTAAGGGGAAAACTTTTTTGTCTGTGTGTTTTTTTTCTTGTTTTTCTGCAACTTTTACAGCCTGTAAGCGATAAAATACTAACAAAAATAACCCTTTAACTCCTGATGTCAGTGCTGACGCGTTGTGAACGGATGGTTTAGTTAAAATATTCAGAAAAATTCAACTGATGGAACTGATGTATGGAGATAAAAAAAAAAAAAAAGAAAAGAAAACTACTGGAACCAAATTATAATACTAGTTGTTTCTTTTTCGTTTCTTTTCTTTATTAATTTATGTGGTTTTTTTTGGTCATTTATGGTTTTATAGTTATTAGATTTGTTCATTTTGTTGCTTATTTTTCTACTTTTGTTTTTTATTTTATTCTTTTGTTCCGTCCTTCTTGTTTTGTTCACGTTACTTATTATTTTCTTGGTTAATTATACATTTTTAATCATCACTTTGGTTGTTTTTGATCATTTTGTTGCCTATTTTATTTTATTTTTCTGACTGCGGAACTGTTAAATGCTCAGGAGTTAAAGCAGGGGTCTCTGCTTTGATTTCCAATGGACCAGTAAAATGAAAACACATAACCTATAAATAATGACAACTCCACATTTTTATCATTGTTTTAGTACAAAAAACATTAAATTATGAAAATAAGGTAAGATTTCAGAAGGAAAATAAGGGCAATTTTAACAATATTCTGCATCAATTTCTCATTATGGATCAATTTTATGAAGATATTTGACACTTAATAAAAGAAGCAGAAAATGGTTCAAATATCAGGTTACCTTTTATTGTTTGCAGGTTTGTAAATGTAAATATTTTTTATAATTTAATAGTATTTTTTGCAGTAAAAATGGCAACAAATTTGAAGTTGTCATCATCAACCCAGAAGAAAATATGGCGTCATTTAAAAGGTTATTATGCTCTTCATCCGCGGGCCGCATTGAAACTGTTAGCGGGCTGCATTTGATCCCCGGGCCGCATGTTTGAGACCCCTGAGTTAAAGGCTTAAATTGCATTAGCTGTGGAATATCTTTTAACTTTACACGACTAAGAGGTTATCCTCATTCTTCTCATTGTGCAGTGGAAGGATAACCACAGGACAGAGACTAATTGGTGGAAAGTGAGAATGTTCGCAGTGAGCAAAAACCCTCAATGAATTCACAAAGTGTTGGCAAAGATATGGAAATCACTCATGGTCTCCTGCTTTAATTCCAAAAGCGCACACAGAGCAAAAGGCTGCAGACCAAGTGTTTCCAAGTCAAACTCTGATGGGACTTTTTCCTTTTGCCAATTGTCTCTGTATACTGGCTGCTCTCTCTGCCACCGCCTGGAAAAGGCTTTGTGACAGCAATCCCAGCTGTCATCCCCCACGCTGTTGTCATTCATGTATTCACCCGCCTCTGCACGAGAAGAGGGGGAAGAAAAAAAAAAAAAAAAAAGAGGGGGTGGTGGGTGGGCGCCGCTTTCAGTGATGATGGATGACATGTGAGGACATGAAACACAAGGAGCAGAGTGAGAAGAAATGACGGCACGACGCTGTGTCCGAGCAGAGAGAGTATGGAGGATCAAGTGTCACTGAGCACACACACACACACACACACACACACACACACACACACACACACACACTAACACTAACAATAACCTTTTGTAGAATCCACAGTCTGTTTTATATCTACATGAGGAAGGAGAGGTTCACTTCAGTCTTATGGGTTAGGGCAGTGTTTCCCAAACTGTGGGGCAGGCTACCCAGGGGAGACACCGAGGCTTACTTAGAGGTGGGGGGGTGGGCGTGGGGGTGGGGGGGTGGAGGGTGTCTGGCACTAAGGCCTACTAGGAATCACAGAATTGATTATTTTTTTCTTGTTTTAACATTGGAGCATCTGGAATCATTTTAGGGACAAAAAACTAAAATATAATGAAATGGTTACCATGGTGATCTGTCACTAAACTAGACAAGAGTTTGGGTTACCATGGTGATCCGTCACTAAACTAGACAAGAAGTTTAGGTTACCATGGTGATCCGTCACTAAACTAGACAAGAAGTTTAGGTTACCATGGTGATCCGTCACTAAACTAGACTAAAGGTTTAGAGTTACCATGGTGATCAATCACTAAACTAGACAGAGATTGGGTTACCATGGTGATCCGTCACTAAACTAGACAAGAGTTTAGGTTACCATGGTGATCCGTGTCACTAAACTAGACAAGAGTTTAGGTTACCATGGTGATCCGTCACTAAACTAGACAAGAAGTTTAGGTTACCATGGTGATCCGTCACTAAACTAGACAAGAGTTTAGGTTACCATGGTGATCTGTCACTAAACTAGACTAAAGGTTTAGAGTTACCATGGTGATCAATCACTAAACTAGACAGAGATTGGGTTACCATGGTGATCCATCACTAAACTAGACAAGAGTTTGGGTTACCATGGTGATCTGTCACTAAACTAGACAAGAGTTTAGGTTACCATGGTGATCTGTCACTAAACTAGACAAGAGTTTGGGTTACCATGGTGATCAGTCACTAAACTAGACAAGAGTTTGGGTTACCATGGTGATCCGTCACTAAACTAGACAAGAGTTTAGGTTACCATGGTGATCCGTGTCACTAAACTGGACAAGAAGTTTAGGTTACCATGGTGATCCATCACTAAACTAGACTAAAGGTTTAGGGTTACCATGGTGATCAATCACTAAACTAGACAGAGTTTAGGTTACCATGGTGATCTGTTAAGGTAAAGAAGCATAGGTAGGGACTTGTTGTCACCATATGGGTCAAGCCCCCCCCCCCTCTCCAAAAAAAGGATCCATCATTTCCCAAAATCCACCTGTGAATGTCAGATTGTCTCTGACATTCTGTTAATAACATCAGGTGTTGTATTCTCACAGGCTACAGACAAATCTACCCTTAGCTGCAGGAAAGATTTTACGAGCGTTCACACAGCTTGGCTTTACGATCCATCTGAGTGAAATAAGATATGATTGCAGTTTTATCAGTGTTCATTTGTCCTGACTGTAAACCACGGTGAGCTACATTCTTTGCCAGTAAAAATGCTACATAACATGAAATTCGTTTTGGTGCTTTTGTGAAAAGAATTGAGGAGCTCAACAGCGCGTCGGTCGGGTTCACAAAGGTTAAGCTGTGAAATTTGCACGGCAGGAGGTGGTCCCGCAGAAGCACCTCGTTAGTCTGACACTGGAAATGGGAGCTTTGTGTTTAGGTAATGCTTCAGGTAATTGGCTGCACTGTGGTAGGAGGCAGCCAGGGTTCATGAAAGACACCACTGAGATAATTGAGCAGAAAAGGCAAGTTTGACGAAAGCATTTTCTGTGCTATTTGAAGCAGGTGCACTTAGTCCATTGAAGAACACGTCTGTTCTTCTACACTGTTCTCCTGTAATTGACCCACTCTTACTAATACTAGCATCAGGTGTATTTGTGCTGCAGCTACACAACCATGTTTGATCCTGGTCAAAGTACTCACATCTGTACTTAAGTAGAAGTACTGATATTCTGGTGAAAGTAGAAGTACTGATTCAACTCCTTTACTGAAGTAAAAGTAAAAAAAGTACAGCTTCACAATTGTAATAAAACAAAAAATGAAGTGAAGTTGCTCTGGTTGAAATGATTTAGGCACCAAAAAAAAAAAAAAAAAACCTCCAGTGGGGAAAAATTAATCAAAAATAATGTAACCCCAGCAACAAGTCACGTGGGATAAAAAGAAATAAAATTAATGTGATAGAGTCCCAAAAAAAGAAAATAAATTCCAGTGGGAAAAGGAATAAAATTACATGAGACTAAAAGTAAAAAGACAAAAATATGGGGAGGGGGATAACCAGGAAAATAAAAATAAAGTATTTAAAAATTGAGTTACTGTGATGATAATGTGTTTGATTGAGTCACAATATTTTTGCAGTTTTGTTTGTACGAGTGAGAATTTGTGGAAAAGTGGAGGGAAAAAAAAGGTACAATTTTGATTTAAAAAAATCATAAGATTAAATAAAAAGGTCAAAATTGTGAGATAAAAAGTCCTAATTAGGAGGAAAAAGTTACAATTATGACAAACTGACACAATTAAGATAAAAAAGTTACAATTATAAGATTAAAAACATCATAATTATTATATTGAAAGTCACAATTTCAGTCCTCTACTAATTTTCCCTGTGAAATCACTCACATCCATTGAGTTAAAACAATGTATTGTGAGAATGTAAGGCGTAAAAAGTACAAATATTTATAGAAAAATGAAGTAAAAGTAAAAAAAATTGCCAGAAAAATAATCAAATAAAGTACAGATACCTAAAAAAAATCTACTTAAGTACAGTAACAAAGTACTTATACAGTACATGGTTACTTCCCACCTTTGAAGGAGAATGAAATTTGATGATAAAAAATATTGAGTTTTTCTTCATAGATGTGTTCCAGTCAGGCAGAGTGTGTGTGTGTGTGCATTAGATGAAACACACTGTAATATTATTAGAATCCCTTTTGATTTTCCTGCTCAGATAAGTCAAAATGTCTGCTGTGGGTAAACAACAGACGTCTACATAATGCAAGAACATGAAAAAAAAGGGGCATTAATAATAGAGCGTCGTACATGTTTAATTATATAAGCCAGGCTGGACTCTAAAGTCGTGCTGTGACTCGTTACTTGGAAACACTAACCCTAAATCAGACAAATAAGTGACTTGTTCCTATTTATTTTCATGGCAGCGCTGATCATTTACAGTCAACCTTGAAGTAAAGCACACAGTGATTAAATAATATCTAACAACTCTTTTAAATCACTCCCTGCATTATGCTGTGGTGTAATAAAAAGTCTAATTTATGTTGTTTATCCGTCATTGGCCTCTTGTTGCCTTCAGGACTCATCCGTCTTTTCGACTTTCCTTCATCGGCCAAACAGGAAACTAACTCTGAGTAATGCCGCCGAAGCTGAAATCCACACCATCTCGCCGCTGAGCTGATCAATCCTCATCGTTTTACAGTATTACGGTACGTAAGACTCTCAAATTAACCTTTGGCACGCTAACGACTTAAACAATGACGCACAAATGGACAATAGATTCATATTCCAGCGTCTGCTGCAGCCGGCGAGCAGACGGGAAATGACAAATGAAGCCACAGTGAGAGCACAGGCACTTGATGTTCTGCAACAAAGCGAACGCTGCCAATTAAACGGAAGAAATAGAAAAGTCACCAAAGTGAAACGCTACTTCTTTTGTCACCTTCTGCGACCATGCACGCAGAATTTAAACAACACCTTTAAGAGCAGCCTCATAAACCACAGGAGGGTACGTTAATGTCACCTGCACACTACAGGGTTTACTGCACTCAGGTACCACATACTATAGTATCTGTTTCCATTACATATACTATAGTACCTGTTTCCATTACAGATACTATAGTACCTGTTTCCATTACATATACTATCATACCTGTTTCTATTATAGATACTATAGTTCCCGTTTGCATGACAGATACTTTAGTACCCATTTCTGTTTCAGATACTAAAGTACTTGGCGTCATCATGCGGTGTGGTGACACTCCTGTGCTAAATTCGCTCATTGCACATTTGTTTACATGGGAGTTTTTTTTCCTGTTTAATTCCGAATAAAGGTTAAATCCACTTTAAGATGAACCGTACAAACACTTAATTTCAGTTGAAAATGATCATTTTGAATTAAATTTATTTCCAAACAAAGTCACTGGTTTATTCCGATGTCATTCCGATGTCAATTCCGTTAATTCCACCTTAACATTGTTCCTGTTGCCATGGCGCACATATTCCGCGCCGTCGGCATTAGTTTGTCGATTCAGTCGAGCTGCTTCGTCGTAATTATCACCAAAATAAATGCAAAAATGGCATTTAGTATGTGGTCGAACATGTTGATATTTGAAAAAGGCAAAACAGGAAGTGGGCGTGAACATTTCCTGCCTGTAGATATCCAGCTGTTCTGTCCAATCAGAAGCATCTGTACCCATTTCCCATGTAAACCTTTATTCGGAATTAACATTTCCATGTAAACACAAAGGAAATAGCTTTAATTCCGATTTATTTTATACCAAATAAATAATTCGGAATTAAAAAACATCACGTACACGTCGCTGCTGTCACACCTTTTCATCATCCTCCGCGACCGCCGTTCATTACCTGACAGCTCTGTTGACCGTAACTTCAAATCTCGTTTTTTAAATTTTTTTTTTAACCGGCAGGTCGCACATTGATGCAGAAACAACTCCACCAATCAGTATCTACGCTCCTCACACATCACATTATAGCATCGCTTGGAACCTGAGCGGAGTAGATTCCAAAAATCTAAGACCCGGGTACCACAGGACCGGGTGTTTTTTCGTAGTGGAGACGCACCAAAGCGAGTAGAATCGAGCAGAGCTGACACTAGTGAAAACACGGCGTAAGATGGAGGGTGAAAAACAACCACAGATGGTGCAGAGTAACCGCTGCGTCTGACGTGCTGGCCGGCCGTCAGACTCAGCAGGTGCCCACGCTGCTGACGGTGGTGTAGCTGAACTTGGACATGGAGGTGGCCATGGACGTGCCCATGGAGGCAGCGGTCATGCCGTCGTCTAACCCTCCTTCCTTCCTCCAGCAACAGCCGCTGCGACGGCAGAGGCGGTTGCGGCAGCAGCAGGCGAAGGTGGCGATCAGGGCTTTGCGGAAACGCGTGTTCATGAAGCAGTAAATGATGGGGTTGACGCACGCCGAGGTGTACGACAGCAGGTGGATGAAGGAGATGGGCGCTCCGGTCAGGGCTCTGAACGCCGACTGCTGATCGAAGGCCTTCCAAGCGTTGACCAAGTATATGGGCATCCAACAGATGAAGAAGAGCGCCACGATCACCATCAGCATGCGGACGACTCTCCTCTTGGCTTGAAGTTTGGCCTGAGACGTGTTGCTGCGAGCTCGCTCCGTCTTCGCCTGGTGTGCGTTGGACGCTGCCGAGAGGGTGGGAAGCTCCACGGCGGACTGCGGTTTCTTGGACACCTGGATGTAGCAGCCGTCATCGTCGTCGTTGGGCGCGGTGAGGGGTTTGGTCACGCCATTCTGTTGGCCTGAGAAGAAAGGAAGGATGGTCAGAGTGAGGTCACATGACTAACGCTGGTCACTACAGTGGTCAAAGTACTGACAGCACATGAAAAGACTGACCTTTGTCGACTGAAATAAATTATAGCAACAAAGTGACAATTAAAATAATGGATAATTTTAAGTATTTCAACATTGATTATAAAGTATTGATTTTATTCAGTAAATTTCAACATAATAAATAAATCCAAAATAATTAAATTATTAGTTGAATTATTTTTTTAGCACATGTTGAGTCAAGAATTTTTATCTGGAAAATACTAATTAATTGGTAAAAGTAGAAGTACTGATTCAACTTGTATACTTAAGTAAAAAAACTACAATCTCTCACTTGTAATAAAGTACAAAAGTACAAAGTAAAGCAAATTTTTTTCCCCCATGAACGAAATAATATTTATTTAACCAGGAAATATCTGAAAAGTTTCTAAAGTATCTAAAATAAAGCCTTTAAAAGTGAGTTACTGTGTAGAAATTGTGTTTGATCAGGTCACGTTACTCAGTTTTGTAGATATGGACTCAAAATTTAGAAAAAAAAAGAAGTCACAATTGAGATCAAAAGTTATCATGAGATTTAAAAAAATATATATATATAAATATGAGATTAAAATCTTATTTTAAGAGAATAAGTCAAAATTGTGAGATAAAATGTTAAAATTTTGAAATTAAAAGTCAGAATTATGAGACAAAATGTCAAAATTATAATGAGCTAATAGTCATAACTAGAATATATAATGTCACAGTTTTATTTTTCATACTGTCACATTTGTCTAGTTTGTAAAACTAATGAGTTTATTCTGAGAATGTAAAGAGTATAAAGTATAGATATTTATATAAAAATGTAGGGAGTAAAAGTAAAAAGTAAAGTACTGATCGCTAAAAAATCTACTAGAGTACAGTAATGAAGTACTTTTACTTAGTTACTTTACACCTCTGGTTTATGAGATTCATATATAACGACACAAACATTTTCTTTTTTTGTGTTGATCATCATCATCATCATCATTATCATCATCATCATCATCATTTCGAACAACTTTAATTTCCTTAACACATAACTGCTAGATACGCCGTTTCATGACAAAAGGTCCGTGCTATATTTAGCAGTGGATTAGCAGTTGCTACTGAAGGCTATTTCAGAACATCTCAGTCTTGATGAATCACACACAAGACTGGACGCCATGGAAACGAGAGCTGCTAATGCACACAGTTACAGCAGCAGTAAAAAAAAAAAAAAAAACACCTGAGGGGACCACACTGCTGAATTTACTGCATGACAAACGACAAACGGACGTGAGGCTACGCAGGAATTCAGACCGTGCTTGACAATAACTGCAGGACGACGCACAGATGAGGGGTATTTTTAAATGGAACAGGTGCGGAAGTCACAAACTGGGTCAGTGTCACACCTGAAGCAACAAAAACAAATCTTCCCTTTTACTGTGGTCGCCAAAAAATGCCAAAATTAAATAAAAAAATAAATAAATGCATCATTAAATAATTAAATATGTCATTGATTAATTAAAATTGGAATTAAATACATAAATGTGTTGTTAAATATAGCATTAATTCATTAAAATATAATTTCATTTGAGGTAAAAACATATATTATTATTTCGCTAAATAATTATTTCATGGTCTGTATGTTGCAGTGGATCATGAATTTATTTTATATGTCACCCTCACCCATCAAAATAAGTGGGCGGGGCTAAAACATATCTAGTCATTGGGAGTGGCGGACCGAATCTAGATTTTTAGCAGTTGCTGGTGATGTGCGGATTGATTGTAAAATACTGTGTGGATACCTCCAATACTGATTTTTTCTGTTCTAAAATCGATTCTTAATTTAAAAGATCAATATTTTTGATACTTAACAGGAACACGGTGAAAACTAAACTATTGAGGTGTTGTTAAATTACAGGCGGTTAGTGGGACTACTTTTTCTTCCGCCTGGGTAAATGCGTCGTGCTTGTTTTCAACGTATAGAGGTTAAAAAAAAAGTTTTTATAATTGTACTTATTTTCTTTTTTTCCCCCAGAGTTCTAAACACTATATTCACATATTTTTTCTATTGTCTATTTCTATTTTCTACCTCAGTATTTCTCAGTTTAAAATAAATACATAAATAAAAGACTCAACCTTGTATTTTTAAGGAAGCTATGGTTTGAAATACTGCTTTTTTTTTCCAGATTTAAAAGACATATTAGGTGTAGTCTTGATTTATTATTATTATTATTATTTTACTTCAGATGAATTGATATTTTAATGAATTAATGACAAAAAAAGACATTTATTAACACATTTATGTATTTAATTCAAATGACATTGAATTATTAGTTAAAGTATTTGTCATTATACATCGTACATTGAAATTTTTCTTCTGCATTTAACCCTTTAACTCCTGAGACGAACAGTTGAAGTCAAAAATTCATAAAATAAGTAACAACATGGACGGCCAAAAAGTATAATAAACTGAGAAAATAATAAGTAACATGAACTAAATAAGACACAAATGGCAGAAAAGTGACGAAAAATAATAAAACCCGATATTAAATATAGAAATTTAAAACAAAATAAGGAACAAAATTAACAAATCTAATAAATATTCAGAAAACAATAACTTAACTTAGTTAAAATAAACTAAAATGAAGTATAAATAAATAAATATAGTAATTTGGTTACAGTAGCTTTAGCTTTTTCTAAATTAGTTGCTTTTTGACACCTGTTAATCTCCATATATCAGATCCTTGAAGTTGTACTGTAAAATTACAGTAAAAAACAGTAATTTTTGGTATTGAATATTGAAACTAAACTATCCTGGGTTAAAGGGTTAATCCATAGAGAACCTGACAAACATGTTTATGTGTATATTAATCCTGGCACTTTTCGACGTCCAGACTTTGCAGGTAGATTATTTGGTAATATTTCCACAGGTTTAAGGTGCGACGACTACATTTTATGTCCTAAGAAAAGCCGTGTCTGTCTTTTGATAAATCCTGCAGCTGTTGCGGTGAGACGGCATTGTACAAAAGTCTATGAAAGTGAAATAAGACGACTCCACTGCAGCGAGTATAAAACATTTTGCAGCTCGGGGTTGAATTTATAACAGATCTCACCAGTGGCTTCTGCGTTCTGGCTCAGCTCGAACTGAATGCCTCGGTAGAGCTCTCTGGAGATCAGACCGTAGGCTATAATCATCACTACTCCTGGGATGAAAAACAGACTGAACAGCAGCAGCACGTACCTGAAAAACAGCCAGAAAAGACAGACAGACAGCGGTGAAAAACACTGAATATGAGTCAAATTTGTTCTATAACATCACATCTGAAAGTCCTGAAGCTTTCGTCAGTGTGGTGGATCCGTCACCCACCGCAACTTTTGAGTTTTATTTTATTAAAAGGTGCCGAATATAGGAATGTTGTAATCATAAACTGTCACCAGACCTTAGGGTAGAGCTGTCAAAGTCATGCTAGCTCAGCTAAATCTGATCTGCAGTGGGCTGAATAAATATTGTCAACTTCAAATGTCTTGATATTTTACTGTGAAAAAAGTCAAATTCAACAATTAAAGTGTTTATATCAACAAATGATCCTTTCAAACAATGTGAATAACATGAACAAAGTGAAAGAATAAGTAGAATATTAGGTAGGTAGGTAGGTAGGTAGATAGGTAGGTAGGTACGTAGGTAGGTAAGTAGGTAGGTAGGTAGGTAGGTACGTAGGTAGGTAGGTAGGTACGTAGGTAGGTAGGTAGGTAGGTACGTAGGTAGGTAGGTAGGTAGGTAAGTAGGTAGGTACGTAGGTAGGTAGGTAGGTAGGTAGGTAGGTAGGTAGGTAGGTAGGTACGTAGGTAGGTAGGTAGGTAGGTAGGTAGGTAGGTACGTAGGTAGGTAGGTAGGTAGGTAGGTAGGTAGGTAGGTACGTAGGTAGGTAGGTAGGTAGGTAGGTAGGTAGGTAAGTAGGTAGGTAGATAGGTAGGTAGGTAAGTAGGTAGGTAGGTAGGTAAGTAGGTAGGTAGGTAGGTAGGTAGGTAGGTAGGTAGGTAAGTAGGTAGGTAGATAGGTAGGTAGGTAAGTAGGTAGGTAGGTAGGTAAGTAGGTAGGTAGGTAGGTAGGTAGGTAAGTAGGTAGGTAGGTAGGTAAGTAGGTAGGTAGATAGGTAGGTAGGTAAGTAGGTAGGTAGGTAGGTAAGTAGGTAGGTAGGTAGGTAGGTAGGTAGGTAGGAATAGATAGATAGATAGATAGATAGATAGATAGATAGATAGATAGATAGATAGATAGATAGATAGATAGATAGATAGATAGATAGATAGATAGATAGATAGATAGATAGATAGATAGATAGATAGATAGATAGATAGATAGATAGATAGATAGATAGATAGATAGATAGATAGATAGATAGATAGATAGATAGATAGATAGATAGATAGATAGTCTTTTCTTTATCAGTAGTAATGGCGTATCTGTGCAAAATGATCCAGTGCAAAAATGATCTGAGCAAAAAAATAAATCTACTGTAGTTCATATACTTTTTTTTCCCCTTAAATGATTAAATTTCTTCCAACAAATCACATGTTGTAAATGACTGTAAGGAGAGAAGGTGGAATATTTTTGGTATTCCAATATTAAACCCAGAGTTAGAACAAATAGCTGTCGTTTTATTCCAGCACAGGACGTTCTATTCTCTGAGGGACATTACTAATCAACAGCAAACAACTTCACTACTGTCATTGTTAATGGAGGCAGAATGAGGAGGTGAGTGACAGTTCCTGCAGTCGAGTTACATTTTCAAATTCTCTTGAGTCACACTGATGTTTGTTTAGTGCCGTCTGACACTGAGCCACACTCTTCTTCTTCTGTACCCGCTTATGCAACCACACTACAGAGTCAACTAAATAAGTCCCCTGCAGACCTCACCCGCTTTTTCTTAAATTTGGTGTTGACTATTGTAGACATAGCTGAAAAAAAAAAAAAATAAATGAATACACACAAATTCGGTGGTGCGTGGGTTGCTGCACATGACGCTATGAACCGAAAATGGAATGACAATCAAGCTCTTTTCAACTTGCTTATAAAACCATGTTGTGTTTGTTTCTGCAACAGGTGCTGAGTGATTTATTTGGTGGCTTGTTGGACCAGTCGGACCAGTTTAAATGCACATTAGAATCACATAAACATGGCATAAACTAAGAAATTCTTTCAAACTCATTTTATTCACGGGACACATTCAGCCTGATTTGATCTCCAATTGGGACGGACCAGTTAAAATAAAACATAATAATCAACTCCAAATATTTGTCATTGTTTTAGTGCAAAAAAAAACTCCATTAAATTATGAAAATATTTGTAGAAATTATCCAAATGCAAAAAAAAGTTGTATTTTCATAAGTAAAACAAGGGCAATTTTCACAATATTCTGCATCAAGTTATCATTTGTCCATGTGTTTGATTATGGATCAGTTCTACAAAGACACTAAACTATTTAACAGAAGCAGAAAATGGTTAAAATTTTGTGTAATTAACATTGGTTGGATGAGATTATTGTCATCACCGACATATCATGCTCATGAATACTTGAGATATCGCCATTAAATGACATGGGTATATACATATAGCTAATGTGCATCAGGTGCAATGATCCATTTGAGTAAAGGTCAAAGGTCAAGGTCACAATTGTGTGTTAAACTTGCCTTCAATGGCTTTTTTTAAATTGTGGGATTATGGGATGGAGACCCTATTAGTGTATTTTATTGTTGTATTGCTGTGCTGTCTCATCTGTCAGTACTGGTATCTGTATATTTGTATTTTATCTTATTTATTTTCTTACTATTTTACTGTGAAGCACAAAATCACATTATCGGTTATAACTCAATAAGGGAGGGTCACAGAACTTTCAGATTGGTACCAAACGATGCGGAATGAAGATTTCTATAATTATCATAATAGGTATTATCACCTACGACCAATAGTTTTTCAGATCTCTGGAGGTCAAAGGTGACATGTTACACATACTGACGCATATATACATATAATAACATTATCAATATTGCAAAAGGTCAAAGGTCGTGTTTAGCAGAATGGTCAAAATCACATCATTGGCTCTAATTCAACAACAGGTTGTCATAGAAACGTGAGATTGGCACAAAATAGGGGTGAGATTAGGCATTCTACGACTACATTTGTTCAGGTTTATTCATATTTTATTGTTGCCGGACAGTTTGTTAATGTAAATCTTTTCCCAGTTTAATATTATATATTCTTTTTTGCAGTTAAACAATGACAAAAATGTGTCATTTGTCATCATTTATAGGCAAAGAAAAAGCCGAGAAGAAAATATAGAGTCATTTCATAGGTTATTACGCTCTTCATCCGCAGGCTGCATATTTGAGACCCCTGTTATAAAGCATCATGTCGACACATTTACAATTCACACAATTCATGACGACACGTAAGGCCATAAGATCTGCAAATGTCACAGACGTACATTATGAAAACGGCACACACAATAAATGTTAGAGACAATATCGTTTCTGAGACAGTCATGAAATCACATTTTGCCAAACTGTTAAATATACTGTAATGTTAATCTGAGCGTTTGTTTGTCAATGTGTCAATATGCAGAGATAGATTAATGATCACGCCTCCTTCAAGTATTTGTCAAAGTACTCACATTCTGTACTGAAGTAGAAGTACAACTGACTGTGTAAAAAAAAAATACTCTGGCACTGATTCAACTCCTTTACTGAAGTAAAAGTAAAAAAACTGCATTTTTTTTTTTTTGTTGCTAGAAATACAATAGGACAAATCAGAAAAGTTTCTAAAGTATCCAAAATAAGTCCTTTAAAAGTGAGTTAGTGTGGAGAAAATGTGTTTGATCAGGTCACAGCTACACAGAAAATTGAGATAAAACTTCATTTAAAAAATATATAAAAGATAAAAAGCATAATTTTAAGAGACAAAAAGTCAAAATTGTGAAATAAAAAGTCAAAATTGTGAAATAAAAAGTCAAATTTGTGAGATAAGACTCATAACTAGTCCCAGTTTCTCTCCTCAACTGATTTATTTTTTAATAGTCACATCTGTTATTTTGAAAAAGTAATGAGTCTATTCTAAGAATGTAAAAAGTATAAAGTACAGACATTTATGAACAAATATAGGGAGTAAAAGTTACAGTCCAGATACAGTTTACTGTATGCAACGGCAAATCTGATTGCATCCAATTAACATTAGAACAATGAATTCAATGCCTTTTCAAGACTTTTCAAGGAAACAAATAATGAATAAATTAGTTGTTTTTTCATTGTCTTATTAATGTTGATACACAGATTCAACACCTTAGGCACTGGATGGCATTTGTTTAGGTCACATATAAATCAGAAGCCAATAAAAATGACCATTTTTATTCATTTTCATTTCAGTTGTTTTTAAATTATGTAGAAGATCAAGGCCTGGAGTGTAACTGTGATGTTCTGTGTGAAAGACAAAAGAAGAATATAGAACACAGTCATATATTCTGCTATTGTTGCGTTGGTGTTATCTTAAAATGACAGGTTCAAACGTGTTGGAGCGTGTGTGTGTGTGTGTGTGTGTGTGTGTTCCAGAGTTTGGATCAAACGTGTCAACTTTGGAAAAGTTGCAAAACCAGAAATGCAAATGTGTGTCTCCGTTAGCGGGAACTGTTTAGTTTGCAATGTACTCTGGCAACAAGCTACAGTCGTGCTGCGGGCTACGTCATCTGATAATAAATAATTCAGTCAATCCACATTTATCTGTTGTAGCCCATGTGTTTTTTTACTTTATTAAATATCATGGGATGTAATCATTAGTGGGGACATAGTTTGATGACTTCCTCATGAGAGACAGCAACAAAAAATAAAATAAATAAGAATAAAAGAATTAAAATAACATCTCATTTTGTTTTTGTTGACAAAAACTAAGAGATATTTTTTTATTTCTTAACCTATATTTTGTCTGTTTTTTATTGGTCATCTATAACAGCATTATATATTTAATGATATTATATTATGTCTTTTTTAGATTCTTCATATATGAAGTGAACTGGATTATAAAGTAAAGTCAAAATTATTAGATAGAAAGTGAAAATTCTGAGATAAAAAAAAAGTCTAAATTATTCGATAAACAGTAAAAATTATGATAAAAAGCCAAAATTATGACGAAAAAAGTGTAAATTATGAGAAAAAAAGTCTAAATTATCAGCTAAAAAGTCACAATTCCCAGCCACTAAGCACAACCTAAATGAATCCATATACAGTATAAGGTGCACTGTGGCTTTTGGAGGAAAATTTAAATCTTTTAAGTGTCGCTTTATAGTCGGAAAATACAGTCACCTTTCATTTCCTAAATGTCATGTAATTTCCCATTCAATAATTGGTATGGACATTTTAGAAACATCATGGGTATGGACACCCATCCATCCATACGCAAATTTACGCCCATGTTAAATATCGAGGAAGAAGCAACAAACAGTAGCTCAGCTGATCTGTCATGAGTGTGAAGGGTTGGTTTATTTGAAAAAGCCTTCGCGGTTTCATCAACACACACGTGCTCTTAAGCAAAAAAAAAAAAAAAAAACATAAAAAAATAAAAGGCAAAAACTACCTTCAGTGAATTGTTTTTTTTTTTTTTTAAGTTGGTGCATTAAATAGATTAAAACTCAGCTAATTACTCTAATGAGGGACTTCTTCACTTCATACATACAGATGGGAGTGGGATGTTCAACTGAAACTTCACTAATAATAATTTAACTCTTGGTATCAACTCAACTTGCCTCAACTCTGTATAATGTTTGTTTGGTTTTTTTACACCATTTGTGAAACATGACAAAATCATTACATCATCATGTTCCAGTTCATGGATGTATAAAACAGATGTATGTATACAATATACAGTACAGTATATATATATATGTGTGTGTATATATACATATGTGTGTACAGAGGTGGAAAGTAACTGAGTAAAAGTACTTCATTACTGTACTTAAGTAGATTTTTTTTTAGGTATCTGTACTTTATTATTTATTTTTCTGCCAACTTTTTACTTTTACTTGCTACATTTTTACATAAATATCTGTACTTTATACTTTTTATTACAATCCCTGAAAATTCTCTTTACTTTTTCCAACGAGACAGAATGATAAAATGCTAAAACACTAACAAAATCAGAATAAAAATGTGACGTTCTATATCACAATCTCAATTTTACTATTTTATCTCATAATTTCAGCTCTTTTTCTCATTTCTTATCACATATTTATGACTATCTCATAATTTAGATTTTTTTTTATTCTCATTATATATAAATTTCTATATTAATAAATACACTTTAAATAAATGTAAGAAGAAAATGTGAAAAAAAATGTTTAAAAAATATTAATAAAACAATTAAAAAAATGTCAAATTAAAGAATAATCACAATAAGAAATATCTCCCTGTCCCATCACACCTACACAGTAAATTTTGCAGTGTTAAATCAACACTTAGAGAGTTTATTTAACTTCTTCTAGAGTGTATTAGGTCCCATTGTCTCCAAATTAACACTGAAAAATCTACAGTGTAGAAGCCTTTACATCATTATCAGGCTTCTGAAGAGCTGATCAATATTTAAAGAAATAGTTCAAACATACAGGATACTGGACCACGACGACTGCTTTAATGCAACAAATGAGCTACAGAAAAAACTCATTTATTCATTTGGCCTCATATCAACAGTGCATCAAACAGAGGGGAACGGTTCTAAATGGAAAAACTGATTGAATACTATAAAGGATGTGAACAGCTGTGACTTTGATCCTTGTAAATCTTTACCATCGCTCGTCCTTTTGAAACCTTCTATGAAAGACTGGGTGCACGTCGTCCTCTGATATTCTAATGTCATCCTGGGTCACCCTCTGAACTCACCCTCTTTTTTACTTCTCATGCTTTAAAACATTTTAGAAGAAAAAAAAATAAAAATAACTCATCCGCTGTGTGTTTGATTCTGAGGGAAAATCTGTGAAACAAAAGCTGGCAGGAAGTGAAAAGTGTGGAAATGGGTTCATATGTGGAGAAGAAATAAAAGGTGCTGGTGCTGTTCTCCAGAGGGAAACACAGATGGATGAGAGTAAAGCAAAGAGAAACATGAAAACATAATGAATATTCATTGTTTTAACACGTTTACACTGTTGTTGTGTCTGAACACTGCGTCAAAATAGGTGTGTTTTCCTGATACTAAACCTTAAGTTTGGATGTAAACTAGGGCTGCATGGCATTAGAACAAACTGACAATGTGAAAGTAATTAATTAAAATTACTAATTAAAAAAAAAAAAAAAAATTAAAAATGGACAAACAGATTAGCGGTGGATACAGAACAATGTTTCAGTGTGAAAGAGTTGCAAGTTAAAAAAAATAAATAATTAGAAATAAATTTTTTTTTAAAAAATGAATTAATACATTAAAAAAATAAATCCATAAAAATAAACAGAGAAAAAATTTAAATAAATCTATTTTACAAAATTTAAATATATACAAATAAATAAAAAAAATGATGCTCAAACACTATATTGAAAACTGACCCATGATATAATGTTTGTCCTGGTACTTGTTGGAAAACTCTTTTGACTTTCTAAAAGGATGATTTAATCTAAATCCTTGAGCTAATACATACAGTACATGAGGGGTGTCAAACATGTGGCCCGGGGGCCAAAACTGTCTCGCCAAAGGATCCAGTCCGGCCCCTGGGATGAATTTGTGAAATACAAAAATGACACTGAAAATATTAGCAAACAAAGATGCTTAATTAATCTTATGTTAATTCAATCTAAAGTGGATCAGATTAGTAAAATACTATCATAATAACTAATAAATAATATAAAATGATAATTACTCTCTTTGTTGTAGAGTGAAACAAAGTGAAATTACATAAAAATGACAACAACAAAAAAGTGAAAATCCTGAACAAATGTGAATAACTTTAAATGTCTAAAGAGAAATGTGTGGTATTTGATCAATATTATTATTATTTAATGTGTGTATTTGTACGCCCACTGTGATGTACATGTATAAATGGTACAATAAGGTGTAATATTGTAAAATTAGGAGTACAGGTCATTTTTATTATGGAAGTTGATGGGGTTTTTTTTACTCAAAAACAGAGAAAACATCATCATTTATAAGTTCTTATCCCATTATTTATATTATTTGACTGGTCTGGCCTACTTTAGATCATACATACATAATATTTTAAGCAATACCCCTTTGAGCAAACTTGTCAGTGCATATCATTAGTAATCACAGAATTAAAATTAGTGTCATTTCAAGCTAAAACTGTTGCAATAACTTTACGTACGAAAACAACGTAAAAAAAAAGCCAATTTTCTTACAACTGTTGTGAAAGTAAATGAATTAAGACGTTTTACACCTTAAATCTGCCAGTTCAAAATAATAATTACAAGAAATAAATGTGTGAGGATGAAATTGGGAGTTAAAAAAACTCTATGGCACATCTAGACTTTTGACACCCCAGTCTTCTTCTTTGCTGAACAGACTAATTAAACGCTCTCCCACTGCTCTGTCTTTTCCCTCTGAAGCTTAAAGACTTGATAGACAGTGAATTTCTGCAGCCCGTTCATCCACAAAAGCCTGTCAAATACAAAGATGTTCAGCTGTTTGGAGCTTCGTGTTCCTCTTAATTGCATCATTCCTAGTTGTTCATAGACACATGTTGGAAAATGCCTGAACACTAACATCCAAAAGATGCTCCTCAACTGTCTGAGCGCAGAACAACGTTCCAAGCAGTGACCTTTAACACACGCTTTAATCTTTCATCTTTTTCAGTCATTTGAAAACGACAAGAAAATGGTGACATTTATACTCGCCGCTCCATTACTGCGGACAGACGCATTATCTTCAATAACTCCCTCTAACAATTCTGTCTTTCCTATTTTTCCTCCTGACTCCCCTGCAGTCATAGAAAACCAATCCATCTTTTTTTGTCCCTAATCAGACTTCAGCACGAGTCGCCTGTTCACCTTTTCATCTCTCACCCCCATGATTTTCTTGGTTCCAACCACGACCGAATCCTAACGGGACGAGAGGTGAGCGTTCCCTTTTTGATTTGATTTGAATTCTTTATTTTGAACATGAGCAAAATGCAACAATAATCAATACAATAATAATAAGAAGAACAATAATAATAATAAGAATAAGAATAAGAATAAGAATAAGAATAAGAATAAGAATAAGAATAAGAATAAGAATAAGAATAAGAATAAGAATAAGAACAATAATAATAATAATAATAATAATAATAATAACAACAACAACAACAACAATAATAATAATAACAAGAATAATAATAAAGATAATAATAGTAATAATAATAATAATAATAATAATAATAATAATAATAATAACAAGAATAATAAGAATAATAATAATAATAATAATAATAATAATAATAATAATAATAATAATAATAATAATAATAATAATAATAATAATAATAATAATAATTGAAGTACTAAACATATACATATATACAAAAAACCTCAAAACAAAACAAAAAACAAATTAGCAGATAGGAAAGTGGGTAACAAATAGAATTTTCTTTATTATTATTATTATTATTCATTTTTTTTTTTTTTTTTTCTAATTTGTCTGCATTTTGTTCTCATTTTTTCATTCCTGAAGTGAAAAATCTTCTCAAAAGCCACTTGTGTCGACATGTGACATTGCTCTAGTCGATGGACTATGAAATCCCGGGATTATGAAGGCAGTTTTTAACACAGCACCTTTCGACACCCTCTTGAATTAAATAAGAGGAGCTGTGCAAACTTTGATCGATTTTGTCACATCACAGAGAGACAGAGAGAGAGAAAGTAAGAGAGAAAAATGCACAGTATTGGAAGACTGTGGAGTTAAAGGTGGGGTGGGGGATCTGTTTTTTGGAGCATTTTTTTAACCATGTGTTAGAAAATTACAATAAATGTGAATGTATAAAAGTACTGCATTTCCATTACCCTTGGAAATTTCGCAAAAATGTAAATATCGCTAATAAAAAAACTGCAAATGGACACACCTGAATATCGAAAAAACAAACAAACAAACATTCAAATATCGATAAAAAGTCGTCACGCTTTCACGAGGTGGATTTTCAGACGTTTCGATATTCTAATATATTGCGCAATATATGTCACAGTATGCGACGTACATAGTCACACGATCGTTTCTCTCGGAGTGAAAATGACAGCTGCAGTCACTGTAACCATGGCAACCGTTGGCTGCATATAATTTGTTGTTGTTGTTGTTAAATACTGACTTAATATTTCGACCTGACAATGTAGGGACCACATGTACAGACCCTTATAATGTGAGACAGGTGGTTTGTTTTACATGTTAGTGTCTTTAAATAGACTTTTACTGACGAGAGAATTCATTCACTCTAATACTATCAGAGTGATGGTCAACCTAGAGTTAATTGATTAATTGATTCCTAATTTTAATATCAATTGTGGAACTGAATCAAACCAACATTACTTTCTTCTGAACTTGCACATATTAAAACACAATAGAGTGAACGAGTGTAAATTAATACATCAAATTTAATATGGCTTTATAAAGTATTAAATACAGATTTGTAAATTTTATGACTTTGTAAGAACTCATAGGAACATTACGAATTAAACATTGATGCTGGAGGCGACAGCAGCTCATAAACATGACGTGTGAGTGGAAATTTTCATTACTCAGTAAAGTTTAAGTTTGACATATTACACATTGTAATTCTCATTTTAAAACTAACTCATCTGTCAGAAATAATGATTGAAATAAGTTAAAAAAAAAGTAATAAGTTGTCAGAATATGTGAAGAGTGAAGCTTTACTGAGGAAGCGTCAGACATTTTTATAATATAATATAATGACTAAATCAACTTTTAATCTTTATTCAATCTATGCAGGACAAAGTACACAGCTGGAAAATGAAGCTATATTTTTTGCATCAAGATAATGCATATGTAAATTATATAATTACAATCTATGTACATGTTCTGGGAGTGGAAATCCCATTTCATGATAGAATCTATTCATATTATTAAGTCTCTTAGTCCGACTGTGGTTCTGGAATCACTTTAAAGAATTAAACATCATATCAATTCCACACATGGGCGTAAAATTGTGTTTGGATGGATGTGTCATTACCAATATTTGGATGTTTCTAAAATGTCCAAGCCAATTTTTGAAGAGGAAATCATATGACATTTGGGAAACAAAAGCTTTCTGGACTGTAAGGTAACGCTTAAAAGAAAACCACAGTGCACCTTATATATTAGTGACTGAGAATTTAGACATTTTATCTAATGATTTTGACTTTTTATTGAATAATTTTGACTTTTTATCTAATGATTTTGCCTTTTTATCTAATGATTTTGTCTTTTTATCGAATGTTTTTGACTTTTTATTTAATAATTTTGACTTTTTATTTAATAATTTTGACTTTTTATCTAATGATTTTGACTTTTTATCTAATGATTTTGACTTTTTATCAAATAATTTTCACTTTTTATCTAATGTTTTTGACTTTTTGTTTAGTAATTTTGCCTTTTTAGCTGTTTTTGACATTTTATCTCATGATTTTGAATTTTTATTTAATAATTTTGAGTTTTTAGCTAATGTTTTTGACTTTTTATCTCATGTTTTTGACTTTTTATCTCATGATTTTGAATTTTTATTTAATAATTTTGAGTTTTTATCTCATCATTTTGACTTTTTATTTAATAATTTTGCCTTTTTATCTAATGATTTTGACTTTATCTAATAATTTTCACTTTTTATCTAATGAAGTACATTTTTTTATCCAATAATTTGGACTTCACTTAAACTTTATAATCCAGTGCAGTGAAGAATGTAAAAAAAATAAACCATTCATTAACAGTGACTAAATATTGTCATCAACAAACTTTTATCACGTGACAAAAAACTAGACCAAACTATAATTAAATATATAATAAAGTTATAGATGACCAATAAAAAACAGACAAAATGTGGCTCAACAAATAAAAAAAATTCCGAAAATGTCTCTTATTTTTCGTTGACAAAAACAAAATGAGACGTTATTTTAATTCTTTTAGCCGTGTTCTTATTTATTTATTGTTGCCGTCTCTTGCGAGGACGTCGTCAAATTACGTCCCCACCAAATGTCAACATCATGATTCCACATCTAAACATTTTTTACAGGTTGTCCATCAACTTTCACAAAGCTTAGGTTGACGGACAGACTGAGGACGAAGCCATGACTATTAACAGTAAATGAGACAGAGCTGGAGGTCTATGCATGTCATTATCTGTGTGAGAACATCATACGGTAGTGCTTCTAAATGACGGTAACAGCGTTGTGTTACATTGATTGATTGATTTGTTTATTTCAAGCATTCACATAATAATTGATCCTTAATATACACGCTCGTACCCTGTCATCTGGGTAACAGTGGAAGATAGAGTAGCATATATTAACCTGGCTACACAATTATCAACAGTCAGACTCTAGTTTATCTTCATTATTAAAGGACGTGCAAAGCCAGAAGCTTCACTGACCTTGTGTTTATACACTTAAAACTTCAATGGGTAAAGGTTCTTTTTTATATTCAGGGAACAACCTACATGGTTCTTTCATTAATACTGCTGTGTTCTCAATTGCTATTGAATTCATTTTGTGTTGGTTCTATTTAAAAATAATGTCCAGATTGCTAACGTATTTTCCGGACTATAAAGCACAATTAAAATACTTACATTTTCTCCAAAAAACACAGTGTGACTTATATATGGATTCATTCTGGTTGTGCTGAGTGACTTTAATAATAATAATAATAAACAATAATAATAATAATTTAGACTTTTTATCGCATAATTTGGAGTTTTTATCTAATAAATTTGACTTTTTATCTTATGATTTTTGCTTTTTATCACATAACTGATAACTTGTTGCATACTTTGGATTTTATATTTTGCGTGTAATCAAATCTTAACGTATTTATTATTTATTTTATTGACATTTTATAATGTATTATCTCGTAGTTTTGTAACTTTATAATTTTGTGTAATCAAATCTTAATGTATTTCTTATTTCACCCTTATCTGAAAATTGTATTTGAATTTTTCATCAATGTGAAGCACTTTGGGCTCCAGTTTTTGTATGAAACGTGCTTTATTATTATATTTTTTTTTTTTTAGAGAACATTTTTTTAACCTCAGAATTTGCACAATTAGAGTGTGTTTTGTTCCATGTTACAACTGGACAAGGTTGAGTTATTGTGAATGTTTAGCTTCACATAAGGCACCTTATAATCCAGTGTGTCTTATAGTGTGGAAAATAGAGGAAATAAATCATTAAACTTAACATTGACACTGATTATTCATGGACACTCAGTACGTACTTGATCAGATGTAGGACACTATGTTTACACGTGCTCATTTCTAATTCCACAAAAAGGAAAGAGGGGTGTTCGCCTATAGTGTTCGCCTAGGGCACCACACCACAAGACAAGAATGAAGTCACAGTTTATGGTTTATTTTACGCATGACTTAATCCATAACACAAGCATTCAGATGATTGGAAACTGTGGAAAAGTCGTGTTGTGTTCTTTGCTCTATCGCTTATCCTTGTGAAAACACATTTCTGGTGACCTTGACCTTTGACCTACATTCACCAACATTTAATGGGTTCTATTCTGGACCTTTATATAAAAAAATATCATGGAAATTGTTCGAGTAGTTTTAGCGTAAAGCTGCCGACATTCAAAGAGAGAAACACACACACATAATACCCCTCTGCCCTTCAGGGGGCGGGGCAATAAAAGACAAGAACTGCTAATGTCTCTGGGGGTTCATAGGACAAAAGACAGAACTTTCTGAATGTTCTGTGTTGCACAATTTAAGGAGTGCACAGATTATTTCTCGTCCATACATATTATTTACAATTATTCTTGTTTTCGTAAAGGAAGTACGACAATAAAAAATCCTTAATAAATCATCATTAAATCAGACACCAGACATGAATATTAAACACATCAGCTGTACATACCAGGCTTGCTCTGATTGGCTGCTGGGCCACTGCATGCGACACATGTGACCGACCGTCCCGTTGTTTTTGGGGAAACACTTGAGGACACTGAACACGGGGTAGGGCACCATGACCAACAGCGACAGCGCCCATGTGGCCGCGATGACACGATAGGCGTGAGAGCGGGTCTGCCAGGCGCGGGACTTGAGGGGGTTACAGATGGCGCTGTACCTCTCTATCGCTATGGCGACCAGGCTGAAGGTGGAGATGCTGACGGAGATCCCTGCAGGACACGGAGGAGGCAAACATACACGTCCTGTTTAGACGTATGCATTCATACACTGGAGGCAAAGGAGGGTGAAGTGTCTTGCTCAAGGACACAACGGACAGAGCGGGTATTGAACCGCCAACCCATCAGTTAATGGATGACCCCTTCTGTAAGATTTAGCACATTTAACGTCTGAAGCAGATACTTGTGTAATTATTAACACCACAGGCCTTTTCCTTCTGTCGTTAATGACCAAGAAACTAATTTTATTTATTATTTTTTCTTTTACTTTTTATTTTGGTTCAAGCTTTACAGAGCAGACTTTACAAACACCGTCTCAGCACTTTCTTAATCTCATCTATTTCCCTGAAGCACAAAGTGAGCCATCATTTCCTATGGGATCAGGAAGGCATTAAAAGAGGGAATGCAGATTAAAATGTTTTGCTGCCTTTTTATTTTATTTATTTATTTATTTATCTATTACTAAGCAGCACATCCACAAAATTAGCATCTAAAGCATTTAACCCAAATCTCTTAGAATATTCTGATAGTAGTGACATAACATTAAATAGATTTAAAGTACATTTTCCTGTTTTATCCTTTTAAATGTGCATTTGCTCTTAATTATTGTATTTAGGGTGTCAAAGTTTATTCAAGACGAATCAATTACAGTCAGTTAGTTACCGTTAGCAACAATGTCAGTCTAAAACTTGTCCATAAGAGGAACCTAGATGATTTTTTGGAGAATGTTTTGAGAGGGTGACCCAAGGGTGACCCTCATCTTGGCTGAAATGTACAATTGCCGAGTCCTCCTCAAGAAAAAATTTAAATGTAGATGAAAAAATACAAAAATCTACCTCGAGTGCTGTGATTGGCTAGAGCCACTGAGGGCGGGGAGTGCCTTGGTGGTTTGATTGGCCCAACTTTTACAACCTATAGAATCACCAGCATATCAGTAATACAAGAAATAACACAAGAAGAGAGAAAACTAAACTAAATTATTCATCTTAGTCGTGTCAAATATCATGTAATTATTGTTTACATTTACATATAGTATTTGTCACATGATAAAGGTTCGTTGAAGGGTTAGGGTGAGGAAAAGATGAGTATTTATGGTTTGAACTCACATTAAAGGCCAGAACCTGAACAGTCATATATATATATATATATATATATATATATATATATATATATATATATATATATATATATATATATATATATATATATATATATATAGGCAGAAGACAGTCAAAACAATTAATGTAAAATATACACGGTAAACCAAAAAATACATCACATTGACAATAATTAGTATTTAATCACCTAACTCTATTAGGTTTTTGGCCTCAGAAGTTCATCACTGGTTCCATAATTCAATAGAGAGCATCAAACATTAATGAGAGAACGCCTCAGTTAAGACAGTAAAGCCAGAGTAAAGTGACATTCTCTCCTTTTTTACTGTAATAGTCCAAGGACGTTGTCAGCCGCGTTCAATATGAGCCACATTCCTTCAGTGACGATCCGTGGCCCAGTGGTATTTGCATGTATGAATATGCATAGGCTGCAGATGGAGGAGCTCAGAGCACAGCTTATGTGCCAAGGGTGAACCGTGGTGAGACAAATAGCATTAATAAACTCATACCTGCGTTGTCACCGGCGGCTACAAAAAGCACACCTCGAGGAATCAAGTCCACGCACTGATCCTCTGCTCAACAAGCAATAACGTCAAATGTTGTCTTGTATTAATCCCTGTTGTTCGTTCACAGCGGAGGGAACACATCCTTACTTCAACTACAGCTCTGTATTAGCATTCAGGAGAGGCGTAACCACTGCGAGCATGGCACAAAATCCATTTACAAGAGACGTATAGTATGTGAGTGGTGGCCTGTGCTGACAAAATATTCATCCAAACGCAGCATCACCTGTTCGAGCGCTGAGATTTGCAACTTTTCCGAGGCAAACTTTCATACACGGGGATTAAAGTCGGAGCACCGTGCGGAGATTCCTAGTGGGATTTGATGCGGGAAAAGAGCTTTATCTCAAAGAACAGAACAAAGACGCTCACTTACACAGAGATAAAGAAGAACAAAGAGAGCGTCATTATCACAAAAAAGACAACTGGGTGTCTTTTATGCTGCAGTTGGAGACACTGTGCTGTGCATTAGTAAAAGTATTCCAGGGTAACTTTTATTTATTTCATTTTTTTTTTTGTTTTTATTTTGTATTGCTGCCGTACAGATATGAAACTTAACAGGATATTACATCAAAACCACACACAGATTGTGCTCCACAATCTGTTAAGTCTGTTTACTGATACAGTAACATCTACATCAGGGGTGTCAAAGTCATTTTATCAGTTTCATATTATTTTATTGATGTGTAAATAAAGAACACAGACACTTCTATCCACACCCACTGGTGTCGGCTTCACATGTTTGCATACACCCATGCATATTTTAAGTACAATCAATCCATTTTTTTTTACATTAAAATCTGCAGTTTTCATTATTTATAGGTAATTATGATCATATTTTACTGCTCTCACACAATTGAGATGTAATTATTGTATATGTAGAACCTGATTTCAAATCACGAAACAAAACGTAAAATAATTCACTACCATTGATGTCATTTGGTGTCAATTCAAATCCAAATGAACAGTCTACACTTTATTTTGAAGGGTGTCATTCATATGTAGCCTTAGTCTTTTATTGTAGTCTAATATTACACGATAATATTATAATGTAATACAGTATAGTAATATGTATATATAATATTGACCATATTCTGAGTCAATATTCTCTTTAAAACACATTCTCTGCATCTTGTTTCATTATTTCATCGTCTTCTTCTTGGATAATAACTGCAGCGGCTGTGTGCACCATTCCATATTCACACTGTTTGACGCATGCGATATATTATAGACACATGTTTCAATCAACAAAATTACTTCCAGGTTTGATAAATCACTTTGCATGTGCTATATTTATACATTTACATTGTCTCCCCTTAGCTCATACACAATGGTGGGAAAATGTTCACTGTGGGAAACATTGTAAAGATGCACCTTTAAAGACACAACCCTTAGGACAGGGGTGTCAAACTCCAGTCCTCGAAGGCCGGTGTCCTGCATGTTTTGGATATTTTTCTTTTTTATATGATTCAGTTCAGCCTGAACACTGAATAGAACAAAATTAAAGAAAAAAAAATATGAAAGAAAAAAAGAAAATGTAGTAAAATATTAACAAAATGAAGAAAAATTAATAAATATTTACAAAATTCTAAATAACGTGGAAAAAAATATAAAAATGAAAAAAAAAAAAGAATTATAATGGATGGTTTAGTTTAAATATTCAGAAAAATTCAACTGTTTTTTTCTTACTGTGTTAAAAGTAAAACTAATTTAGTAAAAGGCTAAATTAAAACTATTGGGGCCACATTTCAATAGTAGTTCTCTTTTTTGTAATTTTAGTGGCTAATTTTTCAACATTATTCATTATTTTGTAATTGTGTTCATTTTGTTGCTTGTTTTTTTTCTACATTGTTATTTTATTATTTTTTTCTTTAATTTTGTTCCATTTGTGTCTCACTTTCTTCACGTTACAAATTATTTTGTCAGTTTACGATACATTTTTGTTCATTTTATCGATGACTTTGGCCATTTTTGTTCATTTCGTTGCTTATTTTCATTCTTTTTGCTGTGAAACTGCTAAAGTCTCAGGAGTTAAAGGGTTAAAACTGAACATGTAGGACACCGGCCCTCGAGAACTATGCCTTAGTAAATCAGTTTGTACATTTTTTGCATGTACAATGAGTTTGCACATGTTTTAGTACATGCAAACCGTCAGTAGATCCAGCCCAATGACTGATGTGTGTGACTGGAGCGCTGAGGTTTTAATACAGTCGGTTGGAGAAGACTGTCTTTAAAATGTTAATGTCGATGTAGGTCTACAGAATGGCTGCAACAGCATAAATATTTTTCTAATCCCGTCATCTTCTGCCTTTAAGATGAATGTCAACAAGAGGTTTGGTCGTAAATTGTCTGATTATGTGTCAGGATTTGAGTAATGAACAGTGGAAAGTCTTTTAAAAGATACCAGATAGATGGATACTTCCATTTTAGGTGCTTCCTGTAGACAGTAATTTAGATATTTTCAGTGTCGTAGATAACTCATGGATGTCTCTACAATAAAAAAAAAAGTGGAAAAAGAACATTTATCTGTTACAAGGTTCCTAATAACAGCTGGTGTCAAGGTCAACACAAACAAACAAAAGCTGATTGGAGGTAAAAACAGCACAGATAACCGTCTGATGCAACGTTCACCTCTAAAAGCACATTTAACAAAGAAACTTTGACTCTTTGATATTTTTAGATCACTCATCTCCAGTAGTACTATCAAGATATCAGTCACTGCACCTTTTCAACACATTACATTGATTTTATTACTAATTTTTAATACCGAGTTTCTTTTCACTCACCCTATAGATGTATACAATAGTGTTCTGTCTATAATCTTAGACCTATAATTAGATGTTTTACTTAAATTAACTCTTTCATATATACTGGTCACTACAGTGGACAGCTATTTTTATCTATTTAGTTATTTATTTCAAATATTTAGTAGTACAAGCATATGATTACAACAGAAAATTCAACATTCTATTCTATTCTACAGATGTTCCTGTTATATATTCATGGGTTTAGGGTTAAATAATAAAGATGGTGGGGGCGGGAGAAAGAGGGGGGGGCAGCTGCTTTTCAATTCAATTCAATTTCATTTTATTTATAGAGCCCCAGTTCACAACGTCATCGTCTCACATGTCTTCACAGGGTTGATTGAAGAGAACAATAAATCACAGAAATAGATGAAGTCCTTAGCATCCCCTGTCCTCGGACCCTCCTACCTTTTTTGGTTCTTTTAGTTCTATGCTAACTATCCCAAAACTGCTGTATTAGAGTTCAAATGGAAGAAAACATAAGATTTTATCTGCATTCAAAATGTTCTCATCACTTTCTGTTGATGGAATAAAAAAATAATTAATTAAAATTAAACGCATTGGTGTCCCGCTTTTTGTAACAACATGAAAAATAGGTCTGTATTTACAAAAAAATTTAAAAAAATAAATCAAATGCATGTTTTTTTTTTGTCCCGCCAAAACATATTAGTAATTTCAAATTGTCCTAATGTCTAATATGTCTAATATTACCAGCCAAGCCATAAATGCTGCTGCAAAATGTAATAACTTATGACATAATGCGTCAACATTTTTATTACAAAATGAAATGAAAAAGTTATTATATTTTGGACGTTTATTACAAAATGCGGCTCAATAGGATTATGCAAAAGTTCAGGATGTGTTGGGAGTGTCACAAGGAATAAATAAAGTTTTTGTTTAATCCTGTTGAGCCGCATTTTGTAATAAACATAATAACAACTTTTTGTAATAAATTTTGATGCATTATATAATAAGTTTTTACATTTTGCAGCAGTAGGATGCTTGGGTGGTGTGGTATTAAGACTCATGGTGGTTTATGGCTTGGCTGGTAATATTAGACATATTAGACATTAGGACAATTTAAAATTACTAATATGTTTTGGAAATAGAAATGCGGCAAAATTTATGACAAAATGAAATGAAAAAATTATTACATTTTGGACGTTTAGTACAAAATGCAGCGTTATTACTCAACAAATCCTGCTGACAGACAGACAGACAGACTCAAATTTAACACCTTCTTGGCGTAGGTGAATATATAATATAAAACTTTTAAAAATCTGGACTAAAGTTCTTCTAATTCAGGGGTGTCAAAGTGCGGTCCTCGAGGGCCGGTGTCCTGCATGTTTTAGATGTTTCTCTCTTCCATTACACCTGGAGACCATTGCATCATTAGTCTGATGAGAAGCTGATTATTAACTCTTTAAGTGTCAGCGCTGATGTGTTCTGAATGGATGATTTAGTTTAAATATTCAGAAAAATTCAACTGTTTTCCTTTTAGTTTTGTGCATGGACAAGGTGCCAAAAAGCAAGAGTTTATTTTGTTTTATTTAAACATTTTTTAAAGGCAAAATTAAAATTGCTGGGACCAAATTTCAATAGTAGTTTTCTTCTTTAGTAATTTTTTTTTTCAACATTTTCCACATTATTTTGTCATTTTGTAAATATTTATTAGTTTTTGTTGCTCATTTTGTTTATTTTTCTACATTTTGGGTTTTTTTTATTGTCGCATTTTTCTTTGATTTTCTGCCATTTGTGTCTTACTTTGCTCATGTTACCAATAATTTTGTTAGTTCTCAGGGGTTAAAGGGTTAAACTGAATCATATGGAAGAGGGAAATATCTAAAACATGGATGACACCGACCCTCGAGGACTGGAGTTTGACACCTGTGATCTAATTCATGCATGAAAGGGTTAAATAAGTCTAGATACCACAACATAAGACAGGTGGTCAGTGTATGATGGTTCCTCCCTCCAGCTCAGACTCAGTGGTAGAACAGCCAGTCAAGCCCCGCCCCCTGGCCCCTCCCTCCAGCTCAGACTCAGTGGTAGAACAGCCAGTCAAGCCCCGCCCCCTGGCTCCTCCCTCCAGCTCAGACTCAGTGGTAGAACAGCCAGTCAAGCCCCGCCCCCTGGCTCCTCCCTCCAGCTCAGACTCAGTGGTAGAACAGCCAGTCAAGCCCCACCCCCTGGCTCCTCCCTCCAGCTCAGACTCAGTGGTAGAACAGCCAGTCAAGCCCCGCCCCCTGGCTCCTCCCTCCAGCTCAGACTCAGTGGTAGAACAGCCAGTCAAGCCCCGCCCCCTGGCCCCTCCCTCCAGCTCAGACTCAGTGGTAGAACAGCCAGTCAAGCCCCGCCCCCTGGCCCCTCCCTCCAGCTCAGACTCAGTGGTAGAACAGCCAGTCAAGCCCCGCCCCCTGGCCCCTCCCTCCAGCTCAGACTCAGTGGTAGAACAGCCAGTCAAGCCCCGCCCCCTGGCCCCTCCCTCCAGCTCAGACTCAGTGGTAGAACAGCCAGTCAAGCCCCGCCCCCTGGCCCCTCCCTCCAGCTCAGACTCAGTGGTAGAACAGCCTGTCAAGCCCCGCCCCCTGGCCCCTCCCTCCAGCTCAGACTCAGTGGTAGAACAGTCACAGTGAACACATGCAGACGTTAACTGTGCGCTGGCACTGTGAGAGTCTCACACAGTCAGTGTGTCGCACCCACACGTCCTTTTTCAAGTGTTGAACACAGACAAACCCAGACTAAATCACACACTGGGGCTTTTCTTTTGTTGATGCTGGAAGGCGGTCATGGCCACAGCTTCAGCCAACACCGACTGTATAAATGAACAAACTAAATCCTGCCCTTTTCTTCTGTTTTACATAGAATACAAGAATAAAAGTGCAAAGAATAACTCGTAATAAAAACTATATTTCAAGAAATGACGGCAGAAGAATGATGGTGTGACAACCCTCAACACTTATTACATTTGGTTCAACACATTATTATTATTATTATTATTATTATTATTATTAGAAGCAATTTTCCATTAACCATTTCATGCATGAATTAGAAGAACCTTTATTAAGATTTTATTTTATTTTATTAAGCGTTCCTTCTTTCCTCTTTAGGCATTAAATGTATATTATTTTTCATGGAGTTGAAAGAAAATTCACAGATTTGATTTTTTAAATTAACTTTTAATGAACGTCTTCCTCTACAAATTGAAACTAAAATAAAATATTCTAAAAGTTCAAATAAAAGTACATAAAATAATATATTGGCACTTGACTGTGGAAGTTGATTTTCTAATAATATTCCAATAGTTTCCACCAAATTTGATCAGAATGTGAGAATTTTGACCACTTCTGCTTTTTTTCCCCTATTCTAAAATATAGATATTAATGTATTATGTAATTATTTCAAAGGTTCAGTCCACTCTAGAGCATATTAGGCTGAACTAACATGAGTTTGACACCCCTGAAGATATCAAAAATACAGTTACAGTTATGGTAGGTCTTTTAATGTATGGCATAATGCATAAATATCTACTGTGTCCACTGATGTGGAACTAAAACAGCAAAATTAGGAATATACAAGAGAACAGCTGTAGAATGAAAGGGTTAATCTGTAGATCAGAGGTGTCAAACATGTGGCCTGGGGGCCAAATCTGGCCCGCTAAAGGGTTACATTTCGGCCCCTGGGATTTACTGATGTTAAATTAATTTGAGGTCAATTCAATCTAAAGTGGGTCAAAGCAAATTAATACTATCATAATAATCTATATAAAATGAAAATTGCAAGTTTTTCTTTCAAAATTGTTTCATAAAAAGCTAATCTGTAAATATACTGTAGTGTGTGGACATGTAGGAATATTTTCTCTGTTAATTTGTGGATCCACTGTGATCTATAAGTTGTGATTCACATGCGTCCATGATAAATTATAGTGTAATATTGTTAACATCACATTACTTTTTCTTAAGAATTTACAGCCTTTTCATTTTATGTTCAATTATCATTTGGACATTTAAACATTTTCATTCCAGAATTTGACTTTTTCAAGATTCAAGATGTCTTTTATTTATATTTTCTTTGTCTTTTATTTATATTTTCTTTGTCTTTTATTTATATTTTCCACTCAAAACTTCTAATGGTTTCATTTCTATTGTTTTACTGCTCTGACCCAGTTTGTGTTGTGTATTCTAAAGTGAGTTTGACACCTCTGCTGTAAATGAAGATGAGCAGTTGAGGCTACAGTGAAATAGAGCCACAGGTTTTCAGATGAACGGTATTGACACAACACTTATAAAGACTAATAGCTGGAGCACGGTGCACATCTATGCTAAAGGACGGAGTGCACTTTGGGTTGATGGATGGAACAGATTCTACTCGATTTGAATCAGTGACATCAATGTTTATCCGCAAAAGCCTTAAGAAATTTCCAGCAGAGCGATGTGCTTTTTTTTTTTGTCCGAAGGATTGGATTTATCGTTGAGCTTTAGGCCTGAATTCATCAAATCTTTAAACGTTTCAGTCAGTTCCACTTGCCCGTCTGTTTTATTACAGTTAGAGGACACCAGCGTGGGTCTCACATCTGCACGACTACTACGACTGCTTTACAGGAAGAGAAAAAAAATGGTGTTTTATAGAAGCAATAAAGCTGCGTGTACTGTAGAGCTGGGAGACACAGACAAATGTAATGTTGATAAATGGTGCTTTAGCTGGAGATGGGATGTGCAATAATAATACATTTAGATTTTTTGGTGTTTTTTGAAGGGGACACAAAATACAATGATACAAAAGACGACACAAGAAACACTATTATTTATCAAAATAAAGGATGAAGTACAAGATGATAGCGATGTGCTACAGTATGATGGCTGCCACAGTGAATAATGTCATGTTTAACCACAGGTGGAATAATTCACTTCCCTTTGAAACATACTCCCCGGATGTGGATTCATGTTTCTCTCATTATTATTTATTGTCATTTCAAAGTTGTTGTGTTGGACTGGAAGTGGTTTCAGACTTATATATAACACTGCTCTATAGTTATTATTATTATTATTTAGAAAGCATCTGCTTCCAGATGTTAAAATGTAGTAAATCTTAAATATTTTAATAAGATGGATCAGAAAACCAATGACAAAAGTGCATGTTTACACATTCTGTACTTAAGTAGAAAAAAAAATACTCTGATAAAAGTAGAAGTGCTGATTCAACTCGCCTAATTAAGTAGAAGTAAAAGAGTCCAATTTCTCAATTGAAATAAAGTACAAAAGTAAAACTACTATATTTTTTTTTTGGCCATGAACACAATAATAGAAAACATTTTCAAAAGTATTTTTTTTTATTTGTATGTACTTTTTTAAATGTATTTTTTTTAATTATTATTTGTTGTATTTTTTATTTATTTGTCTTATTAGACATGAAAAATATATTGTGACTATATATATATATATATATATATATATATATATATATATATATATATATATATATATATATATATATTCAACTAATTTCTCACATCTAATAAGCTCTAATACTCATTATTACTTTATTACATCAAGGAGATACTATTTAAAATATTATTTTTGATTATTTTGCAGCAAAGTTACATTAACATTATGAATATCGGTGTATTGGATGATATATTAACCCACAAAACCCATAAATATACCAGAGAATAGTAGTAGAATAACTGACCAGCATATGCACCAATGACTGCAGGTACAAACCATTCATTTAAATTATATTCCATATTATTTCATGAAGCTGAGCTCTTCTGCACTTCTTTGTATCATCCTTTTTCTGCTTGTAATTTAACCAGAGCAGACATTTTCCTATTAAAAGCACGTCTGATGTGTCTTGGTGCTGAGCGTAAGAAAGTCGCCACAGCCGATCTGATCAAAGCGTCGCTCCCTGACACTTGGCAGTCTGCAGAGGCTAATGGACATGGACGACATATTCTACTATGTTCCAGGACACGTTCATTACCAGTCTGCATAACCCACCTAACACCAACATGTTCCCCTGTGTAGTGGAGGTGTTCTAATCCTTGTTCTTGTTCATTAAACCTAATGGAATGAAGGTTCACAGTAGAACGCTTTGTTACTAACGCTGCTCATTTTGAGTAGAGGGTGAGGGTCCTCCACCGCAGTGAAGTCTGAGAGAAAACATTTACAAACCTCGGCTGAAACTTCACCTATTAACCTTTATTTTTTACAATTTAAAGGTGTCATTCTGCTGACATTCTGCTCCTTTTGGAATTACCGCTGAATTTTACCAACACATGCTGCATTAAAAGTAGTGTCACCTCCACTGACTCTATTTAAATACAGTCAAATACAGTCAAATTAAGTCAGTTTTGCATAGTATTATGTAAAAAATATTATAATTAAAATGGCAGAAAAATTCATAAGACATTCCCAAAATTTACTGGACTACCTCCATATGACAGAAAAACTAGAAACATTTGAAATGATGACACCCACCCTACCCTCTTCACCCTTCAGGGAGGGGCTACAGAGCACACATAAGGAAAAACACCTACAAACATTCATTTATACCTAATGCAATGGTCAATACACAATGGAGATGCTAGACTGGTGGAGCAAAACAGGGTCTGGAACTGGTACCTGATGTAATGATGATGATGTTTTTGAGTTTTAAGTCATGGAATGAACGTCCATTTATTCCTTTTATGTTGTCAGACCAAAGACAAATTTCATGCTGGCGAAACAATAAAGTCTATTCTAGTCTATTCTAGTCCATTTTGACCAAATCATAGCATAGACCCTCCTAGCGGTAGCAAATCTAATGTGCTACAGTATTAGCCTAGTTTCGCTCAATGGAACTTTTGGCTAGATTTTCCTAAAACTGGCCGACCAATCACGATGAAGTATAGAATCAGAGGGCGGGTGTAACAAAGTGACGCTACAACGATTCGGAGAGAAACAACCAGAAATAACCATAGAAGAAGAACAACAACAGGTGGCGATTTCCTGTTATCAAACATGAGTGAAGAATGTGAGGAAATGTTAAGAATCTTTAAATCGTAACTTTCTCTGAACTCCTCTGTGAACTCTCTCTAACTACGTCATCCTAAGGATTACGGTGATTGGTTGTGGTACCGTCCTAATGCATACAGAGGATTTGAAAGACAACCTTTTAGCCCCGCCTCCTCTAACTGAAGCATTCCTAGACCTATACATGTCATGAATAGGGCTAGCGCGGCTAGGCTAACCAAATCATATATTTATCCATTTCAAAAACATATCTCAGATGATTCCAATCCATTCATCAGTGGTGTTTGATTCTCCTTTTAACTATTTCTATTATAATGGACTTTATAAACATCTACCCCAATCTATAAGCACCTTTATTTTTTTTCATTCCCTTTCATGTGCATCTGTTATCAACTTTTCATTTCTGTGCATGAATAAAAAAATATCTGAATCGACATGATCAGTAATTTAAATATAAGTAAATATTTGCTTCATACACAGCATAATATTACAATAAATGTTGATAAATCAGTTAAGAAAGGTTCAAAATAGAACAAAAAATCATGTGGGAACTGGCACCAAAGTGGGTTTTTATGGGTTAACTCCAACCTCGCACCTATATTCTCTGAATGTTTTGCTGAAAGTTAGTCTAAAAAACCCCCTGAAGGCACTAAAGTTTCCAAATAGAATTGATGTGTTACAGGAGCCAGATGCTCCTTGTGCGTAAAAACTTTGCTAAAAGCAGTGAAAACCCAAAGTCTAATACATTATGCAAACTCCACCTCAGGGCAAACTGGGCTGGTAAGTTGGCCTGTAATTGCATCATAGGAACAAAAACACAAACATGGATATACAAATGTGATTGAAGACTGTGCACGGACACACACACACACACACACACACACACACACAAATCACACACAGAATATTACAACATCGATCTTGAAGTGCCAGCGACACAGTAGAAGCTATGACTCACATGATTATTGAGCCAAGGACAAATGAACGGCTACATGGACCAATGGCTGAACAGAAGGATGGATGGTGTATTATATGTCTAATGGGCGTGTGCTAACAGATGAGTTTGCAGAGGGTAGAGGAGCTCACTGAGCACATTTAAAGCTAAATCAATAGATGAGAACGGTCACAGTGGCCCTGAATATCGATAGACTGATGGACGCCTGCAGTGGAAGACACCATCATGATTTTAGAAAAGGGACAGGAGCTGCTATAAACTGCACATGCATCATGTCAGCTGTAAGTTTAATTATGTTTGACTGCATCATAACCTTCCAAATAAATAAATAAATATACAAGTATTCAGAGAATGCCTAATCTCGCCCCTATTTTGTGCCAATTTCACGTTTCTATGACAACCCGTTCTTGAATTAGAGCCGATAAGTAATGTGATTTGGACCTTTCTGCTAAATGCGACCTTGACCTTTGACCTTTTGCAATATTGATCATTTCGTTATATGTAAAGATGTGTCAGTGCGTGTAATATTATGATAATATATCCAGTATTGATTAAATTATAGCGTGATATGTTTTTACAACATGTCACCTTTGACCTCTAGAGATCTCAAAAACTATTGGTCGTAGGTGATCACACCAATTATGAGAATTGTAGAAATCCTCATTCTGCATCCTTTGGTACCAATCTGAAATTTCTGTTACCCTCCGTTTTTGAGTTATAACCGATAATGTGATTTAGATTTTTCAGTTAATTGTGACCTTAACCTTTGACCTTTTCTGAAATTGATCATTGCATCTGATGCACATTCGCTACAGTATATGTAATTTCAAAATGATATCTCAAGTGTTCATTGAGTTATAGCATGACATGTCTCTGTGGACACACACACACACTAATAAATAAATACATTAATTAAATGCCGACCAGTGATATATACATCAGCTGGTAAAGGGGGGTCTGCTGCCCCCGTGTAGGGATTGATGTGAGTTGTGCAACTCCAGTCCCATTTGGGATTCATCTGAGTGTGACTTCGATAAGACGAGGTGTCAAATACCAGTAAAGTCATAAGTGATCCAGGGGAAAAATAGCAGAAAAGTAGAAGTTAATTTGAAGAGTTGACATAAGGCAGCAAACTGATGTAATGAGGTAGAAAACCCAAACACAGACGCTCATCTGTTCCACTTATCTTTTGTGGATGGTGCTCTGTTATGTTTTGTCAAATTAGTATATTTTGGGATGTCTTCATCTGTGCACTGTCTTTAGTCCCTTTTATCCATCACTGTTCAAACCATGGCTCTGAAATGTCCAACTTTTGAAGTGTCCTTGGGCAAACAAACTCAAACCTAAAGGGGTCCCAGTTGGTCTGACAGTACCGTGCACGGCAGCGCCACCTATGGGTGAATGAGTGTGTGTGAATGGATCATACTGTCGGATGGGGGGTTAAGTAGCAAAATAAAGCAAAAGACAGAGTATTGGGAACACCTAACTCTATCTTCACTTTATTTTGTTCCTTAACTCCTTTACTCTTGTACAGAAGCAGCCATATGAATGTCCAGTTGTGGTCAGTGTTTACAGAAAACAGGATGTAATGAACATATTGCAACAGAGCTGGACATTCAGTGAACAACCCAGTGAGTTCACAGAAGCTATGTAGGTATGTGTGTATGTAAGTGTATATATGTATATATTGTGTGTAGGTAAGTATGTACAGTATATATGGGTATATATGTTTGTATATGTATGTATGTATGCGCATGTATATATCTATGCATATGTATGAATGTGTGTTTACATATGTATGTAGCATGTATTATTATTGGAATTAATTTCTAAAGAGAAAGGGTTCATTTCGAATATGTATCATTTGTATATTTGATTAGTATATTTCTTCTGTATTGTTTTCTTCTTTATTTCTACATTTTTTTGTTTTGACATTCATATTCGAAATGAATCCACTAAAAAAAAAAAGCTGAGTAAACTCAACAAGCACAACAGCAGAAGTGGCGTCAACGGAAAAAAAAGAAAAGAAAGTCCCATATTTTGACTTGGTTTGTTTGGACATGGACGAGTGGAGGGAACAGCACAGATGTTCAGGAGATGACACAGATGTGCCACAGACCAAAGATGTGAAGTGGGCGTCCTGTCCAATCAGAACCCTCTGTACCCCCAGCTCTCAAAGCCCAATTACTGTACCCCCGTTTCCATGGAAACACAAAGGAAATAACTTTAATTCCAAATTGTTTTATTCAGAATGTGTGGAAAAACTAGCATTATTTTATTATTTAATCACATACTGTGGTTTTAGAGATAAAGTACTTTTAAGTTAGTTTGACTTTGGATGAAATATGAGCAGCAGAGGATATTCTAGTGATCAATAACCCACTGGAACATGAAAGGACAGTGTTCATATAAAAGGAGTCATCATCTCACACTTGTGTATCAGTTAAATTAGCCTGCAGCTCAAATCTGGAAAGAGATGATAAGAATGAAATAAGAGAATAGAGTTTATATTAAAGCTGTCATTCCATGGTTATTTCATTAATATTATTGTGTTCTCCATTGTTATTGAATACATTGTGTGTTACTTCTATTTAAAAAAAAAAACATCCAGATTGTTTTGTTTCCAGCTGTTTTTTCACGGTAGAAAAATTACTTGAGGTCAAACAACAGAGTTTACCGGTACTTCCTCATACATGTCTATGACGTGGTGATGAAGTGACTCTGATTGGCTCAGAATGCGTGAACGAACACTCCCCCACCTCTCTCTCACTCTATATGTGTGTTTACCTTTACCAGAGTAACATCTGACTAGGTTTCGTCGCTTGTTCTGAAAACGTGCAGGGACCAGTTTGATCCGCCATTTTGTGCAGCAGCTACTGTGGCGCCATCTTCTCTCATAGATGCTATTGCTAATGCTACTTCAGATTCCCTGCAATTGGGGATGACGTGGGCGACACCAAAGTCAAACGGACCGTTTTTTTCTGGGTCCCTGGTTCCTCTCGTTGTTTTCTGTGAATGCGGTACGCACCCAGTGGATGTGGACCCAGCAGATTCCAAAAGGACCGTGGAAAAGTGGTTTTCAGCGGAATGATGCCTTTAATGTCCGAAGCAGACGACACTCCTGCTCTGCACTCTTGTCACAGCTCAAAGAATACAGTAATTGAAAAGGAGATCCAGCAGCCCTGCCCTCGCAGATGGTGCACCGCATTTGTGACACAATAATAGGACTGTGGACATCATCATTCAACTGCTGTTCTCAACCGTACAAAGGTGAAAAGACAGAGAACTGCAGCAGAACCTGCTTTCAGTTCTGTCATAGGCCTCGTGTGGAACCTCGGTTCAGGCCCAGAGATCTAAAAGTACTCTGGTAAAAGTAGAAGTACTGATTAGACTGCTTTACTGAAGTAAAAGTTTAAAAAAAAGTACATCTTCTCAACAGTAATAGAGTAAAAATGGATGAAATAATATAAAAAAAAGTTTCATAAGATTGATTGGGTCATGATATTCAGTTTTATGAGTATGGGCAGGTAATTTTGGTAAAATGAAAGGGGGGAAAAATCAATATTATTAGATTAGAAGAAGTTGAATATGAGAAAGACATATAATTCTGAAATTTAAAAAAAAAAAAGGCAAAATGGTGAGATAAGAAAAGCTTAATTATTAGATAAAGAGTGAAAATTATGAGATAAAGTCAAAATTCTGATAAAGATAAGAAATGTACAATTATGAGGGGGGAAAAAAAAGAGTAAAAAATTTTGAGATTAAGTTGAAATTCTAAGATAAAAAAGGTCACAATTGTTAGATAAGTCATTATTCTAATATAATATATAAAATCACAGTTTCTCTCCTCCACTGATTTTCCATTTTTGCCGACTTCTTGTACAAAAAAACCCGCCAGATGCAACATAAATTAAATATTAATATTTAATCACGACTATTTGAAATCAATACAAAGCCTGATTAAAACACTAATAATTTGACAGCCTTACTTTTTAGGTTTTTCAGTGGTTTTTTTCACTGAACTTCCAGCAGTGGGGAAAAGCAAGCATTTATATGTCGACAGTTAACCCAGTCACAGGCCACTGAATGACCAGTTCACACTAAAGGTAATCAAATTAATCTCTCCCCAGTTCCCATTAGCTTTATTAAGCATGACTGCTGCTTGTTATGTATGTGGCGTTGGAAATAATGAGCTCATCTCCATTCAAATTATCATTTCAGTTCTAAATGCAAAGGAGGACACAGTTTATGCACCAGGTTATCAGTGCCACTTCCTCAAATTCTATGTTTATTTAATGTTTATTTTAGCCAATTAAATAAATCTTTGCCTCACACTGTCAAATTGAACTTGGGCAGCTTGAAGTATTTATGGTTTTCGACTGAAATGAGCAGCTTTAATTGGCTTTAATGGAGAAATATTACAGTTTACTTCAGGGTTTAAACACCCCTTAACCCGAGAATCTAGTTTATTTTTTTAGTTTAGTTCAGTCATTTTATTTCGAATATGTCAAGCACAAAAACATTTCATCTTACAAAAGCCAATAATTGATAAAATAACAAGATTAAGGCAATATAGAATTAATAAAAAATAAGAAAGCAAGTAACATATTCGAAAAGGGAGTGGGAAGAAGTACAAAAACAATCTCTACGTTAGGTCATGTGACATTCGGGACAGGTTTGGGTGGTTTGTTTAACATTTTTGAGCGACTACTTCCAGCCTATATCTGGATCAATGGAAATTTAAAGGGTTAAATTATTTTTACAGAAGCGACAACAGGCGTTAAGCTTCACAATCCACCAGTTTGTTTGGTTATTCGTAAGTTTTTCCGGACTCTTCCATTAACTTTCCAGCATCTAACTACTGTACGTCATCCTAAAGATTACACTGATTGGTTGTTGTACCGTCCTATTGCATACAGAGGATTTGAAAGACAACCTTTTAGCCCCGCCTCCCCTGACTATGAAGCATTCTTAGACCTTGTTGAGCCGCATTTTGTAATAAACGTCCAAAATGTACTAACTTTTTCATTTCATTTTGTAATACATTTTGCCACATTTCTATTTCCAAAATATATGTCAAATATTTCCAGATTTTTTTATTCTATATTATATATTTACCTACGCCAAGGAGGTGTTAAATTTGAGTAATAACGGTGCATTTTGTAATAAACGACCAAAATGTAATAATCTTTCCATTTCATTTTGTAATAAACTGCCCCAACGGATTTTGTAATAAATTTTGCCACATTTCTATTTCCAAAATATATTCATCATTTCAAATTGTCCACGTCTAATAGGTCTAATCCAAACAGCGTCTTGAGTTTTAATGCTACACCACCAAAGCGCCCTGCTGCTGCAAAATGTAAAAATGCGGCAACATTTATGACAAAATGCAGCTGTTTATTACAAGATAAAATGACAAAGTTATTACATTTTGGATGTTTATTACAAAATGCGTCTCAACACATCTATACATGTAATGAATAGGGATAGCGAGGCTAAGCTAAGGTGAAATAGGATTCAGCCTAAAACTACAACCTCTTTTTGTTTTCTAAAAAGCATGTTTTTCATTAAACTATGATATCACAAGCAACAATTGAAAGAATTTTTTCTGCACAATTTCTTCTAGTGTTTTTGGCAGCATTTCTAGTCAATTCCCGCTTTGATCTTATTCCAGTTTTTAGAAGTCTAGCCAAGCAGAATGTATTCACCTCATTATCAGATACGAGACAATTTGGTGTTATTCCAGACATTTTTTATTTATTTATTTATTTATTAAGTATAACTGATGTTAAGTTTGGACTTTCAAAATGAACTCAATGGAAAAAGACAAATTAAAGTCAATTCAAGCATGTTTAAAAACCTCAAATGCTGTTTTTCTCACCCATAAAGTAGGAGCCGATCCTGCACATGGCGGCTCCGAAGATGAAGTCGCCGAGGATGTTGGGAATTAGTGTCAACGGGATGCAGAAAAGAGCCATCATCAGGTCGCTGACTGCCAACGACAGCAGGAAGGAGTTGGTGACAGTCCTCATGCGCTTGTTTAACATCAGCACCACGATGATGATCAAGTTACCGAAGACGCTGAGCAGAAAGATGAGTATGTAGAGTAGGATGCGAAACACGTCCATCTCTGAAACACACACACATTATCAGGAGTTTTTAGACGAGTGACAAATGATTAATGAGTTTACGGTCCAGCAGCCATGTATGACCAGCAATTATATCTGACAGGAAATTAAAAAAAATATATATTTATTTGTTTCATCTAAATCTCTCAGTTTTTATTTTTACAGCAGTCACAAGAAATAAAAATGTTTAATATTGCTATAAATCAGGGGTTTTCAAAGCTATACCCCCCCCCAAATCTGTATCTTAATTTTTAAACATATTTATCTTCATTGCTATATGTATTTTTTTAAACAAATTTTAATATCTTTGTGTGTTTTTAATCACATTTTTACATCTAATGCACATATTTAACAGCTTTTCCCCACACTTTTTAACATCTTTGTATGTTTTTACCATCTTTTTTAGAATACATTTTAACATTTACGCATGTTTTTTTAACATCCCTTGCAACACATCAACATTTCTGTATGATTTTAAACCTCTTTTTAATCACATTTTTACATCTATATACATATTTAACATCTTTTCCCCCACTTTTTAACATCTTTGTATGTTTTTATCACCTTTTTTAGAACAAATTTTAACATTTATGTATGTTTTTTAACATCTCTTGCAACACATCAACATTTTTGTATGATTTTAAACATCATTTTAATCACATTTTTTGCATCTAATGTTTATATTTAACATATTTTCCCCCACTTTTTAACATCTTAGGAAGCTAAAACTCTCAGGAGTTAAAGGGTTAAACTGAATCATGTTTGACATCTGTGTCCTACACCGTCATGGTTGCCTTTACTTGATAATCTAGCAGAATGTAACAATAATAATAATATAACAACTGGAATATGCATGTTCCTGTGGTGGTGGTGTTCAATAAAACAGTTGAAAAAACACATTAATGTACACATACCATGTACACAGTCATGGACACATTTTCATAAAAGCATAGGAAAGAAAATAAGAAAAAGGACAGAAATGCATTGAATCATTCACCTGGGAAATAACATTTCAAGTGATGGAATTACACCGGATTCTATTCCAAGACAGAATAAGTTTGCATAATCAACACTTTAAAATTGCGCGACTGCCAATAATACTTGTACTCGTTTTGGCACGGGAACATAATTGAAATACTGATGATCAAGGGAAGAGGTAAACAACAGGCCTGGTGATGAGGAAGCAGCGTCGAACTGAAAAACAAATCAATCTCATCCGCTTGTTAACTCTGCTTGAGTCTATTTCAATGAATGACTTAAAAAAAAATGAAGAATTTAAAAAAAGGAAAACAGAGGTGCTCGGTGGGGGGTGGGGGGGGCATTCAGCTGAGCATGGGTGAGCGCAGGTCGACCCAGCTGCAGGGTTTTAGGGATGCTCCCTTCACTCACACTGGCCTGTCACAGCGAGTCTGTTTGAGCATGACAGTATCTGACAGAGGACAAGGTCGAGAACGGCCATGTGCAGCGCTGACTGAGTCGTCCTGTAAAGACAGCGACGTGGGAGACGTCTAAAGGTTTGCGGAAGGCTTTGTAGATCAGACTCACTCGTCATGAGGAGGGGAATCAGGACACAAACAGGACAGCGTGTCCACAGACCTTACATTTCATTTACTTATTCCCGTCTCCACACTGTAAACCCGAATAAGTTTAAAAAAAAATAATAATAATAATAATTAAGGGCTCAATTATTTTAAGTTTATGAAACTTCAAAAATTAAATTTTCCAGAACTTAAAATATAGATGCTAATTAACCCATTGTTGGTCAGCTCAACCGTTTGGTAGAGGTCATATTGAACTCTGATATCTCCTCTAAATTTAAGTCCTTTGACACCAAACTTTGTGGGCAGTCAACAATATATTCAGGTCATGTTAGTAAGCTATCGTATTTTCTTTAGGACACAAAATTGCAGGAAGGTGTTATAAACTGTGTGTCTGAGCCCCCCCCCCCCCCCCCCCCCCCCCCCCCCCCTTAGCGTCTCACTGAAGTCAGACTGGATGTTCTGACATGTGACTATGTAATCTTAAAAGTAATCTTATGCTGAAATATTTTGAAATACTGTAACTATGATTGTGATATTAAATTAATGTAAAGACTCAAAGAGGTTTATCTTCAAGCGCTTAGACAATAAATATACTTTGAGTAGATTTAAATATGCTTACTTAATTATATATAAAGTATTAGTTCATTAATTTTAACCAATACAGGAGGAAATACTCCAGATATCACTGGCATATGGTCAGTCTAGCAACTACTATCAACAATTTCCAAAGAAAAATCTAACCACAAATAAACAGGATATCACACTTCTTCAAAATAACACCCTAGAACGGCATTAACACAGCATAATGAATAAGCATAATAAATAAGAACAGTAGTCCACTGTTTTTCCACAATATACTGAACATCTAATGAACTAAACATTAAATTAAGTCTTGATTCAAGCACAGAAATAAATAAGCACAGAAATAACAAGGCAGTCAGAGACAGCAGATGTCCACCAAGGTTTGATATGATGTCAAAATGTGACATGATGGAGCCATAGGTGTTGACCCATCTGATGTCTGAAGGTGAGACCATGTGAATGAAAAAAAAAAAACCCACCAGATTCTCACTTGTCTGAATCCTGACCTTTCGTGTGACCTTTATTTGTCAAAATCTAATGGGTTCTTCCTTGACCCATTTTCTATAATTTCTGAAAAGTTAATTAAAATACGTTCCAAACTTTTTGCATAATCCTGCTGAAAGACAGACAGACAGACAGACAGACAGACAGACAGACAGACCCGAATTTAACCCTTAACTACTGAGACTGAAGTGATTCCACAGTAAAAAAAAAAAAATGAACAGAAACTGCCAAAGTGATCAGTAAAATGAACAAAAATGTATACTAAACTAACAAAATAATATGTAACATGAACAAGACACTAACAGAACAGAAATTGAAGAAAAAAAGGAGAAAAAAAAATAAACAAAAATAAGCAACAACATCAACAGAAACTAATAAATATTCACAAAATAAAACAAAAAATGTTCTACCGTGGAGGTGGAGGTAATAAAACACTGTCGCTTCTAAAAACACCAAAGGCTCTTTATAGTAGGGGTCTCAAATATGTGGCCCAGGGGCTAAATGTGGCCGCCAAACGTTCCAATGCGGCCCATGGGATGAATTTGGAAAGTGTAATAATTCCACAGTCAAAGCTGATTTTAGTTCAGTTTCCACAAATAGACCAATATTATCTAAAGTCAAATAACATAAAAACCTACAAAAAAATATAAATCCATATTTTCTTCTCATTTTAATGCGAAAAATATTTTAACATTATGTCGATAATGAAAATTTGGATATATTTACATTTACAAACTACTGTAAATATTATTGTAAATAAAATGTTAAAAACCTGAACAAAGAAAATTTGGTACAATTTTAACAAGTTTTTACTCATTCATTTAAAAATTATATGTTAAAGCAAAACCTTATTAAAATTGCATTTATTCTTCTAAGGAAATTTGACTTTTTTTTCTGGTTATTCTCATCTTTTTTTGTTTGTATAGTTTGTAAAAGATAATAGTTTCATAATTTAACAGAGATGTTTTGCACTTAATCAAAGACAAAAGCTTGGAGTTATTATTTAAATGCTATTCTATTATTTGTAAGATCGAGAAAAATGCCTCAGGTGTATTTGTTGTTTTCCAAAGCTTCAGTTCTTTTATTAATTAAGCATAAAAGGCTCATGTATGTTAGTTATCACAGTAGGAGAAACAATTAAATCTGTTCATATTATCACCTTCACAGCAGGAGGCAACGGGAAAAAAAAACAATTATATACATGAAACTGCATTTCAGGGATATAAATAGTAGGTTAAAAAAATAAAAAAGATTATATCCTGAGCTACTTTAGTTATACGGTAAGTCAACCATTCATTTCCATTCATTTCCATTCATTTGAAATACTACTTTTAAAGATCTTTACTAAAAATATGGCTGTTTCTGTCCTATTCTATCCTATTTTTCAGAATAATCCAGTCTATTGCATTACTGGTGAGTGCTTTATGAAGAGGCCGGTTGTTATTTGATGTTTTATTATCATCCATCTCCTTCTTTATCAGACATTTTCAATAGAGTTCAGTGCTGGAGATATGGAGCCATCTTTTCATTTCGATAAACGTCCAGCTATTTGTGAAATTAAAAATAAAGATGGAGTAGAAATCAAAGCCTTTGCTGGACAATAAACCTTTTTTTAACAGCAGAAAATCAAATAAAAGAACATAAGATCATCATCTCAGGGTCTTTGCAGGCACAGTTGGATATCGTGGTCGCTCCACCAAACAGCTTTCATTCTGAATTTCAAGCGTGGACATCGTGGAATGCATGATGATAAGGTAACTCCTGCCACCTGAGAAAAAGTAGTCCCTATCAACTGTGAATATGAATCATTCTTTTGATGCAGGAATCCTTTATCAGATGGAGGTTCCCAGGGGAATAAAAGTAGCAGCAGCTACAACACAGGTGACAAGAACAGATTTATCTGATTTAATATTGTCTGTTGTGATTAATTAGTGGAAGAGGGAAGATCTTAAGCCTGAGCAAGAGCCGAATTTTGGGGATAAAATGTCAATTATTATGTTCGGGCCGGGCTTCTCTCTCACTGACTTTTAAAAAAATATATATATATGTTTATAAAAATGGATGCTAAAACAATGTGTGGATACTAAACTTGTTATAAATTAAATAATTTGGATCAATCATATCATAAATCACCCCTCGTCCTGTTTCTTTAAAACGTGGACATTTGGAGCGATCATCCCCACAGCCCCGGCCCACATCCGTTTTGATTGTGCTAACCGACTATGACACACGCTACTACTGAGTGTCACGGCATGGGTAAGTAAAACCAGTGCGACTGTAACGTGGATCTGGACCGGAATCAGATGCTGTCTGGGGAGTCCTCACGAATAAAATATGAAATTTGGGGTTTGTATCGAGCTCGGGGCTGCAAGTGAAGTTAATTGGTCAGGGTCGGGCCTGGGTCGGGTCGGGGTAGATTTTTTTAGGCCTGATCTTGATTTGATTTGATTTGATTTGAATGCTTTATTTCGAACATGTGCAGAATGCAACAATAATCAATACAACAACAATAATAATAATAATAATAATAATAATACATAATGACATGGAGTAAAAAGGAGTAGCATGAAGCATAAGCTTACCTCTAATCAATGTTAACTAGGGGTGTGACGAGACACTCGACTCATGAGACGAGACTTTAAGAAAACTAAATAAAAAATTATATGAATGGACAACAGACTTTTATTTAACTGAGTTATTCATGGATGTTATAACTTTTAATGAACTTCTTCCTTTTAATGAATGTCTTAATGAACTTCTTCCTCTACAAATTGGAACTAAAATAAAATATTATAAAAGTTGCGCTTGACTGTGGAAGCTGAGGTGTGAATGTAGCGTCACAGTCTATATATTGTTCGTGTCTTATCACTCACTCTCTTACCATTTATCATCTCTGCTCTGAACCCTAAATGCTGCCAAACAAACCATTTCCACTTCATTAGTAAAACCTGTGTTTTCTGCCTGTTACTAGATAACAAATCACGCCAGACTGAATTTTAACACAAATCTCACGAGATCTCGTCACACCCCTAAGCGTTAACTTAAGGTCAGTCGGTGGACTCTCATTGGCTCTACTGTAAAATGTCAATTATGTCAGAGATTTTGAGGCGCAGTCAAAGAAAAACTGTATTATCTGTTCACTGAGCAGCAGCATGTGTCGACTCCTGTGAGAAAAAATGCTCCGCTTTAGTTCCCATCATGCATGGCGGCTGCACTCAGATCCACAGACAGATAAAAGTCATCTGTTTACCTCCTAAACTGTCACATATAGGCTTCACAGCAGAGAGATCAACACTACAGTGGATTTATTTCACCTTTTCTGTGATATAAAGTCCCTGAGGGGATCATTAAAGTGTCATCATGTCATTATTATCTTGTTTTATTTCAACAGGTAAGACGTGCATTTAACCCTTTAACTACTGACGTCTTCTGAATGGATGGTTTACTTTAAAAACTCAGAATAATTGAATTTTTTTGTGTTATTTTACTGATAATTTTGTTCATGGAATTGATGTACAGGTGTCGAAAAGCAACTGATTTAGAAAAAGAAAAACTACTGCAACCAGATGACAACACTAGTCATTCATTCCTTTTTTTTTTTTGCGTTTTTTCATCTTATTTGTTATTTTGTGAATATTTATTCGTTTCTGTTCCTTATTTTTGTCTATTTTTTCTACATTTTGTTTATCTATTTGATTATTTTTCTTCTTACTTGGTTCATGTTACATATTATTTTGTTAATTTAATGTTCATTTTTGTTCATTTTACTGATCATTTTGGCAGTTTTTCTTCATTTTGTTGCTTATTTTATTTATTTAGTTTTTACTATGGAATTGCTTACGTCTCAGGAGTTAAAGGGTTAAAGGGAGATCTGAAGATCCTAGAAGTCATTCTAACCTGTGAATAAATTGTTCCAAACATCAGCAGTAATAAGTGCTAATGATCTCAGAGGTGAGAAAGAAAAAAGAAGATCCACCGTCATGAACTAACCTTTTATCACAATCTGGCTGCGGGGGTGAAATGATGAAATGTTTCAAACTGTTAGAAAAGAACTGTCAGCCCTTTTCCAAAACTCATCTTACTCCTAATTGCCGGTGAGCAGAAAGTCTGATGGACAAACTAGTGAAGCAGAAAAGTCAGGTGAACACTCCTGAGTGAAGATGTAGCAGTCAGCAGCTAAATGTGCTCTACAGCAAAAGCATAGTTACACCTTTCAATCCCTGCTCTAGTTAAACTTCATACACTTACAGTTGGTTAGAACTGCTGAAGACAAGCACCATCATGCAGGGCCGGTTCTGGTAAATGTGGTGCCCTAGGCGAACACTAGGCGAACACCCCTCTTTCCTTTTTGTGGAATTAGAAATGAGCATCTGTAAACATAGTGTCTGATATCTGATCTGGTACGTACTGAGTGTCCATGAATAATCACTATGTTAAGTTTAATGCTTTATTTACCATATTTTCCACAATATAAGGTGCACTGTCAATGAAGGTTTGTTTTTTTCATATATAAGGAGCATTAAAGTGAAGCTAAACAGTCATAATAACTCAACCTTATTGAGTCAAACTTTAAAAGAGTCCAAATTCTGAGATAAAAAGTAAAAATGATGCGTTAACATGAACCATTTAATTTTAACATTTATATTCATATTTAAGATTTACATTTAGATTTAGCATTTAACATTTAGAGCTAGGAATATTAGAATGATAGAATAATTAAAATAAGACAATAATAATAAGATATAATATAATATAGGATGTAGTTAAACCTTTCAATCCCTGCTCTAGTTAAACTTCATACACTTACAGTTGGTTAGAACTGCTGAAGACAAATGGCCGCACATGATTATATATCGGGTTTTTATTTTATAGTTCTGTTTAACTTTATTTAACTGACCAAAGTCTTTCTAAAATAGCTGATTTAACCATTGAAAATGAAAAAGTTAGTCCAAAATGACCTTTTCACAGTAGAGATTGTAATTGGCTTCTCCAATTCACTAAAAGAAAGGTTAATAATTCAATCAAAGGTAGTCAAGATAGTCAGACACACCAAAAAGGGGAGAATAGAACAGTGAAATTAAGTGGAACACCTCGAGGAGCTTGACGGTATATAATTAGAACATTAAGTGTATAATTGATTAATACTGTGTCCTTATATGGCTGCTACGAATCATGTGATGTAAAAAAAAATATATTGTCCACTATTATTGAATTCTGTCAATGTGATATGTTACAGTAAATACAATTATTGATACTAGGGATACTTTTCATATTTTTTTTGTACTGATTTCAACTGTTATCTCACCCAGAAGAATTGCCAATTCTCCTAGGTGAGATAACAACTGAGATTGTATTTAGTTAGGATTTAAATCCCCCTGCAGGGAGATGCTAATGACAATATCTACTAGTAGAATTGACAATGTTCCTACAGTAGTAGAGATTACAACTGGCATCTATCCTAGGGTAGATTACAATAGGTCGGTTTCAGTCACGTGACTATGATGATGTTCAGCTGGAGGGCAGGAAGTAACCACAGAGGAAAGCATTGAACAGATTTAGATCCAGTCTAATCCAGTCTTATCTTATGAAAACTAATGAGTTTATGACAGAACCCAAAGATTTACCAACAATCTGGACCCACCCACTTTTTTTGTCAGTGAGTGGGTCCACAACCTCGGTACTGAAAGGTTCAGTGATAATTATCGTTTGGTTTTCACCAGGGTGAGTGTTTTATTTGTAAAGATGCGAACGCCAACATGTATTGCATGTTTGTTTACATTAGTTGCTACTGCTAGCCGTTAGCAGTAGCAACTAATGTAAACAAACATGCAATACATCTAGATGTGTCCAGGTAAACCATTTTACAGCAGTTTCAATCAACATTTAACTACAACCTAATGATATATATAGCAAATACATGCAAAAAAGTTAGTTTTTGAACAATCTATGTCTATTTATACACAGTTATACAAGATAAATCGACAAAATTATGGACGGGTTTGGCTGAAATTTTCAGGAAATGTTGAAACTGGCACAACGAATAATTGATAAGAGTTCAGTGTGTGTGTGTGTGTGTGTGTGGGGGGGGGGGGGGGGGGTAGAGAAACATGTGCGTAATTCAGGGGGGGGGGGGGGGGGGGGGGCTGATCTGCCTTGGAGTGCTTTTCTAGTCATACATGAGAACATTGGATGTGAATCGACATTATTTATTCTGTTCTAAACATAAAACAAATGATTGTAATTCATTTGCAGCAGTCAGACTATTGGAGTTAAGCTGTTTATTTAACAGCCAATCAGTCACATAGAATAAATGACCTTCATATGCTTTGTTCTGGATAAACCTCATGAGCATATAACGACTGTGCAGCATATTCCACGAAAAAAACAACTCACTTCCTGTTGTGAATGTGTAGATGGATGTGCTAAATAAAGTCACCGATACCAAGTCATTTACTGATAACTGACGTTCTTTATACAAGCATCTTTTTTTTTTTATATATATATATTGTCAGACAGAGGCAGGACTCAAGTAAAGTTACAGTTAATTCTGATTGGTGTGTCTGAAAAATGACATTTTATTGTCAGAGAGTCCAGGAGATGTGCAGCCGATGACGAACGGCCCCAATATTTCCTGAGTTCACATTTATTCCTCCCACTAGAAACAAGCGGCGGGGGGGTGGGTGAGTGGGTGAGGGGGTGACCCTCCAGTGACACATCTCATCTAATCACAGAAATAATCATTCGTCCTGAATATATATAATATTTATTCTAATTAACTAAGAATCTGTGGCTTTAAATGAATATTTTCTTCCTTTAGTAACTTATCTCACAGTTAAATTTTAATGTTTAATTTTACGCAATTCCAGTTAAAGTCTCACCTACTGAATATATATTAAGATCATTACTCAAGTACAAGTGTCAGTAATGAGGAGAAAAAGTGGACGATCCGGCTGGAAGGGGATAGTGATTTGAATTTAATAATTAAAATATTCAGGAAATTTGGAAATTCACTTTGGGATCTACACAATAATATGTTAAAAATACCTTTACCTTCTAGTATAGGTCAGTATATTGGAATAGAATAGAGTAGAATAGAAGTACTTTATTGATCCAAAAACAAAGGTGACAATTGTAAAAAGTAATTTGCAGTAAATATTAACACATCTATAATTTTATTCAAACCATTAAAAAAAACTGGTGCTAAGTAATATACACCTATTATTTACAATTCACAAGAACACTGATAATTTGACAGGTTTGAGAGATTTTACATTAACTTAAATTTGGAACCAATCATATCATGGTCTGGACATTAAACACATTCAAAACTTAAATATCCACAGATTTAAACTGTTCTATAGTATGTTCTGTTACGTCAATATTCAGTTTAATAATGTTCATGTGTGCTTGTTGTTCCTCATGTACAGAGGTGGTCAAAGTACTGAAGTAGAAGTACAGCTACTTGTGTTAAAGTACTGATTGAACTATTCTACTTAAGTAAAAGTACAAAAGTACAACGTCTCAATTGCAATAAAGTACAAAAGTAAAAAGTAAAACTTTTTTTTGTCATCAATGCAATAATATTTCAGAAAATAAAATCAGAAAAATTTCTCAAGTATCTAAAATAAAGCCTTTAAAAGTGAGTTACTGTGTAGATAATGTGTTTGATCGAGCCACAGTTACTCAGTTTTGTGGATATGGGCAGGAAATTTAGGAAAAATGGGGGAAGAAGAGTCACAATTGAGATAAAAAGTCATGAGATTTTTTAAAAAATGAGATAAAAATCAGTCATTTTAAGATAAAAAGTCAAAATTATGAGACAAAATTAAAAATTGTGAGATTAAAAAGTCTAAATAATGAGATAAAAGTAATATAACTATAATAAATGAAGTCACAGTTTCTTTCCTCCACTGATTTTTCATACTGTCACATGTTTTTAGTTTGTAAAAGTAATGAATTTATTCTGAGAATGTAAAGAGTATAAAGTACAGATATTTATACAAAAACGTAGAGAGTAAAAGTAAAAAGTTGACAGAAAAATTAATACTCAAGTAAAGTACAGATACCTAAAAAAATCTACTTAAGTACAATAATGAAGTACTTAATTTGACTTTTTCTTCAACATCATTGTAATGTAATTATTATAATGTAGGTTAACGGTTACCGATGGCAACAGCACCAGGCATGTACTTTCTTTATATTTCCTCACACATATTTTAGGTACAAACTGTGAATACTATGAAATGAGTTTATTCTCATGTGGTATATTTAATTAATCATTTGTTCTGGCTTGAAGCTAAAGGACAAGAGTGAGTATTTAAAATCTTATTATGTTAAGATGATGATAATACTGTAGGTTTTTCTACTGATCACTCCTGTTCAAGTGTCAATTATTTTGCAATTGTTCAACTTACATGCATGCTGTACAGTAAATGTAGAAAAAAAAGACAAATGTAAGTACTTTTCTTCAGTGAAAAAGCATTTTCAGACATTAATACTTTCACAGAAACTGTGTATTCATAAAATAAAAACCACATTCTCCTCTGTTTTTAAAATTGTACCGCTTCTTTATTCTCATTTTACTCCTCGAGGCGTAAAATGAGAAACTGTCCAATCCTAATCAGGAAGTTATTAAAAGAAAATTGGCCTCACAGTTGCAGTATATGATCATGCAAAATAAAAAAAAAACAGCAATATTCATATTAAATCATACAAAAAGAGTCTAATATGTATGGTATTAAACAACTGTTTGATTTTAAATATGCATGTTCCATTATGTTTCTACAGGAATATTTGGTGACTTTAACTAATACAGTCTCTTTCAGTGGCTTTTTTTTCCTCAACTCATAAGTCTATATTTGCATTTTTTTTTTTTTATGTGCAATGATGTAACAGAAAGAAAGCAGTGAAGTCAGAAGACGCTTCCACATATCAGCTTCTTTCACGGGTTTGTGCTCCTTCTAACCGTCTCCTTCTGTCAAAACTGCTGCACTTTCTAAAAGGATTAAATGTCGCTTTGGAAAACAAACATATTAGCGTGAATTGGAAATTCGAAATTCTGTCTGACAGTAGAAATATTATAGAAATCTGTTTAATATGATTACATTTCCCACAGTAGTATTCTAACGCAGACATTCACCACTTTGCCTTGGGAGGAAAACATCCTTAAATGAAATTTGCATCCTTATTACAGGGAGGTCCAAGTCAGCCGTGAACATTTCTCAACATTTAGGAGCGGGCCAAGAAAAGCAAAGATGAAGAAAATACTTTCAACTACAACACAGGTGGCAAACATAAGGCCCGGGGGCCAAATCCGGCCCGCCTCAGGGTCTAATGTGGCCCTTTGGATGAATTCATGACATGAAAATGACACTAAATTACAAATAATTTTTAGTTCATGCTCCACATTCAGACCATTTCAGTCTCATACAGAGGTGGTGAAAGTACTCCCATTCTGTACGTAAGTAGAAGTACAGCGAATTGTGTCTAAAAATACTTTTGTAAAAGTACTGTAGAAGTACTGATTCACCTCCTAAAAAAAAAATTGTAATAAAGTACAAAAGTGAAACTGTATTTATTTATTGCCACAAATGCAATAATGCTTATTTACTGTAATTAACCAGGAAAAATCTGAAGAGTTTCAAAAGTATCCAAAAATAAAGCCTTTAAAAGTGAGTTACTGTGTTGACAATGTGTTAAAGTCAGGTCAGTTTTGTGAAAAACTCACAACTGAGATAAAAAAAAAAGTCATCATGAGATTTTTAAAAAGTTACAAATATGAGATTCAAAATAATATATTTTGAGAAAAAGAGAAAAAAAAATATGAGAATTTCACGATTAAAAAGTTACAATTATGAGATAATAGTCATAGAACTATAATATATAAACTCCACAACCTTTTAGCTCCGCCTCCCCCGTCCTATGGAGCGTTCCTAGACCCATACATGTAATAAATGCAGCTGGGCTCCTGCTTCGGCCCACTTCAGATCAAATTCAGCTGAATGTGACCCCTGACCTCCAGTGTATGCAGTGTTGTCATGCAGTGATTTGGCAGAACACTAATCAGACTCCAGTCTAACTTAATGAAGCTGACATTTACCATCATCAGCTAAAGATCACAAGAGCAAATACACACGAGTTTTTTCTTTTCCAGTTCTCTGATGGACTTTCTAATCACACCGAGCGCCAGTTTATTAAAGGTCGACGTCTGTTTTCTGTTCTCCGTTAATGTTTTGGAATCATTTCATTCTTAAGCAGCAAACACTCATGCCAGAGTAAACCATCACAAACAGGATAAACTTTCCCCATGAGGCGACGTACGTCCACTCTGCCAGGAAATGTCTCGTCACACAACAAACTAATGGTTCTAGATTCGCTCCCTGTCCTTCTTTCACTATGAATTCACGTCACGTCTCGAATCGCTAGCGTCTCTTCAGAGAGTTGACACATGTCTGGTGTCCTAAAAACCTTCAATCAAAAGATAAAGATCAGGCCAGAGTATGTTTGAATGCTTCACACATAACATTTTGTCAAACTCATGTTAGTTCAGGGGCCACATGCAGCTGAATTTAATCTAAAGTCAAGTCGAACAAGTGAAATAATAACAAAATAATAAAATAAATAATGTCAAATCCAAATATTTCTCTATATTTTACAGTGAAAATAGTCAAATTAAATCATTAAAATGTTTACATTGACAAACTATCCTTTCAAACAATGTGAATAACATGAAACTAATGAAATAATAAGCTTAATTTTAACAATATTATGCTTTAGTTTATCATTTCCACATGTTCATTATAACTCAGATCATAGTGGAATCAAATACAAATACACAACATATTTAAAATCTGATTATTCTCAAAATGTCACTGACTTTTCTTGAAAAAACACTTTTTGTTCAAGATTATTCAAATATTTAGTGATATTACACTTTGTTTTAGTTTGTAACTATGTGAAAATATTTACATTTACAAAGTATTTATAGAATATTATGATAGTATTTTACTGGTCTGACCCACTGCAGATTGAATTGATCTGAATGTAGAACCTGAACTAAAATGATTAATGTTGGAACCACATTTATGTACTATATAGTATTTATGTACTAAGATTTATGTACTATATAGTATTTATGTACTAAGATTTATGTACTATATAGTATTTATGTACTAAGATTTATGTACTATATAGTGTTTATGTACTATATAGTATTTATGTACTAAGATTTATGTACTATATAGTATTTATGTACTAAGATTTATGTACTATATAGTGTTTATGTACTATATAGTATTTATGTACTAAGATTTATGTACTATATAGTGTTTATGTACTATATAGTATTTATGTACTAAGATTTATGTACTATATAGTATTTATGTACTATATAGTATTTATGTACTAAGATTTATGTACTATATAGTATTTATGTACTCTACAGTATTTATGTACTAAGATTTATGTACTCTATAGTATTTGTGTACTACGATTTATGTACTCTATAGTATTTATGTACTAAGATTTATGTACTATATAGTATTTATGTACTAAAATTTATGTACTCTATAGTATTTATGTACTAAGATTTATGTACTATATAGTATTTATGTACTAAGATTTATGTACTATATAGTATTTATGTACTCTACAGTATTTATGTACTAAGATTTATGTACTCTATAGTATTTGTGTACTACGATTTATGTACTCTATAGTATTTATGTACTAACATTTATGTACTCTATTGTATTTATGTACTAAGATTTATGTACTATATAGTATTTATGTACTAAGATTTATGTACTATATAGTATTTATGTACTCTACAGTATTTATGTACTAAGATTTATGTACTCTATAGTATTTGTGTACTAAGATTTATGTACTATATAGTATTTATGTACTAACATTTATGTACTCTATTGTATTTATGTACTAAGATTTATGTACTCTATAGTATTTATGTACTAAAATTTATGTACTCTATAGTATTTATGTACTAAGATTTATGTACTATATAGTATTTATGTACTAAGATTTATGTACTATATAGTATTTATGTACTCAGATTTATGTACTATATAGTATTTATGTACTTTATTTGATAAAACAACAAGACAAAGACAATATAGCATATTTTTTATTGATTCTATATTATCTTTGTCTTGTTATTTTATCAATTATTGGCTTTTGAAAGATAAAATGTTTTTGTATTTGACATAAATAACATGACTAAAGTATAAAGATTTAAAACATTTAATTTGTAAGGAATCATTGTGAATGTTCTTTTCTGTGCAGTGTCTTTTGTATTTTTCCTAGATTTTGACATAATAATGAGTCCATTTAAAGTAGCGGTCGAAAACCAACTGATAAAGACGTCGTTCAAGGAGCTGTTCAATGTATTATTCATTCATTGTTTGACGGTTGTTTGATTATTGATTTCCCCTCCCCTTAGTGACGTTGTATTAGAGATTTTCCTTCAATAAAAGGACGTGTTTTTTGCTTTTTGTTCCTTGTTCTGTGTTATTTAATGTTAGGTTAAAGAGGTCAACCTATCAATTAATATCTTAATGTCTATTTTTGAATTTCATAAATTCATCCCAAGGGTCGGATTGGACCCTTTGGTGGTCCGGATTTGGCCCCCGGGCCTTATGTTTGACACTTGTGCTTTACAAGGTTCATTCCACACATTTTCTGTGACTTTGAGGCAATTTTCCATGACCACACATTCTGTAAAATATGGATTTATAGGAAAACTATGAATACAAATAGCTTTATCTTCACTTGGGAGAAAAAAAAAAAACCAACATACAATGAGGTTGTGGGAATGTGAATAAGCGTCTGGTCAAACAACAGTGAGAAAGTACTGTGCTGCAATACTAAGGAACAATAATAATCAAATATTGACTTATTAATGAAAAGGAAAAATATACAGCAGTTAGTCAAAGGTCAGAAACGACACCAAAAAGTGTAATAATTTAAGATGCAACTGTTTTCTTATTATAACAGAGTACATTATATCCCAAAAATTAAACAAATATCATTTTTATTTTAGTTTTAAAAGACACGACAAGACAGTGAGAATCCCAAAAAGTAGTATAAATGCAACGCTCAGTGTAATAAATGATGAGAAATCCCTTAAATGTTAAATATATAGAGAAAAATGAGCAGTAGCACTATGTCTTTATGGCTTAAGAATCCACTATTGCGCAACCTCTGGCTTTGCACTTGTATTTATCTGGAAGTATGTTAAGCACCAGAGATCCTGAAGGTGTGGGTTTGTGTTGTGTATTTTGGTGACAGTGATCACACACACGCAGGAGGATACAGTAAGTCAACAATAAAACCACTTCTCCAATGCTCACAACAACAACTACTTTAAAGCAAAGTTGACATTTTTGTTGTTTTTTCCTCCAGTTATGGCTCATTTACAGCAGTTTTATGGAATAAATTCAATAAATAATGAAATAAATGCATGGTTTCAGATGGATAGGACTATTGACTTAGATGCTTGTGCGGAAATTTCTGGAATATTTGGTCAATCACATCCGAGTCGGACTCCTCATAGGTTGCTTAAAGTACTTTTGCTCTTTTACTATGTTAAGGCAGAGGGGTACAAGGAATTTCCCAGAATACAATGCAAATCCTTTTTAAAAAACAGCATCTAGAAAATATGCAAGCATTTTTTTTTTTACCATAATTAACTGTTTTTAAGTTGTGCTAACTGTTGAGTTTTAACCAATAATGTGATTTTTACCTTTTAGTTAATTGTGACCTTGACCTTTGACCTTTACTCAAATAGATCATTGCATCTGATGCGCATTAGGAACAGTATATGTATATGCCCATGTCATTTCATGGTGATATCTGAAGTATTCATTGAGTTATTGCAAGGGTGTCAAACTCCTGGATGTTTTGGATATTTATATTTATCACATGATTCAGTGAAGCCTGAACACAAATGGAACAAAATTAAAGAAAAAATAATAAAAGAAAAAGGAGACAATGTAGTAAAATGAAAAAAAAATATCAAAAAAATTAACAATAATGAATAAATATTTACAAAATTATAAATAACCTGGAAAAAATTGCAAAAAATTTATTAAAAATGTAAAAAAAAAAGAACTATAATGGATGATTTACTTTAAATATTCAGAAAAAAACAACTGTTTTCCTTTTGTTTTGTTCATGGAACAGGTGTCAAAAGTAAAACTAATTTATCAAAAGGCAAAATTAAAACTATTGGGACCAAAATTAATTTTTTTTATTATTTTTTTTTTTTAATTTTCAACGTTATTTCTAATTTTGTAAATATTCATTTTAGTTCATTTTGTTTTTCTACTTTTTATTTTTATTATCTTTTCTTTAATTTTGTTCCATTTGTGTCTCATTTTCTTCATGTTACTAATTATTTATGATACATTTTTGTTCATTTTATTGATGAATTTGGCCATTTTTGTTCATTTTATTGATGAATTTGGTCATTTTAATTCATTTTATTGATGAATTTGGCCATTTTTGTTCATTTTATTGATGAATTTGGTCATTTTAATTCATTTTATTGATGAATTTGGTCATTTTAATTCATTTTATTGCTTATTTTCATTCTTTTTACTGTGGAACTGCTAGTCTCACTCAGGAGTTAAAGGGTTAAACTAAAAGAGGAACTAAAAGACAAACAGACACACGATGATTACAATAAACTCTTTCAACCAATGTTGGGTGTGATTAAATCTGAATATTCAGGGGGTTTTTTTTCTCTATTTTTAGATACCTTTAATTCTAACATGCTGGACTGTACAGAAGAAAATGTTAAAAACTGACCTCACATCATAAACAGTCAATAAAACATCAGTGTATTTATTCCTTATGTATAACACTACTCACTTATTTCTGCACTCAGGTTTTCCAACATTCATTTATTTTCTTATTTTTTACACTTTTTTAGGTTTTACACCCATAAAAGCAGAATACATATGAGTTTAAAATCAATACAATTAAGGCAAATATGCTGGACTTCAACTATTAGCTGTGTTACTTCTACAAATGCACAGTCTGATGAAAAAAAAAATATTGGCCAATTAATTCTCCGACAGCAGTTTGGCTTCATGCCTCATGTGTATATATGGTCATTTTATCACTGGAATGAACAGAGTTACTGTTACAGTCAGCACAATGCAACTCAATTAGTCTTTTTGCAACACAACCCATGAGAGAATACTATTGATCGAGCATTACTGTGAAACTTCTGGAGTCGGATTAGAACCCGCCTGTAATTTAGCACATATACCATTACCCATAAGGCCTTGTTGGACACTACTCTCTCCCTCTCATCAACTGAATACTTAAAAATAGTTAAATATCTTAACTGGAAACAAGCAGGAAGGACGGCGGCGTGCGACAATAAGCTCCAGTGTTCACATGTTCAGTAGGTGTGAGCTGCGTCTATTTAAAGTCATTTAACAAATAAAATGGGAGTGAATTCCAGCACCGCACACGCTCACTGGAGCCTCATATATTCTGCTGGTTTCTGTCCACTCTGCTGCCTCAGACGCCTGACAACATTCAACAACATATAAATCACATTCTTATAGTGCGTGTGCTTAGTTATTATTCTGGTAATGTCCAGGAACACAATAAAAAGACCAAGTTTTAAATATTATTGTAAGTCAACATCATTACTGATGGAAAATGTTTAGGTTTTTTATTGAAATTAATGTTAACCCGTGCTTTATTTGCTTAAATTACAAACTCAAGAAGATAAATGGACAGTAGGTTCATCAGCAGGTCTAATAATAATAGTAATAATAATAATAATAATAATAATAAAATCCCAGTAAGTCTTTCACAGATCCACAAAAGTGGTCTTAAATCAAACGCCCACCCACAGATTTAGGATCAATGTATTCTCTGTATTCTCCTAAAGCTACATTTCAATGCATTTTAATTTATTTCCTGTTTCCCAGCAGTGTGTTAAAATGATAAGAACCCTCAGGCCTGTGAAATTATTTGAGCAAAAAGTTCAAAGTTTGTCAGTTCACTTCAAAAGCAATAGATGACGTCGTTATTAGACACAGGAACGGTCGCAATTAATCTGAGTGTCGTTGTGAGAATATGATTAAAAACAGAATTTAACTAAACAATACATTTAATTTTTTGAGAGTCTGAAATAAGAGTCGATGCTCTAGTGTCTTATTTTTTGTGTCTTTCTGTGTTTTATGTAATTGTTTGAGTCTATATATAAATATATATATATACAAATTTCAGTCAACAATCTTTTTCTTTTTAAATTAGAGAACAGACAATTACAGAATTGTAAAAACAAACAAACAACAACTTTGGATTTTGCATTTTCTTATAATCAGCATGATGTCAAATGTTTTTCACATCAAAACGAGAAACTCTATTCTATTAAATGTATTATTTTTTATAGGTTTTTCGAGGTTTCTTTGACTGTAAATAACCTACATAGAACCTGAAGTCAAACTGTGGAATTATTGACCTTTGCACATTCATCCCAGGGGTCACATATGTGTCAGACCCCTTGTGTTACAGTATTTGTCTTTAACAAATAGTCAGTGTTTTATTACTTTTAGAATTACATGCCTTCCAAACCTCAGTATTATGAAACACTGCCATAAGAATTTGTTAAAACAGAAGAAACAGTCGTCGTAGCTACACAAGATACTATGGCAACTTTATTTTTCTTACATTAAGCCACATTTTATGCTATTAAAGCCTGAAAAAATATGTCTGACATCCAGTTTACCGCCTTTTTCTGACCTTCTATGACCCTGCTCACATCCATGATCATCAGTATTAACCAAGTCCAACAGTAACACATGGTCTATCAAGACTAAATTACATTGACACAAACATTTCATGTCCAGAGGGAAAAATATAAAGCTTTAAAGCGGTGCTGTCAAACCATTAAAAATTAATATTTATTCATGTTTAATTTATGTCGGTTGACTGTTCTGTCTCAGGAGGGGAGGGGGGGGGGGGTTCATACTCAAATTTCCCACAAAAAATATACTAGGACAGAAAACAGACAAATAAAAATCCACTAATATTCACAACAAAATAAACTTAACAATACAAAAAAAAGTGATGAAAGAGACTTAAACACTAGTCGTGATCAGTGCAAAAATTGCCAGTTTCCACAGTCACTAATAGCGTCTCTGACACAACGGTGATGAGTTGAACAGTTTAATAGCGCGTAGAAGCTAAGATGGCTTCAAAACATATACATCAAATTGAATCCAACATAAACTGCTGACAGTGCAGCATTCACTGGCGTCGTAAACACGTCAAATGAACAGTATTTTGGGGGAAAATAAATGACATGTAAATGAAGTTTCATGGCGGTTGAGGCAGAGAAAGTCACTCATGACCTCAGTCTGTCTCACCCCAATTACAGTGGTTCAGCTCCTGCATTAAACAAACTATTTCTTCATTTTCTCTTTGACTCATTTATAATATGTGAATCTCAAGCTCAGCTGGAAGGTGGGAGGGAGGGAGGGGGCGGAGGGGGAGGTCGTGACCTCAGGGACAGTGCGTCACGCTTTAGCCAAGTCACTGCCAAATGCAAACGCATATAATTCAGTGATAATGGCGTGGTCCGGCCGCTAATGTGGTTGATCAAGGCCGCCTGCTGACGGGAAGGGAGAGAAAGAGAGGGAGGGGGGGGTAATTTGTGGTCTTCTAATAGATTTGTGCAGCGACAAATGAAAAAAGGAACATTTCTTGACACGTCCGTAACTTTAAAGGAAAATGTTTTTAATCATTCTGAGGTGTTTTATCTGCTGAAATATACGACCGGTCAAAGGTTTTACAAACACCCCGATTTTTCCATAAGTTCATTGAAAATTCAGTGAAAATGACGCAGTTCTTCTTCACAGCAACAACTTTTGAGGCTTGATCAACCTCCACTGCTGCAGAAAGTTGGTTCAATCCATTTCAACCAAAAAGTATTTTTGTACATTTCTCAAATGGGTGAAAAAAATTTAAACACCCTTAAAAACACTTTAAAATCCCTTTTAAAAGCCCTAAAAAAACTATTTAACTCCTCAAAAAACCTTCCAAAAAAAATAAAAAACCTTCAAACACCCTCAAAAACAATGTAAAAAAATCCTCTTTCAAAACCAGCTTTTTAAAAAACCCTAAAAAACTTAAAATCCTTTTAAAAACCCTCAAAAAACTGTTAAAACCCTCTCAATATAACCTTTAAAACCTCAAAAAGCTCTAAAAAAAAATTTAAACACTCTCAAAAACACTTAAAAAATTTTTTTTAAAACTACAAACCCTTAAAAATTATCTTCCAGTTTGTATTTTCACCTCTATCAATTCACCGTTTCTTTTCCACTTCAATCTGTCCATTTGTCTTTAACTACTTCAATTGAAAACCTCTGACTTCTTCTAGTTTAAGTAAAGCTCAACAATAACTGTGTCGATTCTGTCTGAAAGTATAAATTAATCCTATTTAAAATCGTCAACAAGTAAAGAGCTTTAGTGACTTACAACTGAAGCACAAAATTAAACGCCTTCACCAATTATATTATTATTATTATTATTATTATTATTATTATTATTATTAACACACAGTCTACATGCGTTTATGCTCCAGGACGTTTGCATACATTTGCATTTCGAGCAACGATGACATATGAACAACGTGTTGGTGGTAGCTTGGTTTTAAAGACACGACTGATTCAATGACTCACTGAAGGACACTAATTATGCATATTGGCCTCATGTATATTTCACTAAATCAGAATCCACTTCATCAGTCTCATATATTGGAAACAAAACTATCATGTACGTTAGACATTTATGTTGTGTTTCGTTCAGGTCCACATTCAGACCATAATGATCTGAAAAGGCCCAGAGCAGTAAAATAATAACAGTGAAAAAGAGTAAAATGATAAAATGATAATGTTTGCATCTTGTCTTAAGAAAAACAAGTGTGTTTTCAACCATTTTCTGCCTCAGTTTATCAGTTTATCATTTGCACATGTGCAGAACTACTGACATTTCCATTACAAATACACTCAACATTTATTAACAGGCAGAATATTTGTAAAATTACACTTATTTCTCTTCAAATAGTTCATATTTATTTAGGTATTTAATGAGGTTTTTGTAAAAGTCTGGTTGGTTAATATAAAAGTGTTCATGTAATTTAACTTTTTATTTTTAGATTCAAATCTCCACTTTTCATTATTCATTTCACCTTTATTTGATGCTCCTGTAAAATTTTAGGATTTGTCTCATAATTGCATGAACACGACAAGTCTAATTTTCATTATCTAAATTACTCAGCATTTCATAATTATATATATTTTTATATATATTTATCAGAATGTGACAAAGGTCATGAATGCTAATGCTACAGTTAGCATTATTCTACCAAATCATCACATCTCCACAATGCATTTTCTCATGACCACAATAATTTTTTTTTAGGAAAATCACCCACCTGTGCCCCCCCACCCCCACCCCACCCTCCACCACCACCACCATGTGTCCCTTGTGTCAATATCAACATATACTGAAGATTTCAATCACATCCATCCATAACTTTTAGTTATTTTGCAGACAAATAAACACCATTGCTCTGCTGTTCATCGGTGCAGTACCAATACACCAGGCAGCAGTAAGTCTGAGGCAGTAGAATAATTAAAGTCCTACATGTCGGTACATTCAGTCTCAAATGTATACAGTACACTACATATCTGGCATTAAATGTAATATTGCACCTGGTCTCTAATGCACACTGCTGTGTTTAAATCCATCCTGTTGGCTGTTATAGTTAAGTCCTAAATTCATATGCTACATCTTCTCTCAAGCGTATATATTACACACTATCTTCAAAGCCTATATATATAAATATATATATAATATATATATACAGTATGTTGTGTCTGATCTTAAATGGATCAGCTGCATCTGCTGCTACTTGCTCAGCAAAGCGACGTGAGAACTACAAGTGTCTGATGAAACGATACCGAGCACAACACAGTCCTTTCCGGCATTTATTGAACTTGATGCATCGTCCAATTACCATGTAACGGGGCCCCGGGGGAAATATTTTTTGTTTGGCCCTTAATGAACATCTTCACCTCTGTCCCTCACACAAAGCCTGCTGCTCAGGAATCTCCACAGTGAAGCACGTTCGTACAGTATTTGTGCGATTCTCAGGGAAAGAGGTGGAAGTGTACTCAAATTAAGCCGATCAATTAAACAGGATTTCCCTTTTTACGCTTTACATCGATAGTGAGATGTTTAGAACAGCCGGCGTCTTCTCTCATAAATTAAACATTCACTTGTGGGGTTTCCAGCTCCCTTCCCATAAATCACTATGGAAATGACGCCAGCTCAGGGGCACTTTGCAGTTCAATTACTTTACTTTTACCCTCGAAACTTAGCTGGATACAAGACCCACGGAGTTCAGATAAATCTATAATTGCACCTCCAAAAATAAGATAAATTAACTCATCATTTTCTGAACCAGCTGGTTACTATGCGCACCCAAAAAAGCTATTATTATGTGCTAACTGGGTTTACCCTCGTGCACAGCTGCTGCATGTACGCGTGGTGGAGTCACATGATGGAGGATTAACCAAAAGTGAAATGGGTCTGCATTAATACCAGCTGAGAAAAGTCCAGCTCATTCCTCTGCTCCAGTCAGTTAATAAAGGAGCTGTGCAGAGAGAGAGAGAGAGAGAGAGAGAGAGAGCAAGAGAGAGAGAGAGAGAGACCACATTCAAGATCGATACAGCTGTTGCATGGCTGATGATGGAGGGGCTTTTTATTAGTGCCATCACATCATCTATCATCAACACCTCTATTATGCTGGAAATTAAACCAAGTCAATTAACCAGTTTACATCCAAGTTCCTGCATGGACTGAATTTGTGTCATAAAACAATATCTGTATGTTTAAAATAGGCAGCAAATGATTGAACTTTGACCCCTGCACAAAACTGATGTGCAGTTCCTCGCTCCGACACCAGGTCTTTCTGCCCTAAAAATCAGTTCTCAAAATTCTAAATAGTGATACTTTAGTCATTTGAGGTAAGGTATATATATATATATATATATATATATATATATATATATATATATATATATACACACAACACAAACCTAGTGGTTCCACTCTCCCAACTTGACTTTCTCTCTTGCTCCCTCCATACCGTTGGATGATCCGCAACCGCAGGCACCCGCTCACTTTGGGTCAGCCCTCGCAACACACACACACACACACACACACACACACACACACACACACACATATGGCGCGATTTTTGGCACAAAGTTAAGCATATTCACAGGAAACTAATCATATTTTGGATATGCATGCAAGGATTTCTAAGCCAGTATCAGACTGAAAATGTAAAAAATAATAACAAATAGGAAGATTATGCACTGAAAAGTCATGTACAGTTTGTTCAGAAGTGTCTGCAGTTTGAACATTTCAGCTGCTTTAATGTTTTTTTTTTATCATCGCTCCACTGTGTTTATGTACGTGGGTGTCGCTTTAACACAAAACCACATGTTACTTTACTATCTTTACCACAAACTGTGACTGTCTTGGCTTCTGAAATTTCATATCAACCAACACTGTGTGAAAATAGTGGCACAGTGATTACAATGCATGTTCTTTTCAAAGTGAGGTACCATGGTGAGGTACCATGGTAAGGTAAAGAGTACATATCAACTTTATTATACATGTATTTAAATCTATATCCAGAGCTGTTCTGGACTCTAACATTACATTATTAACATTAAAGTTAACATTATAATAATGAATTAGATTTCTATAGCGCTTTTCAAGGCACCCAAATCCCTTTACCTGATTGACCCATTATTCATTCACTCTCACATGCACCCTCTGATAGTGCTAAACTACAAATGCAGTCACAGTTGCCCTGGGGCAGACTGAGAAGCGCGGCTGCCATTTCACACCTACTGAACACCACTGAACATTCATACACTACTGTGAGTGACACTGAAGGCAACGGACTGACCAGGACAGATCGGGAATCGAACTACCAACCCGTCGGTTAATAGACGACCCCCTCTACCAGCTGAACTGTGGCCGCCCCATGGTTAGTATCATTAGTTATAATGTACATATTAATAGTGTACATTTCTTTAATATAAATAAATAAGGATGCTTAGCGTTGGTGGGAGGGCTTTACACACACACACACATATATATATATATATATATATATATATATATATATAATCCTAACAGTAGAATAACCTATAAATCTGAGGTCACAGATTAAAAAGACTACAGATGGAGTATTAAACCCTAATGTGTCACATTCAAAGCACACACTATTATTCATGTACAAAACCATCATTTCACATTCATTTCCATCATTACATACCCTCTCTGTAACACTAAAGGATTTTTCATCTTCAAGGAGGAAGCGTCTTATAATAAGAAACATATACTAATTATTTTTATTCAGTCATCAGCGCTGATTGCTCCGCTTCAGCAACTCACTACAAATGTTTCTAATCATTTGATGTGATTACTGTGATCACGTTATGGCCGTCCTCACATATATACTCCCATAGAACAAACCCTTCCTTGACACCTTCCTGTAAAACCTGATCACATATTTGGCTGCAAACCCACATTTTTAGACGCTCTGCGGTAAGAAGTCTGTCCTGTTTTTTTAGTTGTTTTTTTTTTCTGTTGTTACTCAGAGCCCAGAGGCGACTGCTTGGTTCAACTGGGAAAAATGAAACAGTGCTCATTTAATGCTTATGAGATCCACTTCAAGATAACTTATCTCACATGTACTCAAAGGGACCGGGTGAGCTCAGCATTATGCCACTTTGAATCAGCTGTGAAGGTGGAGTGTGTGCATCTACAGATGTTACTCCACATAAACAAAGTCTGGTCCAGACTCTACTGCTCACAGGAGTCCATCCACTTCAGATAATGTCAAATATGTACCGTACTGTTTCATTTCTGAACCATGTACAGCTGCAGAGCAAACAAACACAAACAAAACGGCCTTTGTCTAAACAATGTTCCCACAAATACAGATGTTACACAAGAATATACAGTCATTTCCTAAACTAGTTGTGCCTTAATATGTTGTTTTATTGACAGAAAACTTATCAGTAATAGTTTAAAATTAATGATTTGCTAAAAAAAAAAATATATATATACATGTTTCTTTTCTTAGTCTGGTTTAAAAACAAGAATAAAAAGATCTGATCTGAATATACAATAACCTTAATTCTTTATAAGCTCACATATTTATTCCATCCCTTTAAACAGGAATATTGTTTTTTTTTCTACATTTATTTCTCACAAATTAACTGATATTTGAATTATAGTAAAGAAAGGCATAGTATTCTGAAACTGTTGATCAAATCAATTATACTTTGCGTATCCGTTTAAACAATTATAACTTTTTCTCTATATTTTATCCAAAATAAACATACTGTAAGAACAGATTTTAGAGAAAACTGTACAATAATATCAGTATCAGTTGCTCAACTGATTTTATCAAGAGAAAATTCATGGAATATTTCAAATAAACAGAAGTACTTTATTCATCTGACGTTGGGACATTTAGTTGTTAGAGCATTAGCGTTTTTTTTCGTGTCATATCAGAACAAAGAGCACTCTAAAGTATGACAAATATCTACAAGAATTAAATAGAGAGGGATTTGGTTATAATACAATATACAACATAAAGTATAAATTATCAGTTTTAAAGTTTCCATCCTCCTTTAAAATCTATTTTTCTGTTTTAAGTTTTAAAAAAACTAACAAAATGGGATAAAAATCTAATTCATTAGTTGAAAACTGTGGGTATTTTTCATTATTTTCTTCTATTTTAATGTCAATTAAATGTAATGAGTTGTAAAGTAACTGAAAACACCTGCTTGTAGAAAATAAATGTAATTGTGTTTTCATTACCGATAGATTTAATCTTCACTTCAACATAAAGGAAAGCACATTAAGTCTAAAAAAACACAAGTTTGTTTGCACGTAAATGTTCTTTCTCCGTAAAAATAAATCTTTCATATAATAATAGATATTAAAGTCACAGTTTCTGCAGGTGAAGGACAAAAATCTACATTTCAATTTCTTTGTTGGACAAGTAGAAGGTCAAAGTGGGGCTTTAAATGTAATACTCCTGTTGTCAGACAGAAAATGTAATGTCTGACCATAAGGTTTTCACAGAAGGAAATGTACCCTATGGATGGTCTGGTGTGTGGGCGGAGCCTGTTGTATCTGCCTCCACCACTGCCACAATAACAGTAAAACTACTAAATTAAACTATTATTATTATTATTATTATTATTATTATTATTATTATTATTATTATTATTATTATTATTATTATTATTATTATTATTATTATTATTATATATTACTGTGTTGTTGTTCTTATCATTCTGACAGTAATTAACATTTTCCCTTTCACCACCAATTAATCCATATTGCTTCTTTACACTTCGTATCTTTCATTTTAATATAATCCATATGTTTACATGGCGTTCCGAATTATTAATTGCGAACAAAGTAATTAGGAATTAAAGCTATTTCCTTCGTGTTCACACAGACATGTTAATTCAGAATTTATAAGCGTTTACACCTGTTGGGAAACAGGTGAAGTCTCTCCTCCTTATGGGAGGATCATGGGACATGAGATAGGAAAATAAATGAATGGTATTAATGGGAAATAAAATGCTAAAGTCATATCTGGTTTGTCATGTGCCCTGAATCACACACGTTGTACCTCATAATAAATGATAATTATTGATGTGTTTCAACTGCTTGTGTTAACCAACGCCTGATTCACTTGTGAGTAAAACCTGTTAATAATTTGGACTATACGCCTGACGCACATGTGACGTCACCACAGCTGAGCGGAGTGTGATGTCACATACGACACACTTTGTAGTCTCTTACTAATCCCACATAAAACCTAACGTCACGTTTGCTTCCCATTAAAAACAGGTGGTCTGTCTATGCCATATCAAAAACGTAGAAAGGCGTGACCTCGCCTCCCCATTCGGCTTCAAGAGCTGATTGGACAGAACGCCCATGTGACATCTTGACGTCTACTGGAAGAAAACAATAGATTGATACTTTATTCATCCTTTTTCAAGGATATTGCTTTTGTTACAGCAGCAGAAAAAAACAGTCGGATAGACTATCATCACAGATCACCATTACCCATAAAAGATCACTATTGCACATAAAAAGATCACTATTACCAATTAAATAGATCACTATTACCCATAAAAGATCACTATTACCCATAAAAGATCACTATTGCACATAAATAGATCACTATTACCCATAAAAGATCACTATTGCACATAAATAGATCACTATTACCCATAAAAGATCACTATTGCACATAAAAAGATCACTATTACCAATTAAATAGATCACTATTGCCCATAAAAGATCACTATTACCCATAAAAGATCACTATTGCACATAAATAGATCACTATTACTCATAAAAGATCACTATTGCACATAAATAGATCACTATTAACCATAAAAGATCACTATTGCACATAATAAAAATCACTATTACCAATTAAATAGATCACTATTGCCCATAAAAGATCACCATTACCCATAAAAGATCACTATTGCACATAAATAGATCACTATTACACATAAAAGATCACTATTGCACATAAAAAGATCACTATTACCCATAAAAGATCACTATTGCACATAAATAGATCACTATTGCACATAAAAAGATCACTATTACCCATAAAAGATCACTATTGCACATAAATAGATCACTATTACCCATAAAAGATCACTATTGCACACGGTTTTGCTGAGCACTCTTTCCTTTATATGTAATTCTTCCGATTCTCTAAAAAATGACTTAACTTCGCAGTGACTCCAACACTTTTCATCGTACGGCCATCTGGGAAAATGTTCCTACACTAATGCCGTCAATGCGGAATATGTGCATCACGGAGCCTGCGCAGAATGAACCGCTTACATGGCAGAGCAATTATCTTATTTGGAATTAACCTGTGACTTTATTTGGAATTAAACTAAATTCAGAATATTTTTAACTGGAATCAGGCGTTTACATGATCATCTTTTATTCAGAATTAAAGAGGAATAAACTCTCCCATGTAAACAGGCCACTTTTGTTGTGAACGAGTTGGATTTAATGACTTTTACTTCCTCCCACTCCCTTTCATTATAATTATATGACAAATGTGACTGCTGTGACATTTAATTATTTAACATTTATTACTCTGTTTTTCATCCTCGCTTGTTTGTTGGTTTTTCTGCACTCTGCGACACATTCGAAACATAAAAGGAGGACAAACGGCTCCACTAAAAAGCAAGGTAAATGAAAAAAGACTGTGTTGTTCCAGCAGAGGAATGAGACGCAGACACACGATGTGGCAGAAAATGTGCCTTTTGGTGTTTGAGCAGCTCCTGTTGATCTGACTGTTGGACCCTGAAGGATGCACTGAAGCCGCTGCTGCGCTTCACTCCTACCACAGAAGGTCAATGAAAGTAATGCAGCA